>JBBGZY010001488.1:0-657500 GCA_037952925.1 Lithobates clamitans | reverse complement strand
TCGGACTTTTCAGCTACAAAAGTCCGACAGCCTGTCCAACAGACTTCCGGAGGACTTTCGGCAGACTTGCGGCGGACTTGTGGCAGACTTTCTAACGAACGGACTTGCCTACACACGACCACACAAAAGTCCGATGGATTCGTACGTGATGACGTACACCAGACTAAAATAAGGAAGTTCATAGCCAGTAGCCAATAGCTGCCCTAGCGTGGGTTTTTGTCCGTCGGACTAGCACACAGACGAGCGGATTTCGGGGTCCGTCGTAGTTACGACGTAAAGATTTGAAGCATGTTTCAAATCTAAAGTACGTCGGATTTGAGGCTAAAAAAGTACGTTGAAAGTCCGGAGAAGCCCACACACGATCGGATTACCAGCCAGCTTTAGTCCGTCAGCGTCCGTTGGACTTTTGTAGACGAAAAGTCCGACCGTGTGTACGCGGCTTTACAGATCGAGGATTGTAGTCTGTGCCTCTGAGTTTCACCATGGAGTACAGGCAAACATAGAACGCAGTGTCACTGTTATAGTACCCCGTGTAGACTTGGGTATAATCCCTAGAGTGTAAATGGAGCCAGGAGCATAAGGAAGAAAAAGATGTGGGAGGGGAAGGGAGAGAGGGAGGGTAAAACCTCAGTTAATAATATAAAACCGACATTTCCGTTCACGTATCAAAGATCATGTGTATTACTCTGGAGGAGGAAAAATGATTACATCTGTCAGTAGACACTTGGACCTCTACCATAAATTCGACACCTCGGTGGTCTCCTTTTTTGCCCTTGCGGTTATCCCCAGAAGCCCCCGTGGTGGCGACTGGGACAAACAAATTTTAAGGCAGGAAACCTTGTGGATAGAGCGTTTAAATGCGACTCGGGCCCCTGGCATTAATGAATCACAGTCCTACAAACCTTTTCTGTAACTTCCATTGGGTTGCTTCTTTTGGAAGCATATGCCCCCTCTGGTTAATCTGCATCGACCTATACAGGCCCATAATCCATCTTAGAGACACAGAGGTCAGTGTGAAGGTACATATATGTTTCTTTACAAAGCAGATACATCAATAATAAAAATATAAATATGGAGGTATACACATGCAATAATAGGAATTCCTATATTGCTCCATTGTATTGTAATATATGTTTTGTATAACCCCCCCTTTTTTAAGTACTATCCTTCTTTGTGTGCTTAGCTCTATGGATGGGATGTGCGTTGGCGCCACCTAGTGGTGCATTCTTGATTGCTATGCGGCCGCCCAGCGCCGCATTGGTCCCCTCCGGTGTGGCGCGCGCATCGGCTGGCTAACACTAGCCGGCGGATGCAGCTCGCGGTGGGCGTGTGCCGCCCTCTGACTGGAGGCGCCGTTCGTACTGACGGCCCTTCCGGCTGGTGGGGGCGCATGCGCACGGAGAGCCCTTGGCCGGTCCGGATGACGTCACGTCGGCGGCCGCCGATTGGACGTCGACGGACGGGACGGGCACACAAATAGGACAGCGTCCTGATTCAGTGTGCGTTCCGCTCCAGGATCAGGAGGACCATACATGTCACAGGCTTCCCCGTCTCGACACTCAGGTACTTTGTTTGACCATGCATCAATTGGATTATGGCATATACTGCCGGATGGTGGTTTTATATTATTAACTGAGGTTTTACCCTCCCTCTCTCCCTTCCCCTCCCACATCTTTTTCTTCCTTATGCTCCTGGCTCCATTTACACTCTAGGGATTATACCCAAGTCTACACGGGGTACTATAACAGTGACACTGCGTTCTATGTTTGCCTGTACTCCATGGTGAAACTCAGAGGCACATAGACTACAATCCTCGATCTGTAAGATTAACAGTGGTGAGTGTCTCAGACCATGGCAAGGAAATAAGTTACTTTTAGCACATATATAGATACGTAAATACCTATGTTTTATATATATATATATATATATATATATATATATATATATATATATATATATATATATATATAAAAAAAATCTTTCTCCTTCTTTTGAAAGTACATTACCTTCTCTACTTTAAAAACAGGCCCATATATATATAAGAAAATAGCAAACATACTGACTCGGAGACGTAAAGCTCTATCATATGGTCAAGTCACCTGGTCTTTCCTTGCTAGCGGATTAATACCCCCCTTTAACGTTTTCATATTGGTTTTAAATGTGAGTATATATATTTTTTTCATAGTTCACCTTTTGACACTCGTCTGTGCTACCAGGGGGCTACCAAACTACATATACCCCCCCTCACTCTTTTCTTTTTCCTTCCTATCTTTTTCCCCTTCCCTCGCCTCCCATTCCCCTTCCCCCCCCTCCCCTCCTTCCCCTACCTTTTTCCTTTCCTCCCTTTTCCCCCTCTCCCTCCTTTCCCCTCCCCTCCCTCCTCTCCCCCCCCCCCCTTCCCTTTCCCTCCTCCTCTCCCCCCCTTTTTTCTTTTCTTTCTGTCCCCCCCTTTTCCCTTCCTCTTCCTCATTCCTCCCGCCCCTCCCCTCTTTTCTTTTCTCCCCCCCCCCCCTTTTTTTCCCCCTCTTCATCTTTCCCCTTCTCTTAAATACCTGACCGGGGTTACAAACCTGAACACATTGTACACACCACTTATAATTATGTTGTGCACGCCCCCATAGCAATCCTTCAGTATCGCTGGGACGCTGATGCCCACCACCACTCCGTTATGAGCAAGCACACAATTGTTCTTTTTGGTACTAGATATGTGGCGCCCCTGTAGACGCCTGCTTTTTATTCTTGTGTGTTTGTACGAATAATTAACTGCAATGTTATATACCTTGATAGCTACATCATATACTGCTATTGCTCTTGAGGAAGCGTAGTCCATACGCGAAACATGTCAAGCATCGATCAATCTCAACATATGAACTGACTATGGAACTGCTATACAGCCACTCCTTCGGACTGATCTACATGGGAAGCCACTTCTCCTAATGCCCGAAGAGTTTCATATTGTAGACGGTGTTGTATAGCATTGATTCAAGTACAGACACATGTTGTGTTTTAAACTACACTATCTTTGTTTTGTTATGTGTAATTTTTGATATCAATTAAATAAAATAAGGAATTTTTATCTACTATTTTGTTGTGCCTAAAAAGTCCATAAATACCTCATCTGGAATATGCAGCTCCGTTTTGGGCACCGATTCATAAAAAGGATATTGGAACTGGAGAAAGTGCAGAAGCAAAGAGCAACCAAACTGATAAGAGACATGGAACTCTGCTATGAGGAAATATTAGAGCAACTGAATTTCTTCTCTTGAGAAGAGATTAAGTGGGGATATGGTCAACATGTATGTAGCATGGACTGCTTGGATTTGAGAAAAAAGAAGCCCAGGAGGGCGAACGCTGCGCTATAATTGGGGCTTCAACTATATGATTAGGGAGCAAAATATCTAATCCACTCTGAGAATAACAGACAGAAGAGATGTACTGTATATACTATTAGAGGAGATATACTGTGTATCCTATTAGAAGATATATGCGTATATATTATTAGAGGAGAGATGTGCTATTCTATTAGAGGAGAGATATACTGTGTATATACTATTAAATGGTGAATCTGGTAAAAATCATCAGACTCAGATCAAATTTTGTTTTTATTTTTAAAAAAAAAAGTCTTCCTTCAAACAAATGTAATTTTAAGAACGTTTGTTCGATTTTCTAATCGTTACTGGGATCAAATCATTGTTCATTTTCAACCAGTGACTGGAAAATTTGGAAATAGAAAGCTTCTTGATCAAAGGAATTTTCAGACAGTGTATGTGGTTTTTGTTCAGAAATTACATTCGTTTTAAAAACAAGTGAAAATTTTAAACATTCTTTCATTCAGCGAATGAACAAAGATTTTTCGTCTGAATATTCTTGTCCTGAAAATTGATCTGTGTGGCAAGCATAAGGCTCGGTGCACACCTATGCAGTTTGCTTTTGATCTGTTTCTGCAGTGCTTTTTGCTGTGCGTTTTTGATTTTTGCGCACGTGATTTTTCTGCGATTAGCATTTTTGTTTTTTGGCCAATTTGTTGTTGGGAAGATCAAAAAACACAAATTGCTGCAAAAACGCATTACATGCTTTTCTGCAGCTTCTCCATTGAAGTATTTTGAACCAAAAAAGCAGTTTTGCGTTTAAAGTCCGACCCTTTCCAAATACGCAGTGGCTGAAAAAAGCATTGATGTGAACGTGTCCAATAGAAAACAATGTAAATGAAGTGTGGTGCGTTTCTGCAAAAAGCACCAAAAAATGTATAGTAGTGAACCAGGCCTACGACGTTTAGTAACATAATGGGGTTAAAATTAGCCCTTAAGTCTACAAAAAAGCAGATTACCACTACTGTAAGGGTGTTTTTTTTTTTTTTTTTTTTTTTTTTTTTGTAGAACTGTGAAAGTAATATTTACAATAGCGATTATTTGCTCTTTTTGTACTATAAAGGGCTCATTTTAGTTTTTTTTTTTTTAATGAAAATCGTAATTGATCGCCAACTAATCGATTATGAAATTGATTAGTTTCAGCCCTAGCTAGAATAAGAGGATTTTGGTGCTATATATGAAATTATAGTGCATAAAACTAGCTGCCAGCACTAAAGTCTAATACAAGAACTCCAAGTAGATATACGCAAAGTGAGTGCAGCGCTAATAAAATAACAGCATAACAAATTTTCAAGTGAAAATTGATTCGTATCCTATGCTACCGCTGCCTCTAAAAAATGGGGGGGTGCAGTTTGTCATCTTCGCCCTGGGCACCAAATGGCCTTGTCCCAGCACTGCACCTGACACTTTGGTTTCAGACATCATTGCTACACCTTTTAAGTAATAAGACAACACTCATTACGTTTATATTCTGTTAACGTTTACTTCAGTGAAGATATGATTGTACAAAGGCAGTAATGGTTCAACTGAAGTTGGGATAACAGCACAAACTCAGTTGAGTGACGCCTCAGGAATATGGCAGTTGGCAACAGATTATATATACACATATTAGAGCTGCACGATTAATCGTCATTGTTATTACAATTCTCTGCTCTGCTAAAGCTGACAGCCGTCAAAAAAACGGGCCGTCTGCCAAGAATCACAGCATTCTTTAGCAGTGAAACTTGAGTATAAACATTGTAACAATGTGCCCTTTAGATCAAAGGAATACACTTTGGTGTGAAAATGAGGGAAGTTTACCCACTTAAACGCTAAACCTTTTTCTGACATTTGTTGGATTTTAAGTTAAAATCATTTTTATTTATAATTTTTTTTAGTAGAGACCATAGAGAATAAAATGGTTGATACAATATTTTATGTCACACTGTATTTGCGCAGCAGTTGTTCAAATGCAAATTTTTGGGGGAAAAATTTACTTTAATAAATTAAAACAAAACTAACCAGTAAAGTTGGCCCAATTTTTTTGTATAATGGGAAAGATTTTACGCCGTGAGAGAATCGTGATCTTTTTTATGCTAAGCAAAAAAATTGTGATTCTCATTTTGGCCAGAATCGTGCAGCTCTAATACATGTACAATAGAGTACCACTTGTACATAACCTGAAAGGATAAGTTGAGGTTAAGTATCAATTCTGACCATACTTCTAGAAAGAGGAACCCAGGCTGGCCTTTGTAACCTTTAATCCTAATGAGAGATGAAGCTAAACATGGATGGTGTGAGGGCCCTTTAGGTAGCAATGACAGAATGTCCCCGTTGCAGATCTGATAGTCTTCACGGCAGTCGGAGCTCATTAATTTTATCCAATAAGGTGTAACAGAGTGCTAGTGTAACTGATGACTGTAGCTAAAGATGCTTATGTATGGTGTGCAACTAAAGGTGCGGTGAAGTGTTCCCAAAGTAAAGCTGTCTGTGCACAATGTCCCAGTGAAACCACAAAGGAAAGGTTTGCATAGATGGGCAATGGCCCTCTCACTGACCAGACCGCCTCCATGTCTTCCAGCTAGCTAATGCCAGATGGACGTCCTGGCTGTGGACCCGCTTGTGATGGTCACCCGTTGTGGAGCACGAAGCGTAGGTTGCTGCACTGTAGAGGTGGTGCTGGTCAGATGTCCAATGTACAGCAGGCAACGCTGCACCACCTCTCGGCCAGGTCCGATGACTGCAGACTGTGTGGTAGACTGCGACCTCACTTTCTCGCCGCACGTAGAGATCCATCTCACACGAGGCCCAGGAGGATGAAGAGCGTGGGGCGGATCTCTGGTTTCCTTTATAGCTCTTTCCAGCAATCTCACTGGTGATTGAAAGGATCACTGGGATATGTAGTCCGGGTGTACAGTCAGGCAGACGAACAGCCATCTGACGTAACTACTAGTCCCACAATCCATTTTGGTTGGGCTCCTGACTGTCAGTCCAGTAACGCTGGGCACTAGAGGGACAATACGACAGACAGGGCAGGGAATAGCTGTTCATTACAATTGTAGTACACATTGCTACATCCCCCCCCCCCCCCCACTTGAAAGTCTTTGGTCCCAAAGACAGAGCACAACCTGTAGAATCACATCACTGTGAATCACCTCAGAAAGTGAATGGTTAATTATATGACAAATTAAGATGCAACAGGCAACAACTGATCCAAAGAGGGATCTTCTAACAAAAATGTATGTACATTGTCAGGCAGGGTTATATCAAGTTCATGACAGGCCAGTAACAAATTAGTGGCCCACTCAGTAGTGTCAGGGGGTGGATCAAGGTGATCCCTTACTAAAGGTTCAATAAAGGAGGCAAGTGCTTCTCTCATCCTCCTCATCACTCTCCTCTTCAGGTGGCATGGGTCGGCAAGCTTTCTAGGCCTCAGCGTAGGGGATTGGCAAGTCTCCGGACAGGAAGATGAAGGTACTCGGACAGCCTCGGATATAGGCAGCAGATGGTTTCGGTGCCAGGTCTTCAGAGGCCCAGTCTAAAGGCCCGTACACACAATGCGAATTTCGGAAGGGAATTGACGTTCCACGGCCTGTCTGACATTCTTACCGTTAGTATGCTCCTTTCGACATCCGATTTTCATTTATCGTAAGTAGGGCTGCAACTAACGATTATTTTCATAATCGATTAGTTGGCCGATTATTGTTTCGATTAATCGATTATTCGGTTAATAACCTTAAAAAAGTGTGGTATAATTTAGTTAATGTGTACAGTTTTTAAAAAAGGTAATTTATTCTTAAATATCTCTATGCAGTGGTAATTATAAATAACCAACTATATGGTTAGGGAGCAAAATATCGAATCCACTCTGACCATAACAGACAGAAGAGATATACTGTATAAACTATTAGAGGAGATATACTGTATAAACTATTAGAGGAGATATACTGTATATACTATTAGAGGAGATATACTGCATATACTATTAGAGGAGATATACTGTATATACACTATTAAGAGGAGATATACTGTATATACTATTAGAGGAGATATACTGTATATACTATTAAAGGGTGAATCTGGTAAATATCATCAGACTCAGTGATTACATTTTTTTATTAAAAACAAAAACAATGTCTTCCTTCCAAAAAAATGTAATTTTAAGAACGTTCGTTCTTTCATTCAGTGAATGTACAAAGATTTTTCGTCTGAATATTCTCGTCTGAAAATTGATCCGTGTGGCCAGCATAAGGCTCAGTACACACCTATGCAGTTTGCTTTTCATCCGTTTCTGCAGAGCTTTTTGCTGTGCGTTTTGATTTGTGTGCACGTGATTTTGCTGCGATTTGCGTTTTTGCATTTTTTTGGCTAATTTGTTGTTGGGCAGATTAAAAAACACATATTGCTGCAAAAACGCATTACATGCTTTTCTGCAGCTTCTCTATTGAAGTATATTGAACCAAAAAAGCACCGTTTTGCGTAAACGTGTCCCAGAGGAAACCATGCAAATGAACTGTAGTGTGTTTCTGCAAAAAGCACCAAAAAACATATAGATGTGAACCAGGCCTAAGACGTTTAGTAACATAATGGGGTGAAAAAAAACTAAAATTAGCCCTTTATAGTACGAAAAAAAGCAGATAATCACTACTGTAAGGGGTTAATTTTTTTTTAGTGTAGAACTGTGAAAGTAATATTTGCAGTAGCGATTATTTGTTCTTTTTGTACTATAAAGGGTTCATTTTAGTTTTTTTTTAACCCCATTATGTTACTGGCCGATTAATCGATTATGAAAATAGTAATCGATTAATTTCATAATCGATTAGTTGTCGATTAATCGATTAGTTGTTTCAGCCCTAATCGTAAGACAAAAGCTGGATGAGCAGGCTAGTGAATTTTTTGACCAACTACAGCTCAACGTCCGATTTTGGGATGGTCAGTATGAAAATCGTCACACAAGTCGAAAGTACAAACACGCATGATCAGAATCCAGGAACAACCCGGAATAGTTCAGTCTTGTAAACTACCGTTCATAATCTAGAATTAACATTCGTGACATGGCAATTGATAATGTCGAAATGCAGCGCACATTCTCCTCTTTAATGGGATAATAAAGAAGCTGCTTTGCTGGTGATACTGGTGTAGTTATGTAGTGTCCAGCCTTTCGGCATAGATGGTGAAAAAAGCACCTTGCTGGCCCGGGTGGGGGGGGGGGGGTCATAGAGGAGTTGCGGGGGTATGCTAGCGCTGACATACGTCCTTTAGGCTTTATGCTCTGGCCGAATCTGGTATACAGGAAGTCCGGATAATAGTTTACAGACAATGTAAGGTTAAGAGCGCCATCAGCCAGCTTATGCTTCCCAGGCACTCCCAGATTGCGTAACACTCAATCCTCTGGGTTGTAGGTCCTGAACCCTCACTTTGAGATCAAAGTTTTTCTTGTTCCCCTGTTCAGTTAGTGAAGGCTTTCTTGGCTTTCTCATAGGCCACCTTCAGATTTTTCTGAAGCCTATCAACATAACCCCGGTAGGAGGCTTGAGAGGTATGATCTAACTATGTTCCAAAAGCCAGGTCCACTAGTAAATGAGCGTCTCTTCCAAACCTTAATTTGTAGGGGGGAATACCCAGTAGAATCATTTTGAGGTGCTATAAGCATGAAATACTGCAGCTATATGGTCTCCCCAATGCTGTTTCTTCTCCAAGGGAAGGGTTCCCAACATATTCAGCAGGGTACGGTTGAAACTTTGGGTTTCGGATCCCCTTAAGGGTGGTAAGGAGTGGTCCTGGATTTCCTTATAATTAAGAGTTCACATAGTTTTCTGATTAACTTGCTCTCAAAGTCTCGACCTTGGTCTGAGTGTAGGCTTTGAGGCAGCCCATAATGAATGAAGAACTTCTCCACTAGGGTTTTTTTGCTACAGTACTGGCTTGCTGATCCCTAGTTGGGGAAGCTAGTGAAATGATCTGTCACAACCAGGACATTACTCCATCCACTCAAGTCAGGCTCCAAACACAAGAAATCCATGCACACCAACTCCATTGGCCCTTGACTCTGGAGATGGCCCATTGGGGCCGCCCTTCAAAGATAAAGTCTCTCTGAATGCACCTGATGCAAGAGCGACAGTAGCTTACCACCTCAGCTCTCATGGATGGCCAGTAAAATCGATCCGAATAACTTGACGGTTCTGTCCAGACCTAAGTGATCATCATGAAGGGTGGTCAACATTTTTTAGTCAATGTTTCTCAGGGAGGAACAGTTGATGAACACCCTCTGGCTTCTCAGATGGGCCTCTCTGGTATATGACTCCATCCTCCTAATCGCATTCATTCCCACTCTCTCTATGGTCTACTTTTGCTCCCTCATTGCAATTATTCAACAGCATCTGAGGGTCTCTATCAGATAGACTTAAGATTTCCCGATAGGTCTTCCAGTTGATCCTGCCTCCATATCTTCTCTTGTCACATGAGGCATTTCTTGACTGGGCACTTGTGTCAAATCAGTCATATTTGGGCACTCCAGCAGGAGTAACTCCCACAGTTTCAGCTCCGATTGCTCCTCCGTGCTTTATGCTCCACTCCTTCCAGAGGTAAATGTACCCAACTCTTCTGACCAATATTTGAAGTATGGGGTCTTCCGGAAAGGGCATCAGTGTCCCCTTTTTTTTTTTCCCCCCACTCCTGGTTGGTATTTCAGACTGAAACAAATCACGTCTGCAACTCCATTTATAGTGTGTGTGTGTTCTGGATTTTTGGTTGATATCCTGTCTCATTTAAACTACACCCATCATAGAAATTATAAACCCTTCATTTCTTTATGAGGGCAAACTTACAAAATCTACAGAGGATCAAAGAAGTATATTCTCCACTCTACATGATGACATTAGTCCAGTACTTTCAATCAATAACTGTATTGCCCCCCATCAACTTTTGCTATGTGTCCCAGATCTGTAGTTATCCACCTTTTTTTTTTTTTTTTTTATGATGTGGATTTTTTTTTTTTCCTCATGGCTTTATAGTTGCTCATTAACTGCAGTATTCAAATACTGTAGATTATTTTATTTTTTTTCCCCATGTTTCTTGCAACAAAAGACTTTGCCTGTGGATGCTTTAGCTGCATCTGAGTATCTTAGGTTTAACAATCATTATCCTTATACTCTATGAACATCATGGGGATGTTCCACATATGTGTTTTAGCTTTACAGCTTATGCCCAACGGAGGGAAATTTAGTTTTTTTTTTTTGCCAATATGGTGATTGTAGGTAGCATCATTGTAATCCAACTGAAACTCATCTGATTATTTCTATGGACAGTCATGTGAATGTCAATTAAAGGTTTTATTACTGAATCAGTGCTGTGTTGAATGTCATGCACATCCTTTTCTGGGTGAAGGTCCTATTGCTATAAAACTTTTTCTTAAACTTTTCCTCCTTTGGCGACAATGTTGCACTGGTTTTTGTTTTTTGTTTTTTCCTGTAGACATCTTGGTGCACTTAAAACAGATGAAAATATTAAATGTGAAATACGACTTTATTTGACTTAGTCCACTTACCATTTAAATAAATGCATCTTTTTCAGAACCCAAGCTAACTGTTCCACTTCAATGATTTTATGTCACTGTTTTTTGATTATATCAAAGTGCCTGATTAGTGTAGTACTCCCGATATTTAGGGAGGCTTTGTTACTAAAAAGTCAATAAAGATTGACATCCAAAATCTGATTCTTATACGGATCTGAAAATTGTACTTGCGTGTCGCTATGCTAAACCATTGGCTTTAGTGCTTTTCTAAAGCTGGGTGAAAATTGTTGCTTCAGCAGGAACCGGCCGACTTTTGGCCCACATGTACATCACCTTGTCCGACAGAAGCCGGTTGTGGGACATGCTTCTGTCGAACAAGCATGCTGGAAAACCAGCATCCGATCAGCACTCGCAGCCAATGGCTGTGAGTGCTGATCAGTGTGCTCTGGCCATGGGGGGGGGGCATGCAGGTGCAGTTCCCCTGTCAGCGGGGAGATCACCACACCAACATCAGAAGTGTTGGTACGACGATCCTTTAAATTTAATTCAATTTTTTTTTTTTTTTTTTTTTTTGGGGTTGAATGAAAAAAATTCCTGTGTACCCAGCATGTCCCTTATTTTGTCCCTGACCTAGAACAAGTCTGCAGATTAAAAGTCTGAAAAGTCCCCTTTTCAGCATGCTTGTTCTGGGTTCATGACATTAAGGCCCCTTTCTCACTTGTACAGCTTGTCCCACTATTTTGTACTGCAAAATGGTATGACAAGTCATTCTCCATGATTTTCAATGACTACCATTCATATTGGCACGACTAAGTCGTGCGGACTTCAAAGTAGTCCCTGCACTACTTTGATCCAACTTCCATGCGAGTTGTACTCCATAGACCTTAATGTTAAGCCCTCAAGTAGCATGCAAATCGTACCTGACTAATATAGACACGATTTCAGTATGACTTTGTAAGCACAAGCTGTAAGCACAAGCCTCTCGCCATGTATGTTTTCATTTGTTAATGCCAAAGTTGTGGCAAAGTTGTACAAAGTAGTACTGCTCCCAAATCGTGGCAAAATAGCAGCCGCGAAATTGCGGTAAAATCGCGTGACTTTGAAGTCGTACAAGTGTGAAAGGGGCCTAAAGCTTGAGGGGTTAACGTGACAGCCAGGCAACTAGCATTTGCTGAATGAGAAGTCGGCATTCCCTTTTTCCCTTTTTTCCCTTTTTTTCCCCCTTTTTTCCTTTTTTCCCTTTTTTCCCTTTTCCCTTTCCCTAGATTTACTACCACTACTGTAGTTGAGGTTCAGACTGTATTGCCTATTGGGGTGCCTCAGTTACAAAAAATTGCTGTACAGATAGCTGCTTGTTTCCCATAAATATATTTCAGCTGTATATTTAGCTGCTGGTCTGCAGTTCATAAATAAGATATTTGGTTAAATCCTCATTCTAGAATTAAAATGTGTTAATCTGCATTATACCTCTAAAGTGTCAATGTTCCCATTTAACAAGGTAGACTGTTCTTGCTTCATTGCGTTAGTGTAGAGTTCTTCTGATGTATAACCAATATATTTTATCATGTATCTTGTCATTTTCTCACAGCTGCTTATTGGGGTGATATCGCTTTGGATGAAGAGGACCTGAAATGGTTTCAAGTTAGCAGATCACTTGACCAAGAAGAAACCAACAACCAGACTGGACTTACTGCAGGTTAGTGAATTTTAAAGTTTTTTTTAAATGTAATCTTTGAAGGTAATAATTTGTTGAGTAGATATATAAAATGGGGTGATGGCGCTCCTTATACTTGATTGGGCAAGTGAGTAGAAGAGAAATAAAATGAAAATTGAAAATTAATAAATAATAAAAACAATAATAAAAAATAAAAAGAATAAAAAAATTTAAAAAATGTGCTGGCTCCACGGCGGGGATACCCCACCTATTTAAGGTTATATGTATAACCAGGGGTGCTAATACACATATAGATAAACAAATAAAGTGGGGTAGTGGTGCTCCCTATAATTGGTTTATGAGCATAAGTGAGTGTAAAAGTAAAAAAACTTAATTAAATAGTACTGGAGGGCCAATGTCCTGGCTCCACAGCAGAAATATTCCACTGGCTGCGGGTTTGTGCGTGTGACCAAGTGTACTAGTATGTGTGCAATCTCCTCACCATAAGTGGTATTGCTAATAGGTGTGACTATACCCTAATTATACGTTCATCATGTGTAAATAATACCATACATAGTATCCCTATATATACCAGCAGTGCCTCACATATATAAAACCTTCCGCATGTGTGCACAAAATTTTAATAGGTAGTAATAAGAAATTAATTAGATGAACCTGTGACTATAATGCAAATAGTGATAGCATCAAAATAACAAAGGTAGCGGTAAGCCTATAAGTGACCATAAGATTGAGCACTTGGGTAGGTATTATACAGCTACCAAGTTGTAAAATCCATGAACATAATCAGTGAACAAAAATCATTTAAACCTCATTATTTTAAAGTGTTTGTAAACAGTCCATAATGAATATGTTTGTAAGCAGTCCGTAATTTAATATATGAAGGTGTCTCCAACACAGTGAAAAGAATCTCAAAAACGTGACTTGAGTGCATTCAATATCCTTGGTGACTTCGTGCTCCCCCTCAAGGGTCCCCACTCACCAGATCCATTCACCCCAGAGGGGCATTACGAATATAATTTAGCCTATATGTGTAAAACACACAAACGCATATATCAGGGTAGCATTGTGCTAGCTACACCTAGCTTGGAGACCATTGCCTTTGGTACTTTTTGCTGCTGGATTACTATAGCCAGTTGTGCTGGACTGTAGTATCTTTTATTGAAAGTTTTTTTTTTATGTTGGAATAAATTTTAATTTTATTTACTACACTATGGGAGTCCACTATTCCTCCTTTTTTATATGAGTGATAAAGCTCCATTTTCCTGTGAATGCTGAGGACCACCCCGGGAAACCCATCCACTACGCTGACAAGGAGACCGTAGAGGCTACATCTATATGCGTAATGCCCCTCTGGGGTGAATGGATCTGGTGAGTGGGGACCCTTGAGGGGGAGCACTAGGTCACCAAGGATATTGAACGCACCCCTGGTTATACATATAACCTTAAATAGGTGGGGTATCCCCGCCGTGGAGCCAGCACATTGGTTTTTATTATTTCCAATTTTGGTTTGATTTCTCTTCTACTCACTTGCCCAATCAAGTATAGGGAGCGTCATCACCCCATTTTATATATCTACTCATTTCTGAAGCACCTTTTAGGGAGCTTCTTTAGGGGGGCTGCATACCTACATATTGTCTTAAGCGCAGTCATCACACTTTATATAATTTGTTGAACTCATATTGACTTCTCTGTTAAATACAAATAGCTTCACCCATTTATTTTTATTTTTTATTTTTTTGCTGTTTGATTGTCTTTTGACAAATGATTGGTGTTCATCCATCCAAAACTTCAAATGTACTGTGCTGCACTGGAGCAAAAGCTGCTCTGGGTGTATCCATATATAGGCATAGAAATAAAAAAACATGCACTGGATAGTGCAGATTACAGTGGGGAAAATAATTATTTGATATTCTGCAGATTTTGTAATTTTTCCCACTTACAAAGAAATTAAGGGTCTATATTTTGTGTTAGGTGTATTTTAAATGATCGAGACAGAATATCAACCAAAAATCCAGAAAACACCTGATACAAATGTTATAAATTATGCAGTTCAGTGAGTAAAATGTATTTGATCCCCCAAGCAAAATATGACTTGTTGGAAAAACTCTTGTTGGCAAGCCCAGAGGTAAGACGTTTGCAGAGCCATGGCTGTCAATGGGGAAAGTTCGGGGTGAAACCGAGAGGAGCGCCCAGCACACAGCCGACTGTGGTGTCTGATATTTTGCATAGGTCCCACATTCTGAGAAAGAAACCCTGCTCTAGATCTCTATTGCAAGCTTTCAAGAGAACATGCTGCTGCTGTTTCAAAGGTTGTCTCTTGACTTGCGCTGTGCACCATTCTGGATTTTGATGAAAAAAATTTCCTCCTTTTTGTGCGGTAGTGGCAATACCTTTGTATACATCCTTGTAAAGTTCCAGAGATGAGTACCTGTTGACCCTGACTGAACATAGGTTTGTCTAAACACCATTGATTGGGAGACTTGATGAGCGATTTGGAGCAGTGAAGCGGTGGAGTTTTCTTATTAGCTGGATCTCTGGAAAAGCATCTACACTTCCACGTAACCCCTTGTGAGGGGAAGGCTTATGTATCTGTTATCTCAGTGGGTCCATTGTGCAAGGTGAGCGGCTTGTATTACTATTGATGGCGGTGTTTTCACGAATCTGCACAAGATTGAAAAGCATTTACAAGCACAAGTGATCACAGCTGAGGACTCTTCCTATTTTTTATCTCATGTTCTCCTGCTCATATGCATGGACTTTTCTTTCTAAGATTTTATTATTGTCATTTAATAATTGTATGAATTAAATTTTTTAATAGCGCTGCACTATTTATGATTTAAAAAAGCTTACATTGAGGATTTGTATTTTGACCTTTTTTGAGTGCTACAGCAGCTTTATAGGTTAGGACATTGTTTGCGCTGATTGATTCTATTTTCCTTTTTTCTCATTTTAAAATACACCTATGATTTATATGCCTTTTGATTTGTAAGTGGGCAAATCCACAAAATCTGCAGAGGATCAAATTCATTTTCACCACTGTAAATCACTTTAAATGTAATTAAAATACAATACTGCACTTACAATTAAGTGGCTTGATCAGGGCATATCAACAATGTACAATATCCACTGAAACACCAGGTTTCACCACCATTTAAATACTCACTGCAAAGATGCTAATAGAAGTTCAAGGGAGGCAAGTTGGATTCACTGATGTGGACACTGGGAGAACCCAGAGGGAAAGATGTTGAAATGAGATGTGTTGGGGTCACCCATAGGCTTGGAAATATGTTGTGGTGGTTCACAACAGATACCACTCCAGTCCCTCATTAAGTTTGGTATCTTTCTCCTTGTGTCTACATTGATGAATCTATCTTGCCTTCCGTCCTTTTTTTTTTTGTTTTTTTTTTTGTTTTTTTTTTTTGTTTTTTATCTGCTTCACAGTGAGTCTGTTCAGCAACTGGTGGCAAAACCTGATGTTCCAGTGGATATTGTACCTGATTAAGTCACTTTATTTTAAGAGCAATTTTATTCTTTTTAATATATTTAGCTTTTTATTTTAGTAGTTTAATCTGCACCATAACGTGTGCTTTTGCTTTTTTTTTTTTTTTTATTTTACTTTTTTGTTCATTTTATATACGTACTTCTTCTTTTTTTTTTTTTTTTTTTTTTTTTTTTTTTTGTAAATCTTGACATTTTCTTTCCTCAAACAGTTTCTTGAAGTAACATAGAAGTATTCTGCTTTCCTCATACTTTTGTATAAGTGCACTTGGGTGGCGCTTCCTGTGTTCCCCTTTTTATCTTCTATATACAGAGTTGGCTCTCTCGAAGGACAGCTGCCGCCTTCGTCATCCCACCATTCCGCTTAATGGACTGATGAACTGTTTATGATGCTGTTTAATTACGCTGTCTCTGTGCTTAGTTATTGATACCATTGTTTAGGGCTGCAACTAACGATTATTTTCATAATCGATTAGTTGGCCGATTTTTGTTTCGGTTAATAACCTTAAAAAAAAGTGGGGTGTATAATTTAGTTACCATGTAAAGTTTTAAAAAAAAGGCAATTTTATTTTTTAATATCTATATGCAGTAGTAAATATAAATAAAATAATAAATATATCTGTTATTCTCAGAGGTTGAATCTGGTAAATACCATCATACTCAGATCTTTTTTTTAAAGAGAGGAAAAAAAAAAAGTTTTTTGCAGATTTTCAAACAGAACTGTAATATATTATATGCTGGCCATACAAAAACAATGTCTTCCTTCAAAAAAAGACATTTTCGAATTGTTAGTGGGGTCAAATCGACGTACATTTTCAACCACAGTGACAGAAAAATTTAGAAATAGAAATTGGTCAAAGGAATTTTCAGACAGGTGTATGTGGTTTTCGTTCAGAAATTACATTCATTTTAAAACAATGTTAAAAGCAAGTGAAAATTTCAAACAACATTCTTTCATTCAGCGAAGGTACAAAGATTTTTCATATGAATATTCTCATCTGAAAATTGATCCATGTGGCCAGCATAAGGCTCGTTACACATCTATGCAATTGGCTTTTGCTCTGTTTCTACACTGCTTTTTGCTGTGCGTTAAGTACAGTATAGATTGGCCCACTAGCAAAGTAAAGAACTTCTGCCTTTAGAACCACTCACTTCCTGCCCAGGACTAAATGTCCCATGAGGCATTGCTCCTCACACATTCACAAGTTCTCAGGCACTTACTGACATGTATCGATGGTGTACTGAGCTGTATGTGTGCAGCACTGTATTTCCCGATAAGTAAACAAATAATGCATTCTGTATGCAGGCCAACTAATTGGCCGATTAATCAATCACGAAAATAGTAATTGATTTCATAATCGATTAGTTTTCGATTAGTTGTTTCAGCCCTACCATTGTTGCATCTCTCAGTGACAGGAAGTAAAGGGAATTCTATCTAATAGGACACCACAACAAATTGTGGTTTAAAAAAACCCATTTGGCTATAGTTACATAGTAATAGTTACATAGTTAAGCTGTTTGAAAACCGACGACACGTCAGTCCAGTTCCACACACACTTTATCTATAAAATATTAGTATCCAGTTATCCTGTACATTTGGGAAGGAATCCAGGCTTTTTTTAAGGCTTTTTTAAAAACCATTTACTGAGCTGATCAGAACCAGCTCTTGAGGGAATCTCTAATCCACATTTTCAGTTCTTGCTGTGAAGAAGCCTTTCCGTATTTTGGAGAATAAATCTTTTCCTCCAGATGTAAAGAGTGCCCCCTAGTCTTTGGTAATGACCTTAAGGTGAATGGCTCAACACAGAGTTTACTATATGGACCCCTTATGTATTTATATGTTGATTATACCCCCTCTTAATCTTCTCAAGAGAATAAATTCAGTTCCTCTAATCTTTCTTCATAGCTGAGCTCCTCCATGCCTCTTATCAGTTTGGTTGCCCTTCTCTGCACTTTTCTCCAGTTCCCCGATATCTTTTTGTGAGAACTGGTGCCTAAAACTAAACTGTTTTTGTCTATATCCCCATAGCAAAGCCTGGAGGTCGGGGGTGGAGAGATCTTGTTCTATCATGGTGGAAGCCTTAGGGAAGGGTCAGAGGAACCATTCCTGGATCCTGGAGAGTATGGCAGCCCTGTGGTAAAATTCAAAGTCTGGGAGACCTGCTCCACCTCGTATTTTGGGGTATGTCAAAAAGGTATGGCGGATACGGGACATCCCTTGGTGCCAGATGAAACGTATGGACATGGATCTGAGGGAGTTAAAGAATTGTTTAGGGACATTTATAGGGACTGTCTGGAATAAGTAAAGTAATTTTGGGAAGGGTGTCCATTTTGAGTGTGTTAATGCAGCCAAACCAGCAATGGTGTCGTGTTCCAAGTGTCTAGTTCCTTCCCGAGTCGGAATAGTAAGGGGAGATAGTTGAGGTTGTAGAGATCAGATAAGTTGCATGGGATTGTGATCCCAAGGTAGGAGATGCTCCACTTGAATGGAAAATTGGTTTGTACCTGAGTAAGGGTGGTGGGTGGTAAAGATATATTAAGGGCCTCTGTCTTGGACATATTAAGTTTAAAATTACTAAGTTCTCCAAATCTATGGAATTCCTGCATCAAAGAAGGTAGGGACATGTGGGGTTGTTGAACATAAACGAGGATCATCTGCGTTGAGCAAAAGTTTGTGAGCGGAAGATGGTGTCTGTATCCCCACTATATTATTATTTTGTATAATGGCTGTTGCCAGGTGTTCTATCACCTCTTGGCCAGGGACAAAACCCACTTGATCTTGGTGTATGATGGAGGGTAGGAGGGGTGAGAGGCGGTTCGCTAAAATTTTTGTTTAACGTCCAGGTTAAGAAGGGTGATTGGCCTGTAACTACTGCATTGAGAGGGGTCTTTTCCTGGTTTGGGTATGACCGAAATATTGACAGATAGAAGGTCTCTAGAGGGCGGGTGGGCGTCATCTATATACGATTGAACGCTGCCGTAAGAAGTGGGGCTAGGGATGAAGCAAATGATTTATAGAATCTAGGGGAAAAGCCATTTGGCCCTGGGCATTTACCAGATTTCAGTCCTTTAATGGCAAGTAAAGTCTGACACCGTCAGCGGGTTGTCCACAGAGTCGGAGGGATCTATTTGCAAAAGAGCCATCTGAGATGTAGTTTTCCATGTCGGGGTGTTGTGTACCGTCTTTGTGATTTTGTCTTGTCCTTGTGGGGAGGTTAAAGAAGTGGGAGTAGTATTGCTGAAAAGCATCTGCGATACCTCGAATTTTGAATTTTTTGTTGGCGATGCAGATGTGTGGTATTGGGCAGCGTGGGGGACGGGGGTGGAGAACACTAGCAAGGTGTTTGCCACATTTGTTTGCCAGGATATAGTGTCAGTTCCGTCCTTTGTCTCTAGCTATGAGAGAATTTGCATGTAAGATGAGGAGTAACTCACTGCGGGCATTGGAAAGGTCCACAAAAGGTAGCGGGGTTGAGGGCCTTCTTGTGTACTAGTTCTAAGGTATGGATGGAAGATAATTTGGTGATATTGGCAGATCTGGCTTTCTTTAAACGGGAACAATGTTGGATGAAGATCCCTCTAAGGACACATTTCAGTGCTTCCCACTTAGTGAGTGGGTTAGTGTCATCTGTGTGGTGATCTCGTATAAAGTCACAAATTGACTGCTCAGTAGCTGCCACACAAGGAGTGTCCTTCAGTAGGTTGTCGTTTAAACGCCAGGAGAATGTTCTGTGAGATTTAGGTGGGTGGGCCAAACTTAAATGTGCGGGGGCATGGTCTGACCAAAGGATATTACCCAGGGATGCCTGTAATGGAACGTCAAGTAGGGATTGGGAGACAAGGAAATGGTCAATGCGGCTATGGGCAACCGAATAACTGCTGTAGTCTCTCTAATGGGTGTTTGCACTCGCCAAACATCCACTAGTTGGGCAGAGTGCAAGAGTGATATTGTGTGTGTGTGTGTGTGTGTGGAGTGTGCGATGGAGTACTTACCGGAGGAGGTGTCCATGCCTGGAGAAAGGGTCACATTGACATCTCCACCTAGAATGACACTGGGACCACCAAAAGCGTAATTTGTCCAGGAACATGGAAAGGAAGCTCCCCTGGTCTTGGTTCGGTCCATACACAAGAGGCACTGTAAAAATAGAAGATTTAGATTTTAATTTTAGGAAGAGAAAACAACCTGTGGGAGTCAGTCTATGACTTCCGGGTGGAATGATTTGTGGAAGGCTATTGACACCCCTTTAGACTTGGCTTGTATGTTGGTGCTGTGGTACCATTGGTGGTAGTAAGGGCTGTTTAGGGTTGGAGTAGCCAAACTCATAAAATGTGTCTCCTGTAAAAATAGGATTTGAGATTTTAGCTTTATGGAAGTGATATAATATCTGACGCCTTTTCTCAGGGGTCAAGTTGTGTGTTCAAGTGAAGGCATAGTGGGGGGGAGAAGTAGGGGGGTACCCGAGTTCCCCATCATGTCCAACATTGATCTGTGTGTGCACCAAGGCCTGCTCGGTAGGGTGGGGGGGTAGAATGAGGTAGATGGAGTAGAGAAGATGAAATCAGGAAAGATGGATCCCCAGTGCGTAGGAACGTGATGCATCAGTGGGTTGGGCGATAGGAACAACCGCTGGAGACAAGTAGAGAAGAGAAGTGTTAAGCCACTGGGTGGCAAGATGAAATCAACAATGAAATAAGCTGATAAAGCTAATAGAAAAAACATGCTAATAACAGTACAATGTATAAATAAGCATTATCGGTCCTAGGTGGGGTTAAACGTGGTAAGCTCACGGAGTGCCTCTCGGTCCCGGGGTCCATGACGTAAATATGTTAATGCAGAACTAGTAACAATCACACATCACTTTAACCATGTGTTAGAATACAAATATTGGGTGGTATACCTGCCTTTCTTCCACACTGTTATGGGAGTACCCAGAGAGGCCCAAAAGTATCCCACGTACTCAGGATGAATTTGCAGAGCTAAGGGTGTGTGTGTGTGTGTGTGTGTGTGTGTGTAAGTGTTACCTTTGTAAACTTATGGCTAAACGGAAATAATAATAATTAAAAATGAAAAGGCACAATTTACCCAACTTTTACCGCCCCGCTCCCCCCCATCTTCACTCCTGGGTAGGAACAGTTAGTACAAGGTGATGAAAACTGTGGTAACAATAATAAGAAAAAAAGGGGGAAAAAACAAAACCGGGTGAGATTGCACTGAAAAAGCAACAAAATCAGTGTGCACCTCAGGCAGGCGGTTCTGGACCGTCAGTCCAGGTAACGTGGTTGTAGGGCCTTAGCCCTAAGCTGGAGTTGAGGGAACAAGCTCAGCTCCAGGGAAAGATTTTCAGAGTGTGTAGAAAAAAATTGTGAAAAAAACGCACGTCTTATACAAATAGTGGTAGCTGCCAGCACATCAGATAATCTGTGAATAAGTGAACAAATAAAGTAGTATAGTGCATCGCTGATGAAGATGAAATGAGCAATAAAATTATACCAATATAAAGTGAATATGATAAATGAATATTCAAAACAAAAATACACAGCAATAAAATATCACAACGATAATGATAAAATAGTATAAACCAACAGTGTCGGTGCATAAAGTCCATATATGACATCAAATATAGTGACACTGAATCTGTGTGAACTGGTTGTTTGTAGATAATCCACCACCGTAAGGAAAGGGGCTTACAGACAGGTTGAACCTTACTAGGCATATGCCTGATGAGTCCACCAAGCTTTTGGTGTAACACACCCAAGGAGGTACAGCAACCACAACTTATAAAATAGACCAGATCAGATAGGGATCTGTGACAGTTTTGACATCAGTATCTGTCTACCATAGGAATAGTAACCGGAATTCGTGAGCAATTCCTCTCAATATGGCAAAAGGAGAAAAAATAGGGCCACATAGTGTAATACCGTAAAATATAATATGGACTTTATGCATTTTATATGCACACACTGTTGGTTTATACTATTTTATCATTATCGTTATATTTTATTGCTGTGTATTTTTGTTTTGAATATTCATTTATCATATTCACTTTATATTGGTATAATTTTATTGCTTATTTCATCTTCATCAGTGCTGCACTATGCTACTTTATTTGTTCACTTATTCAAAGATTTTCAGAGTACTGGACTCAGGAAAATGTCAGTCATCAGGCGCTTTTTGGGAGGCAGATCTGGGGCGCTTCTGCTTACCGGGCTTCTACCATTGTGAATTAAATGGGAGGCTAGGGGTGGAAGTTGGGAGAGGCCTCTCTGGCATGACCTGCGGCATCTCCAGGGTGCTCAGGAACAGTGGCAGGTCACCTAAAGTGCGGAAGAGGGCTGTCTTGCCTTCATGATGAACCCGCAGTTGAAATGGGAACCTCCATTGATATTTGATTTGCTTCTCCTGCAGGAGTGATGTAAGGGGTTTCAGAGAGCGTCTCATGGCCAGTGTTTGGCAGAAGAGGTCTGGGAGCAGCATGACGGGAGTGTCATTCAGTCTGATGGAGTCTTGTGTGCTAGCGGCTTGCATGATGCTTTCTTTGATCTCGTAAAAATGGACTCTACAAAGGTTGTCACGGATGAAAGAGGAGTCGGGGTTCCCTGGGCCCAAGGTCCTGTGCACTCTCTCCAATTCAATGTGGGTGTCTTTGGGTTGTTGGAGTAACTGATTAAAAATGACAGTTACAGCCCTGCCAGGTCTTTGTGCTGAATTGTTTCTGGGATACCACGGATTCTAATATTGTTTCGTCTGTTACGGTTCTCAATGTCATCCTGGTCGTACATGAGCTGTTGTAGTAAGACAGTATGGGAATGCAGGGTTTCTTTATGGGATTGTAAGGCAGTGCATATACCTTTCAGTAGCTCTGTATATATCCTCCATGCGGATCCCTATATCCCTCTTAAGCTCTGTGATCTCCTGTCTGTAGGTCATCTCCATGCAGGAGACACAATGCTCAAAGTCCGATTTTGGTTGGGAGGGATTGCATCTGCGATGCCATGTCCCATCTGTCACCTACCTGCCCAAATCGCTCTGTGTCAGGTCGTTGGTGGGCTTAGGTTGTTCCTTGGGCTTTCCCTTGGCCATCGGTGCAGTTTGGGGATGGTGTTGAGCTCTTTGGAGTTACAGCCTCGTGGAGATTGTCTGGTCCGAGAGCTGCCTCAATGTGCGTCCTACAGCTCCATACGCTAGGCCCCTACTTCCACTTTAATACTAATCCAAATTACAAAAAGGTTTGCAAAAGTTCTGAATCGTGCAAAAAAGGCTTTATCATTTTAAAGCGGGGGTCTCCAAACTTTCTAAACAGAGAGCTTACAATCCTTTAGGATTTAAGGGGGCCAGACTGGCCATTGGGTGTAGAAAATGCCCCATGGTTTTTAGTGGGAGGAATGGTGCCCCATCAATGGTGTCAGTGGGAGGAACCATGCCCAATGATTGGTGTCAGTTGGAGGAATAGTGCCCCAAGGGCTGGAAAAGGCAAGCAAAGGGCTGCAGTTTGGAATCCACTGGTTTACAGGGTAGCAGACTAAACTTTTTTTTTTTTTTTTTTTTTTTTTTTCTTTTACATACCTTTTGGAATACAAATGCCTGCTATTATATAAATGTATGAACATATATTTTTCAGAACTGAATGCAGAAACCTGCTTTTGTCTGGACAAAGATGCAAGTTTAGGAAGTAAAATATGTGCCTTCATAATGTTTTCATGACGCTCTGTAACCCATTAAAAGACTTTTAAAAATTCTCTTTCGGCACAGTAAGGGCTTCTCCCAACCTGTATGGCCGTGCTTCCTTTCTTGAAAATGCATTAATTTTTTCTAGGGGGAGATTTGCCTGTACCTGGAGAAATTCCTATGAAATATAATACAGTGAATGACAGATTCAAGGGAGTTTTTATGGCCATTTAATGAAGCTGCCAAATTCTCAAGAGGCAGCTGACAGACTCTGGGAAACAAATTAGCAACTGAAAAACTTGTCATTAGTTAACTGTTAGGACCCATTCGCATCAGAAACTGCAAGTAACTGTTTAACATGCAGTTTGTTTTTCTGCCTACATTTGTCCTGTGAGGTCACTTCCTCCTTTCTTTCCTTGGGCTTCTATGTGCACTGTGATGTGTTGTAGTGCGTGTTTGCGGTGTGGAAAAATGCAGCATGCTGTACTCTTCTGCACTGCAATGGGGTAGCCTGGATTTTGGACAGTCTTTGCAGTTGGTGTGCAGTCCAAAATGCAGCCAACTGCATTCCACTGTTAGGTGTGAAAGAGCCCTTACGGCCAACACAAAGGGGGATTCTGGCACAGTGGCATACTTTTCATATTTTGTCAACTGTGTGGACAGGGTGGATTTGATTGCTTTAAAATCAAGTCGATTTAAATCACTAGTAAAAAGGCTTGATTTAAATCAACTTGATTTTTAAATCATTTTTAAAGTGCAACTGTCATCTCTGACCCGCTATTGACTCACTGACAGTGGTATTCACTTTAATGGGACGGCTGGTGCTGCAGTGACACAACAAGGAGGGACATGGCAGCAGCAGGTGAGTGGATGCCCGTTAACAGGCGCTGCCATGATGGAGCTGAAATGACAGGTGCTCTTTAAATGTAAGGACTTATTCTTGCTGGTAGTTAGAATCTTTAATATTTGAAAACAAAATGAAGGTTTCCTATTAAGAATAATAAGCGGTCAGGTTAGTAAAACAGCGATATCAGAACCGATTCAATCATACAGGTTTTTTTTTATTTTATTTGTTTTTTTTTTTTGCGTACATAGATTTTCAAAACAATGGGATAAAGGAATATTCCTGAGCTTTGTTTTAGAGCTCATGGTTACTGTGAAATTGTGTGAATGCATCAATAGTTACTGTGAAATTGTGTGAATGCATCAATGCAGTGCATATTATCTCAGCTTGCAGAGCTTGGATTCATTGAATGAGTTTACCAAAAATGTAAATATTACAGAATATACAGCCTCATGCTACATAACTAAGCTCCATCTCATGCTGAACAAACTCAATTATTAGTTTTTTATTTAAGAAACAATATCTTTGGATAGATTTTTACTCCAAAAGCATTTTATTAACCACTTCAGCCCCGGAAGGATTTACCTCCCTTCCTGACCAGAGCACATTTTACAATTTGGCACTGCGTCGCTTTAACTGCTAATTGCGCAGTCATGCAATGCTGTACCCAAACGAAATTTGCGTCCTTTTCTTCCCACAAATAGCTTTCTTTTGATGGTATTTGCTCACCTCTGCGGTTTTTTATTTTTTGCGCTACACATGGAAAAAGACCGAAAATTTTGAAAAAAAATATTTTCTACTTTTTTTGTTATAAAAAAAAATCCATTAAACTCAATTTTAGTCATACATTTAGGCCAAAATGTATTCGGCCACATGTCTTTGGTAAAAAAAAATGTCAATAAGCGTATATTTATTGGTTTGCGCAAAAGTTATAGCGTCTACAAACTAGGGTACATTTTCTGGAATTTACACAGCTTTTAGTTTGACTGCCTATGTCATTTCCTGAGGTGCTAAAATGGCATGGCAGTACAACCCCCCCCCCCCCCCAATGACCCCATTTTTGAAAGTAGACACCCCAAGGAAGTTGCTGTGAGGCATGTTGAGCCCATTGAATATTATTTTTTTTGTCCCAAGTGATTTGAATAATAAAAAAAATTACAAAAAGTTGTCACTAAATGACTGCTCACACAGGCCATGGGCATATGTGGAATTGCACCCCAAAATACATTTAGCTGCTTCTCCTGAGTACGGGGATACCACATGTGTGGGACTTTTTGGGAGCCTAACCGCATACGGGGCCCCGAAAACCAATCACCACCTTCAGGATTTTTAAGGGCGTAAATTTTTGATTTGATGAAATGCCCAGGTGGCACAACCCCCCCCCCCCAGGGACCCCATTTTGGAAAGTAGACACCCCAAGCTATTTGCTGAGAGGCATGGTGAGTAGTTTGCAGATCTCATTTGTTTTTGAAAATGAAGAAAGACCAGAAGAATTTTTTTTTTTTTTCAAAACTTTGACAAAAAGTGAGGTCTTCAAAATACGCACTATACCTCTCAGCAAATAGCTTGGGGTGTCTACTTTCCAAAATGGGGTCATTTGGGTAGGTTTTGTGCCACCTGGGCATTCCATGGCCTCCGAAACTGTGATAGGCCGTGAAGAGTGAAATCAAAAATTTACGCCCTTAGAAAGCCTGAAGGCGGTGCTTGGTTTTCGGGGTCCCGTACGCAGCTAGGCTCCCAAAAAGTCTCACACATGTGGTATCCTGTACTCAAAAGAAGCAACAGAATGTATTTTGGGGTGTAATTTCACATATTCCCATGGCATGTTTGAGCAATATATCATTTAGTGACCAACTTTGTGCAAAAAAAAAGAATTGTCTCTTTCCCACAACTTGTGTCACACTATAAAATATTCCATTGACTCGACATGCCTCTCAGCAAATAGCTTGGAGTGTCTACTTTCCAAAATGGGGTCATTTGGGGGGGTTGAACTGTCCTGGCATTTTATGCACAACATTTAGAAGCTTATGTCACACATCGCCCACTCTTCTAACCACTTGAAGACGAAGACCTTTCTGACACTTTTTGTTTACATGAAAAAATTATTTTTTTTGCAAGAAAATAACTTTGAACCCCCCAAACATTATAGATATTTTTTAAAGCAAATTCCCTAAAGATTAAAGTGGTGGGCATGTCCATTTTTTTTTTTTTTTTTCACACAGTATTTGCGCAGCGATTTTTTTTTTTTTTTTTTTTTTTTTTTTTTTTTTTTTTTTTTTAAATGCATTTTTTTTGGGAAAAAACACATTTTAAAAAAAATTTCATGCACTAAAACACACTATATTGCCCAAATGTTTGATGAAATAAAAAAGATGATCTTAGGCCGAGTACATGGATACCAAACATGACATGCTTTAAAATTGCGCACAAACGTGCAGTGGCAACAAAATAAATACAATTTTAAAAGCCTTTACAGGTTACCACTTTAGATGTACAGAGGAGGTCTACTGCTAAAATTACTGCCCTCGATCTGACCTTCGCGGTGATACCTCACATGCATGGTGCAATTGCTGTTTACATTTGACGCCAGACCGACGCTTGCGTTCGCCTTAGCACAAGAGCGGGGGGGGGGGGGCGGGGGGTGCTTTTTTGCTTTTTTTTATCTTCATTTTAAACTGTTCCTTTGATCTTCTTTTTTGTGTGGTGTGTTTTTTTTTTTTTTTTTTTTTTTTTAATCATTTTTATTGTTATCTCAGGGAATGTAAATATCCCCTATGATAGCAATAGGTAGTGACAGGTACTCTTCTTCTTCCTTTTTTTTTTTTTTTTTTTTTTTTAATTAGGGTTTCTCCTCTGCCCTCAAAGCATCTGACCACACCAAGATCGATGTGATAAAATGCTTTCCCAATTTCCCAATGGCGCTGTTTACATCAATCGAAATCTAAGTCATAAAATGCTCGTAGCTTCAGTTTTTTTAGGCCATAGAGATGTTTGGAGCCACTCTGGTCTCTGATCAGCTCTATGGTCAGCTGGCTGAATCACCAGCTGCATTCTCAGGTTCCCTGTTGAGACAGGAGAGCCAGAGAAAAACACGGAAGACGGTGGGGGGGGGGGCATTCCCTCCCACTGCTTGTAAAAGCAGTCTAGAGGCTTATTAGCCGCTAGGATTGCTTTTACATGAAAGCCGACTGCTGGCTGAAAAGAATGATACCAAGATGATACCTAAACCTGCAGGCATCATTCTGGTATAACCACTCAGTCATGACTGGCGTACCTGAAGACAAAAAAATGGATAACAATAAAACCCAGTAAATGTTAAAGTGTAAAAAATTGAATACCTGAAAAGCAAACATGATAAAACATAATAACAATAAAACATTGCAGAATAGAATACAGTAAAGAGCAGAATAGAGAGAATAGAGGGAGAGAACAATAAAACGACGACTTTATATATATTTTTTTGTTTTCCAATTTTTTTTGTAACTAACTTTTATAACTGTAACCGGTTCCAGGTTCGGGTCTCTCAAAATGCGATGGCATCTTGGGAGACCCTGTGAAATGGCGCCTAGTCTGTGCAATGCTGTACCCTACGCTAATACTCAACTAGTGAATGGTAGCGTTCAAAACATTCACCAATGCAAAGACCAGGATTGTCAGGACAGGAGGGACAATAATAGCGGGTGTCACGCCTTTATCAGCGCTTGCTGCAGACATCTTTTTTGGGGGGCTCGTTGGGTAGGGGTACTCGGGAGGACATAAAGAAAATGCCTCTCATGCAGCCGACTGCATTTGGTTGGATGTGAATGGGGGAAGTACGGGTGCTGCAGAAGCGGTGGGTTCCCAATTAGGATTGGCGAATGCAGCAGGAAGGGCACTATGGGCACGACGGGCCTGTTTGTCTTCTTGGTGGCAGCGGGACACTACTTGTGCTTGCCACCTCACCAGCTTGAACTGCACTTATGGGACTCGCCACGTCACCAAGTGTTACTGCAGTGCTGGTTTGACTACGACCAGGGTGTACTAAGCCGCTGGTGCTTGCCAGTTCACCAAAACACTACCAAAAAAACTGTTAGCGATCACAGGGATCAGGCCTGACTCTGCGAACGCTGCAGTTATGCGTTTAGTAAGTGACAGTGATCGATCCTGCACTTGGGTGGGCTGGGCCGGGCGGAGGGGCAAAACGCAGGTGCTAGCAGGTATCTGGGCTTATCCCGCTAACACTGCATTTTTGGGAACCCTAAACTGCTGGGGACGCTAGTATAGATGTGACCGGATCAGATATTGATCCGTTCAGATACTACACCACTAAGGGAAGTGTACGGTGCGTGCGTGGGTGTTAGCGGTACTGGCGCTAACCTGACGCTGCTTGGGGCTGGTGCTTACCAGTTCACCAAAATGCTACCAAAAAAACTGTTAGCGATCGCAGGGATCAGGCCTGACTCTGCGAACGCTGCAGTTATGCGTCCAGTGTTTTGTAAGTGATAGTGATCAATTGATGCTGCACTTGGGTGGGCTGGGCCGGGCGGAGGGGCAAAACGCAGGTGCTAGCAGGTATCTGGGCTGATCCCGCTAACACTACGTTTTTGGGAACCCTAAACTGCTGGGGATGCTAGTATAGATCTGATCAGATATTGATCCGTTCAGATACTATACCACTAAGGGAGGTGTATGCTGCCTGCATGGGTGTTAGCGGTACCGGCACTAACCTGACGCTGCCTGGGGCGACGCATATCACCGCCGGGCGATCAGGGGGCTAAACCTTTATTCGGTAATAAACGGCGGGTGCCCTGACACTATAAAAAAATAAACTAACTAACCAGCGTCACCCGTAACAGTTATACGGTGATCACTGGTGAAAGGGTTAACTAGGGGGCAATCAAGGGGTTAAAACCTTTATTAGGTAGTATATGGGGGTCCCTGACGCTATAAAACGCTGACGGCGAACCTAAATATTTACCTTCCTATCTAGCGTCACCAGTGACACTAATACAGCGATCAGAAAAATGATCGCTTAGTGACACTGGCGACGGGGTGATCAAGGGGTTAAAACTTTATTAGGGGGGTACCCTAGACCTAAAGGGGGCTAACACTAACTGCCACAAACTGACACCAATGCAGTAATCAGAAAAAAAAAAAAAAACTGCTCGGTGTCAGTGTGACGGGGGATGTTGGGGGGGGGGGGGGGTGTATTGTGTGCCTGGCATGTTCTACTGTGTGTGTGTGTGTGTGTGTGTGCACTCACATTGATGTCTTCTCTCCTCGGCACCGGGGACATAATTTCCTCTGCTGCTGTTTACCATACAGCAGCAGAGGAATGAACCCATTGGCTGGGAGCGATCGGGAGGGGGGGGGCACGAATGGATGGCCTCCCCCTCACCTCCGATCGCCGGGGGACAAATGCCGACCACCTCGGGCACTGGGGGTCCGTTCTGACCCCCCCCCGCCTGCGGGAGGCAGATCACGTACAGGTACGTGATTCTGCCTGCCCGTGCCATTCTGCCGACGTATATTGTCGCGAGGTGGTCGGCAAGTGGTTAAATGAAATTTGATAAATTAAAAAAACGATTTTTTTTTTTTTTTTTAACACCCTTGATCTATGCCAGGGGTAATGAATTTAAAATTAAAGGCGGTCCCTTAGCTAAGATTTTCTCCAACCGAGGTCTGAACATTTAAAAAAAACACATGAACACAAGCTGATCACATCCACATTTCAAGTAAAAGAAAATGTAACCACCTTTAAATCAGCTGTCTCAATCAGGGTGCCTCCATAAGAGTCTTACTATAAATTAGTTAAGGAGTCCATCAAGAGTCTGGCAGGAGCTGAGAGGAGAAGCTTGCTGTAGTGGGCGGGGCACACACTTGACATCTCATCAGAAATGCAGTCTTCTTGCAAGCTGAACTGCAATTAGACAGTCCTCTTCTGTAAAATGCTAACCTCCTCATCGACCATGTAATGGAGACGAACAAAGATGTAGTGGAGAAGTGAGTGTAGCCATCCAGGAAAAACTAGCAAAATTACTTGATAAACGAAGGAAAGCCTGAAGAATGAAACAAATGTAGCTAGCACTTTGAAAGACTGGTAAGCTGCAATATAATATTTGGTCCCCTGCTGATTTTGTATGTTTGCCCACTGACAAATGATCAAATAAACCTACCATTAAAATTTATAGACTGAACAGTGAGACAGCATAACAAAATATGCAGAAACGCATTTCAAAGTTATTGATTTGCATTTTAATGAGTGAAATAAGTATTTGATCCCCTATCAGAAAGATTTCTAGCTCCCCAGGTGTCTTCTATACAGGTAACGAGCTGAGATTAGGAGCACTCTTGGCCAAGACCAAAGAGCTGTCCAAGGATGTCGGGGACAAGATTGTAGACCTACACAAGGCTAGAATTGGCTACAAGACAATCGCCAAGCAGCTTGGTGAGAGGGTGACAACAGTTGGTGCGATTATTCACAAATGGAAAAAACACAAAATAACCGTGAATCTCCCTCGGTCTGGGGCTCCATGCAAGATCTTACCTCGTGGAGTTTCATTGATCATGAGAATGGTGAGGAATCGGTCCAGAACTACACGGGGGGGATTCTTTTCAATGATCTCAAGGCAGCTTGGACCATAGTTGCCAAGAAAACAATTGAAAGAATTGCCAAAAAATGCCATGAAAGATTGAAATCCTGCAGCACCCACAAGGTCCCCCTGCTCAAGAAAGCACATGTACAGGCCTGTCTGAAGTTTGAATCGTTTAGATGTTCATTAGCAGAGGAGAACTGGGTGAAAGTGTTGTGGTCAGATGAGACCAAAATCAAGCTCTTTGGCATCAACTCAACTCGCTGTGTTTTGTAGGAGGAATGCTGCCTTTGACCCCAAGAACACCATCCCCACCGTCAAACATGGAGGTGAAAACATTATGATTTGGGGGTGTTTTTCTGCTAAGGGGACAGGACAACTTTTCCGCATCAAAGGGACGATGGACAGGGCCATGTACCATCAAATCTTGGGTGAGCACCTCCTCCCCTCAGCCGGGGCATTAAAAATGGGTCGTGGATGGGTATACCATGATAGTGATCCAAAAAAAACAGCCAAGGCAACAAAGGAGTGGCTCTAGAAGCACATTAAGGTCCTAGAGTAGCCTAGCCAGTCTCCAGTCCTTGATCCCATAGAAAATGTGGAGGGAGCTCAAGGTTTGAGTTTCCAAATGTCAGCCTCGCAACCTTAATGACTTGGAGAGGACCTGCAGAGGGATGGGACAAAATCCCTTCTTAGATGTGTACAAACCTGGTGGCCAACTACAAGAAACGTCTGACCTCTGTGATTGCTAACAATGGTTTTGCCACCAAGTACGAAGTCATGTTTTGCTTGGGGATCAAATAGACTGATCATTTCTGTCAGTGGGCAATTGTACAAAATCAGCAGGGGATCATATACTTTTTTTTTTTTTCTTCCCTCGCTGTATATTTTTGTTTGTGGATTTATGTACCCACACATCCACAATGTCAATTTAAATTTTGTCAGAACTGACCACATGGAATGCAAAGTCTGCGCAATAATTCTGTTGGCCATTTCATAATTCACTGGGTTTTCCTCTCTCACCAGTTCCTGTCATTACAAAGTAACGGCAAATCTTTCCAATGACAAAGGTGGCAACAAAAAAACACTACTTCCCACTAAAACTGGGCAAGGTTAGAACCCTTCTGTGAGGTTATTGATGTCTTTGGTTATTCCCCTCATTCTTCTGGGAAGTGATGCCCAAAGGTGTCTCCCCAAAAGGTGTCAGATGACAACTTAACAAAACTATGTACTCTTCCTAAGTTTATTAAAAAACAAAAGATGAAGTTGGAACAAAATTTGTCAAATTTGTCAATCTGCAGTAAGGTGGGAGTTGTGCTATCCGTTTTCCACCCAAATCAGTCTGTTGCATTGTATAGTACTTTGAGGATGTGGTGTCTATTGACATCTATTGGTAGTGCAGTGCCACTACAACAGTTTAATTTCAATATTTGGTATGCTCCTCAGTATTTGGTATGGTTTCCCCTCCCTGTTTTTTCTCATGGTGCCGCAGTCCTCGTTAGTCATTGCAGGGACTAGGTAAAGAAAGTCATTGCCTGCTTGGGGGCTTATGCACACGAGCATAAACGCTGATTTCAAATCCGTACATTATATAGTTTTGGATGTGAACATTTTGTATGTTGTGGACCCGTGCACACAGCAGTTTTTACATCCATATAATTGCACTGCTTTACATCTAAAGGTACACATCTAAACTTGTGTGCAGGTGTAAAAACCTACATTTGAGCTAGAGGAACAGAAGAAGAAATGGGTGGTTCCATACGTTTTCTTATAGCTAAATCCTTATTTATGGAAACACTTTTGTAGAATATTTTTGCCATCCTCCTACAAGCAAGATCCTGCATAAATATTGGTGAATTGAATGCATTGCCATGTGCATGAGCACTAATGCATCAAAACATAATCTGTAATGTACTTTCAACTTCTGCATCTAATTGGAGAGTTGTGCTGTTCGTGTATGCTGCTGAATCTGCAGGTGATCATACTGTCCATAGAAATTGATATCTATGGAGGTATAAGCCAGTTGAGACCAAGCATTAAAGTGGATGTAAACCCTCGCTTATACCCCAGTGACGTGAACAGCCTCAAATACACAGAGATGAAACAAATCCTCCTACGTAAGTTTTACATGTATTTCTGCTGTCTTCAGCTTTATATATTCTTTAGAATGTTCATGTTAGATTTCTCTTCCTGTTCAGTACTGCAGGGAAATCTGGCCATACAGCCCAGACAGCTGATTGGAGGAAAGGCACACACCACTCTCCTCGTAGGTAGAGACACAGCTGTTTTGTGAATAGTTCAGCTTTCTGCTACTCTATTTATAGCACCCTCCCCAACACAAAATTCAGCCTGGTTTTATCACGGTTGAGGGAGAACCTGTCAGACGTTATGCTGATAACATAAAAACTGAGCAGGAGAAAGCCCATAGGACATAGTGCAAGAAAACACTGCAGATATGTGCCTAGCTCAAATTTCATGAATCAGGCTTACATCCACTTTAAGCTTAGATATGCAACCTGATTTTTCTACCCAGCTACATCTGCTTTGGTATTTTATTGATTTGGGATCACTGACATGAAGTTGTTGCTGCAGAAAATATCACTCTACGCAATAACACTTTTGTACTCCAATATAACTTCAGTTCGAATATTGCGATCTACTTTTTTTTAAATATATAACCTAACTTGTCATTCATCTTTTCTGATCTTTTACAGTGCTTTTTAATTTTTACATCTAGCGTTAATTAGAACTTTATTATAGTGCATATTGCCTTAAACAATGGCAGTGATCCAACTGACTTAACAGGTATTAGTGGAGAATGTTCTACAGTGGCCAAAAGTTGTGACACAAATATTAATTTTTCACAAAGTCTGCTGCCTCAGTTTTCATGGCAATTTGCATATACTCCACAATGTTATGAAGAGTGGTCAGATTATTTGCAATTAATTGCAAAGTCCCCCTTTTGCCTTGAAAGTTAACTTAATCCTATTTAAAAAATAACATTTATCCACTGCATTTGTAAAGAAGGCTTCAGAGTGCCCATGAAAGCCCAGCAAGCGCCAGGACCGCCTCCTACAGTTGATTCCACTGCGGGATCAGGGCACTACCAGTGTAGCGCTTGCTTGGGAATGGCAGCAGGCAGGTGTGAGGGCATCTGCACGCACAGTGAAGGAGACTTTTGGAGGATGGCCTGGTGTCAAGAAGGGCAGCAAAGAAGCCACTTCTCTCCAGGAAAAACATCAGGTAGAGCTGATATTCTGCAAAAGGTACAGGGATTGGACTGCTGGGGACTGGGGTAAAGTAATTTTCTCTGAATCCCCTTTCCAATTGTTTGTGGCATCTTGAAAAAACCTTGTCCAGGGAAGAAAAGGTGAGTGCTACCATCAGTCCTGTGTCATGCCGACAGTAAAGCATCCTGAGACCTTCTCAGCCAAGGGAGTGGGCTCACTCACAATTTTGCCTAAGGACACAGCTATGAATAAGGAATGGTACAAAAACATCCTCAGAGAGCGACTTCTCCCAACCATTCAAAAACAGTTTGGCGACCAATGACTTTTCCAGCATGATGGAGCACCTTGCCATAAGGCAAAAGTGATAACGAAGTGGCTTAGGGAACAAAACATCATAATTTTGGGTCCATGGCCAGGAAACTCCAGACCTTAAGGCAGGTGAACACCCCCCCCCCCCCTCCACAAATTCTGACAAACTCCAAGAATTGATTATGCAAGAATGGGCTGCCATCAGTCAGGATGTGGCCCAGAAGTTGATTGATTGACAGCATGCAAGTGTGAATTGCAGAGGTCTTGGAAAAAAAAGCGTGAACACTTCAAATATTGACTCTTTGGATAAACTAAATGTAATTGCCAATAAGTCTTTGACACTTATGAAATGCTTGGAATTATACTTCAGTATACCATAGTAACATCTGACAGAGCGAAAACTGAAGCAGCAGACTTTGTGAAAATTGTAATATTTGGGTCCGTCTCAAAACTTTTGTCTACGACTGTGCATGCACAAACGGTCAAAAGCTACAGTGGGGACAAAGTATTCAGACCCCCTTAAATTTTTCACTTTGTTATATTGCAGCCATTTGCTAAAATCATTTAAGTTCACTTTTTTTTTTTTTTTTTCCATGTACACACAGCACCCCATATTGACAGAAACACAGAATTGTTGATATTTTTGCAGATTTATTAAAAAAGAAAAACTGAAATATCACATGGTCCTAAGTATTCAGACCCTTTGCTCAGTATTTAGTAGAAGCACCCTTTGATCTAATACAGCCACGAGTCTTTTTGGGAAAGATGCAACAAGTTTTTCACACCTGGATTTGGGGATCCTCTGCCATTCCTCCTTGCAGATCCTCTCCAGTTCTGTCATGTTGGATGGTAAACGTTGGTGTTCAGCCATTTTTAGGTCTCTCCAGAGATGCTCAGTTGGGTTTAGGTCAGGGCTCTGGCTGGGCCATTCAAGAACAGTCACGTAGTTGTTGTGAAGCCGCTCCTTTGTTATTTTAGCTGTGTGCTTGGGGTCATTGTCTTGTTGGAAGGTAAACCTTCGGCCCAGTCTGAGGTCCTGAGCACTCTGGAAAAGGTTTTTGTCCAGGATATCCTTGTACTTGGCCGCATTCATCTTTCCCTCAATTGCAACCAGTCATCCTGTCCCTGCAGCTGAAAAACACCCCCACAGCATGATGCTGCCACCACCATGCTTCACTGTTGGGACTGTATTGGACAGGTGATGAGCAGTGCCTGGTTTTCTCCACACATACTGCTTAGAATTAAGGCCAAAAAGTTCTATCTTGGTCTCATCAGACCAGAGAATCTTATTTCTCACCATCTTGGAGTCCTTCAGATGTTTTTTTTTTTTTTTAGCAAACTCCATGCTGGCATTTCATGTGTCTTGCACTGTGGAGAGGATTCCTTTGGGCCATTCTGCCATGAAAGCCCCGACTGGTGGATGGCTGCAGTGATTGACTTTCTACAACTTTCTCCCATCTCCCAACTGCATCTCTGGAGCTCAGCCACAGTGATCTTTGGGTTCTTCTTTACCTCTCTCACCAAGGCTCTTCTCCCCCTGATAGCTCAGTTTGGCCGGACGGCCAGCTTTAGGAAGGGCTCTGGGCGTCCCAAATGTCTTCCATTTAAGGATTATGGAGGCCACTGTGCTCTTGGGAACCTTAAGTGCAGCCGAAATTTTTTTTGGAACCTTGGCCAGATCTGTGCCTTGCCACAATTCTGTCTCTGAACTCTTCAGGCAGTTCCTTTTGACCTCATGATTCTCATTTTGTTCTGACATGCACTGTGAGCTGTAAGATCTTCTTATATAGACAGGTGTATGGCTTTCCTAATCAAGTCCAATCAGTATAATCAAACAGCTGGACTCAAAGGTGTAGAGCAGGGATATGCAGTTAGCGGACCTCCAGCTGTTGCAAAACTACCCATCATGCCTCTGCCTCTGGGTGTCATGCTTGTGGCTGTCAGTCTTGCCATGCCTCATGGGACTTTTAGTTCTGCAACAGCTGGAGGTCCGCTAACTGCATAGCTCTGGTGTAGAACCATCTCAAGGATGATCAGAAGACAGCACCTGTGTTTTAAATATGAGTGTCACAGCAAATGGTCTGAATACTTCGGACCATGTGATATTTCAGTTTTTTCTTTTTTAATAAATCTACAAAAATGTCAACAATTCTGTGTTTTTCTGTCAATATGGGGTGCTGTGTGTACATTGAGGAAAAAAAATTAACTTAAATGGTTTTTAGCAAATGGCTGCAATATAACAGTGAAAAATTTAAGAGGGTCTGAATACTTTCCGTCCCCACTGTATAATCCACTGTATCCTTGTGTTTCTCCTTTGTAATTTTCTACAGAAACATTGCTATTCTAAATGAAATGACCCTGGGGCTGTAGCCATACCTGCATGTTTCCTAAACGCACAAATGCAGAGGTGTAAAATGTGGTCCAACCACTTTTTTTTTTTTTTTTATTCTTGCCTCCCAAACCCAAGTGTTAAACCTACCCTTGGTGCATGGGGGGGGGGGGGGCACATGATTGCTTGCACATGATTGATTGAAGTCCACACAGCTTTACCTCCTTGCTAATCTAAATGAAAATTTAGGGCTCATGCACACAGGACATTTTTACAGCTGCTGTTGGGGGCGTCTTTTTTTTTTTTTTTTTTTTTTTTTTTTTTTGCTTCTAAATGCCCCTCGATGTTAGCACACAAACTGTTTAGAGGCGTTTTATAGGCATAAGTGTTTAGGGGCAGTAGAAAAAAAGCCTGTGCGTTCAGGAACAGAGGCTGTTGAGCTGTAAAAACATTTGACTGTTAAGCTGCTTCAAGCGTTTTTTTTTTTTTTAAATGTCAAAATCAATGGTTCCCTATGAGCCCATTGATTTGAATAGAAGTCATATCATAATGATGCGACTTGCTGTGCGACTTTTGCGCTGAGGATCTTGAAGAGGAACCCCACGCCATACTCGGTCTGGTATAGATTAAGGAGAACCCCTATGCCAAAAAAGTGTGGGGCTTATCCAAGCATGCAGCCCGGCAGGTCAGGAAAAGTGGGGGGGACAAGGGCCTCTTCCCAACAACCCTGGCTGTTGTCTGCAGGTGGGGGCTTATTGGAATCTGGAAGCCCCCTTTAACAAGGGGGGGCCACCAGATCCCGGCCCCCCACCCTATGTGAACTAGTGAGTACCCCTACCCATTCACCCCAAAAAAAGTGTCAAATAAAAACGGCATGCCGGTTTTTGCCTAAGTAATCTCTGGCATCTCCTCTTCCAATTTTCTTCTCCCTCCGGGGATGACTTCATGCTCAGGGTCTTCTCCCTCTGCCAGGTCTCCTCTCTGCTGTCTTCTCCTGCTGTTCTTCCTCTGTTTGACGCTCTCTCCCTGTGTAATGCTAGGGCTGCCGTGTGCCAATGCTTTCTATAGCTATGGGGTGGGGCCACCCGGCGACATAATCCGGAGGCTCCACCCCTTGTGACATCACCACCCGAGACATGATGGGGCAGTTGACGTAACAAGGAGAGGAGCCTCCGGATTATGTTGCCGGGTGGCCCTGCCCTTTGGCTATATAAGTATTGACACACAGTGGCCCTAGCAGTACACTGAGAGATGAGCAGCAGGAGAAGACAGAGGAGACCCGGCAGAGGAAAGAAGACAGCTGAGAGAAGAACCGGAGGATGAAGAGATGCCTGAGCTGCTTTAATAAATTTGTCAAAAACCTGTGTGCACTTTTTTTATTTTTGACACTTTTTTTTTTTTTTTTAAATCTATTAAAGGGGGGGGGGGCTTCCAGATTCCGATAGGCCCCGCCCACAGACCTCGGCACTCAACGGCCAGGGTTGTCGGGAAGAGAGAACTGCTCTATTACATTTAAAAATTAACCCCAATATGTTCAAGAACAGTAACTAGTACTCAGAAATGATTGCAAACATGTCATGTTCACTATTTTGATGATTAAAAAAAAAAAAAAAAAAAATTTAAAGAGACGTAATCAGCACAATACAAATTTTGGATGTTTGTTTTTATGAAATGACCTAATATGAAAGCTTTTTATGGGCTCCAAATTCGGTCGAAAACATGGCCATACACGAATGCCTTTTTTGTTCCCGGATAGTTCTTCAGTGGTTTTAAGTAGAGGATAGTTCTAAGCAGACAAGGAGCACATTGGGATAGGAATGTTGTCCTAATTAGAGTTTTCCTCTTCCCTTTTCAGTAGTGTATAGCTGTGATGTGAGCTGGATCTGACCTTCAGATTAAACACATCATGGGTATTTTTGTGGCTGTTAGAAGCCTTGAATGTGCTTCTTTCTACGCAGCTTGTTTGTGCAGTGCTGAAGTGTGACATGCCCTTCGAACTGTCAAGTTTTCGCACTCTGGCCTTTGTGGAAAGTGTACAAAATCTTCCTGTTTAGAGTTTTTTTGTGTCGTGGAGAGTTTTTCTTCTTTCGTCTCTATACCCCCTCCAGATCTTGATGTTTTGTGATCCTAACTGCTTTGTTTGTTTCCCCACTGGGGGTCTCCGCACCTTTTGTATCCTTTATGTTTAATATGAAGGAAGGCTCAGGAGATTAGCTAGCAAGTGAGATAGGAGTTTACTTGTTCCGCTGCTGCTGTTCCAAATCCTTTTATTAAGTGTGTATATACGTTGTAAAATATATTGAAAAGGTTGCAAGATACCACTTTGCTGGCCCTTACACGGTGTGCACAATTAGGCAAGTGAGTATTTTGACCAAATCATAATTTTTATGCATATTGGCCAACTCCAAGTTGTACAAGCTTGAATGCGTATTAGATTTAAGCAAATCAGGTGATGTGTATTTGTGTAATGAGGGAGGGTGTGACCTAAGGAGATCAACACCCTATATCAAGGTGTGCATAATTATACAGCTGCTTTTTCCTCAGGCAAAATGGGCCAAAACTGACACTTTTTACAATGTTTGACATTTCAGGGGGTTGCAGCATTCTTTGAAATTGCTAAGATATTGGGGCATGATCACAGAACCATCAAACGTTTTGTTGCAAAAAGTCAACCAGGTCGCAAAAAAGTGTTGAGAAAGATGCGAATTAAAGTGATTGTAAATGAGATTTTTTTTTATTTATTAAAAAAAAATGTAATATTTATCTGCTCAGTGGTTTTGCAGAGCAGCCCCAATCTCCTCCTTCTCGGGTCCCCTGCCGGCACTCTAGGCCCCTCCCCCTTGCTGAGTGTCCCCATAGCAAGCTGCTTGTTGTGGGGGCACTCGTGCATGCTCGCTCCTTAGCCAGCTCTCTGCGACCATATGACTGAGCGCGGCTCAGCGCCCCCCCCCCCCTGCACTTCTGCTTCACTGGCTGCAGTGGGAGCCAATCAGGAGGGAGATGCTGGGAGAGCCTCGCGTCTCGTGCATATTGCTGGATCGAGTTAGGGCTTAAGTAAGTATTGGGGGAGGCTGAGTGGGGAGCTGCACACTGAAGGCCTTTACAACCACTTTAACTGCCAAAGATTTGAGAAGAATCAAATGTGAAGCTACCAGAAACATCTTATCCTCCAGTGCTGTCATTCCAGAACTACAACCTATGAATAATAAAAATGCAGCGCTAAATGTAAATGGACCGTGTACATGTATGTGACTACCAAACAAACACAAAGTGGTGAAAATTATTATATAAAACAACTGATTAGTCCATAATCATGTGAGTGTTCAACTCAGTGGGTATCCTATAAATATCCAACACCGTGGGATGGTGGATGTATGGATGGACGAGAGGTTAATCTGATGTAAACCACAGGGATGGTGTCTCAAACTCCATAGGTGCCATGTGAGTCCCAGGGATGGTGTTCCGATAATCAATATCCACAGGAGAGTACAGAAAAAATAAATGCTCTTACCGGAATAGGTGGACACGTTTGCCGTACGGCTAGGTGTCATACAGGCTTATGGATCAGCAATCCCAGTGCAGGCTTGACTTATGTGGCAGGTTCCCCTGGTTCCTCTGTGGCAATCGGAAGGGAGATGAGTGGTCCGGAACTTGATGAGGGGGTCTCACCCGCAACGATATGGGGGAAAATGCAGCTTTCAGTCAGCCAGCAAAGGGACATGTAAGAGGGAGTAAAAGAACCCACATGGTGCCTGAATCCATATAAATAGGTTTATTCCAAACCAAACATAAATGACATCCAGATAAAAAGTGATCACATATGAAGAATGTACAAAATGGAGAGTAAAAAATAGCGTGGTACCAGAAAAAATAGCTAGTAACAACCCGACATGTTTCGGACTGAGTCCTTCTACTGGGGCATATTAATGTCATTTATGTTTGGTAGCAGTGGTACAGGAAAGTCTGCATCTTTCAAGACATATTTATGCAAGACAATGCTCAATCAAATGCATCAAAGTACTCCACTGCGTGGCTAGCCAGTAAAGGCCTTAAGGATGAAATAGAATGACATAGCCCCCTTCCTCACCTGACCAAAACCCTTTATTGTGAAGGAAAACATTACACCTCTCTGAACAGTGTCTGGGAGGCTGTGGTTTGCTGCTGCACAAAAAGTTGATTATCAACAGATCAATAAATGGACCGGCTCCATGAATGGAAGGCTTATAACTATTGAAAATATTGGTCACTAATGGTGTGTTTTTATTTTTTTATTTTTTAATTTTCCCCATTCATCTTTCAGGACAGCACCATAGAGAGACACCGGCTCCTCCCCTCTTAGGAAACACCGCCTTCCAATTCAACATTTAAATCTCATCCTCCCAACGGCCCCTCAGTTCAGGTGTTTCCTCCGGTGGGGAGACACTGCTTGGGAACCAAGGCGGATCAGTCAGGGAGGCTGAAGCCAAACAATCTGTCTGTGGAAGAGGGGGAGTCGGGTCTCTCTAGCTCTTTCCCTCTATCAATTTTTATTCAGTCAGGTAAAGGCTGGGGAAGCCATACTTACCTGTTTTTTAAACTGAATTAGCGCGCCTCAGCCTCTCTTGGAGAAAGAGACAGCTAGGGGGGTCTGTATTTCTTTCTGCCCAGGGGGGCGCTGTGGGAAGTGCCTGAGTCTCTCCTGCTTTCTCAAGCAGCCAGCGTCTGAAGCTCTATGGCCGGGTCGGATGACGGGTGACGTCAGTTCCGGCGAGGGCGGGCACTTCCGACGATTCCGCGTCTTCCGGTTCCGGACGCGGAGTAAGAAAACGGACCGAGCGTTCGGCTGGTGCGACCCTCTTGCTTTGCTGTAGAGTCAGCTATCGGGGGAAACGATCGACCACCATCCTCAGCGGACATGTCGGAGACAGAGGTCTCTAGAACTGCTCCAGGAGACAGTAGCACCAGCCATGCTAAGGTAAGTGGAACCCTGGGGTGGTGTTCCCTTACCTAAATCCCGATAGCTTCACGGGTGTTCTCCCCTCACTGGTGGTCGGGGGGAAGGGGAGTGTGTCTGGGACCCTGGTGGTGGTTGGTCCTGGGGGGGGCACTCCTGGTGGTCCTCTGTAGAAGCACTGGTGGGATTGGGCATTTATGGCGACTCTCTTTCTTTCTTTTTCAGAAAGCCACAGAGAAAAGCAAGTCGCCTCATGGTTCAAAGAAAAAATGCCCCTCTTGTAGAGTTAGTTTGGGGGAATCCTGGACTAAGGCACTTTGCAAGGAGTGCATTGATGGATTGGTCAGGGAACAGGCAGCAGAACAGGGTACAGATCTTGCTGCATCCGTCAAGGAGCTTTCTAGCACCTTTCAGTCCTTTAAAGCACTCTTTTCTAGCTTCCAGTTGCCGCAAGCCCAAAGCAGTCCTTTACCAGTGCAGCAGAGTGTTACACCTAGCCCAGTGGATACTCCCTCTGTTAGTGGAGAGAGACCAGGGGGCTCCAGAGTGGATATTGAGGAGGAGCCAGATAGCACCGCTTCAGATTCTCAAAGGGAATCGGATGTGGAGGAGGTGGATGGGGAATCCACAAAAACCTCTCGCTATAAGCTTTCCCTGGACGAAGTGGAGGAGCTCTTGGGAGCTATTCACACCACTTTGGGTATTCAGGAAGAAAAGAAGGTGTTATCGCTCCATGACCAAATGTACAAAGGTCTTGGGGAACAAAAAAAGGAAGGATTTCCCAGTCCATGATGTATTGGTTGAGGCCATAAAGAATGAATGGAAAGATCCTGAGAGAAAACCTTTCTTTTCAAGGGCTTTGAAGCGAAGGTTTCCTTTTTCAGAAGGGGAGTCTCTAGTCTGGAATAAGACCCCTAGGCTGGATGCTGCTTTTTCTCAGGTTTCCAGGCAAACAGATCTGGCCTTCGAGGACATGAGGGTTCTTACAGACCCCATGGACAGAAGGATGGACTCTCTCTTAAAAAAGTCCTGGGATTCATCACAGGGTAACCTTAAGCCTGCCATGGCGGTCACAGTAGTGGCCCGCAATATGGAATATTGGCTTACACAGATAAAGGCGCATATTGAGGCAGGAACGCCAAAAGAGACTATTTTGGCTTCCTTCCCCATGCTACTTAAGGGTGTAGCGTATATTGCGGACGCTTCCGCCGAATCAGTGCGCATGTCCGCAAGGTCTTCAGCCCTCACTAATTCGGCTCGAAGGGCTCTATGGCTTAAGACGTGGCAAGGAGACAGCGCGTCTAAAGTTAAACTCTGTGGAATTCCCCTCACAGGAGATCTCTTGTTTGGCCCAGGTTTAGAGACTGTTTTAGACCGGACGGCCGATAAGAAAAAGGCCTTTCCCATTAAAAAGAAATTTGGGGAGCAGGCTAAAAGAAAGTTTCGCCCTCAAAGAAAATTTGAAGCCCCAAAAGGAGAGCGGCAGAAAAAAGCTTGGGGGCAGAAGGGCAAGGGGCGGGGAGGGGCGATTTTTCGCCCTCCTGAACAGCCCAAGAAGACCCAATGACGGGGTAACCACGGTGGGAGGAAGATTGGGGGCCTTCCTTCCACAATGGGAGATGATCACCTCCAACCAGTTTGTGTTAGGGATCATAAGAAGGGGTTACCAGCTAGAGTTCTCAGAACCCCCTCAGCACAGACTTCTGGTCACCGAGCTGCCAAAGTGTGCAGAGAAAGCGTCAGCTCTTCTATCCTCCCTACAGGAGTTAGAGGAACAAGAGGTGATAGTGAGGGTGCCTGTAGAAGAGACAGGCAGAGGCTTTTACTCCCACATTTTTGTGGTCCGCAAGCCGTCGGGAAAATTCAGACTTATCATGAATCTGAAGCCTCTGAATGTCTCAATCACCTACAGAAAATTCCGGATGGATTCTATCTATTCGGTGAAAACGCTTCTTCCCCCAAATTGCTTCATGGCGTCAATAGACTTAAAGGACGCTTATCTGCACATTCCAGTCGCAGAAAGTTACCAGAGGTTTCTCAGACTGGCGGTGAAAACTGGGGAAGGAACGTTTCATCTACAGTTCAAAGCACTCCCCTTTGGACTATCCTCTTCCCCCCGCATCTTCACCAAAGTGATGGTGGAGGTCCTGGCTTTCTTGCGGCTCAGAGGCATCTCTGTAGTCGCGTACCTGGACGACCTGCTCCTGTTTGCTCCTTCCCCGGAGCAGTTGTACCAGGATCTTCAGGTAGCAAGAGACAGCTTAGAAAACCTGGGATGGCTCTTGAACCTGGAAAAATCCAGTTTGGTTCCGACCCAAAAGGTCATCTTCCTGGGCTATGTACTGGATTCGACAAAACAAAAAGTGTTCCTTCCAGCAGAAAAAATCCAGAAGGTGGACGGAGCAATATTACTGCTCCAGGGCAGCAGTCAGATCTCAGTAAGGAAAGCAATGTCAGCGCTGGGCTTACTGACTTCCACGCTTCCGGCAGTTCAGTGGGCAGGGCTGCACTTTCGCCCCCTACAGCTGTTTATTCTGAGTGTCTGGGACCACAGTCCAGCATCTCTGGACTCCCTTATATCTGTGCCAAGTCAGGTCAAAAGGTCCCTCTGGTGGTGGAGGAAAGGGTCCAATCTCTCACAGGGTCTGGAGTGGGTTCTTCCAGTGTCCAGAACGGTTACGACCGATGCGAGCGGCACAGGGTGGGGAGCACACCTAGATTCCAAGATGATACAAGGCACCTGGGAAAAAGAAGACGCAAAGAAGTCCTCGAACTGGAGGGAACTGAGAGCAATAGAGTTGTCTCTCAGAGCTTTTCAGAAAGAACTCCTGGGGCAGCATGTGAGGGTCCGTTCGGACAACTCATCAGCAGTGGCCTACATCAACAGGCAAGGGGGAACCAGGAGCAAATCCTTGTGGGGTCTGGCAGAATCCATCCTCAGGTGGGCCGAAGGGAGCATTCTCTCTCTTTCTGCAATACATCTGAAGGGGGAGCAGAACCAAGTGGCAGACTTTCTGAGCAGAAAAATGCTGAAGGAAGGCGACTGGGTCTTGAACCAGGACATCTTCGAGATGATTACTCAGAAGTGGGGGGTTCCCTCTGTGGATCTCTTCGCCTCAAAGGCAAATACAAAAGCTCGTCTGTTCTTTTCCCTAAGCAGATGGGACGGGGCAGCCGGGGTGGATGCACTAGCTCAGAGCTGGCGTTTCTCAAGGTGTTATGCCTTCCCCCCTCCCGTAATGATTCCAGCAGTTCTAAGAAAATTTCGGTCAGAAGACACAACCCTCATTCTGATAGCACCACACTGGCCAAGGAGGCCGTGGTTCTCTCTCTTGAAGAGTCTGACAGTGGAACCTCCCTGGATTCTACCTATCCAGGAGGATCTTCTCTCTCAAGGCCCAATCTGTTGCCCTCAGGTGGAGCGATGGAACCTCGCAGCGTGGCTACTGAGGAAGAATTGCTGAAGGGCAAAGGTTTCTCGGATCGGCTAGTAACAACTCTCCTAAATTGCAGGAAAAGAGAGACGCAAGCCATTTACCTAAAGGTGTGGAAACGCTTTAACAGTTGGTGCACAGAAAGCTCCTTCGATGTACGAAGTTCTGTAGCAGTATTAGAGTTTCTGCAGGCAGGAGCGGACAAAGGATTAGCCCTTAGCACCTTGAAAGGACAGGTATCGGCACTAAGCGTTTTCCTGGAAAAGCCATTAGCTATAGATCCTTGGGTAGCTAGGTTTTTTAGAGCTTTAGGCAGGCAGAGACCTGTTAAAAGTTCCCCATTCCCAGTGTGGGATCTCTCCTTAGTTTTACAGTCTCTTACAGGGGATCCTTTTGAGCCGTTGGAATCCTGTACCTTGAAGTTGATCACCCTCAAAACGGTGTTTTTGGTGGCGATCACCACAGCAAGGAGAGTAAGTGAACTCGAAGCCCTTTCGATTAGGGCGCCTTTTTTTCAGGTTTTTCCGGACCGTTTGATTTTTAAAACGGATCCGGCCTTTTTGCCAAAAGTGGCCTCTAGTTTTCATAGGGGCCAAGAAATTATTTTACCTACCTTCTGTTCGAATCCTGTGAGGGAACAGGAGCATATTTTTCACAAACTGGACGTTAGAAGGTGCGTCCTTCAGTACTTAGATAGTACGAAACAGTTTAGGAAATCCGATTCTTTTTTTGTTTATATTTTCAGGGGCTAGGAAAGGGTTCAAAGCCTCTAAACGATCAATAGCCAGATGGTTAAGGTTGGCCATTAGCCAGGCCTATGTAGTCGGGGGTTTAGAGCCCCCGGAGGGTATTAAAGCACATTCCACCAGGGCAGTGGCAACTTCTCAAGCAGAGTGGGCTGGTGCTTCTCCGGAGCAGATCTGTAGAGCAGCAACGTGGTCCAGTTTTTCCACGTTTGTGAAGCATTACAGATTGGACCTGCTGTCAGCCAAAGACCAAGCCTTTGGGCGTAAGGTGCTGCAGGCAGTAGTCCCTCCCTAAGGTAAGGTGCTCGCTTATCCTCTCTATGGTGCTGTCCTGAAAGATGAATGGGGAAAAACGGAGTTACTTACCGGTAACATCCTTTTCCAGGAATCTTTCAGGACAGCACTAGTACCCACCCAGGTTATTGATCATCTATGAGAACTCATCGCATGAGAACGTCAGGTAAGATAAAGATTTGTATGACGTATTCTTGTGTCTCCCCAGCTGGCCGGAGGAAGTCGTGAAGAACTGAGGGGCCGTTGGGAGGATGAGATTTAAATGTTGAATTGGAAGGCGGTGTTTCCTAAGAGGGGAGGAGCCGGTGTCTCTCTATGGTGCTGTCCTGAAAGATTCCTGGAAAAGGATGTTACCGGTAAGTAACTCCGTTTTTTTTTTGTTTTTTTTAATGTCAGACCTGTTTGTAAATTTGAGTTTTCATTTTTGTTAACCACTTCAGCCCCGGAAGATTTGGCTGTTCAATGACCAGGCCATTTTTTGCGATAGAGCAATGACAACTGCGTGGTCGTGCGACGTACCCAAACAAAATTTTGACTTTTTTTTTTTTCCCCACAAATCAAGCTTTCCCTTGGTGGTATTTGATCACCTCTGCAGTTTTTATTTTTGTTGCGCTATAAACGAGCGCGACAATTTTGAAAAGGAAAACCCACTATTTTTTACTTTGCTCTAATAAATATCCCACTTTTTTTTTAAAACAAATTTTTTCCTCGGTTTAGGTCTATGTATTCATATTTTTGGTAAAAAAAATTGCAATAAGCGTATATTGATTGGTTTGCAGAAAAGTTTTATATCTTCTACAAAATGGGATAGATTTATGGCATTTTTATTTTTTTTGCTAGTAGTAATGGCGGAGATCTGTGATTTTTTTTTTTTTTACCGGAACTGCGATATGGCGGAAACATGATACATTTTTGGGCCATTGACAATTGTACAGCGATCAGTGCTATAAAAATGCACTGATTACTGTAAAAATGTCACTGGCAGGAAAGAGGTTAACTGTGTTCCCTCACTGTGTTCTAACTGAAGGGGGATGGGACTTATTGGGGGAGATGACAGATCGCTGTTCATGCTTTGTATGAACACACGATCAGTCTCTTCTCCCCTGAAAGAACCGTGATCTGGGTGTTTACACCCAGATCCCAGTTCCCGCTCTGTCACGAGCGATTGCGGATGCCCCGGCGTGAAAGCAAACGCCCCAAGGTATATTCTGAAGCATGGGCTGCAGATAGGTACTTGGGTAATCTGATGGGCTGGTGACAGGTACTAGGGTACTTTGATGGGCTGTTGACAAGTCCTTTTTATTAGGGGGGGGCGGCAATCAGTGTGATTGGGTGTATACTGTAAGCGGTAACAAAATGTTACCGCAATCTCCTCACACACGATCGGTATGTGAGGAGGAGAACCCGGTAATAGCTCGTTACCGTAGTTTGTTGACCTTCTGTGATTGGACACAGCCAGTCACGTGGTAAAGAGCCAATTTCATTCGCTCTTTACCGCGATCGGGGATGGGCTGTGTCAGGGTGACAAGCCTCATCCCCGATAGCTGCTCTGCGTGCCCCTAGGTGTGTACACGAGGAGGGTGCATGTGACCGGCTGTTATTTGACACAGCCGGTCACGTGGTAAAGAGCCAATTTTTATTGTCTCTTTACACTGATCTGAGAGGGCCTGTGCCCGAGGGACATGCCTCATCACTGATCGCCGCACTGGGGACCCGCAGTATCGGCAAGAAGCAGAGGACGTCATGACTCCCGCCTAGAATGGCAGATTGCTCCTGCGGACGTCATATCACTAAGGGCTGGTAGGGAAGTGGTTAAATGTTATATACAGTGAGGGGGGGGGGGGGGGGGGAGAGAGCATTTGATCCCCCTGCTGATTTTGTAAGTTTGCCCACTGACAAAAAATGATCAGTCTAGAATTGATTTTAAAAGTAGGTTTATTTTAACAGTGTGAAAAGAAATGTAGCGCATAAACTGTGAGGGGGGGGGGGGGGGGATTATTGATAAATAATATCCACATCAACAAATTAACTCATAAGTCTCTCAACATAGATAAATAAAGTCCAATAAGTGAACAACATAAGTATGGAAAGTGTCCCACTGATTAAAGGTGAGTGTATACAGCGGCAGATGTTCAAACGCAGGCAAATCTTTAAATCTCCAAGGAAGACCGCATCCAACGGCTGTATAAATCTTGGTAAAAGTAGTGTGTAAAAAAACTCTTACCAGATTGGGCGCAGTGTATATATGTAATTTTTTGCACTCAGATTATTTTAACAGTGAGACAGAATACCAACAAAAAATCCAGAAAAACGCATTAAAAAAAATTATACATTGATTTGCATTTTAATGAGTAAAATAAGTATTTTGACCCCTTCGCAAAACATGACTTTGTACTTGGTGGCAAAACCCTTGTTGGCAATCAGAGGTCAGACGTTTCTTGTAGTTGGCCACCAGGTTTACACACATCTCAGGAGGAATTTTCCCACTCTGGTTTGCGAATCCTCACCAAGTCATTAAAGTTTTGAGGCTGACGTTTGGTAACTCGAACCATCAGCTCTCTTCACATATTTCCTATGGAATTAAGGTCTGGAGACTGTCTAGGCCACTCCAGGACCTTTTTAATGTGCTTCTTTTTTGAGCCACTTGTTTGTTGCCTTGGCTGTGTGTTTTGGGTCATTGTCATGCTGGAATACCCATCCACCACCCATTTCCAATGCTGTGGCTGAGGAAAGGAGGTTCTCACCCAACATGGCCCCGTCCATCGTCCCTTTTTTGATGCGGTGAAGTTTTCCTGTCCCCTTAGCAGAAAATTATCCCCAAAGCATAATGTTTCCACCTTCCATGTTTGACGGTGGGGATGGTGTTCTTGGGAGTCATAGGCAGCATTCCTCCTCCAAGCACGGCGAGTTGAGTTGATGCCAATGAGTTAGATTTTTGTATCCTCTGACCACAACACTTTCACCCAGTTCTCCGAATCGTTCAGATGTTCATTAGCAAACTTCAGCCGGGCCTGTACATGTGCTTTATTGAGCAGGGGGACCTTGCGGGCGCTGCAGGATTTCAGTCCTTTACAGCGTAGTTTTGCCAATTAATGACTATGGTCCCAGCTGCCTTGAGATCATTGCTGGCGATGGTCTTGTAGCCCATTCCAGCCTTGTGTAGGTCTACCATCTTGTCCCTGACATCCTTGGACAGCTCTTTGGTCTTGGCCATGGTGGAGAGATTGGAATCTGATTGCTTCTGTGGACGGGTCTTTTATACAGGTAATTAAGAGTGCTCCTAATCTAAGCTGGTTACCTGTATAAAAGACACCTGGGAGCCAGAAATCTTGCTGATAGGGGATCAAATACTACTTTCACTCATTTAAAATGCAAATCAATTTTAACTACTTTTTGAAATGCATTTTTCTGCATATTTTTTTTTGTTCTGTGTCTCACTGTTAAAATAAACCTACCATTAAAATTAGACTGATCCTTTCTTTGTCAGTGGGTAAATTGGGTAAATGTACAGAATCAGCAGGGGATCAAACAACTTTTTTTTTTTTTTTTTTTTTTTTTCTCCCCCTCGTGTGTGTTTAACTGCATCTAGCTTTTTACCTGAAATTCCGCTTGCATGTCTGCAGGTATTTTGCAAACATAAAAGGCTATTTGTAAAAAAAAATAAAAAAAAAAAAGTTTCAAATGTAACAAACTTGCAGACACCCTAATCTGGACACCTATTTTCTACTCATCATTGTATACTTCCTGTTTTTGTTTAGGCTCTGTTCACACCTAGGCGTTTTGGGGTGTTTTTCTGCTGTAAGCCTCAGCTCTAAAAACGCCCAACAAGACAAATCCCACTCATTTCAATGGCCCCTCTTCACATCTGAGCGTTCTGTCGCCTAAAGCAAAACACCCGTCTCAAGTACAAGAGCTTCTTTTTTGGCAGATTACAGGCGTTTTCTGCTTTTTTACATTGGTGACCTTTTGACCTGTACAAAATCGTGGCAAAAATCTTAACTTTCTGCCTAAAAAAACCATACGCACAGGTGTGAATGCAGCCTCATGCCGTGTACACACGAGCGCAATTTCCATCAGAAAAAGTCCGGGAGTTTTTCATCGTATATTCCGATCGTGTGTATGCCTCATCTGACTTTTTACGTCAAATTCTGACGGACCTAGAAAGAGAACGTGTTCTAAATTTTTCCGACGGAACCAATTCCTATCGGGAAAACTGCTCGTCTGTATGCTGTTCCAACAACGAAGCATGCTCTGAAGCAAGTACGAGACGGAAGCTATTGGCTACTGGCTATTGAACTTCCTTTTTCTAGTCCCGTTGTAGGTCACTGCGTTCTAGACGGTCGGTCTTTGGTGTGACAGTAATGTATGCAAGACAGCTTGAGCGGAATTCCGTCTGAGAAACCGCTCGTGTGTACAGGGCATTAGACTCAAATCTGACTCTGATGTGCTGTAGTAATGGGCTCAGGGTACCATGGTCTGTATGTAAGGACTATACTGCCATGCTTCACCAGCAGAGCCACTGCATTCTTCAGGTTCAAATGTCCAATTGTCATTAAACTTGGAATACATTACAGAATAAAGTGGTGCAATATAATTATTTACTAAAGGAAAAATGAAAATGCAATGTGGTGCAGTATGTCACTAACCTTGACAAACCAGTCTTTGCTTTTGAGTCCCACCTGTAACCCCCCTCCCGCCCATTAATCCAGTTTTTCAACTTGCCTTAACAGACTAAGCAGTGCAGCAAAAGTGGAAGTTGGAGTAGAGACAGACCGCTTAGTGCGGTAGTAAACCACAAAAAAAAAGGGCCCCCAGTCAGTTTAAAAGCTATAATGTGCTAGTATGCGCCACATGCTAGCACATTATGACAAATGTACCTGAAAAAGAAGCCCTCCAGCAGAGTGCTGTCACCACTGCAGGCACTTCCATCTTCGGCTGTATGAATGGCCAAGCCATCATGGCATCACTCCCGCACACGAGAGTCATGGCCGCGGCACAGAGTCCTGAATGGACAGCACAGTCTATTTAGAACCCAGTGCTCATGCACCAGTGATGTCACCGGCTGCTTCTCAAGTAAATCTCTCCTACACGGTGCACATTTAGGAGATATTTACTGTACCTTTAGGTTAGAGCTGCACGATTAGTCGTTAAATTGCAATCTCAGTTCAACTCCCCTCAATCTTTAATCCAGCATTTCCACAATTCATGTAACAAATGCAGAGCAGTTCTCCTCTTCTCAGAGCTGTCAAACTTTGCCGTCTGCCTTTTTTTTTTTTGCCACATTACTCAGCGCTGATAGATAAAACATTGTATAATTTGGTTCTTTTAGATCAAAGGGATGAACTTCGGTCTGCAAATGAGGTCAGTTGAATCACTTAAAGTGGTTGTAAACCTAGTTAGACCACTTTTACCTACAGGTAATCCTATAAGGCTTACATGTAGGTCCCGGAAATATCTCCTAAACCTGCATGGTTTAGGAGATATTTACCATTTCCGCTGGCGCCAGCATCATTGGCCTATGCTCACTGAAGAAATGGCACGAGCGTGCTGTTTCTAAGGGGCTTGTGCTGTGACAGGCGGCCCGCCCCGCATGCAGGCCAGTCAGAGCCGAAGTCCACGGCCCCGGAAGGAAGAGGGGTGAAGATGGATGCGGCCACTGGCGGGGACATCGTGGGCTTCATTTGCAGGTAAGTGCAACATAATGGGCTAGTATGTTGTGCATACTAGCCCATTATGCTTTTACTTTGCAGGGGTAAAAAGAGGAAGTAGAGCATGTCAGGGTTTACTTTCTCTTTAAAGATTAAGCCTTTAATTACACTCGTTGCTTACAAGTTAAAATCTGTATTTTTTTTGCTAGAAAATTAAATTACTTCAAACCCCCAAACATTATATATATTTAGCAGAGACCCTAGAGAATAAAATAGTGGTCGTTGCAATATTTTCCGTCGCATGCTGTATTTGCGCAGCAGTCTTTCAAAAGCAATTTTTGGGGAAAAAATACACTTAACTGAAAAAAAAACCCAGTAAAGTTAGCCGAATTTTTATGTATAATGTAAAATATGTTATGCCAAAAATTGTGGTCTTTATTCTAAGCAAAAAAAATTGTGATTCTCATTTTATCCAGAATCATGCTGCTCTACTATAGAGAAGCCTTATTATAGGCTTCCCTATAGGTAAAAATTATTCTAGGGAGTTTACTACCACTTAAACAGCTGACTATTGTAAGCACCCATGTCGGTGTTCTTTATGTAAAACCTTTATCCAAAAAGGGAAAAAAAGTTTTCTTACCTGCTTAAAAATGTTACCTTGAGTTGGGCTTTAATTTTTTTAGTTGCTTATGTAAAGACCTCCTAAATCTACTAGTCTAGTTGACCAAAACTTTGCTTAAAAAAAAAAAATAAAAAAAAAAAATTAAAAGCTGATGAAATGTTATTTCTTTGATGGTTTCAGATAATGTTCTCTGATTACTGGATCTGGGTAGAAATCCTCACAGGTTCTGAGCTGCAGGAATGAAGCCATGCGAGGTTCAGCTGAACTCGCACAATTTCACTCCAGCATGTCAGTCTCGATTTTCGGCTGCAATTTCAGAGAAATCTGTGCAGGTTTCTACACAGATGTCAATGTAAATCGCAGCCCAAAATCGCAAAAAAAGCAGAACAGTAAACTTTACTAAACCCATGTCATACCAGCTGTGGAAGTGTAAAATTGGTGCACTGTCTGTGGATTAATATGGGGAAATGTTTGACTGCACGTGTCCTGCGCTGCATACAGCTTTACATTTCTAAGATAGGCTTAAAATAACAGGAATAATCTATTCTACAGTCACTGCAATGGAAGTAAAAATAAAAAAAAAATAGTGACCCTAAAGTCTGCTTTAAATCTTTTAAAGGAAAAAATTATATTTGTGTTCGCTAAAAAGTCTCTTCTATTGCTCTCATGATCTTCCAAATCTGCCTGTTTTTTGTTTCTGACTTTCTGGTAAAAGGTGGCTACATATGTGGACTATGAGTAGTGTGCATAGAGCCATGCAGATGACCACAACTAAGGTGCATTGCCCATTCCAAACAAATGGACGATCTCTGTGTGCGTGAGACACCAGCATGTGCATTCGCCTTTGCGCGGCAGGACGTGGGCACTTTTATTTTTTATTTTACTTTGCTGCTTTAATTTTTTTTATCACTTTTATTGCTGTCACAAGGAATGTAAACAGCAATAGGCATGTGACAGGTACTCTGTCTGGGACCCCAGATTCCTCCCCTTCACTTGAAATCATTCAAAACACCAAGATCGGCATTTTGGAATGCTTTAGATTTTTAAAAATTGGTGCTGATTGGTTTGAGTAAACACAAAGTGATGTCATGTCATCGCTTCTGGTTTACTGTAACGAACAATGCTCCCGGCTTTGCTTGGCTGTGCGGCCAGTTGACGGGTACGTCGCTGGATGGGAAGTGGTTAGAGGATAAATTTGCCTTTGTAAAATGTTACTAAATCACCTGCCGCCACCCTGACCTGATCACCTGTGACAGCGAACCAGGGATCCTCTCCCCCGAACTTGCTGTCACAATTCAAAAACAGTGTGACCATGTGCATGAATGATCTACAACTACCATCAGCGATTTGTGGCACTGGTGAGCGATCTGGTAGTAAAATTTATTTTCCTACAACTCAAGTGCCTGGAGGTATGGACAAGACTGCTCTGTCAGTGTGCAGAAGCCTAGCCATGTACCCACAATCTGCTGATCAGGGGTGCAATGCTTTTTGATAACGCCCTGGGGGAGGGGCGAAACGCGTCGACGCAACATCCTGTCCACAACCGTCCGATTTGTTACCAGTGACATCACTTCCTGGTGGTGGAACGCACGCCGGAGAGCGGCGAACCGACCAAATATCTGAATGCCTGCTTTGCTTACCGGTCCCTTGAGTAGCGCATTTATGCGCAGGTGACCCTTGGTATTTTAGGATTTTATGCTATATGCTTCTCTTTTCTCCTTCGGTGGAACGTGTGCTTTGTGGTTTCTTCCAAGCAATTTCTATTTCGGTACATCACCAGCCCTGTTTGATTCTAAGGATGAGAAAGCTGGAAGTCCGCCCATTGCTTCTCCTATGAAGGGGGTTTTTAACCATCAGCTACGTTTTCTCTATTGTTGACGTTTCATGATTGTATTAATTCATCTGGCATCTCCTGAGGGGATCGTTTTCTTGCTCATTTTGTCATTTTGCAGTAATTATGCACACAAATTGATTTATCACATTTATATGGAAGGTTTTGTAGTTCTGGTAGTACAGCCCAGCGTATTCTCATAAATTGTTGGGTTAGTTACGCGGGGTGTATGCCCAGTTCTCTGACACCTTTATATTCACTATAACGTGTCACTTTATATTCACTATTTGAGTTTTGAATTTGTTTAATTTTATTTACATATAGTTGCCAGCGCAGTTTATCTGGTTATATATGCAATGCTTTACAGGCTCCTATGAAAAAGAAAAATGCATGTTTTCGACCTGCAAAAAGATGTGCTTTTTTTTTTTTTTTTTTTTTTTTTTCTATAAAGGCGAACTTGGCCTTTAAGTAGTGGATGTGTATGGATTAATTTTGAAGACTAAGGAAATTGTTTAGTGTCACTTTAATGGCCTTCCTGGAGAAATATTACATACGTGTCAGCTAGGCTTTAAAATACCTGGTGATGTGCCATGAGATTACTTGTTCAGGCATCTCGCATTATAGGGTTGTAATTCTCTGTCCCGGGCTTCCAGTTATGCTCCTGCATTGTCAGGCTCTCAACCTTGCTTTCAGATGAAGACTCCAAGTGGCTGTTTTCAGTATACATTACACCAGCCTTCATCAACCTTTTTACCCCTGAGGAACCCTTGAAATTTTCAGGTTTTTGGGAACCAACTCATTTGTGATGAGTGGAAAACATGTTTGTTGATCGACAGTGGTCAGTGGTCTTTGGCTAGGTTCACACATGTCCGGTGCAAATCTACCCTGCAAATTTTTTAGATATGGTTTGGATGCAAGTTTTTGGAGCCGGGAGCCAACATTGTCCTTAACGGATGACTCCTCAAAATTGTCGTCAAAAAAAAAAATTGTACAAAATAAAAACCATGGGGTCCCCCCCATCTATACAGCTCTGCCTCCACACCCCAAAGCATGCTGATGGGGATGAGGGCCTTTTCCCCACAATCCTGGCCGGTGGTTGTCGTAATCTGGAAGATCCCCCACCCCATGTTAATGAGTATGGGGTACATTCTACCTCTACTCATTAACTAAAAAGTTAAACAAAACAAAAGCTATGCCTCCCGATGTAGACCCAGTGTCATTCATGAACGCCTACGACCAGGGGGGAAAAAAACTCTGCACCTGTCACTGGCTCCCATCGGCTGCCTGCTCTGCCATCTGACCGTTCTTAAATGGCTAAGGGGTGGGGCCACCCAGTGACCTCACCGGGTGAATCCACCCAGCATGCACAAGTCGATGTCACAAGGGACGAGGTGTTTTGGCTTTTTATAATAAAGGAATTTTTTGTTTTTCCTTTTCGGTGAATAAGTAGGGGTACAATGTACCCCATACTCATTCACGTAGAGAAGGTGGGAATTTGGGGGGGCTCCTTGTTAAGGGGGGTTTACAGATATTGATAAGCCCCCTGCCCACAACCACCGGCCAGGGTTGTGAGATAAGGGCCCTTTTCCCCATCAAAATGCCCCAAAGCAACCCCTACGTTGAGGGCATGTGGCCTGGTATAGTTCAGGAAGCTTGACCCCCAGGCTCCCTCCTTCTTGGTCTGCCAGGCTGCATGCTCGGATAAGGGTCTGGTATGGATTTTGAGGGGGACCCCGTGCCATATTAATTTTTTAATCTTGGCGTACCTCTCAAAATCATGACATGTGAACCAAACCGGCTTTCTATGGAACCTGTTTACATACACTATTTTGCCAAAAGTATTGGGATGCCTGCCTTTAAAAGCACATGAACTTTAATAGCATCCCAGTCTTAGTCCATAGGGTTCAGTATTGAGTTGACCCACCTTTTGCAGCTATAACCGCTTCAACTCTTCTGGGAAGGCTGCCCACAAGGATTAGGAGTATGTCTATGGGAATGTGTGACCATTCTTCCAGAAGCGCATTTGTGAGGTCAGGCACTGATGTGGACGAGAAGGCCTGGCTCACAGTCTGCACTGTAATTCATCCCAAAAGTGTTCTGTCGGGTTGAGGTCAGGACTGCAGGCCAGTCAATTTCCTCCACCACAAACTCGCTCATCTGTCTTTATGGACCTGGCTTTGTGCAGTGGTCCAAATTATTTGGTGGAGGGGAATTATGGTGTGGGGTTGTTTTTCAGGGATTGGCCTTGGCCCCTTAGTTCCAGTGAAGGGAACTCTTAAAGTGGTTGTAAACCCGATTTCATAAAATTTGAGCTGGGCATGTATATCTGTAGTGTTTACTTATCTCTCTTCAAAGCCCTAAGTCCCATGGCTTTCTCCTGTTCCGTTCCTCTGTTATCAGCATAATTTCTTATACACATGTGATAAAACCAGCCTGAATTTTGTGTCAGGGTGGGTGCTATAAATGGAATAGCAGAGAGCTTGTCTAATCACAGAACAGCTCTGCAAGTCTCTGCTTATGTGAAGGGGGGGGGGGGGGGGTGTATGCTCAGCTGTCTCAGTGTACCCACAGGTGAATCGAAGAAAAAAAATTCAGGACGTGCACTTTCTAAACGGCATATAAAGCTGAAGACAGCAGATATATATGTAAATTTAAACTTATGTAGGGAGATTTGTTTCATCTCTGTATCTGAGGCTGTTCACTTCACTGGGTATATGTGAGGGTTTACGTTCGATTTAAGGCGTCAGCATACTAAGACATTTTGGACTATTTCATGCTCCCAACTTTGTGGGAACTGTTTGAGGATGGCCCCTTCCTGTTCCAACATGACTGTGCACAAAAGCAAGGCCCATAAAGACATGGATGAGCGAGTTTGGGTGGAGGAACTTGACTTGCCTGCACAGAGTCCTAACCTCAACCTGATAGAATACCTTTGGGATGAATTAGAGCAGAGACTGTGAGCCAGGCCTTTTAGTACACATCAGTGCTTGACTTTACAAATGAGCTTCTGGAAGAATGGTCAAACATTACCATACTAAACCTTGTGGACAGCCTTCCCAAAAGAGTTGAAACTGTTATAGCTGCAAGGTGGGCTTACTCAATATTGAACCCTGCGGACTAAGACTGGGATGCCATTAAAGTTCATGTTTGTGTAAAGGCAGGCGTCCCAATACTAGTGTATGTAAACCGGATTCATAGAAAGCCGGTTTGGTTCACATTTCATGCGAATCGGATGCCAATTCAAAAATCAATCCAATTTGCATAGATCTGAATGGTGCCTTACTGTTGACTAAAAAGATCATTGATGTGATGCTGCTAACACTACCAACTGGTGTTGGCCCAAGAATTCTAGAGGCACCATCAACTTCAGTCACAGCTTAAGGAACCTCAATGTCTGGAGGAACCCTGGTTGAAAATGGCTGCATTACATTTATGGTACACTGTTACTGTTCAGAGGCCTAGCCTGAAAGATGCTATGCAGCCATCACTGGAGCCCATGCATGTAAACATAAGGCGACTGCAATGCATCAGCAATATTGGGAAGCAGTAGAGCATCAACAAAAAAGCTAAAACAAGTATTTTATTAAAAGTGAAAATTTCTAGACCCAGCCCTAGCTCCTATGTAGAAAAGGCCCCATCCTTGTTTTAGATGCAGTGATGGCATCAGTGTTTCTGTGCAATGAAGACCGATCATGGCTAGTGGAAGGCACCAGCAGGGTGCTGTACATGGCTTTCTGAAAACCTCCCATCATGCTGCCTAAGTACTCGCTCTCAAAAGTTCTCAGCCCTGTTGCAAGCTGGGCACAGAGCCTCCCAATTAGTCCTCCATAAGATTCCACCACCCCTGAAATTGCACAGCCACAGTCCCCTCTTCACATCAGACCCCTATCTTTTGGCACCAGCAACTCGATAGGGGGCGTAAAGTTGGAGGTCTGGAGGAGCTGGAGTTTGTCTTCTCCTGAATGCTGGGGTGCAGCTCTGCATGCCGCCTATTCTGCATCGGAATCGTGCCCTGCCATGGTGTGGGCCATCACCAAAGGATCAAATTATGTAGAGCTGCACGATTCTGCCCAAAATGAGAATCACATTTTTTGCTTAGAATAAAAATCCCAATTCTCTCACGATTCTCGCGACGTAAAATCTTTCACATTTTTCCCATTTCCGTCTTTCAGGACAGCACCATAGAGAGACCTTGGCTCCTCCCCTTCTGAGGAAACACCGCCTTCAACTTAAAGCTTTAAACCTCACCGCTCTCCCCCGGCCCCTCAGTTCTGGTGTTTCCTCCGGTGGGGAGACATCGCAAGGAACCAGGGCCGCACAGCTAGGGAGGCTGAGGCTAATTGCAGGCTGAGCAAAGGGGGCGCTCTCTCTCTGGCTCTCTCCTGCTCATTTTTTCTAAGAAAGCTGCAGTCTAAGGGGCTAGGGTGGCTGAGTACCTTTTAGAAGACTGCACATCACGCTCCCCCAGCTTCTCTTAGTGAAGTTGTAAGCTGGGGGGGTCCGTTTTCTTTTTTGCCTAGCAGTGGCATAGGCGGAGGCACAGAAGACCGCCCTGCACTTGCAGCCAGCGTGGGAGCTCTGAGCGCTGGGTCGGAGGACGGGTGACGTCATTTCCGGCGGAGGTCGGTGTTTCCGTCTGACCCGTGACTTCCGGTTCCGGTCGCGGTGATGAAAACGGACCGCGCGTTCGGCTGGTGCTGCCTCTGACCTGCTGTGGGGACAGCACACAGGGGCTTGGATCACCACTGCACTCTAGGGAGATGTCGGAAGCAGAGGCTTCAAGAACCGCTCCAGGAGAATCCTGCACCAGCCACTCTAAGGTAAGAGGAACCCTGGGGTGGTGTTCCCTTACCGCTTCCTGTAAAGCTCCACAGGTGTAGAACTCCCCCTGGTGGTGAAGGGGGGGAAAGGGTTGTGACTGGGTCCCTGGTGATGGTCGGTCCCGGGAAGTGCACCCCTGGTGGCCCTCCGTGGTAGTGCTGGTGAAAGTTTGCTGATTGCTCCTTACTTTTAACTTGTTTTCCAGGGCAAAGCTACAGAGAAAAGCAAGTCGCCCCACAGTGCCAAGAGGAAATGCCCCTCATGTAAAATCACAATGGGGGAATCTTGGTCTAAACCCCTCTGCAGGGATTGTATAGAGGGGCTAGTAAGGGAGCAGTCTGGAGAACAGTCTTCAGATTTAGCAGCATCCGTGAAAGAACTTTCCAATACGGTGCAGACTTTTAAAACATTATTTGCCAGTCTTCAGTTGCCACAGCCGCAGGTTGTTTCTCCACCAGCACAGCAGAGTGTTCCTCAATCCTTAATGGATGCTCCCTCGGGAAGTGGAGAGAATCCAGGAGGTGCCAGATTCGAGGTTGAGGAAGAGCCTGATAGCGGGTCCTCAGATCCCCAGGGGGAATCAGAGGGAGAGGAGGTGGAAGGGGAATCCACAAGGTCCTCTCGCTACAAGCTTTCCCTGGAGGAGGTGGAGGAGCTCCTAGGAGCCATTCATACCACCCTAGGAATCCAGGAGGAAAGGAAAAAACTTTCACTCCATGACCAGATGTACAAGGGACTAGGGGAACATAAAAGGAAGGTGTTCCCGGTCCATGAGGTCTTAGTCGACGCCATCAAAAAGGAGTGGCAAGACCCCGAAAGGAAGCCTTTCCTTTCAAAGGCACTTAAGCGTAGGTTCCCCTTTGCAGAAGAGGAGGCGCTGGTATGGAACAAATCGCCTAAGCTAGACGCAGCCTTTTCGCAGGTCTCCAGACACACTGACTTGGCCTTTGAGGACATGGGGGCACTCCCAGATCCCATGGATAAAAGGATAGATTCCCTCCTGAAAAAATCCTGGGACTCTTCCATAGGGAACCTCAAACCTGCCATGGCGTCCACGGTGGTGGCACGAAACATGGAGTATTGGCTAACGCAAATTAAGGCGCATATAGAGGCGGGTACGCCTAAGGAAACAATCCTATCGTCTTTTCCCATGCTCCTTAAAGGAATAGCTTACCTGGCAGATGCTTCAGCTGAATCGGTGCGTATGTCTGCAAGATCAGCCGCATTGTCCAATTCGGCAAGAAGAGCCTTATGGCTTAAAACATGGCAGGGAGATACCGCATCCAAGGTTAAACTCTGCGGCATTCCTCTCACGGGGGACTTGCTTTTCGGGCCAGGTCTGGAAGCTGTATTGGATAGAACGTCTGACAGAAAAAAGGCATTTCCTTTTAAAAGAAAACCGGCAGAGACTAAAAGTCTCGGCCGTGGAAAAAGTTGGACCCCCCAAAATCTGATCAACAGAAAAAGGGGTGGGGACAAAAAGGGAAGGGGCGTGGGGGGGCTATTTTTCGCCCTCCTGAACAGCCCAAAAAGACAAAGTGACAGAATAACGGTGGGAGGAAGACTGGGGGCCTTCCTTCCACAGTGGGAGATGATCACCTCCAACAATTTTATTTTGGAAGTCATAAGAAGAGGGTACAGGTTGGAGTTTGCAGAACCTCCACCATGCAGACTCCTGGTAACCACGCTACCGAAATGTGCAGAGAGGTCAGCGGCTCTCCTTTCCTCCCTCCAGGAGTTGGAGGAACAGGAGGTGGTAGTTCGAGTGCCAGAAGGAGAGACGGGCAGAGGCTTTTACTCCCACATTTTTGTGGTGCGCAAACCCTCGGAAGTTCAGGCTCATCCTGAACCTGAAGCCTCTGAACGTCTCTCTCACCTACAGGAGGTTCCGAATGGACTCAATCTATTCGGTAAAGACACTTCTTCCTCCAAACTGCTTCATGGCATCGATAGACTTGAGGGATGCCTACCTGCACATTCCCATTGCAGATCAGTGTCAAAGGTTCCTCAGGCTGGCAATAAATACCAGAGAAGGGACCTTTCACTGGCAGTTCAGGGCCCTTCCCTTCGGGCTATCCTCTTCCCCCCGCATCTTCACCAAAGTCATGGTAGAAGTCTTGGCTTTCCTACGGATCAGGGGCATTTCAGTGATCGCTTATTTAGACGACCTACTACTTTTTGCCCCTTCCGCGGAACAACTGTCGCAGGACCTGCAGTTGACAAGGAACATCTTAGAGGGTCTAGGTTGGCTCTTAAATCTGGAGAAGTCCAATCTGACTCCTTCGCAAAGGGTAATCTTTTTAGGTTACCTGTTGGACTCAACAAGACAAAAGGTCTTCCTGCCTATGGAGAAAATCCAGAAGGTAGACAGGGCAAAGTTGTTACTCCAGGGCAGCCAACAAATATCAGTAAGAAAGGCTATGTCAGCCTTGGGGTTACTGACGGCAGCACTTCCAGCAGTCCAGTGGGCAGGGTTACACTTTCGCCCTTTACAACTATTTATCCTGAGCATTTGGGACCACAGTCAGGAATCTTTAGATTCCCTGATAACTGTACCGGACCAGGTCAAGAGATCCCTATGGTGGTGGCGGAAAGAAGCCAATCTCTCTCAGGGTCTGGAATGGGTTCTGCCGGTGTCCAGATGCGTCACGACCGATGCGAGTGGCATGGGTTGGGGGGCGCATATGGAGGACCGGGTGGCTCAGGGAGGCTGGCGGAAGGAGGACGCAGGAAGATCCTCCAACTGGAGGGAGCTGAAGGCAGTAGCCTTGGCACTCAAAACTTTTCAAAAGGAACTTCAGGGACAGCATGTGAGAGTCCGGTCGGACAACTCCTCAGCTGTAGCCTACATAAACAGGCAGGGGGGTACCAGGAGCAGACCCTTGTGGACCCTGGTAGAAAGCATTCTCAGATGGGCCGAAGTAAACGTCCTATCCCTCTCGGCAGTGCATCTGAAGGGGGATCAAAATCTGGTGGCGGATTACCTCAGCAGGAAACGGCTGAGGGAAGGCGACTGGGTTCTGAATCAGGGGGTTTTCGAAGCAATATCCCAGAAATGGGGAAGGCCATGCATAGACCTCTTTGCCTCGAGAGAAAACAGGAAGGTGCATCTCTTCTCCCTAAACAGGTGGGATGGAGCTCTAGGGATAGACGCACTGGCTCAGAGTTGGGCTTTCGACAGGTGTTATGCCTTCCCCCCACCTGTACTAATCCCAGCCGTCCTAAGAAAATTCCAACTGGAAAACACAACCCTCATTCTTATTGCGCCACATTGGCCCAGGAGGCCTTGGTTCTCCATCCTGAGAAGTCTGGCAGCGGAACCCCCCTGGCTTTTGCCAGTTCAGGAGAATCTCCTTTCCCAGGGGCCAATCTGTTGTCCCCAGGTGGGGAGATGGAGCCTCGCGGCTTGGCTACTGAGGAAGAATTGTTGAAGAACAGAGGTTTCTCAGATAGCTTAGTAAAGACCCTCCTTAACTGCAGGAAAAAAGAAACCCAGGTCATCTACCAAAAAACGTGGAGGCGTTTTAATAGCTGGTGTACAGAAACTTCTTTTGATATTCACAGCTCTATAGCGGTCTTAGAGTTCCTGCAGGCAGGGGCGGACAAGGGGTTAGCCCTTGGCACCCTGAAAGGACAGGTTTCTGCTTTGAGTGTGTTTCTGGAGAAACAACTAGCCTCCGATCCTTGGGTCATTAGATTTTTTAAAGCATTGAGTAGGCAGAGACCTCTGAAGGTCCCCCCCTTCCCAATGTGGGATCTTTCCTTGGTCCTACAAGCACTTACAGGGGAACCCTTTGAGCCATTGGAGACGTGTACACTAAAATGGATTAGCCTCAAAACGGTGTTTTTGGTGGCAATCACTACGGCAAGAAGAGTAAGTGAACTCGAGGCCCTCTCCATTAGGGCCCCCTTTTTTCAGGTATTCCCGGACAGGGTAATTTTTAAGGCCGATCCGGCCTTCTTACCGAAAGTAGCCTCGGTTTTTCATAGAGGCCAGGAAATTGTTTTGCCCACCTTTTGTTTGAATCCTGTGAGGGAACAGGAACATAGGTTTCATAAACTAGATGTAAGAAGGTGTGTCCTGCAATACTTGGAGGATACAAAACCATTTAGAAAATCTGATTCCTTTTTTGTGTTATTTTCAGGAACCAGAAAGGGAGGCAAAGCCTCGAGGCGCACTTTAGCTAGGTGGCTAAGGTTAGCTATCAGTCAGGCATATATAATTAGCGGGTTGGAAGCCCCTAAGGGTATCAGGGCACACTCCACAAGGGCAGTGGCGACCTCTCAGGCCGAGTGGGCTGGTGCGTCTCCGGAGCAGATCTGTAGAGCGGCAACGTGGTCTAGATTCGACACGTTCGTGAAACACTACAGATTGGACCTTCTGTCAGCAAAAGACCAGGCTTTTGGGCGTAAGGTTCTGCAGGCAGTAGTCCCACCCTAAGGTAAGGTGCTTGCTCATCCTCTCTATGGTGCTGTCCTGAAAGACGGAAATGGGAAAATCGGAGTTACTTACCGGTAACGTCCTTTTCCAGGAGTCTTTCAGGACAGCAGTTACCCACCCTACTGTAGGGATATTCGTGAAGGAGTTCATCGCAGAAGAACGTCAGGTAAGATCAAAGTTATTATGACGTGTTCTTGTGTCTCCCCAGCTAACCGGAGGTCCTCTTAAAGAACTGAGGGGCCGGGGGAGAGCGGTGAGGTTTAAAGCTTTAAGTTGAAGGCGGTGTTTCCTCAGAAGGGGAGGAGCCAAGGTCTCTCTATGGTGCTGTCCTGAAAGACTCCTGGAAAAGGACGTTACCGGTAAGTAACTCCGATTTTTTTTTTAATTCATTAAAGTAATTTTTTCCCAAAAAATTGCATTTGAAAGACCACTGCGCTAATACAGTGCGACATAAAATATTGCAACAACCACCATTTTATTCTCTAGGGTGTCTACTAAAAAAAAATATATGTTTGGGGGTTCTAAGTAATTTTCTAGCAAAAAAAGATTTTAAAGGGGGGTTCTGGAGATATATATATATATATATATATATATAAAATAATATAGCTGTAGCTGCTGACTTTTAATAAGGACACTTACCTATCCAGTGAGCACGCGATGTCGGCTCCCCGAGGCCGATCCGTCCATTGGATTGGCTGCCGGTGCTTCCATCTTAACGAAGGGAAACAGGCAGCGGAGCCTTTCAGCTTCACTGCCCGTTTCCTACTGCGCGTGCACGAGTCGCGCAGTGCTTTATGAATGGCCCCGTTGCTTCCTGGGACACAGTTCCCAGAAGGCAACGTGGGCCGCTCACCGAAGAGGAGGAAGTGCCACGGAGTAGGAAGCGACAGATTAGGAAGACTGCCTAGCAACAAGGGTTTCATGTAAGCTAAAAAATTTTATTTTTTTTGTTTTTATTTTTTTTAAGATTTTTGATGCTATTTTTTATTTTAGGGCGGCCCTCCACTTTAACTTGAAACCAACAAATGTCAGAAAAGGGTTTAGTGTTTAAGTAGTTTAAACTTTTTTCACTTACACAGGAAGTCTATTCCATTGACAAATTGTTACAATGTTTATACTTAAGTTCAACTGATAAAGAATGTTTTGTTTCTTGGCAGACTGCCCGGTTTTTCTCTTCCTTTCTTTTGAGGGCTGTGGCTTCAGAGGAGCAGAGAGAATTCTTTGCATAGAAAGAATTGTGAAACACTTTAGTCAAGATCGCGATAACGACTCTTGACGATTAATCACAATAACGATTCTTGACTATTAATTGCGCAGCTCTAAAATTATGCCACGTGTTCTAGCCCTACAGCGGCATTAGTTATGATGCTGGCAATCAGCCCACCCTCACCATGGTATCTCAGACCAGCCTGGGGGAAGCCAGATAGCACTAAGGTTGAGAAACATTCGGGCTGAATGATACTGGAATATCCTCTAGCCAGGAAGTGAGGCGGGTTGTATCTCACTTGCTGCACAACTGTATGGCTGTCCAAGATCATGTAAAGCTGAAGCTCAATTTGAAAATTTTTGTTCTTTAACCGATTCAGATCCATGCTATTGCCAAATGACGGCAACAGCGCAGACCTACATTGCCGGGATGACGTCTATTGACGTTGTCCCGTGCACGAGCGGTCTGCGCGCCCCCTGCAGGGCGCGCGCGGTGATCAGCGAGTCTGAGACTCGCCTGATCACAGATCAGAGTAAGGGGTCGATCCCGACCCCTTACCACATGATCAGCTGTCAGCCAATGACAGCTGATCATGTGATGTAAACAGAGCTGGTAATCGGCTATTTTTAATCCTCGCGCTGACAGGGACATCAGTCCTGATCACGGCGATCATCTGCCGCCTACCAGTTCCCACCAGCGTCACCCATCAGTGCCCACAGTGCCACCCATCAGTGCCACCCATCAGCGCCCACAGCAACAGTGCTGCACATTAGTGCCACAGTGCTGCACATTAGTGCCGCCTTAACTGTGCCTATCAGTGCCGCCTCATCAGCGCATATCAATGAAGGAGAAAAATTACCTGTTTGCTAAATTTTATAACAAACTATGAAACATGATTTTTTTTTTTTTTTTTCAAAAATGTCCATATTTTTTTGTTTGTTTTGCAAAAAATAAAAATCCCAGCTGTGATTAAATACCACCAAAAGAAAGCTCTATTTGTGGGAAAAAAAATGATAAAAATTTCATTTGGGTACAGTGTTGTATGACTACGCAATTGTCATTCAAAGTGCGACAGCGCTGAAAGCTGAAAATTGGTCTGGGCAGGAGGGGGGTTTAAGTGCCCTGTAAGCAAGTGGTCAATATAACTTCAGTACTGTGTTTACAACTTGAAATACCAGCTTTTGTGACCACCTGTTATTTTAATTAGATTTTGGTCATTTATTTTATTGCAATATTTATTACATCACTTCATGTTGGCAACATTTCTGCAGGTGCTTTTTGCATTTATTCATTAGATTAAAATGGACTCCTTTTACTATAGGCAACTCTACATTCCTTAATCCTGTTTTAAGCCTATGAGTTATAATGGGAAAAAAAAAAATGTTTCATTGCTGTGCTATACCAACTTGTTGGCCACAGCTTTCTTTATGCTGGTCCCTGATAGAGAAGTGGAAGCTGCAGTGTTTAGGAGCCTAGTAAAGCAAAATTGGGCATAATTAGAAACGGGAGTCTTAATCAAGGTCAAGGCCATCGCCATGTGGTAGGCGGGAAAGGATATTTTAAACCAGAAATTCATGGTCGGGTAGGGAATTGTATCTACAAATGTTTTTCCTATTGCTAAAAAGAAAAAAAACAACAAAAAACATTTAACCAAAGTATGTGTGGCTGTCTGTCAGCCAAAGAGTTTAATCTGGTCCTTGGGAAAGAATGTAACTGCAGGCCTGAAAAGAGTCTTTCTGCTTGTTAAGACAATGGCACAAAGGTCAGGCTTGCAATGTGCACTACAGGGTAATTTGCAATTCAATCTCCCAGTTCAATTTATGTCACAATTTAATACATGCAAAACATTTTTAATTGACTGTGTAATTCATCCTGCAAATTGGAGTTCTGCTTGGGTGAAAAAAATTCAGGGAATAGTCCATGATATGACTTATGCTTTTGTATACTATAACTTATTATTTTATAATGCTGTATTCATTTTTATTTTTATTTTTTGTAGTCCTTGATGGTTTTATTCTATTACGTCAATAAATGTATTAAAACTCAGGACAATCATCAAAGTTAACATGTCGTGTTCTTTTGTGTCTATGCCAGGATGATGTCAGCCTTTATGCATGTCACCTTGGTGTCAGAGGTCCCAGTATAAAAGAAGGGCATCTAGTCTCCAAAATGGTTATGTAGGACGGTTTCCTGCAAACTGTCTTGGATACACAGCCAGTTAGTAGATGGGACTTTTAATGTCTACTTTGCTAAAAAAAACAAACTTTTTAGTATTGTACTGCCATCTTCACAGTGTCTACATGCATGTGGCGAGCCTGGTTTCAATGGTTTTTCCCTTGTAACACGTATGCTTTAAAAGCAGGAAAAATAAAAATCAGGAGGTTTAAAAAATAAAAATAGAAAAAAAAATCTTTTTTTAAATATTTTTTTTTTTCCTAAAGATGGTTTTCTATTCAAGATATGTTAATAATTTGTATTCAGCATGAAATGGAGCTTAGTTATGTAGCATGAGGCTGTATATTCTGCAATATTTTAATTTTTGGTAAACTTAATGAATGCAAGCTGAGAACATGCACTGCACTGATGCATTCACACAATTTCACAGTAACCATAAGATAAAACAAAGTTCAGGAATATTCCTCTATCCCATCATTTTGCAAATCCTATGTACACTACAAACTGTATGATTGAATCGGTTTTGATATCGCTGTTTTACTAACCTGACAGCTTTTTATTCTAAATGGGAAACCTTCATTTTGTTTGCAAATATTTAAAGATTCTAACTACCAGCAAGAATAACTCCTTACATTTAAAGAGCACCTGTAATTTCAGATTCATCATGGCAGTGCCTGTTAGAGGGCATCCACTAACCCGCTGCCGCCATTACCCTCACCTTGTGTCACTACTGCATCACTAGTCATACCATTAAAGTAGAGCTGCGCGATTAATCGTCAAGAATCGTTATCGTGATCTTGACTAAAGTGTTTCACAATTCTTTCTATGCAAAGAATTCTCTCTGCTCTTCTGAAGCCACAGCCCTCAAAAGAAAGGAAGAGAAAAACTGGGCAGTCTGCCAAGAATCAAAACACTCTTTATCAGTTGAACTTAACTATAAACATTGTAACAATTTGTCAATGGAAGAGACTTTGTGTGTGAAAGTGAAAATAGTTTAACCACTTAAACCTTTTTCTGATATTTGCTGGTTTCAAGTAAAATATTTTTTTTTTTGCTAGAAAATTGCTTAGAAGCCCCCTACATTATATATTATATTTATATTATATTATATTTTATATTATATTAATTTTTTTTTGTTATATTTTTTAGTAAACACCCTAGAGCATAAAATGGTGTTTTTTGCAATATTTTATGTCACACTGTATTTGCACAGCGGTCTTTCAAATGCAATTTTTTGGGAAAAAATTACTTTAATGAATTAATAAAAAAAAAGAAAACTAACCAGTAAAGTTAACCCATTTATTTTTCTTTTTTTTTTTTTTTGGTAAAAATTGTGAAAGATTTTACGTCGCAAGAATCGTGATTTTTATTCTTATTCTAAAAATCGTGATTCTCATTTTGGCCAGAATCATGCAGCTCTACATTAAAGTGGATGGGACTGTCAGTGAGTCAACAGCGTGTCTGAGAGGCTGCTGTGGGACAGATGATGGTTGCTCTTTAAAAATTATGATTTAAATCAAGCCTTTTTACTAGTGATTTAAATCAAATCCACCCTGTTTAAAAGGTAACTCCACTTTAATGGGGGGGGGGGGGGAAATAATTGTCAAAATATAGCATATACAATTGTGACACCATTCATATGGTAATTGAATGTTGTTAAATTACCTTTTTCAATCTGCAGCACTGTAATTTTCTGGTAAATGCAATATTGTGCAACATACACCCCCCTCCCAAAAATGTAATTTCTTGCTTGTGTGTTTGGCTAATGGATTTTCCCAGAAGTCTGCACTAAGTCAGATTTTCAGCATCCCCAGCCACAGAAAATGTCAGTTTTGGAGTAACTCTCCAAATATGCAAGTATGCATACAGATTCACTGTGCACATGGACTAACACACAGCACTTTCTTCAAAATAACAAAAGGTAGGAATCTGCAACGTTTGTTAAGATCCTTGTAAAGTACACAGATCACTCAGGGGAAATGTTTGTGTGTATTTTATTTATTTATTTTTACTCTTTAAGCTATTGTACTCTGTTAATGTGTAGCCCTATTTTACTTTAACATCCTAAATAAGTATAGCTAGAAGTATTTTAGTATTCTTCTAAATGGCTTTGTGGTGTTTTTTTTTTTTTTTTTTTTTCCTTAGATGACCTGCATGAAAATTTTACCATTTCAAGTCCGAACACAACAGCACCTAATCTCACAACCCCTCAAGTTATAAAGGGTAATGTGGTACCCCACCCAGACCTTTGGGTATCTTTAACTTATTTTCTTCATAAACTGCTTAACTTTTGATGTGCATTATGTGTACACTACATTTATGTTTGGAGCTGTAACTCTTTAGTGGTTGCTTGTTGTACCTACATTGTTAGGCCTCATGTAATCAGATGTCTACATGGTGAAAAGTCATATACAACCAGGTGTAGCGCTAAAAAATGAAAAAGAAAATATTGCTATACCACATAAAATAGCAAGATAAGTTGTGAAAAGATAGTATTTTGTGAACGTTCATACATATAAAACACTTATGTTATAAGGTCATAGGGTCACCAAAGGTGATGACAGTATGTAATAATGGCAATAAAGTCCAAAACTGAATATGCAGGTACGATGAACATAAATGTTGCAATGGTGATAAATTCCAAAACATATACTCGTGAAAGATTTCTGAATATAATCCAACATGTGCTGACAGACACTTGTGCGAAACCACCACCCGGGATGACTGGAGGCTTACCAGAAAGTTGGGACCCACCTAGCATACGCTATATGGGTCAAACAGGCTTGGATTGCTCACTGGCAATGAAGGTAGGGAACCAAGGGCTGGTGAATGGTGAAGTTGTAACGTTGCTATCCCAAAGAAGTCTTCTTCATATGGAAGCTCGGACACCAATGGACATTACCCACATGTAATGAAGAAGGGGCTCATAGCGTAATTCCGTAAACCATAAAAAATTTATTAAAAGGAAAAACACTTACATTTCAGAATAAAAAGCGCTTGCAAGTAAAAATGGCGGCAGTGGAGTCCTCCCGACGCGTTTCGTCATACAAGACTTGATCTGGGGTACTTACCCACTGCAGCCAGACTCCTTTATATAGGGACAAGGACCGCTCTGATGAGAATCCAGCTCCCAGGCTTGTTTGCATTGGCACATCCGGGGTCATCCAAAATGGCGGACCCGAGTGCCTTCCAAGCCTCTCTTTCATGTGATTCAATTCCCATAGGTCTAATGGTGTCATGTGTTTCAAAAGGAGACGTGATGCCAAGTCCCGGCATCCAGAACCTCCCATTTTCACTTGTTACCACCCCCTATGGCCTCTTAGTAGGTGTATGGAGGGGGAGGCCATGACTCTGCGTCACCGCATCAGTGACATCCCCCATAATGTATATTACGATGGAGACCGCGCTCGCGCATGCGCGCGGTGCAATCCAGCGCGGTGACATCATAGGTGTGTGAAGGGCGAGGCCGCGACTCCGCGTCACAGCATCAGTGACTTGCCCCATAGTATGATGGAGACCGCGCTCACGCATGCGCGCAGCGTAGTCCAACGCGGTGATGTCATCAAAATACGACGCATGCGTACATCTCCTCCGGTCTCCATTCGATCACACCAGGAAGTGACCTGCAGAGAGGGGAGATGGGCCGGAAATGATGTTGTAATCCCCGGACAGGCATACAAAGTGTACGCAATGAGTGTACATTAATGGGTAACTTAAACACGACTAGGACTTCATTCAAAAATGATAGATGAGTCCATGAAAAACGAAAAAATATATGAAAAAATATATGAAGAAGATGGATTCTCAGCAGGAGAAAGAAGAGATGGATAATTATTCCATCTCCTAACTCCCTCCATGTCCCCATATAACTCATATTATATTACTTCAAGAACGACAATACTTTAATAGTAACTACCCAATTGTCCAAAATAAAATAAATATAATCATAATATATGCAACAGATGGAAAGGCACATACATGTAACTGAAAAAAGTATCAGACATTATATACCCCCTAGGTATTAGAATTCCTAAACGGAAGTTAGTGTTTCCTATAAATCTGTCAAGACTCGTTTATAAAGGCATTAACATCTACTTCCACGTTCATGCCTTGAGGAAAAAAGGTCTGTAGCTCATACGCCCAGAACATTTCAAGGCGAGAGACCCCTCTGATTTTGGCCCCCCCCTCCACGACGGGACATATTTGTCTATAATGACAAATTGTGATCCAGTGGGGTTACTATTATGATATTGCTTGTAATGTCTGGGTACTGTATGCTTAGAGTCCCTGCCTTTTGATTAGAGCAATATGTTCCCCTACCCTTGTTGTAAACGTTCTGGTGGTAGGACCTATATATTGTCTACGACAAGGGCACGTGATGAGATATACTATGTATTTGGTACTACACGTGCAAAAAGATTTCACTGTATATCTTTTTCCCGTGACTGTGGATGTGAACTCTGTGACTTTACGTCCTTCCAGGGTATTGTGCAGACATACCACACATTTTCTACACGGGTAAAAGCCTGGCATGTTATGGAAAAAAGAAGGCCGGGATGGTGGATTTATAACATTGGGGGCTATCTGACCCTGTAGAGATGGTGCTCCCCTAAATATAATCTTGGCCTCTTCTGGCAATGACCCGCCTAGAATGTTATCATGTCTCAAGACATCCCAGTGTTTTTTTACGATGTTTTTAATTTGTTTGTACTGGGTTGAGAAAGATGTTACCATGGCCCATTTAAACTTTTCATCCGGTTCCTTTTTTGGCTTTACCTCGAGTAAAGTTTTCCTTTCCATATTCATAACTCTCTGGATCTCGAAATCTAGGTTGGCGTTGTCATACCCTTTCTCTATAAATTTTTGTTTGAGGACACCTGCTTGTGTGATAAATAATTCCGTGTCCGTGCAGTTCCTACGGAGCCTGAGAAATTGGCTGCGAGGAACAGCACTTAACCAGGATCTATGATGACAACTGGTGGTAGGAATGAAACCATTACGGTCGGTGGGCTTAAAGTAGGTGTTAAATTTAAATTTTCTGTCCACTATTTCTATCTCCAAGTCCAGGAAATGTATCTTGGTCATGCTGGCCTCATAGGAAAGGGAGATGCCCCTGTCATTGGAATTCAGACACTTGAAAAATTGTTCAAGTGTCTCAAAAGAACCATTCCACAGGAGGAGGATGTCGTCTATGTACCTAGCCCACAGAACCAACGAAGTGGTCCTCTGGGCATAGACGACATCCTCCTCCCACTTGGCCATAAACAAGTTCGCAAGACTAGGTGCGAACTTGGCACCCATTGCCACTCCCTGTTGTTGGAGGTAGTAGTTTTGGTTAAACCAGAAGTAATTGTGTCTGGTTGCGAAGTCCAACAGTTCAATTATATAATCACATTGAAAAGTTGCAAGGGACTGTTCACGATGGAGAAAATGTTTAACTGCATCTATACCTTTCTCATGGGCTATACACGTGTACAGCCCAGCAGTGGCCATAATGAATCCTTGCGAACTTGTTTATGGCCAAGTGGGAGGAGGATGTCGTCTATGCCCAGGGAACCACTTTGTTGGTTCTGTGGGCTAGGTACATAGACGACATCCTCCTCCTGTGGAATGGTTCTTTTGAGACACTTGAACAATTTTTCAAGTGTCTGAATTCCAATGACAGGGGCATCTCCCTTTCCTATGAGGCCAGCATGACCAAGATACATTTCCTGGACTTAGAGATAGAAATAGTGGACAGAAAATTTAAATTTAACACCTACTTTAAGCCCACCGACCGTAATGGTTTCATTCCTACCACCAGTTGTCATCATAGATCCTGGTTAAGTGCTGTTCCTCGCAGCCAATTTCTCAGGCTCCGTAGGAACTGCACGGACACGGAATTATTTATCACACAAGCAGGTGTCTTCAAACAAAAATTTATAGAGAAAGGGTATGACAGCGCCAACCTAGATTTCGTGATCCAGAGAGCTATTAATATGGAAAGGAAAACTTTACTCGAGGTAAAGCCAAAAAAGGAACCGGATGAAAAGTTTAAATGGGCCATGGTAACATCTTTCTCAACCCAGTACAAACAAATTAAAAACATCGTAAAAAAACACTGGGATGTCTTGAGACATGATAACATTCTAGGCGGGTCATTGCCAGAAGAGGCCACAGTCACAGAGTTCACATCCACAGTCACGGGAAAAAGATATACAGTGAAATCTTTTTGCACGTGTAGTACCAAATATATAGTATATCTCATCACGTGCCCTTGTCGTAGACAATATATAGGTCGTACCACCAGAACGTTTACAAGGGTAGGGGAACATATTGCTCTAATCAAAGGCAGGGACTCTAAGCATACAGTACCCAGACATTACAAGCAATATCATAATAGTAACCCCACTGGATCACACACAATTTGTCATTATAGACAAATATGTCCCGCCGTAGAGGGGGGGGGGGGGCAAAATCAGAGGGGTCTCTTGCCTTGAAATGATCTGGGCGTATGAGCTACAGACCTTTTTTCCTCAAGGCATGAACGTGGAAGTAGATGTTGATGCCTTTTTATAAACGAGTCTTGACAGATTTATAGGAAACACTAACTTCCGTTTAGGAATTCTAATACCTAGGGGGTATATAATGTCTGATACTTTTTTCAGTTACATGTATGTGCCTTTCCATCTGTTGCATATTTTATTATGATTATATTTATTTTATTTTGGACAATTGGGTAGTTACTATTAAAGTATTGTCGTTCTTGAAGTAATATAATATGAGTTATATGGGGACATGGAGGGAGTTAGGAGATGGAATAATGAATTATCCATCTCTTCTTTCTCCTGCTGAGAATCCATCTTCATATATTTTTTCATATATTTTTTCGTTTTTCATGGACTCCTCTATCATTTTTGAATGAAGTCCTAGTCGTGTTTAAGTTACCCATTAATGTACACTCATTGCGTACACTTTGTATGCCTGTTCGGGGATTACAACATCATTTCCGGCCCATCTCCCCTCTCTGCAGGTCACTTCCTGGTGTGATCGAATGGAGACTGGAGGAGATGTACGCATGCGTCGTATTTTGATGACGTCACCGCGTTGGACTACGCCGCGTGCATGCGTGAGCGCGGTCTCCATCATACTATGGGGGAAGTCACTGATGCTGTGACGCGGAGTCGCGGCCTCGCCCTTCACACACCTATGAATGATGTCACCGCACTGGATTGCGCCGCGCGCGGTCTCCATCGTAATATACATTATGGGGGATGTCATTGATGTGGTGACGCAGAGTCACGGCCTCCCCCTCCATACACCTACTAAGAGGCCATAGGGGGTGGTAACAAGTGAAAATGGGAGGTTCTGGATGCCAGGACTTGGCATCACGTCTCCTTTTGAAACACATGACACCATTAGACCTATGAGAATTGAATCACATGAAAGAGAGGCTTGGAAGGCACTCGGGTCCGCCATTTTGGATGACCCCGGAAGTGCCAATGCAAACAAGCCTGGGAGCTGGATTCTCATCAGAGGGGTCCTTGTCCCTATATAAAGGAGTCTGGCTGCAGTGGGTAAGTACCCCAGACGAAGTCTTGTATGACGAAACGCGTCGGGAGGACTCCACTGCTGCCATTTTTACTTGCAAGCGCTTTTTATTCTGAAATGTAAGTGTTTTTCCTTTTAATAAATTTTTTATGGTTTACGGAATTACGCTATGAGCCCCTTCTTCATTACATGTGGGTAATGTCCATTGGTGTCCGAGCTTCTTTGGGATAGCAACGTTACAACTTCACCATTCACCAGCCCTTGGTTCCCTACCTTCATTGCCAGTGAGCAATCCAAGCCTGTTTGACCCATATAGTGTATGCTAGGTGGGTCCCAACTTTCTGGTAAGCCTCCAGTCATCCCGGGTGGTGGTTTCGCACAAGTGTCTGTCAGCACATGTTGGATTATATTCAGAAATCTTTCACAAGTATATGTTTTGGAATTTATCACCATTGCAAGATTTATGTTCATCGTACCTGCATATTCAGTTTAGGACTTTATTGCCATTATTACATACTTGAACGTTCACAAAATATACAAAACACTATCTTTTCACAACTTCTCTTGCTATTTTATGTGGTATAGCAATATTTTCTTTTTCATTTTTTAGCACTACACCTGGTTGTATATGATTTATTACAAATTTTCTATTTGTTGTGTTAGCTGCTTACATTTATGACTTTTTTGGAGTAAGCGCATGGTTTATAGGTTTTTTTATATACATGGTGAAAAGTCCTTTTAGGCCCCTTTCACACTGGGGCGCGGTAAATAGCGGCGCTTCCCGGCGTATTTGCGGGGGTATTGGGCCAATAGCTGGCGCCAAAAAAAGGGTTAAAACCACTCGCAAAGCACTGCTGTAGCAGCGCTTGGCCGGCGGTATAGCCGCGCTGCCCCATTGATTTTCAATGGGCAGGAGCGGTATACACACCACTCCACCGCTCCAAAGATGCTGCTAGCAGGACTTTTTTACTGTCCTGCCAGCGCACTGCTCAAGTGTGAAAGCCCTCAGGCTTTCACACTGAAGAGACAGGAGCGGCTCTTTCAGGGCGCTTTGCAGGCGCTATTTTTAGCGCTGTAGCGCTTGCAAAGCGCCCCAGTGTGAAAGGTCTTAGAGTAAGACTTCTGGTGCTTTCTTTCACCAGAGGAGCCATGGGTGCCCATAAAGGCAAATGGCTGGCCTTATGCTTGTACACGCTGATGGTGTGTATCTGCGTTTACATGCACATAAAAGGTATTCCCCCAAATACGTAATGTCGTGTTCTGGAAATTGGTTGCTCACGCATGCGTGAGTAAACAGCAATGCACAGAAACATCAGCATTTTTACAAATGTAAAGCTGAATACAGCCATTCACTTGTATGGGCGACTGTATGCACCACCTATGGCATCTGGGGGCTTTACTCCTAGAGGGCTTTTCAGGATGTAAATGTGCATGAGGCCTTACTGCTTAATATTTAAAACTGCACCTGTAGCTAGAGACTTTTATCCTGTACAACAGTCATGTCAAATTGCTGTTTTCTTGGCCTCCTATGTGTAGCCCTCCTATATTTCTATGCGGCCCTCAGCCAGTTTAAAGATACCGTATATACTCGAGTATAAGTCGTTCCGAGTATAAGTCGAGGCCCTAATTTACCACAAAAAAAATGGGAAAAACTTATTGACCCGAGTATAAGACGAGGGTGAGAAATGCACAGCTACTGTAAGTGGAAAAGAGGGTCAACAATGCCCATTTGCAGCATCACTGTGCACATTTGCATGCCTCACTGTGCCCATTTGCAGCCATAGGTCCCCTGAACTTCAAACTCGGTAGTTAAGGGTTCCTAGATGCCCCCTAGCTGCAGCCAAAATTTGGGGTCTCTGAACCCAAAGGGTCCCGAAATGACATTGCTGCAGATAGACACAGTTGACCGAATTTGGGGCCCCGTATCTCGGGGCCACTTAGTGCTAAGAACCCCAAATTTGGTGTGCAAACCCAGTGGAACTAGCACCATAAAATTTCCAAAGCTGGGGTTTCTATCACCAAGTGGCCACGAGATACAGGGCCCCAAAAATCAGTTCAGAAAATGTCAAGCACTTTCTGCAGCAGAGAATGACTTTTTTCCGAACCAGTTTTGGGGCCCCGTATCTCAGGGCCACTTGGTGCTAGGAACCCAAGCTTTAGATATGTTGTGGTACTAGGTCCACTGGGTTTGCATACCATATTTGGGGTTTCTAGCACCAAGTGGCCCTGAGATACGGGGCCCCAAATTCGGTTCGGAAAATGAATTTCTTTGCTGCAGAAAAGTGCTTGACTCGAGTATAAGTCGAGGGGGGCACTTTCAGCACAAAAAAAGTGCTGAAAAATTCGACTTATACTCGAGTATATACGGTATTTTAAATGAAATGAGGCTCACTAAATACTTCATGCAATGTTTTATGCTCCATTCCCTGGGATAAAATGGTGTGAAATGCAATTTCTGCCAAGGTGCTAAAATTCTGAATAGAGGTGGTACGTTCTTCACTTTGGATAAAATGTGACCCCTTTTGAAGATATATTCAACTTACTTTACAGCAGGCATACCAAACTATATGGTCTTGAAAGGTAGGAATTCCCCAGTATATGGAGTGATTGACAGTGGTTATATTGGGAATTTTCTTTTGTACAAATGGAACATTGCTTCACATCAATTAACTATTCCTTTGCAGACTACTACTGTAAAGGGTTAGATTGTGGTAGTTTGATGTCGCTTGGTGAGATGAAGGCTGAGCCTGATGTACAGTGTACTGTAAATGCACACTGTCAGAATGCCAGCAATATTGATAGGAGAACATAAGTGTTTAAAGCAAAAATATACAAAGCTAATAAAGAGCTTTAGAATTAAGTCAGGTTATGGTCGGGCAAATTACTAGTTGCTGAACATAGGTCACTGTATTTGCCATGTATACACGGAGATAATTGCCCAGACCCATTCACCAAATCTTTCAAATTACCTACTTAAAGAGACTGTCATTTTAAGGATATTTATTTCTGCTGTCAGGTTTCAAGTGCAGGCTCCCAAAGGTGATCCAAGAGAGATGATTGCAGATGATAAAGATCTGGCACTTCTGGTTAATGTTGGCGTTTGCTGATATGCCGCAACCCCACATATTCCTACTGGCCTGTTACTATGATGGGCTGCCTCATTAGCCAATACAATTGACAGGAAAGCTGGAGGGGGTCGATCAGGAAGTGCTGAATCTTTTTCCCGACAAGACCAGCAGAACATTTGGGGGAGGCAGAGGATAATGAAAGATGCTGCATGTATGTACCTGTGGGTGCTTGAACTTCATACCGGTCACCGTCATCAGGTTTCAGTGTTAAAGTTTTATAGCCTCTTTAATAAATGGCACCGTTCTGTATACGGGAAACTCATAGATCGTGGGTTGCCAAACGTTCTAAACAAAGCCAGTTTATTGTCCTTCAGACTATAGGAGGGCCCGACTGTCAGTGGGAGTAGAAAATTCCTGGCGCTTAGTGGTCAGTGAAAGTAAAAAAAAATTGACATGGTGCCTGTGGTCGATAGGAGGAATAGTGCCCCATCATTGGTGGTGTCAGTGAAAGGAATAGTGCCCCATCATTGATGCCAATGGGAGGTATAGTGTCCATTCGTTTGTCAGAAGGAATAGTGCCTCATTGATATCAGTGGGAGGAACAGTGTTCCAATATTTAATACCAGTGGAAGGAAGCATGTCCCACTGTTGGTGTCTGATTTTTGATGTCAGCAGAAGGAATAATGCCTCGTATCAATGAAGGGAATAGTGCCCCAAGGGGGCAGAGGGCCACAGTTTGGAGACCATGGTCATAGATGATTTACCCAACTGCTTGTTGCTCTTTCCATGTTTACTACAAAATTGGTAAGCTCTACCATATTAACTCTCACTTTTACAGATACAGTCCAGTGAAGAATGTATCATGGAATCCCCCTGCCAAAAACTGTTTTTTTTTTTTTTTTATCCTGGTAATGACTGATCTAATCCATAACTCAATTCCTGAGCTACTAGTCAGGCCTTTAAAGGTTACTCACCACCTGTTGCCCCACCCCTAAACACACCCTCATAAATCATCTCATGAAATGACACCTAAATGTTTTATGCAGAATTAAGTTACAAAAATAAATATTAACTTTATCAGTGCAGTGTGATCAGTCAATGCAACGTGACATGTGCCCATCAATACAGCCTCACCTGTGCAGAGGAAGAGGCTAGCCAGCCGGATCATCAGAGTGGGGATTGCCCACTGTAATAGCTTTCATTTGAAGTTCTCGAAGCTCACCGTCATACAGTCACGCCTCCTGGCCTGCTGCTTTTGATGACGTCACACGTCTCGCATTGAACTGGTGTATCTATCAAAGATGCCGGGCCAGGAGGCAGGACTGTGAGCTCCTGGAACACCCGACAATTCAAATAAAAGCTGTTACAGTGGGCAATCCCCTCTCCCTGATGAACATCTGCCGGGGCTGTAAAACATGTTTTTGGAGTCCATTTTTTTTTAAATAAAAAATTTTGCTGTTCAAGTTTGTTTTAAATGGTGATCGTACTGTACCCTTTAACAAATCTTATGCCCTGTACACACGGCCGGATTTTCCGACGGAAAATGCGTGATAGGACCTTGTTGTCGGAAATCCGACCGTGTGGGCTCCATCACACATTTTCCATCGGAATTTCTGACAGTTTGAGAGCTTGCTATAAAATTTTCCAACAAAGTCCGTTGTTGGAAATTCCGATCGTGTGTAGTGTACGCAAATCCGACGTGCAAAGTGCCACACATACTCAGAATAAATTAAGAGACGAAAGCTATTGGCTACTGCCCTGTTTATAGTCCCGACGTACGTGTTTTACGTCGCCGCGTTTAGAACGATCGGATTTTCCGACAACTTTGTGTGACCGTGTGTATGCAAAACAAGTTTGAGCCAACATCCGTCAGAAAAATCCATGGATTTTGTTGTCGGAATGTCCGATCAATGTCCGACCGTGTGCACAGGGCATTAGAGTAAAGGGGAATTTTATATTTCAGTTAATTTTTTTTTTTAAACATAAAATTAACACTAAGTTGTGATATGTTTTTACAATATCTCAAATAGATTTGTAGTTAGGGGAAGACCTACTTTTACCATATATACTCTAGTATAAGTCGACCTGAATATAAGCCGAAGCACCTAATTTTACCACAAAAAAAAATGGGAAAACTTATTGACTCGAGTATAAGCCTAGGGTGAGAATGCAGCAGCTACTGTAAGTGGAAAAAGGGGTCAACAATGCCCATTTTCAGCCTCACTGTACCCATGTACCTTATAGAGAAGAGATTGTGGAAACGGGAAGCTTTAGGGAAGTGTCTGTAGTAAGGGCACCTTGACAACTAGGTAATCCTAGGAGCCTGAAAATGTAATAAAAGTCTTCAAAAACTTTTTCTTTTTTTTTTTTTTTATTAACCGCTTTTTTTTCTTACCAATTGCCACTGCACTGATCCAACCCCCAAAAGCTCCTGCCGCCATGTCAGTATTGATGTGGAGGGAAGGAAAGCCATATTACACCATACATTGCCCCCTCTGATTCACAGCAGGGCTGTGTGTATAGGAAGTCTGCGCCGTCCCGCCTCCTAGTCCGTCCGTGACGAGGAGGCGGTAGAGCTTTGTTACAGTGGATGGCGCGGACTTCCTATACACACAGCCACTGTAACAAAGCTCCGCCTCCTCTTCAGGACGGACGAGGAGGAGGCGGGATGGCGTGGACGGCCCAGACTTCCTATACACACAGCCACTGTAACAAAGCTCTGCCTCCTCCTCACAGACGGACGAGGAGGAGGCGGGACGGTGCAGACTTCCTATACACGCACAGCCCTGCTGTGAATCGGAGAGGACAATGTACGACGTAATATGGCTTTCCTCCCCGCATCAATACTGACACGGCAGCAGATAACCTAACTTGAGTATAAGCCGAGGGGAGCATTTTCAGCACAAAAAAATGTGCTGAAAAACTCGGCTTATACTCAAGTATATACGGTATCTGTATTTGACAATATGCTCAGCATCCTTGCTGAACAAGTGTTGTGTAAAAATCAGTAACCCTATCCGTAAAAAGAAGGGTGTATTTCATTCCGAAGTCTGAGTAGTGTAAACTGGAAATGTTTTTTACTCCGGTGAACTCAATCCGAAAACAAATGAATTTGCATGGTGTGCACTTGCCAATAGACTGTCTTTTTAAAAGAGAGGACTTTAGCTGAGCCATTGTGCTTGGCATCCTACACAGCAAGCACAACATGCATATGTAATGAACAAATATGGCAACTTGCATAAGCATATGTTTTATACTTTAAAGATCAGAGAGCTGAGTGGACTAAAACCTAATCAACCGGTGACAGTTTGACGTTAAGCTGGTTCCCTTATACATAAAGGGAGAATGGGGTAGTTTTCAAAATGAGCCATATGTTAAGCCGCTTTTCCTTTTCGGAGTCTGCAGCATAATGGAAAGAAAAAGTTACCTGGTTGGGAAAATATTTTTTGTGGATGAAATGTTTAGGCTGTGTTTTAAATACTGTCACATAAAAGACAAAATATTTTAAGTTATGCAGTAGGTGTGCTTTAACATTTGATTAGATATGCATAGGGGAGGACTGGGAGCTTTTGGCCAAATGGTCCTTTTAATGGTAAGGACAGTCTTCTGTGGGCTAAAGAAATGTATCATGCAAAGTGTGCCATGGTGCCACAGTGAGTAGTGGGGATGATTAAAGGTGGGTGTTCAGAGGACATGGTTTATTGTGACAAACCTTTTTACATCTTCCAGCATCCGCTTCCTTTTTGGATTTCAGCAATCCTATCACATCTCAGATTTGCAAAAGCAGTTGGTGCTGGTTCACTTCCCACTGCTGGAAAAACAAGTGTCTAAGTGTGGTGTTGACTACTTTTCATGCTCTGCTTAATGTCTAAATGGTAAAAAATCTCCATCCAAGGCCCCATAGCCCAACATCTTATTGGTAAAGATCGTGGGGGGGGGGGTGACCATTGGTGAATGTCTCCAGCTTAGGCCTTTCCTGAATAGTTCAGAATTGCCACAAATTTGGGTTGTAGTATTCAGCATTGTTGCACATATCCTGAAAGACATGCCTTAATCCCAAAGTATAGCTAGAATTAACAGAAATTAACAAGGAGCATACCTTGCAGTCAGTAGGGTGTGTCCCTTGTTCCGAGTCCTCTTTTATAATTGCAATCCTAATGACAAAAAGCTTAGCCTCATTTTTACCTGCAATGCCCCAGCTGATGCAAAAGCTTTACCGTCACTACACACATGCAGGTAAAGACCTTTTCTGCGCACTAGAGAGAAAAACACAGTTCAAACAGATAAAAAATCCATTAATGACCTAATGAATGGCATACAATGCAATTTCAGCATTTTGTAATATTGGTGATGCTACTAAGTGTGTAAACTGTGCTGCACCTTTCTTTACAAGGTAGCTTGAATGCTGTGGCGACAAATGGATCCACGATCAAATATTCTAGCGAAAAGAAGGAAAGGGTTCGTAGAGCTGCAACTTCCAGAACGGAGAGAATATGGCCTGGAGGAGTCATACCTTATGTCGTCGGAGGAAACTTTACTGGTCAGATTTTTTCTTCACTTCTAGCACTAATAGTTTAATTCAATAAACAACTAAAAAATATTGAAGTATGTACAGTGGCTTGCGAAAGTATTCGGCCCCCTTGAACTTTTCAACCTTTTGCCACATTTCAGGCTTCAAACATAAAGATATAAAATTTTAATTTTTTGTGAAGAATCACCAACAAGTGGGACACAATTGTGAAGTGGAACTAAATCTATTGGATATTTCAAACTTTTTTAGCAATTTAAAAAACTGAAAAGTGGTGCGTGCAAAATTATTCGGCCCCTTTACTTTCAGTGCAGCAAAGTCACTCCAGAAGTTCAGCGAGGATCTCTGAATGATCCAATGTTGTCCTAAATGACTGATGGTGATAAATAGAATCCACCTGTGTGTAATCAAGTCTCTGTATAAATGCACCTGCTCTGTGATAGTCTCAGGGTTCTGTTGAAAGCGCAGAGAGCATCATGAAGACCAAGGAACACACCAGGCAGGTCCGTAATACTGTTGTGGAGAAATTTAAAGCCGGATTTGGATACAAAAAGATTTCCCAAGCTTTAAACATCCCAAGGAGCACTGTGCAAGCGATCATTTTGAAATGGAAGGAGTATCAGACCACTGCAAATCTACCAAGACCTGGCTGTCCATCTAAACTTTCAGCTCAGACAAGGGAAAGACTGATCAGAGATGCAGCCAAGAGGCCCATGATCACTCTGGATGAACTGCAGAGAACTACAGCTGAGGTGGGAGAGTCTGTCCATAGGACAACAATCAGTCGTACACTGCACAAATCTGGCCTTTATGGAAGAGTGGCAAGAAGAAAGCCATTTCTCAAAGATATCCATAAAAAGTCTCGTCTAAAGTTTGCCACAAGCCACCTGGGAGACACACCAAACATGTGGAAGAAGGTGCTCTGGTCCGATGAAACCAAAATCGAACTTTTTGGCCACAATGCAAAACGATATGTTTGGCGTAAAAGCAACACAGCGCATCACACTCAACACACCATCCCCACTGTCAAACATGGTGGTGGCAGCATCATGGTTTGGGCCTGCTTTTCTTCAGCAGGGACAGGGAAGATGGTTAAAATTGAGGCGAAGGTGGATGCAGCCAAATACAGGACCATTCTGGATGAAAACCTGTTGGAGTCTGCAAAAGACCTGAAACTGGGACGGAGATTTATCTTCCAACAAGACAATGATCCCAAACATCAGCAAAATCTACAAAGGAATGGTTCACAAATAAACGTATCCAGGTGTTAGAATGGCCAAGTCAAAGTCCAGACCTGAATCCAATCGAGAATCTGTGGAAAGAGCTGAAAACTGCTGTTCACAAACTCTCTCCATCCAACCTCACTGAGCTCGAGCTGTTTTGCAAGGAAGAATGGGCAAGAATTTCAGTCTCTCGATGTGCAAAACTGATAGAGACATACCCCAAGCGACTTGCAGCTGTAATCGCAGCAAAAGGTGGCTCTACAAAGTATTAACGCAAGGGGGGCGAATAATTTTTGCACGCCCCACTTTTCATTTTTTTATTAGTTAAAAAAGTTTCAAAAATCCAAAAGATTTCGTTCCACTTCACAATTGTGTCCCACTTGTTGGTGATTCTTCACAAAAAATCTTTGTTTGAAGCCTGAAATGTGGCAAAAGGTTGAAAAGTTCAAGGGGGCTGAATACTTTTGCAATCCACTGTAGATATGCACATACTGTAACAATGTTTAAGCAATCTTTTGTCTTACTGGCTAATGCATTATACATTTTAAAGTTCAGTGTGATGAATCCTTTTATCTCCCACTTGGGGGTTATGTCTTTCATTTTTAGTTTTTCCCGGTACATACACCCAAAGGTATGTATGTGTGTGTGTGTGTGTGTGTGTGTGTATATGTATGTATGTATGTATGTATGTATGTGTATATATATATATTGGATCGTTGTGGCTCGCAGGGTTTTTTCTTATTGAGATTTACAAGCTTTGTTTTTACAATGACACTGGAGAAGCAGTTTGTGAGAAGGAGCTGGCAAGTGATTTTTTTTTTTTTTTTTACTCAATTTTGGACTATACAGGCAGCGCTGTCCCAGGGCCAGGAGAGGTGAGGCGGCTGACATTTCAGGCCAGGTTTTTTTCAGTAATCCAGGTAACAGAACTGAAATATGAATTTCCAAAAAGGCTGGATGTACAAGCATGTCCACCACAGGTGCAACAGCGTGCCACTCGATTTCTCCATCTCCAACACTGGTCAAGGATTTTATGTAGCATAGTTGTACTTCTGTACCACCTCATCAGGAATTTAAAGTTCCTGTTCTGAGTTTGAGTAGCTTTACTCATTTTGAATCTAAACTGGAAAGCATAATCCCAGTCCTTCTCTGAGTTGGAGTGGTCCAGTTTCCTCACGTGATAAAAGGATGTTCTATAGCTAGGATATGATGTGGGGGCAGTCAGCCTTGAGCAAGACACAAAGCTTCAAAAGGCTTAAAGTAGAACTATAGGCAAAACTTTTTTTTTCCCATATTGGCTAGAGCAAGGGAGGGCTACAACCCCTGTCAGGTTTTTTTTTTGTTTTTTTCTTTTGCCATCTGTCCCACTGCGCAGATTTCCCTTAAATTCCTGTTCCTTGGCTAAACAGTAAGTGGGAGGAAATCCCTTCAAATTTATGGAAATTCCTTGAGGATCCCCAGGTCACCAGAACTAGTGTCTCCATTGGAAGATTCCCCTCTACTACTATCCTGGGGACAACCCAAAATTTGGAATTTTTTTAACTTTTACTTTCAATGATAATTGGGACAAATAAGAGGGAGAATCTCCCTAACGGGGTCACAGATGGCAATAAAAACTGACAAACATTCTACTCCCTCTCCACTCCATCCAAAACAACAAAAAACCCACGTTTTTTCCTTTAGTTATACTTTAAAGCGGAGTTCCACCCAAAAGTGTAATTTCTGCTTTAAGCACTCCTCCCCCCTTACATGCCACAGTTTGGCATGTAATTTTTTTGGGGGGGGAGTGGGTGACTACTTTTAGAGACCTTTTTTGTAGCTGCTGACTAATAATAAAAAACAAAAAACAAAAACAAAAACCTGGATCTCCACTTTTAAGGTTTGAGGCTGGCCATCCTCCACCATCTTGACATAGTAATGCTTAAGTTGTCTGCAGTGGAGCCATCTTCCCTTTTTGTGTTGCATCAGGTGGCACTATCTGAGTGAGGGGTTTAAGCCCAGCTGGGCCTATTACCTGTTTAATTAGGGAAGGCTTAGATTCCCCTGTAGGAGGCTTTTGCAACCTAGACCCAGAGAAAATTCAGGGTTACATAAAATCATTATTGGGCCAATATAGGAGGAAATGTGTTTTCTAATTGTGAAGCCTCAGATGTGTAAGAGGGAACCCAGTAAAGGGGGTAGCAGTTGAGTTGATTGGTGGTGTGTCAAGCAGATCCAGAGTAGGGATGTTAATGGGCAGGTGTGCCATTCAATGCCCACCTGGAGTTTAGAATGATTGTGAAAGAATTAGTCAGGGATCCTGATGAGAATAGCTGCCATAAAGTAGAGTTCCAGATGAAGTAGACCCGATCCACCTTCAGTTTTCTATTTGATATATTATGATGCACTCAGACAGATGTCTGGGACCACAGGTGCCTGGGCTGTTCTCAGAGCGAAAGAATTGACAGGGAATGCGGGTTGGTAAGGATTGAAAAAAAGTGTAAAAGCTGACTGCTCCATCTTCTAAAGAAACTTTCTCCTGAGCCGGAATAATAATATCCCTTTCATGACTAAGCCTATTTTTGACATTTGGTGTTTACAAGTTAAAATCCGTATTTTTTGCTAGAAAATTTCTTGGGGCCCCCAAACATTATATATATTTTTTTAGCAGAGAATCTAGAGAATAAAATGGTGATTGTTGCAATATTTTATATCACGTGGTATTTGTGCAGCGGTGTTTTTAAACGCAACTTTTTGGGAAATGGGACAATTTCATGAATTTTAAAAAAACGAAGCAGTAAAGTTAGCCCAATTTTTTTGTATAATGTGAAAGATGTTACGCTGAGTAAATGGATACCAAACATGTCACGCTTTAGAATTGCACGCACTTGTGGAATGGCAACAAACTACGGTACCTAAAAATCTCCATAGGTGACGCTTTAAATTTTTTTTTTTACTGTTACCAGGTTAGAGTTACAGAGGAGGTCTAGTGCTAGAATTATTGCTCTTGCTGTGACGATCGCGGTGATACCTCACATGTGTGATTTGAACACCGTTTACATATGCGGGCGAGACTTCCCTATGCGTTTTTTTTGCTGCGCGAGCTTGAAAGGGCCGCTTTTAAAAACAATTTTTTTTCTTATTTTATTTATTTCTATATTTATAAATTGTGTTTAAAAAAAAAAAAAAATTTTTGATCACTTTTATTGCTGTCACAAAGAATGTAAACATCCCTTGTGACAGTAATAGGTGGTGACAGGTACTCTTTATGGAGGGATCGGGGGTCTAAAAGACCCCTGATCCCTCCTTTGCACTTCAAAGAATTCAGATCGCCGTTTTCAGCGATTCTGAATACTGTATATTTTTTTTAAAACTGGCGCCATTAGCAACCGAGTAAACGGGAAGTCATGACGTCGCTTTCGTGTTTACTATTAGGAGGCTGGAACGAAGTGACCACAAAATTAAAAGGAGATTAAATACAGTAGGTTCCATCATGGAGGTCTGTGAACAAAGTTAGGTAGATCATGTAGCAGCAAAATGCCTACATATGAGGGTGCCTTGATACCTTGCTGTTTAGAATTGACCCAGGGAAGGGTCAATTCTAAACATTGGCAAATGGCCGACATTAAATGATCTGGTTAAACAGAGCAACTGCTTATGGGGCAGCGTGCCCCAGAACAACCAGCAAACATTGAGCAATACAAAACTGCCAATAAAGGAGGACTGTTCTGTGGAGATGTGCAGGATATGTCCCATCATGAGAAATGCCATGATCATCTGATTCACACAGGCTTTCCTACTTGGCATACAGCAAGCAATAGGCCGATCCACTAGAGTCCAGCAGAAGAGCACGCTGTCCATGATTGCTGACTACGAAGCAAGGGTTGAGGGGGTCTCTGGAAGGAAGGTATCCAGATGACTACCACAGCAACCGCGGGATTAACCAGGAGTGGCACTCTTCCCAGAATGGAACACAAGTGGCTTGAATCGGGTAACAGCGGAACAAAAGACCACATAGCTTAATAACTCCCAGGGCATGAATAGAGGAGCGTGCAAGTGGGATAAATGTTTGGGACAGTACATTGGGATATGAGGGTCGGTAAAAGGCACAAAGCTCGCCTACCAGAGCACTTTTGGGCACAGAGAAGCCAGGGGAGTTCCTGGCCCAAATGCATCCTGTGATGTCAGTGGGGGTGGGAGCAGACCACCAGCCTCATTAGCACACACAATGCATAGCAAACTGATCACAACAGTGCATGAAGGAAGTAGTACTTTATCGCACCTGACCATTAGATGAGTGGCTCAACGTTTTTCAGGAGGAGGTGACGGGTTGTTGCCAGGGCTCCCATGTTGGTGCCTTCGAAAACTGAGGCAGTGGTTGTGGAGCTTGAGGCAGGGCTCTAGCTCCACAGGTTGAAGGCTAAGGTTCTTTATAAAGGTGGCTTGATCAGCCGCTGATCAGGGGACATGGGAGCAGCCATTTTCCTTGCCAGCAGAGGAAATGGATACCCCCATCAGTAGGAAACTTCAGCATTCTGAAGCGCTCGTGTCTGAACACAGGGACCTTCTCTTTGCCAGGGTTCACCGTGAGATCTGGGTGCAAGCAAATCTGTGCTCCTTCAAAGTCGATGGACCCCTTCTCTGGCTTTGAGGATAGATTCCTTCTGTATGAAAAAAAAAGTACCATACACAGCATGCCCCGAGTCGTAGAGTTAAGTTATCCTGGTATGTGATGGACCCGGTTAATCACAGGGTTTCCCAGCAAGATTTTAAAGATGCCTTGTACTGTGGACAGTAAGTCCTCCTGCCAAGTCACCTCTGGTAGAACCTGCAGACAAATCTAATTTCTCCTGTATCAGTCTTCCAAGTCCTTCATAAGACCAGAGATTGCAGCTGGTAATGGTGATCAATTTCAATGGGTTGTAGCTCAGGGTGACGATTAGCGCCAGGATGGCCTTTTCCACAGCTTTCATATGGTTATGCAGGCTGGATCAAAAGGCAGCAATATTCCCATTTTGTGACTTTTCCATGCGCCTGAACATATTCTCAAGGTCCCTCTTGGTGGCCAAAAGAGCAAAATATTTCTCAAGAGATCCCGGGCATTCACAATTATCCTGCTCACTTCCACCTCTGAACAGGTGCGTGTATGTGCAGAACTGTCACCATTAGAGCAGCAAGTGGAGCAAGCAGAGGAAGAGGCCTCTGAATCAGTTCTGTCAGGGGCCATTTTGGTTGAGTGACAGAAGGTCCTGTGGTCTCTGGACTTGTGAAAGAAAGTCCTAATATCAGTCTTCGGGTCCAAGAGCAGCCAGGCTGGAGCTCTGGGGTTTTTGTGTTCTGATTGCTCATAATTGATGATGAGAAGGGTGTAGAAGACCGTTTTTGTGCTAGTAAGTTGAGCGGGTGCTCAAGTAGGAGGGTCCTTTTACGAGGCCATTGACAAATCTTGTCCCAGAAGATAAAGAATTGTGCAGAAACATGGTTGAAACCTTTTTTTGAAATTTGTGTTTCCTTGCTTTCTGTTGTAGCACCCTCTACCAATAGGTAGGTGCTAGTAAGGTTTATTTTACTTGGTTAGCCAGCACAGGCAAATTTAGGCAGGCCTATGCTGCATGCTAGGCCTGTCTGTTTTGATCTGGGGGCTGGGAGTGGTCAGAGTAGCAGTGGGTGTGACCACCTGCACATCAGTTTTGAGGTGCCTCCCCTGTTTCTGAGGAGAATGTTCTAGAGAAGGGGCTGGGCCTGGAACTGGAGTGTCAGGCAGCTCGTGTGTGAGCCCTGACCAATCCCCAATCGGTATTGGCGGGGAGCGGGCCTCATAAGCTGAGGGGATTTTTCCACTGGGGGTCAGAGTCGGCTGGGTAAAGTGAGGAATGGCATGTTAGACAGTCACAGGAAGCCATCCCCATCTTGGAGGGGTGCGCCGATTGCAAGAGAAGGCCCGGGGAGAGCTGTGAGGGAACATTGCCTCTAAACGGTCATTGGCAATGTCTCTGCCACCACACGGTCGGATGGCAGGGAACTCCTGGAGCAGAGGGACAGGTGAAACTATCAGTACCCATGGGCCAGTCAAAGTTCCTCATCAAGGACTCGGCTGTTGGAAGGTCGGTGAGTGTTACCACAGTGGAGGTGCCAAGGAGTCTGAAGGGAACTCTGCTAGTATATGGTCAATAGTGGAGTCTTCACTAATGCATACGGTGGATGATGGGGAGTCCTGAAGCAGAAAAGACACTGTGGATCTGTGTCAAGTCGATGCTGCCTGCGGGCACATGATTTGCAAGTTGGGCTGGCTGGGAACAGTAGTCCATATTTCCTAGAAGATATGATTTTAACCCACTGGGCCTCCAGGGAGAGGTTCTTCAGGCCTAGTGGCAGCGAGCAACCAGAGCCACAGTAGAGAGGCTTATTCAGAGTGGGCCCCTACTATTCAATAGAAGATGTGTCAGATTTCATTACAGTAACTTCAAGTTTGTACAGGAGGAAACAAGCTATGGGCAGTGGGTGAAAGATCTAAGAACATTGCTTTTACACGCTCATTAGTGATGTCTCTGCCACCACACGGTCAGATGGTAAGAGAACTGGAATAGTCGGATAGATGGATAATGGATGGAATAGTCTGCGGAGGTTGAGCTGCAGGAGGAGCAACAGTCTGCATGGAGATGCAGGATGAGATTCGTACTTAATTCAATTTGCACATTCAATCTTCTGGCTCTTACTTTATTCAGAATGTACTAAATCCTTAAATATGATGGCAATAACTTCTCCTATGGGCATCCCATATTCCTAATCCCTATCCAAGTTGTACCCCCCAATAAAAACATTGTCTCTGGAAGTGATGTATGAAGTCTGGAAGTGGGGTGATTTGGCGGATTGTTTAACTGCAACACCATGGCTACACTGTTTTACCTATTAGACTTGCAGAGTTGGAGGTTAAGTAGTTTAAAATTTGATACGGTGTTGCATGCTGACAACTGTACCATTAAATTGGGCAGGGGAGGGGATTTATGGGACAAGAAGAAAATTGAAAGGACCTTATTGTTACACACCCCTAAAGTATTTTCCGCTTGCATTTTGATTACCAAAAACGCATCTAAGGCTTTTCCGACTATTGCTATTTTATTAAATCCAGCTAAGCTTACAGAAGATATAGTATAGACAAAGTTTACTGCGTTGCTGTTTTCATTGGCATTTTTACATTAACTTTGAAAGTTCATATTTGCTTTGTCTGTTCTTTATAGGCCCTCAAAGAGCAATCTTTAAACAAGCAATGAGACACTGGGAAAGATATACCTGTGTAACATTTGTAGAAAGAACTGATGAAGAAAGTTACATCATATTCACTTACAGAACATGTGGGTAAGTATAAATGTGAATAAAAGTTATGGTAAATCAATATTTTTTGGTATTGTAGCTTACTAATTTACTCTTTTACTGAATGTGAAAAGTTCAGTATCCAGTGTCTGTAATTTTGTAGCACTTAGCAGATTTACAATGGATCCGAAAGTTGCATGTTAATGTGAGCTTTGGCTAGGAGGAACTTCTCTTGCCAAGGGTATCCTCCTAAAAGCGGCAAGTAGTGTGTGTGTGTGTGTGTTGGGTGTGTTTTTTTTCTTTCTCGTACATCACGGGACACAGTCTCAGTAGTTACTGATAGGTTATATAGGGTATCACTAGGTGATTGGACACTGGCACACCCTAGACAGGAAGTTCAACCCCCTATATAACCCCTCCCCTTACTGGGAGTACCTCAGTTTTTTTCGCCAGTGTCTTAGGTGTTGGTCACGAGTAAAGTTGTGCTGAGCTCTGCTGGAATATCCTCACTGGGGCAAGCCATGCAACCTGATCAATTCAAGGTGTCTTTTCCAGGCCGAATTGGATAGTACCCAGTCCTCGTATCCGAAGAATTGAGGTTTTACCTGTAACGCTTTTTCTTTTTTTAGAGAGCTGGACCCCGGGATCCAGTATTTGGCTTTTTTCAGCCATATTCCTGACGGGGTGCTTTACAGGGCCAGAACTCCGGATCCTCCTTTTTAATAGGGCCCCAGTCTCTGAAGGTTTTCTCTAAATGGATCCCACCGTGAGAGGTGAAGATTGGGTCTGTTACACAGAACCCTGCAGCTGGATAAGGTAAGGGAAACTCCCCAAGAATTTTTTAATTCTAGTAGGTTTCTCCTTTAAGTAAATGTATGCTATGCCTAAAGTCACCACCGGGGGCTGTCAAGAGCACATACCTTTCATGCCTGGTCTGTCTGTGTCCACGCTGTATGTTCCTCCAGCCATGCTCCAGGTAGGATGTGGGTGGGGGGGAGTTCTTTTCTTCAGGGATTCTCCCCCCATGGCTTAGGGGGCCGGGGTGAGCCTTAGCAGGGAGCAGTAGTATATCGCACCACCCGCCGCCTCCATTGGGGTTTTATTCAAACCTTTTCACGGTACCAAAGCCAAATGGAGATGTCAGACCCATTCTAGATCTCAAAGATCTAAACTGATTCCTAAAAGTACACTCCTTTCGCATGGATTAAATCCGATCGGTAGTCTCCATCCTACAAGGAGGAGAACTTCTGGCGTCAATAGACATCAAAGATGCGTACCTGCATGTACCTATTTTCCCTGCTCATCAAAAATATCTGCGTTTCGAAGTAGAAAAACGCCACTTTAAGTTTGGAGCTCTGCCTTTCGGGCTAGCCACTGCACCTCGGGTGTTTACAAAGATCTTGGCTGCTCCTCTTGCCAGATTAAGATCCCAGGGTATAACGCTAATAGTGTACCTAGACGACCTGCTCTTGATAGATCGGTCGGTAGCCCGCTTGGACCAAAACTTGGTCACCACAGTCAACTACATGGAATACGTAGGTTGGGTCCTCAACTTAGAAAAGTCTTCTTTAAATCAAGTAAGAAGACTAGAGTATTTGGGTCTGGTCATAGATACAGCCCAGAAGAGGGTATATTTACCCTAGGAAAAAATCGGTGCCATAAGGAGACTGATTCAGGTAGTAAGGGCAAAGAAGGCTCCTTCCGTTCGCCTTTGTATGAGGCTGCTGGGGAAGATGGTGGCTTCATTCGAAGCAGTTCCCTATGCTCAGTTTCATTCGAGACTGTTGCAAAACAGTATCCTCTCTGCCTGGAACAAAAGGGTCCTGGCGTTAGAGTTTCCGATGCGCCTGTCTCCTACAGTGCGTCAGCCTCAGTTGGTGGTTGATACCCGAGAATCTACAAAAAGGAAAATCTTTTTTACCAGTTACCTGGACAGTGATAACAACAGATGCCAGTCTTTCAGGTTGGGGAGCAGTTCTGGAACAGTCGGCTGTCCGGGGGAGGTGGTCCAAAACCGAGAGGACCTTACCCATCAACATTCTGGAGATCCGTGCGGCATATCTAGCCCTAAAAGCCTGGACGCTCAGGTTACAGGGTTGCCCTGTCAGGATTCAGTCCGACAATTCCACAGCAGTGGATTATATCAATCACCAAGGAGGAACCAGGAGTCGTGCAGCTCAGGAAGAAGTGAACCAGATCTTAATCTGGGCAGAAAAGCATGTGCCGTGCATATCGGCAATCTTCATTCCGGGGGTAGAGAACTGGCAGGCGGAATACTTAAGTTGTCGGCAGTTAGTCCCAGGGGAATGGTCCCTTCACCCCTGACATCTTCTTGGCCATATGCCAAAGATGGGGAGTTCCGGAAGTAGATTTCTTTGCATCCAGGTTCAACAAGCATCCACTTGCATGCGGGACAGATGCGTTGGTGACTCCGTGGCATCGGTTCTCTCTGATTTAGGCATTCCCTCCTATTCTGCTGCTGCCGCGACTTCTTTGCAGGATCAAGCAGGAAAAGAAGTTGGTGCTTCTGGGGGCCCCAGCGTGGCCCAGAAGAGCTTGGTATGCAGAGATAGTGAAGATGGTGGTAGGTTCCCCTTGGACCCTACCGTCACGGCCAGACCTGCTATCCCAGGGACCAGTGTTCCATCCTGCCTTACAAACGCTAAATTTAACGGTTTGGCTATTGAAACCCACGTTCTGAAGAGTCGTGGGCTTTCAGGCCCTGTAATTTCTACCTTGATTAATGCAAGGAAGCCAGATTCCAGAATGATTTATCAGAGTCTGGAAAGCATGTGTCTCCTGGTGTGAATCCAGGGGATGGCATCCCAGAAAATGTCATAAGCAGAATCCTTGACTTTCTGCAAATGGGGTTGGAGATGAAGCTGGCCTTGAGTACCATCAAGGGCCAGGTCTCGGCCTTATCAGTTCTGTTTCATTGTCCCCTTGCTTTGCATTCTTTGGTCCGAAGCCTTATACAGGGGGTAACGCGCCTTAATCCTCCGGTTAGGGTGCCTCTAAACCCCTGGGACTTGAATTTAGTTCTGTCAGCTTTACAGAAGCAGCCTTTTGAACCGATACGTCAAATTCCCTTAGTTCTGTTGACAAGGAAATTTGTTTTTCTGGTGGCCTTTTTCTTCTGCCAGAAGAATATCAGAATTAGCAGCCCTTTTTTGTAAAGAGCCATATCTAATAATGCACAAGGATAGAGTGGTGTTACGCCCTCATCCTAGCTTTTTACCGAAGGTGGTTTCAGGTTTTCACCTAAACCAAGAGATTGTTCTGCTTTCCTTTTTTCCAGATCCCTGTTCTACGTAAGAAAGGTCGCTACATTTTTTGGATGTAGTGAGAGCAGTCAAAGCCTATCTGGAAGCGACTGCTCAAGTTCGCAAAATGGATGTTTTGTTTGTATTGCCAGAAGGTCCTAATAGAGGACAGGCAGCGTCGAAATCTACCATTGCTAAATGGATTCGACAAGTAATTGTTCAAGCTTATGGTTTGAAGCAGGAAGTTCCGCCTTTTCAGATCAAGGCATTCACTAGGGCTATTAGTGCTTCATGGGCAGTGCATCACCAGGCCTCCATGGCTCAAATCTGCAAGGCGGCAACCTGGTTGTCAGTCCATACATTCACCAAATTTTATCAAGTGGATGTGAGAAGGCATGAGGATATCGCCTTTGGGTTTAGTGTGCTGCAGGCAGCGGTACAAGGTCCTCAGGTCTGATTACACCCTACTTTGTGTGGTTCCCCTCAGATAGCATTGCTCTGGGACATCCCATCAGTAATTACTGAGACTCTGTGTCCCGTGATGTCCGAGAAAGAAAATAGGATTTTTATAACAGCTTACCTGTAAAATCCATTTTTTCTTTTGAGGTACATCACGGGACACAAAGGTCCCGCCCCTCTTCTAATACACTTATATTGCTTTGCTACAAAACTGAGGTACTCCCAGTAAGGGGAGGGATTATATAGGGGGTTGAACTTCCTGTCTAGGGTGTGCCAGTGTCCAATCACGTATTGATACCCTATATAACCCATCAGTAATTACTGAGACTGTGTCCCGTGATGTATCTCAAAAGAAAAGGATTTTACAGGTAAGCCGTTATTAAAATCCTTTTTTTTTTTTTTTTTTTTTTTGTTTTTTTACTTCGTTGATAAATCCCCTTTTTAAAGTGAATTTTCAGCTATGATTTAGATTTTTCATGTCACCATCTTTAAGTTTATTATCAGTGGTGAAGTCTAGCTCCTTCCTGATAAATTTTGTTGAACCTGCATTTTTTTAATAATTTTTTGTAATGCAGAAATGCACTGGCTACATAGAAGTAGATACCCGATTTATCACTTTTTTTTTTTTTTTTTTTTTTTTTTTAATTTTATTTACATTTAAAAAAAAAAAATTTTTTAGAGCTTGTTCACATGGGGACATTTTAAAGGTGCAGGTAGGGTCTGGCATAAAATCCTGACGTTTTCTTACAGCTGAGGAACTGCAGGAGTATTTGCTTTTACTTGTGCGAACCCTGAATAGTTTTTTTTTAAATCTAAAAAAGGTGTGCAGTACTAGAATCTCTCCCTTTCCATATAAGTAAAAGTGAAAAAGGGTAATGTGTCCATGTGTGCAACAACACTTCTGATGAAGTTGCGATTCCATCTCCACACCCAAAGTCTATGAGAATCCATTCACCTTACTATTGACCTCCAAACTATAAGGGCTTGTTTATACTTCAAAAATATGGCATTGGACACACTTTTTAAAGCACTCTGAATGCCAAAGCATCGGTCACTAAATAAAATGGTTGCCTTACAGTCCTGTTCACACGTTGTGGTTTGCTTCAAAAATTTTACCCCATGTTGCTTACTTGGTGCTTCAAAGCATCTCCAAAGCCTCCATAGAAGTCTGACAATGCTCGCTTACAGCACTTGAAGCTTTTTAGGGGCTTTTATTCAGCTTTAGTTTCGCTTTGTTTTGAAGGTCTTGCAGGTAAGGGCTATCCCAGGATGACCTGCTAAACCAACAAATGAATCAGAAAAACTTCATCAGCAGTCACTTCTGGTTCATGTGTATATAATCTGGGAGTCTCTGGTGCAGACTTCACATTTGGTATGCAGCAGCAGGAAAGGGCAGGGTCCGGACTGGAGCGAGCAACTACCAGGTGGCACACGTGATTTGCAACATTGGAACGTTCTAGCGGAAGTTGACCGGGACTGAGTGCCGGAGGGGGATCAGAGCAGGACAAAGTAGCTGATGTCACACGTGGTGTGCAGTATGGCAGCCATATAGCATGAGGTGCGTGGGGACCGGAGAGTGAGGAAGATCAGAGGATCAGCAGAGCTGCAGATTACTACGGAGCTTGGCATCAGCAGAGCTGGGGGTTACTACTGAGCTGGGGATCTGCTGAACAGGGGTACTAATGAGCTGGGGGTTCTACTGGGCCCCTTTTTTAAACCAATAGAAAATCCACACACAGGGCATTTGCCAAGCTTCATTAAAGCTTCAAAAAAAAGATTCACAGAAGCCTCAAAAACACATAAAAATGAAGTGCTTTAACCACTTGACCTCCATGAAGAGGGGTAAATCTTCTGATCAGGGCATTTTTGCAATACAGCACTGTTACCTTAACTGACAATTGCACGGTTGTGTGACGTGGTACCAAATAAAATTTATGTCCCTTTTCCCACAAATGGCACTTTCTTGTGGTGATATTTGATTACCCCTGCGTTTTTGTGTTTTTTTTTTTGTTTTTTTTGTTTTTTTTTTTTTGCGCTATAAACAGACAATTTTGTGCAAAAATTTTGTGCTAAATTTCTTCATAAATTTAGACAAATATGTATTCTGCCATCCCAATAAGCGTATATTGATTGGTTTGCGCAAAAGTTATAGCGTCTACAAACTATGGGATGTTTTTTATTTTTTACTAGTAATGGTGGCGATCGACTTATAGTGGGACTGCAATATTGTGGCAGACATTCGGACACTGACATTTTTTGGGGACCAGTGACACTAATACAGTGATCAGTCTTAAAAAAAAAAAAAAAAAAAATGCAAAAAAGTGGGACTTTAAATGAAGCATACACTCCAGGAGACAACACAACAACCATGAACATGGCAGGTACCCAAAAATAGAATAGAACCAAAAACGTTGAGTGGAAGCATCACATGACATAGTTACATAGTTACATAGTAGGTGAGGTTGAAAAAAGACACAAGTCCATCAAGTCCAACCTATGTGTGTGATTATGTGTCAGTATTGCATTGTATATCCCTGTATGTTGCGGTCATTCAGGTACTTATCTAATAGTTTCTTGAAGCTATCAATGCTCCCCGCTGAGACCACCGCCTGTTGAAGGGAATTCCACATCCTTGCCGCTCTTACAGTAAAGAACCCTCTACGTAGTTTAAGGTTAAACCTCTTTTCTTCTAATTTTAATGAGTGGCCACGAGTCTTATTAAACTCTCTTCTGCGAAAAAGTTTTATCCCTATTGTGGGGTCACCAGTCCGGTATTTGTAAATTGAAATCATATCCCCTCTCAAGCATCTCTTCTCCAAAGAGAATAAGTTCAGTGCTCGCAACCTTTCCTCATAACTAAGATCCTCCAGACCCTTTATTAGCTTTGTTGCCCTTCTTTGTACTCGCTCCATTTCCAGTACATCCTTCCTGAGGACTGGTGCCCAGAACTGGACCGCATACTCTAGGTGCGGCCGGACCAGAGTCTTGTAGAGCGAGAGAATTATCGTTTTATCTCTGAAGTTGATCCCCCTTTTAATGCATGCCAATATTCTGTTTGCTTTGTTAGCAGCAGCTTGGCATTGCCTGCCATTGCTGAGCCTATCATCTACTAGGACCCCCAGGTCCTTTTCCATCCTAGATTCCCCCAGAGTTTCTCCCCCCAGTGTATAGATTGCATTCATATTTTTGCCACCCAAATGCATTATTTTACATTTTTCTACATTGAACCTCATTTGCCATGTAGTCGCCCACCCTATTAATTTGTTCAGGTCTTTTTGCAAGGTTTCCACGTCCTGCGGAGAAGTTATTGCCCTGCTTAGCTTGGTATCGTCTGCAAATACAGAGATTGAACTGTTTATCCCATCCTCCCAGATAGTTTATGAACAAATTAAATAGGATTGGTCCCAGCACAGAACCCTGGGGAACCCCACTATCCACCCCTGACCATTCCGAGTACTCCCCATTTATCACCACCCTCTGAACTCGCCCTTGTAGCCAGTTTTCAATCCATGTACTCACCCTATGGTCCATGCCAACGGACCTTATCTTGTACAGTAAACATTTATGGGGAACTGTGTCAAATGCTTTTGCAAAATCCAGATACACCATGTCTACGGGCCTTCCTTTATCTAGATGGCAACTCACCTCCTCATAGAAGGTTAATAGATTGGTTTGGCAAGAACGATTCTTCATTAATCCATGCTGATTACTGCTAATGATACCGTTCGTATTACTAAAATCCTGTATATAGTCCCTTATCCCCTCCAAGAGTTTACATACTATTGATGTTAGGCTAACTGGTCTGTAATTCCCAGGGATGTATTTTGGGCCCTTTTTAAATAATAGGTGCTACATTGGCTTTTCTCCAATCAGCTGGTACCATTCCAGTTAGTAGACTATCTGTAAAAATTAGGAACAACGGTCTGGCAATCACTTGACTGAGTTCGCTAAGTACCCTCGGATGCAAGCCATCTGGTCCTGGTGATTTATGACATCAATTGGCATTAAATGGTTTAATAGTATAAAATTGTAATAAGTACAAATCGTAACATGATTCATGCTGGTACTATAGAAACCCAGATCTATGAAAGACAAGTCTTACATTATACATAAAATGTGGCAGAAATACAATGTAATAACATAATTGATTTATACTGTAAACACTGTAGAAGACAGTTTCATAAAAAGCAAGTCTCCATCATAATAATAATGTACTTTTATTACAATTTTATACTATTAAACCATTAAATGCCAATTGATGTCATGTGATGCTTCATTTAAAGTCCCACTTTTTTGTTCCTTTTTCTTGTCCAAATTATTGGGGATGGAGGCGCTTGGCTCTACAAACCTCGCGCCTCATTCGAAGTCCCACCTTACTGCTCAGTTTTTTAATTGTATTAAAAAAAAAATGCATAGTCACTGTACTAATGACACTGGCTGGGATGGGGTTAACATCAGGGGCGATTAAAGGGTTAACTGTGCCTAATCAGTGTTTTTACAGTGTGTGAGGAGCTTTTACTAGGGGAGGAGATACACATTCTAGCCCTTCCTTCCTGTCAGATCAGCGTTCTGCCTGATGATTGGTGGGTGCCGACAAACTTTAAGTCCGTGGTACCCGCAGATCAGCTCCTGCTGTGTATAATCACAGCAGGAGCGACCTGCCTGTGGCGCGCATGTGTGCCCCCCCTACACAGATGTGTGTGTGTGTGTGTGTATGTGTGTGTGTATGTGTGTGTATATATGTATATGTATATATATGTATATGTATGTATATATATGTATATACACATATATGTATATGTATGTGGTCTAGCACAGAGGTGCAGTAAAACAGCAGCAGTAAAACTGAAAACTGCTATAGGGCGGACTTGAAGCAGTTAACGTTTAAGCCCTAAGGCCTAAACGGGCACAGGTAAGTAAAATAATTGCTTCCTGCTTCAACTGCGAATTCCAGGTAAAGCTTAACCTCCAAGGAGCAGACTAAAGTGAAAATGCTGCTCCTCCATAGATACAGTAAGTGAATGAGCATTTTCACTATAGGACAGATGTGACAAGTGTTACTGGCAGGATTGCCAGGTTAAAATAAAGGCTCAGAAGCCTGAAAAGACAACTAATGCAGCCACCACATCTAAGTACTAGTAAGCAGCAGTATATTACATTTTTGTGTTTTACGTTTTATATGCTTTCAATTATTTATGTGATTAAAAAAGGGGGAGGAAAGGAAATGGGACTTTGAAGCAAGTAGGTGTAAAAACACACACACACACACACACACACACACACACACACACACACACACACACACACTAAAATACTACATGGTTACAGACAGCAAATATCACATAATACACATGGTGAATTGAAACACGGCATTGAGTAGCTCTACGCTTTTCGTGGATTAATCCACTCTTCAGGAGCATGTAGGTGAGTTGAATATGTAATATGATGTAAAAATTGGCGCCAATGTTAGGCGGCTTGTCCGCCCAATTGATAACTCTTCCCTCCAACAGTGCACGCTAGCGTGATGTCAGTGGGTGGGTGGCGGCTGTACCCTTATAGGCCTCATGGGTGGCTGATTCACCTTGGTGGTTTCATCTGTGCTCTTCGGTTCACTCTATGCATCACCCTGGACTTTAGGTTTCTAAGCATCAGTTCCAGGTAATTTGGTAATTCACAATTCACTATCGGTTTTAATTGGCACATTAAGGTACTGGTCCTTATTTGTTTCCCTCAGATTCTGGTTACTTTTTTTTCACTGCTCCATTATTTCTCTTCTTCACCAGTTTGGACTTCACTGACACATATTTTTTTTATTATTTTTTTTAATTGTCCTAACCTTTACTGAGTACAGAACCTATTGCACATTTTGTATTCTACCATTTTCTCAGCAGTCCTCTTTTGATGATTTTAGCACTCGTGGCCACTTATGACGATTTCTACTTCCTGGAAATCTGTCCTCCCTGGATGTCATCCTCATTGGGCTTCAGGCTGTCCGTACCGCCTCAGCTCCTGGTAGTGATGCCCTTTGGGGGTCTCCGATCTTTAGTGCCACACCTTCATCACACAGCTACGTTTGTAAGTATTTCAGAGAGTGGGGGTTTCTACGGTTACATTTTTTTTTTCTTTCCTTGATAGGGTCATACCATGTAGAATATTTTTTCTATCATATTACATTACATTCAACTCGCGTGCATGCTCCTGTAGAGTTGCTTAATCCACGAAACGTGTAGAGATGCTCAATGCCGTGTTTCAATTCACCATGTGTTTCATTAGATATTTTTCAATATGTTTATTATATGATATTAGTGGTCTGTAACCATGTGGTATTTTTTACCTAGTGTGTGTATGTATTTATATGAACTGTAGTGGATATTTTATAGTGATTTATGATTACCATTATGTACTATGTTAACCTACACAATAAATTTGATCTTTTTACACCTATGTGCGTCATTCAAAGTCCCATTTCCTTTCCTCCCCCTTTTTTCATTAAGAAAGAGATGGAGGCACTGGACCTTTCCAGGTCACCGCCTCATTTAAAGTCCTAAACTGTTCTTCTTTCTATATTATTGTGATTAGATGTGTATATATGGTATATCTGATTTTGGGGTTGAACTGTACCGTTGTATTTAACTCTGCAGTTAAATGTTTGGGTACGTGGTTTTTTTTTTTTTTTTGCTTGTGTGGTTAACCACTTGCTTACTGGGCACTTAAACTCCCCTCCTGCCCAGACCAATTTTCAGCTTTTAGCACTGTCACTCTTTGAATGACAATTGCGCGGTCATGCAACACTGTACCCAAATGAAATTTTTATCATTTTTTTTTTTTTTCACACAAATAGAAATTTCTTTTGGTGGTATTGAATCACCACTGGGGTTTTTATTTTTTGCTATACAAACAAAAAAACTGAATTTTGAAGAAAAAAAAAATCATGTTTCATAGTTTGTTATAATATTTTGCAAACAGGTAATTTTTCTCCTTCATTGATATGCACTGATGAGGGGGACACTGGTGGGGACAGGGAGGGGGACACTGGTGATGAGGCACTCATTGGTGACATTGATAGGTGGCACTGTGGGCACTGGCAGGTGGCACAGATGAGCTGGTGGCTGCTCTCCTTGATTGGGACCGATGTCCCTTTGACAGGGCTGACAGCTGATCACATGGTAAGTGGTCGGGATCGACCTCTTACTCCGATCTGTGATCCAGCAAGTCTCAGACTTGCTGATCAGAGCATGCCCTGCAGGGGACGGACAAGCCGCTCTAGCACGGGAGGACATCTATTGACGCCCTCCCGGCAAAGTAGGTCCGTGCTATAGCCGAATGATGGGGTTAATTTAATAAAACAATAAAACATTTTTAGGTTTCTACAATTTTGCATATTTTTTTTTTCTACGCCTGTTGATTTTTGTGTAAATAAAAAAATTGTTTAAATTTTAAAATTGGTAAACTTGTTTAATAAAATGTGTGTTTCAAATGAGCAAAAAAATCTACAATGTTTTTAAAATATCAGTTAGGTGAATTGGCGGATTTTTAATTCCCCCCCCCCCCCATGTATCTGCTGAAATTGCAACTTCTTCAGCATCTTACAGGCTTTAGCCTGTGACGAAACTTTTTTTTTTTTTACATAAATCTAGTGGTTTTTGTGCATTTTTTTAAAAAATTTTTATTTATTTTTTTAACTGAAAATATAGGTTTGATCAATAGTTGCACAAATCTTGTGTGACATAGTGCAAAACCAGCATTTTTATTTCTATAGGCCCTCTGGTCCCAGGAAATTTTTCTTTGGCAGGTTGTGTATTTTTATGTCAAAAATGTGCATTTTAGTATACACAAATTAGGGAAAAATAAAGGCTGTGACCCTAAAAGGGTTGAAGCGGTCTAGTACAATATTCACCACCATCTTCTGTAAGAATCCCTAAATTGGTACAGGTCACCAATAAGTAGCACTTGTACTACATCTAATATTACTGAGACCAAATTAATGAATACCAGAGAAATCCTTGAAATGATTCTGTGCATCCCCAGGTCATCCTCAAAAATCTGAATCTTGCCAAATGGCTTACTTTAAATTTAGTTATGCCCCTGCCTACTTGCAAATATGTCAGTTTTTTTCTATTTTTTTATTTAAATTTTTTAAAATGGTTGTATTATTTTTATTTAACTTTTACTTTAATAGTGTACTTTGATAACCTAAATGTGATGCATCTATAAATGTGTGATTTTGTAGAGTACAAGGCATACAAGTATGTACAGGACACATGTTGTAGAGCATTATTTATAATTGTTTTTAAAATCTTTTAAGCTGCTGTTCATATGTAGGTCGTCGTGGAGGAGGTCCTCAGGCTATATCCATAGGAAAAAACTGTGATAAATTCGGCATAGTGGTCCATGAATTGGGTCATGTTGTTGGTTTTTGGCATGAACATACCCGGCCTGACCGAGATGAGCATGTGACAATTGTGAGAGAAAACATACAGCAAGGTATGAACATGAGTAGGCTCTGCTGTGCGTAATGCTTGAAATTCTTCTGCATACTCTTGTTTTGTTTTTTGTTTTTGTTTTATTCTTAAAGCCCAGGTTTACTTTAAAAAAAAAAACTGTGAAATCAGCACAAGGGTCCCCCTTTTTTTTTTTTCCCCTCGTGGAGATGGGCAGATGTAAACTGACACAAGTTCATTTAGGCTACTTTCAGACTGGGGCGTTGTGGGCGTCGGCCGTAAAGTAGCGCTATATTTTGCGCCGCTTTACCGTTGTTTTAGCAGCGCTTTGCCGGCGGGTTTGCGGCGCTGCCCCAATTGTTTTCAATGGGATGGGGCACTTTAGGAGCGGTGAATACACCGCTCCTATAGCGCTGCAAAGATGCGGCTTGCAGGACTTTTTTTCCCATCCTGCAAGCGCACCCCTCCAGTGTGAAAGTACTCGGGCTTTCACACTGCAGACACAGGAGAGGCTCTTTACAGGCGCTATTTTTAGCGCTGTAACGCCTGTAAAGCGCCTTAGTGTGAAAGGAGCCTTACATCTGCTTACCGACTTCTGCCTAAAAAAAAAGGCAAGCTGATTGGAAAGCCCCTGTAATAGTACTTTCATACTGGGGCAGGGGTGCGTTGGTGGCAAAGCGCCACTAGTTATAGCAGTGTTTTTCGGCCGCTAGTTTTAGAGGCGCTTTTCAGTCGCTAGTGGGGTGCTTTTAACCCCCGCTAGTCGCCGAAGAAAGGGTTAAAAGCGCCTGTGTTGTGGCGCTGCCGAATTGCTTTGCAGGTGCTTCGGCAGCGCTGGCCATTCATTTCAATGGTGAGGAGAAGGTATCACCGCTCCAGGTGGGTCGAATAAAAGTAAACGCCTCGCCTCCAGTTTAGAAGCCCAGGTGCTGGCAATGCTTATAGCAAATGGACATCAAAAGAAATTCTAGACAGCTGCACAAAAAATTTTGCCTTTTATTCAAAAAAGTGTCATCTAAAATACAGGTCACAGCAGAGTGGAAAAAAGCTTACGCGTTTCACACTACAAACAGTGCTTAATCACAGCATTCATTTCAATGGGTGGGGCGGTGTATACACTGCTCCCAAACCAACCCAAAGATGCTGCTTGCAGGATTTTTTTTTTTTTTCCCGTCCCACAAGCGCACCGCTCCGGTGTGAAAGCACTCGGGTTTTCACTCTGGGGTGGCATGAGAGGTGCTTTACATGCACTATTTTTAGAGCTAAAACGCCTGAAAAGCACCTCATTGTGAAAGGGGTCTAACAGGGGTTTAAGACTTTGAGCATCTTTTTTTGTTTTGTTGCACTTGGAATATTTTTAGATAATTCAAACTAAAAGTACCATCATTCATATTAAAAATTCAGAAAATACTATTTTCTTATGGTTTTATTGTAAAATGTTATTTTCAAAACAATAATTGAAATCATTCAAAGGTTTTTTTTTTCTGATCTTGATTAATGAATTTTGAAGTTTTAAAACCTGTAATGAGTGTTGGTTTTCTAAAATGGTGGGTATGTAACAATAAGCAATTAGGGATGTGGTACTGTTACCACTAACCAGTCCAATAAGATGGGTAAAGTGGTTGTAAAGCCTTACCCAATACCTAGTGAAGTGACCTGGCCTCAGGTGATGCACAAAGATGAAACAAATTCTTCTGAATATGTTTTCCTGTTTAATTTGTAGTGATTTGTCCTATACATTCTTATAAAATTCAGATATACACGAGCTCTGAGAGCTGTTTGTAGGAAAGACACCAACCCCCCCCCCCCCCCAGCCACCCAACACACACACTCAGGAACAGAGCTGAGGCTGTCATCACAGGCCATGTGCTGGAGGCTTTTCCCATCACCATTTTTCTCTTAGTGTCAGAAAACTAGACTACAGAGAGAAATGGCACTTAGTGCTTCGGAGAGAGGCAAGTAAGCACTATAGAAATATGTGCTTTGTTCAGATTTCATGTCTGAGGTTTACAACCACTTCAAGTAGAATGAGTGATTTAAATAAAAGTTTAGTTCGGCTTTAAATAAAAACTACCATGAATGATAACTGTATTGAAAGTGGTTTCCATCCCCTGACAATAAGGCTATTTTTACGTTTCTTTTATTGCTGTGGGGATGTACCTTTTTTCACCAGTATTGTAAGTGATGTCCCAGAACTAGTATATGCTTTGGGGGTCAAAGATTGACAATTGCTACTAGAACATGGAAGCCACGTCTGAGACGGGTTTTGTCAGCTCTGACCGTGTCACGAAGGTTGAAGACTAGAGGCATTATGCCTAGGCTGCTGCATTTTGGTTTCAAACTGAATTAGTTAAGTGTTGTAGTTAGCATGGGCTCTCCATAGTTATTGATGACAAATATTCTGCAAGCGTGGAAAGGTTTTTGGTATCCACAAAATTCTTACCAATTCCATATTTATAGCAGTATTAAACCCACAAACAAAAATGTATTATATTGCAGCTTACCAGTCTTTAGATGTGGTGGTTGCATCAGTTTCCTTTTTTTTTCCCTCCTGTTTACACCTGGTGATCTGGCCAGTAACGCACCACCTGTATTGGGAAGACCCAACTCTGGAGGAATGAGCATAGTTGGCACAGCAAACAGAAGCATTGTTGGGTGGGACGGGGAGAGGTTGTGTTAAATGTATTAGCAGATTTAGTGTCACTTACAATTCTACTTCCTCCACTCCTCTTCCCTTCTCTGTCGGGGTCCCCCAAGGTTCTGTTCTTGGACCTCTTTTATTTTCAATCTACACCTCTTCCCTGGCTCAGTTGATAGCCTCTCACGGCTTTCAATATCATTTCTATGCTGATGTCACACAAATCTATCTCTCCACCCCTCAACTCACTCCATCAGTCTCCTCGCGCATCACTAACTTACTAACAGACATATCTGTATGGATGTCACACCACTTCCTCAAACTCAACTTGCCCAAAACCGAGCTTATAATATTTTCCTCCCCCATGTGCCTCTTCCCCTGACTTGTCTGTCAAGAGCAATGGCAAAACCATCCACCCATCCCCACATGTCAGGGTGCTAGGTGTTCTCCTGGATTCTGAACTCTCCTTTCGGCCCCACATCCAATAACTTTCCAAAGCTTGCCGCCTCAACCTCCGCAACATCTCCAAACTACGTCCCTTTCTAACCAATGAAACCACAAAGCTCCTAATTCACTCCCTGGTTATCTCTTGTCCATCATAAATACTGCTGCCAGACTCATCCACTTTACAAACCGCACATTGTCTGCTACCCCTCTCTGCCAATCCCTTCATTGGCTACCACTCGCCCAACGAATTAAATTCAAAATACTAACAATAAGTTACAAAGCCATCCACAACTCTGCCCCCAGCTACATCACTAACCTAGTCTCAAAATACCAACCTAATCGCCATCTCCGTTCCTCCCAAGACCTCCTGCTCTCTAGCTCCCTCATCACCTCCTCGCATATCCGCCTCCAGGACTTCTCCCGAGCCTTGCCTATCCTCTGGAATTCCCTACCCCAATCTGTCAGACTGTCTCCAAATTTATTCACTTTTAGGCGATCCCTGAAAACTTTCCTCTTCAGAGAAGCCTTTCCTTCCTCCATCTAACAACTGCACTATTTTCTCCATTAGCTCATCCCCCACAGCTATTACCCTTTTGTATAACTTGACCCTCCCTCCTAGATTGTAAGCTCTAACGAGCAGGGCCCTCTGATTCCTCCTGTATTGAATTGTATTGTACTTGTACTGTCTGCCCTAATGTTGTAAAGCGCTGCATAAACTGTCAGCGCTATATAAATCCTGTATAATAATAGATACATTAACACATTGAGGCCAAACTCCAGCTAATAATCAGTTACAGCAAACTTTGATTTCTTTTTTTTTTTTTTCCTTTTTGGAAAAAGGTTTTGCATGAATAAATTAAAGCTGATCATTTTAATCACCCCTGCCAGTGTTAATGTAGAACTGTAGGATATATATATATATATATATATATATTTTAAATATATAAAAAAAAATTTTATCTCTCCATCTGTTTCCCGTTGTGAAGATTGTCCCTTCACTGGAAGGGAGAGTAAATCCCTGCAAAGTAAGGTTTTCTTGGGACCCCCAAAACCAGTGTCCCCATTGCAAGATTCCCCTCTTACTTTTCTGGGGAAAACCCAAAATTTGGGACTTTTACTTTCAATAACCATGAACAGGACAAACAGAGTGGGTGAGGGGGTGAATCTCTTTAACGCGGAGCTCCACAAAAGAAGTTCCGCTTTAAACACCCCCTTCCTATGCCACATTTGGCATGTCATTTTTTTTTTTTATTAGGGGGGGGGAGGAGAGAGAGCGGGGGTACAACGTTTTGCGTTTTGACAGGAGGTTCTTCTCTCCCCCTCCCTGCAAGAAAATTGCTGGACCATTCAGAAGGCGCAGTGCGACTTGCACATGCACACCCGGCTGTAAAGCCACAAGTTGTCACAGGTGGGTGCCCACAGTTGTAATGCCAATGATGGGTAGAGGAGAGGGAGAGGATAGATTTTTTTTTTTTTTTTTGGGGGGGGGGGGGGGGGGGTGCACATCACTGGATCCTGGGACAGGTGATTGTGTTTTTATTAAATTTCAGCGGCTACACATTTTATTTTTATTTTTTTTCTAGCTGCTGACTTTTAATAAGCAAAAAATTACTGAAACTGCTTTTATGGGGGCCCAGACTGCAATAAAAACTGACAAGTATAGTAGTACAAGAACTAATGCGCAAAACCACAAACTAATATATAAAATAAACAATAATATAAAATATTACTAAAATACGGTACCAGATAAAAAAGCAGCCAACATAGATGGGTGCACTCAACACCCCAATGGGTGAATAATAAAATGAGATAATATGTGGCGCTATTCTACCCTCCTGTACCACACTGTAGAGAGCAAATCCACTACTATTAAATCAATCACCTTCCAACCATTCAAAGAGAAAGGGGATCTACGAAGAACTCCAATTTCTATCTCAAATAAAAATACCAAAATGTCCTTAATAGTGTACTGTGTAGTGATCTTAAATAAATATTGCGTACCACCTAGCAACAATAAAGTGACTGCGTGCAAAATTATAATTCCTGATGCAATAACCAAATTAGATGAAAATTATATGTATCAAAAAAATTATTAAAATTATACAGCGACATGAATACGTGACTGCAAATAAAACCCAAAACCTCTTGATAGAAGTGAATTAATGAATAAGTGTGCATAATATTCAAATGCTACGTTTTATATTATTCGAAAAATGAACTCATCTCCTCAAAATATAATAATGCAAATAACCCAAATGTGCAAAAAAAATATGTCATAAAAAGTAGAGACGCAACTAAAGATGCGGAAAAAACTTCCCGCAGCATCACATAAATAATATTATTAAGCAAATGGTGACATAAGTGCAACAATATTGTAATAATAATAATAAAGTCCAAAAAGTGACAGTAGTGCCATATAATCCACACCAATGCTATTATCATGCAAATAGTGATTTCTGGTGTTCACACCCAAAAGTCTATTTAAGAGATGCAGATGACAGTGACTCGTGCTGTTCTTCTAGTTCACTTCTGGTGCACACACCAATTGTTCCCCCCAGCCTCTCACCTCCCGTAGCGGCCCCCAAATGGGCCGAGTAAGGCAGATGAACTATGGTAGAGAGGTTTCCTGCAGCAATACACCTTTCCTGAGGGATTCCCTTGGATCTGGCTCTCCGTCTCACCACTCACCTCTCACAGCAGTCTCACGGCATACATATACATACATACATGACTGATACATATAATTTTCATCCAATTTGGTTATTGCATCAGGAATTATAATTTTGCACTTTAGTCACTATTGTTGCTAGGTGGTACGCAATATTTATTTAAGATCACTACACAGTACACTATTAAGGACATTTTGGTATTTTTATTTGAGATAGAAATTGGAGTTCTTCGTAGATCCCCTTTCTCTTTGAATGGTTGGAAGGTGATTGATTTAATAGTAGTGGATTTGCTCTCTACAGTGTGGTACAGGAGGGTAGAATAGCGCCACATATTATCTCATTTTATTAAAAACTGACAAGTATTCTAATCCCTCTCCACTCTATCCAAAGCCCAAAAAAATGCGTTTAGTTATACTTCAAGTTCTTTGGGTCCTTTATGTATAGATGTGATTTTGAAAAAGACTTGCTGGCTGGATCACCAGATGAAAATAAAGCGAAATCCTAAAAAATTAATGCAGCCATCACATCTAAGAACTGATGAGCTGCAATATGTTTGCTTTTGGGTTTAATACTGCTTTAAGCGAAAGAAAAGGAAGCTGCTCTCCAATAAAAAGCCTTGTATGAATTATTACAATGTCCAACACAGACTGTTCCACCTGATCTGTACGCGCTAACATGTTTCACTCCATCTGGAGCTTATTCATAGTCTACAAATAAGTTCAAGAATGGAATGAAAGGCATTGGAGCTTGCAGGGTCAAGTGGGACAATCAGTGCCTTGGACATTCTAATACATTTATACAAGAGGAGAGTGGCTTTCTTTTCGTTTGCTTAAATATTGAATTTATGATGCGACCGTTGGAAGCCTGTACCCAGGGCCAGAGGAGTAAGGGAGATGTAGGTCTGTAGCAAAACCATATACTTTGCAGAGCATCAAGATGCTCATCAATTTGGAAGTGTAATCTTTGAATGGCATTTAGTTTTAAAATCCTGCTCAAAATCGGGGTCACACAAATTAAAAAGAAAAGAAAATGCTTTATTGTATTACCTGATTTGAATGCATTGCTAATATAAAAAAAAGTGTGTGTGTGTGTATATGTATATATTCTGAAGTTTTTTATTTTCAGTGTGATATGTTCAAAGCTTCTTGTCCTTGCAGGTCAGGAATACAACTTCCTTAAAATGGAGCCAGGAGAAGTGAACTCTTTGGGAGAGACATACGATTTTGATAGTATCATGCATTATGCCAGGAACACATTCTCAAGGTTGGAATCTAAGGTTATGTCTCTTAAGTTCTTCATGGTATTTATTGTTTTATATTTACCAGTAATGTTTCATGTGCTTTTGCATGGCACTGTTTACTTTTTTTCCCCCAGTGTGAATGTTTTTATAGTTTTTAAATAGTGCTGCCAGAAATTATGGCATGGAAATTGTGAATAAAATCAAATCTATTCCTTCCATCCAGGACTTTTTTTTTTTTCTCAAACAATAGGTGATGGAACTCAACCACGACCCCTCCACCCACACACACCCTCCAAATTACATCAAATGGTGGGTGTGATCAGTCAAATTTTATGAACAGTAGGAGTGTCTTAAAGGGACATTAAATACCAGGATTGCATTACATACAGAGTGCAGAGTTCAGGGGGGTTACACACAGAGTGCAGAGCTGTCGCTTGTAAACACAGAAACCCCCCCATGGGTCTGAGCCAGAGGCGGTGGAACTGAGTTCCACCAAGTTCCCCCTGAAAAAAAAAAATCCCTGCTTCCATCTAATGATTTGTCCTACTTTAACCACTTCAATACAGGGCACTTATACACCCTCCTGCTCAGATCAATTTTCAGCTTTCAGTGCTGTCGCAGTTTGAATGACAATTGGGCGGTCATCTATCACTGTACCCAAACTAAATTTTTATCAGTTTGTTCCCACAAATAGAGTTTTCTTTTGGTGGTATTTGATCACCTCTGCGGTTTTTATTTATTTTTTGCTAAACAAATACAGAGACTGAAAATTTTGAAGAAAATAAGTTTTTTGCGCTTGTTTCTGTTAAAATAATTTGTAAATAAGTAAGTTCTCTCACTGATGGGCACTGATACGGCGACAGCAATGAGGTGGCACCAATGAGCGGGCACTGACAATGGGCACTGATAGGCATCCCTGGTGGCACTGGCAGGCATTGGAGTGGGCACTGATTGGCAGCTGCCTGGGCACATATTGGTATTTCCCTGGCTCTTCCAATCTTACATCGTGGTCAGCCGTGATTGGACACGGCACCCCCGGGGGCGTGCAGCGGCTCAATATCCTGATCACGTCATATGACGTTTGGTCAGGATATTGAAACCACTTTGCCACCGTCATTTTGCTATATGGCGGGCAGCAAGTGGTTAAAGTAGGACTATAGGCAAAATTTAATTTTTTTTTTTTAATCATTTTGGACAGAGTAAGGGAAGGCTTTACCACTGTCCCTTTTTTTTTTTTTTTTTGGCCATCAGTGTCTGGGGATATTTCTCTTCACTTCATGTCCTGTGACCAAAACATGAAGCGAAAGGAAATCCCTGCAAATTGTGTGAATTCCATTGGAAGATTTTCCCTTTATTACTATAGCCTAACAATTAGATTTGAGGAGCAGCAGTTTAACCTTAAGCTGCGCAGGGGTTTTTTCACTGTCAGGTCGGTAAGAACTCTTTTTCAGTTGGTGGTAGCGGGGTGTGTTGATCTTTTTAAGACTCTTGGACGTGCATCTTAAAGAACACAACATATGGGTATATGGGAAAGGATTATCAACACTGAAACGCATACATCTACACAGGTTGAACTGGATGGACTGTTGTCTTTATTCAACCTTACCAACTATGTAACTTCTGGGGACAACCCAAAATGTGAATTGTCTTTTACTTTTACTTTCAGTCATAACCATAAATGGGAGAAAAGAGGGTGAATCACACATTTCAATTGGGACAGCTGCTTGAGAGAGGATATGAGAGGATTATCCCTCACATTCAAAAGATTTTTTCCCACTTCCTGTTGTGCTTGAAGGACAGAAAGTGAAGAGAAATCTCCCCAATGGGGCTTAGGCGATATAAAAAAATGACTGGGGTTTTAACCTTGCCTACTCTATCCAAAACAAAGTTTTCACTTTTTAGATCTACTTTAATAAGTGGATTATAATAAACTTCATCACACAAGATTGAAGAATTGATTTGTCCTTTTAGTATTTATCTGTAATGGGTTCTGGTATTCTTCCTCATGAACTTGGGGAATGTACTAGTATTATAGCCCAACTGCATTCTTACTGCATTTGTATTCTTGCTGGTATATACAGTGCATCCAGAAAGTATTCAGAGCTTCACTTTTTCCACATTTTGTTATGTTACAACCTTATTCCAAAATTGATTAAATTCATTATTTTCCTCAATTCTACAAACAATACCCCATAATGACAATGTGAAAAAGTTTGTTTGAAATCTTTGCATATTTATTAAAAATAAAAAACAAAAAATAACATGCACAGAAGTTTTCACTGCCTTTGCCATGACACTCAAATTTGAGCTCAGGTGCATCCTGTTTCCACTCATCATCCTTGAGATATTTCTACAACTTGATTGGAGTCCAACTGTGGTAAATTCAGTTGATTGGACATCGAAAGGTGCACACCTGTCTATATAAGGTCCAACAGTTAACATTGCATGTCAGAGCACAAACCAAGCCATGAAGTTCAAGTAACTGTCTGTAGACCTCCAGGACATGATTGTATTGAGGCACAGATCTGGGGGAGGGTACACAAAAGTTTCTGCAGCATTGGAGGTCCCAATGAGCACAGTGGCCTCCAAAGGTAAAGGGAAAAGTTTGGAACCAACAGGACTCTTCAAAGAGCGGGCTGCCTTGTCAAACTGAGCAATCGGGGGAGAAGGCCCTTTAGTCAAGGAGGTGACAAAGAACCTGATGGTCACTCTGACAGAGCTCCAGCATTTCTCTGTAGAGAGAAGAACCTTCCAGAAGAACCATCTCTGCTGTGCTCCACCAATCAGAACTGTATGGTGGAGTGGCCAAGCAGAAGCCACTTTCTCAGTAAAAGGCACATGACAGCCTGCCTGGAGTTTGACAAAAGGCACCTGAAGGACTCTCAGACCATGAAAAACAAAATTCTCTGGTCTGATGAAACCAAGATTGAACTCTTTGGCCTGAATGGCAAGCGTTATGTCTGGGGGAAACCAGGCACCGCTCATCACCTGGCCAATGCCATCCCTACAGTGATTGGTGCCAAAGGTGCTTCAACAAAGTATTGAGCAAAGGCTGTGAATAGTTATGTACATGTGATAGTTTCGTTTTTTATTTTTAATAAATATGCAAATATTTCAAACAAACTTTTTTCACATTGTTATTGGGGTATTGCTTGCAGAATTTTGAGGAAAATAATGAATTTAATCCATTTTAGAATAAAAGTGGAGTGCTGTGAATACTTTCTGTATGTACCGTACAAGATGCTGTTAGTGATCTTTCAGTGCTGTGCTTCTCAGGACGTTTTTTTCCCAGGAGTTCTGCTTTGGGCCAACATATCTTGCACTGTGGGAATGGGCGAAATACACACCTTTTTGTTTTCTTGGGTAAATGTTATAGAGGAAATGCTTTCTGGCCTATACATTTGGTGAAGCAGCTGTGTTGGTAATTGTAATATAGCTCAGGCTTACCTCATACTGGGGTTGATTGTTAAGTGATTACTTATATAGAAGCGGAAACTGTAAACTGATCTCATAGGGCAGCTGTAGGCAGGCTGAACATAATTCAGAAACTGACTGCAAAAGCACAATTTGCTTGGTTAAGTGCCATATTTTTTCTATCAAATTCAACAAAACGGCTTCATTTGACATAAGGGACCTATCCAGTAAAAGGGTTTACTAGGAATGCTGCACAAAGCTGCATGATAAATTTACCAATTCAGTTGTTCTTATGACCATTGAATGTAGTCAATTCATAATTGTAGCTGGTATTGAGCTGTTCTGTTTAACAAGAGTACACGTTTGTAAGTAGATACATCACAGTGCAAAGTTTTTTGTTTTTTGTTTTATTTTTGTCTTCTGCATTCTGCTACCTAGTTAATTTTTAAAAATGTTACTTATCCTAATTGTGTAATATAAAAACTACATGAGCATATATTTGTAGCTATAGGTTTGTTTTGGGGTTTTACATTTTTTACACAATGGTATACGTAGCTTGCTGGCTAATACAAGCCTGTTGATAGATTAATTTATTCTGGAATTATAGCCCAAGACTGAGGTCTGTTTTTTTATTTTATGCTGATGGAATGGCCATGGCTTTTATTACTCTCTGTGATCTTCTCGCCAAGCTTGTAAAAAATTTTTTGTAGGGGCAGCTTTTTAGAGAAATTGGCAAAATGTTGTACATAATTTCCTACTAATCCCCAGAACTACATCTCCCAGAAGCTCTTTCCTTACACACTTGCTTTGCAAGGGAAAATGCATATTACAAGTACATTTCCCCAGAGCTAGTAAATGTGGTGCAAAGAATAACCAATCGCATGCAAGAGAAAAGAACACAATTTTGCTTGCCTGGGGAAGGAGCACGCGTGCTCCGAATGCGAGCGCGCGACGGCCACGCCCCCCGCTCTCCTCCACCTGACGTTATCTTCCTAGGAACCTGCTGACGCGCTGTCTGAGGGAACCCCAAGCCATCGGAAGCTACGGACTCCACCACAAGTGGCCGAGGCCGGCCCCACCACAGCTCAGCCATTTTGTGATGTGACTCTGCGTTGCCCAGGAGAACCTACCTATGCCTGTTTCTTATCACACAAATGTGAGTGTACAATTTGTAATAAAATAGTGTTTTTAACTACTTACTACCCTTAGAGCAGCGCTGCTTTTCTTTTTGCTTTCACACAATTTTGCTTGCACATGATTGGATGATAGTCAGCGCTTCACCTCATTCACTAAACTCTGAGGAAAATTCCCTTCCAAAGTGCAGCTTCCCAAAAGTGAATAGCCTATTTACATTTAGTAAATTGACCTCATTGCATTGGTAGACTCCGGGAGTAAGGGCAACAGCATTGTTTTTAGTAGGAAACTTATTTCATATATGCATTCATACACTGTGAAGCACTATCATTCATCATGCATACTTATTTACATTGCCTAAATATACATTAGAGTCTTTTCAAAATAATCTACCTGTGTTTGCAGGACTTGGCCGCTAAACAATCTTTAGAACAAAATATTTTTGAGCAATAATATGGAGGCTCCATCTTAGGAAAAACAACAACGCCCCCCCCCTTAGGCAGACTTTTGGTGGTTAGGGAGCATCAGCCAGGATTGTGAAGGACCCTACAAAAATTCAAACCTACCCTGATATGACAATAAATTGGTGAATCAGGTGAAGGCTGTCTGTAGACACCCTTTTGAATTTCCATGTTGCTGCCATCTGTAAGAATAAATTGGTAACTGGAGGTTGCTGAAACGAAGAATTGTAATTCTACTAGAGAAGAATATAGACTATAATTGCTGTAGGCAAAAACCATTATTTTGGAAATTTTTATTGACTGTTTTTGTTTCTTACAAACAGTGGGTGAAGAATTCAAATGTTCATATACAGTAAGGCCTCATGCACACTGGATGTTTTGCCATCTTTCCTAGATCCCTTTCCTCCTGGCAGCAGTATTTTGGCAGAAAACGTTTGACGTTTGTACGTGTGTAACTGGTTTAGGCGCATCAAGTGCTTGGGAGTTAAAGTTACTTTATTGGCAAGAATAACAATCTTTTCTGGCCATTGAAATTAATTAACGTTCAATCGCTAAACACTGCTGACCTTCATGCATTCTAATACGCGTTTAATATGCATTTTTACAGGCGTCAATCGTTTTTTCTGCCAAAATGCTGCTGCTCTTGAATGCGTTGGCAGTGGGGTTTTTTTTCTGCCTCTAAGCTCCTCTAAAGACCTATGCGTGCATGAAGACATAGGCTAACATGCAGGGATGCAGGGGCAATTGGAGGCGCGGGGGGGGGGGGGGGGAGAGCCAGACACATCTAACTGCAATGTTTAAAAACATCCAGTGTGCATGAGGACTAAAATTAAAAAGGAGTGAATGTAAGATGATAAATAACCTAACTCCAACTAACTATTGCAACAGTCCAGCACAAAAAGTGAATTATGCAGGAGGTGGCATATTTGCTGGAGCAGCTTAGCCAATGGATTTGCAGACAAAAAAGCACATTGATGTTTTTATAAACCGAAAAAAGCTTGAATAAATCAAATCTTTGTTCAGATGAAGTCATCTAGCAAGTGTTGCAGCTTTGAGGACCCCATCTCCTGGTAGACTTCAAAGACTCGCAGCGTAATTCTTCATATCCAGTTTTGTCTACGACTTTAGGATCACCCAGCAAATAAAGTGCTTCTAGGAATTAAAGATATTAATCTTCCCATCAGCTGAAAAGAGCCATTCCAGATAAAAGCATCATCTCTAGGAATGACAAGTATGTCATTGTGATCCATGAAAAGAAGCTTTGTCTGGGAACAGACTTTATTTGGAAGAATAAAATGGCCAAGAGAATGCATGCTAGAGACAAAAATAAATTTCCTTCAATAGGTATTGTAAGTTGCTCAGCTGTGATGTAGTTGCTTTGCTCTGCTTAAAATATATAAAAGTTCATACTTTTCCCTTTTTAGTCCTATTGTTTAGAATAAGATGCCAAATTATGTAACTTGAGGTTTCATGATTAAACTTTGTGGTAAATGCAATAAATTATCTTGCTCTAAAGCCCCAAAAAGCAATGTTTCATGTCTATTTTATGAACCTCACGCCTGCATGTTGACCAGTTTTAATAAAGGTAAAAAATTGTATTTGGACCACAGGTTCATGGCAGACTCTTGTGGTCTCCTTCAGTTGCTCTGATTTGTTGCTTAATTCACTTGGAATTGCTGTGGTTACCTTGCAACTGCATTGGTTAACTATAAAGTAGTTGCCAGACTAAAATGGACAGTGAGAAACTCTCACCATCCCAGAATCAGAGATAACGATATTATAGGAGCTTTAAAATAGGACGTTCTTTTGCAGTGGTTTATAAATTTCATGACTGCAAATGTACAAAACGAGATGTATTTTCATTTAAACAGGTTTGGTATCTTGGTTACATCTACTTACTATCTTGGTTATGAACGTATCCCATGCTGTGTAGGGCATACCTATACTTCTATATTTTATTTATTTATTTTTTTTTTAGGCTCAAGTATATAAAAGATGCCTGCTTCAGCAACAAATAATTTTGCGACTTTATTTGAAGTTTGCTTTTGTATCGAATTTATGAAATGAAGTCATTGACAAGTATCTAGAAATAAGATCAATGAAGTGTGTTTAGAGGGATTAGAGGTGCCTGGTCTTCAAACTTCAATGCTCTTTCATTGCTTGGTTGGCCGAACACCAGGATTATGGCAGCTCATTTGCCAGGAGCCCTAATGTTGAATAATTCTTTCATTCAACAGAAATATTCACTTTTTAGTGTTTACTATACAGTATATCACATGACCTCTCAGTTTAGCTCATCCTTCCTTTCATAGTGGTGAGCAGAATAGAATCTGGAATAAAAAAAAAAAAATCAAGTCTAGTTTGCTGGCTTTTAGTCCAGCTTTGATGTCCCAAGGTGACCAGTGATCTCTCACAAGCTTATATTCTCCATTACTGGAAGCTGAGCCAATGGTAACAAATCTGCTTTTCAGTGAGAAGGTATATTCAGCAAATATCGACATCTTAAAGTGGTTGTAAACCTAGTTACACCACTTTTACCTACAGGTAAGCCTATAATAAGGCTTACCTGTAGGTACTAGAAATATCTCCTAAACCTGCACGGTTTAGGAGATATTTACCATATACGCTTGCGCACTTAAGAAAGGGCACAATTATGCCCTTTCTAAAGGGCCCGTGCTGTGACTGGCAATTCCCGCAACTCCGTCCAGTCACATAGCCGGAGTCCACAGGCCCCCGGAAGGAAGAGGGGGTGAAGATGGATGCGGGGATATTGCGGGCTTCGTTTGCAGGTAAGTGACACATAATGGGCTAGTATGCAATGCATATATACATATATACACACACACACTGGGGGAGAGCGGACATCCCGGACGTATCCCGTTTGAAAGACGGAATGCTTCGGATAACATTCCCGTGGTGTATACTTTGGCTGTGGGGTTGGAATAGAGTGAAATTATTGCTTAGTGAACAAAACCATTGAGTCCGAATTTGGTAAGAACTCGACAGATACCCCCAATGTACCTGGTCAAAGGCCTTTTCCGCATCTAGGGCCAAGAAAACACTGTGTGTATGTATGTATGTATGTATGTATGTATGTATGTGTGTATCTCCTCCCTATTCCTATCCCACAAAGTATTTTCCAACATAGCAACCGCCTTAAGACACTTTATTTGGACAGGTAAAAAACCCAGGCTAGCTCGATCACATCTATATAAACATAGACACCTGGGAGGTTGTGGACTACCCAATACCCAGATCTACTATCAGGCGACCTTAATGGACCAATTAAAATACTGGTTCTCAAAACAGGAGGATAACTTATGGTCCACCATTGAGCAGGAAATTACACTGGGACACGACCTTCCGGCATAATTAATAGCCTCTACTATGCACCATAGCCCCACCACTCCCTCTTACCTGACCATACAAGCCATAACCAAGGCCTGGGCTTCATTCAGTAAAAAGAATTTCCGGAAGAACAAACCTTCCATTTAAAAATTCCTATAGCAACATATCAATACCTCATTCAAGCTTTTTCAACCCATCACTGGAAGCAGAAAGGTATTCACTTCTCCACAGATGACTTAACAAATCCAAGTACCCTTGATACCTTTTCAAATCCCTCAAATACTTCACTATAACAAGAAAAACTCAACCTCCCCTGTATAAGTGCCACTTCCGTTTATGGAACTTTCTAATAAACAGAACATCATCTAATGTTAACGGTATATCCTTGTGCTATAACTACTGTAACTACCACCCTATACATTCTAAATTACCAGTAATGATCAAATAGGAAAGGGAACTGCAAAAAACATTCCCTTTATTTACCTCCATGGCTCCTGGCTATAAAAAAACAGTAGGTCTTCAGCGTATGTGGACTATTGGGATAATGCACAAAAGTACTTCATAGGTGGTACATGAACCCAATGCGTTTACACACTATGAATCTGAAATTGTCCCCTTTGTGTTGGAGAGAATGCCACTGAGAGGGCAACCACACATACTGTGGCACTGTAGTGCCCTACAATCTTTCTGGACTGATGTTCTCTCCCTTCTCTCCCTAACCCCCCCCCCCCGAATATTGACGTTCCCTCTAGAGTCAACTCACAATGTTTAATAGAGCGAATGCTCACATACAAAGAAGGGAGAGCACAAACCTTCCAAAAATGTTGGTGCGCATGGTTGTCAAACAATAAAGCCTCTGGCACTACATAGACGACAATATCACGAATGAGTGAAAATCCATCTAGTGGTATTAAATATTGAAAATTAATATAGCATAGCATGAACTGACATGACAAGAGCCAACTGAAATATTCTCAATGTCAATCTAAGTTTCTTACAACTATTATCACGTTATGTTACTATTTATTTTATTGTTTTAACCTATCATTTACTTGACTTTTATGAGATGGCATCTAAAATGCTCGCCTCAAGCGACCACTGTAAGGGTCGCTATCGGAGTTCCTGAACATCCATCATATTAACCTGTTCACAGTATGTTCCTACAAGGGGTGACAGGTTTTTTTTTTCTCATAAAGAGGAAACCTCTACGTATATTTGGTTATCCTGGAAAAAGCATTGCAATATATTGTGTATATACTGTATATTTTGCATACTATGCTCGTTAAATGTACAATGCACAATGCTTACCTGTTCACTATGTCTATACATTTTACTGTTTTAAAAAAAAAAAAACTATGGTTAAAATAAAGACCACCTTGAGCAAGTGTAACTAGTGAAAGTTAAGTCTGTTTTGAAAGCAGACAGTATCTTTGCAATACAGGACCATCATATTCATCTATTCCATAAATATTACTGGTAAATTGTATCCATCAACAGTTGCTACAAAGCTTTTCTACTTTTGGTTTACAGGACATTTTTTGCTCTAAAGACCATTTCTCTGTAAGGTGCTGGCTAAAGCATTGTATTTTTAAAATGCATGATTTCCATTAATTGGCTAACTTTTCTGTTTCACTCAACCTTCCAATTCACGCAGAGGGCAAATAAAGCAACCATGCAAAATATACAGTATATTGTAGGAACATAGTGGTAAACTAACCAGCTTTTTCTGTAACATGCCTTTTTTTTTTTTTTTTACTTCTAAACAGGAGTGTATATTTTGATACAATACTTCCCCGGAGAATTAATAACCATATTCGACCAACTATTGGGCAGCGCATTCGCCTCAGCCAAGGAGATATTGCTCAGGCAAAGAAGCTGTATAAGTGTCCAGGTACTATTTTTCTTTTCTACTAAGGCACAGATATCTATAAAAATGAAAACTGGTTTGGATCTAGGATAGTAAAGTTTAATGGACAGGAGTTTATCCTTGTATTTGTGAAGCAGAGAAAAGCACCAGCATAAGTTTTTAAGTTAAACGTTTTAACACCTTCTTTTTTTTTTTTTTTTTTTTTTTACTCTATTTTGTGTGTGTATCAAGGTCTTGAATATTTCTATCCATTTCTGCCCATACAAAAAGTGAAGGGAGCTTTCCCCAATGGGGACACTTTTAAGATAAAAAAAATCTATATCTTTAAAGATATTGAACTGTTTTTAAACCATCCAAATACTTTGCAGGCGCATCAAAGTAAACTGTGTGTGAAGTCTTTGGGTCCTTGTGCACTGCTTTACTTGAGTATACTGTGGTCTGCTGCAGTTTTCAGAATTTATACCCATACACTGTACTTGTGTTTTACAATAGCACCCACATACAGCCACCCACAGCCATTCATGTCTATGGGGGGCTGTATCCTTCACTTGGGCTGGTCTGGTGGAGGAAAGACACTCATTTACGATAAGCATGTTCAGTTACCCATTACTTTGGACACCTTTGTTTTGATGCACCTGCAATGTATTTGGCTGATTTAAGAACAGAGAAAATTGAGTACTGTCCGTGATACTTTTTTTATTTGCACTAACATACAATTTTTCAGGACAAGCTTTCGGGGTATGTCCCCTTCTTCAAGGTCCAAGCAGTACTGATTCACAAATTTTTAAGCAGAATGTTAAAGAAAAAAAGGAAAAAAAAAGAGAGAAAACAAAACACATACAAATCAATGGTAATAAAGATAGCAGCAGAGTTAGTGAGATAAGACAGAGGGAGAGCTAGGGGGGAATGCAAGGGGGGGGGGGGGAATACTAATCACAGAGCAGTCGTAAAACTTTAGCATAATGTGTAAGGAAACCAATATCTAAATTCAGGCCATTATTCTTCGTGTCAAAAAGAAGTATCATTCTTAGTTCAAACGTTTTCCTTTCCTGGATAGTTCTGAAATTCCCTTTAAGAACTAAGACATTGAGGTCTTCTATGGTGTGGTCCGATTGTGAGAAATGATGTCCCACAGGTGTGCATAAACTTCTTTGAGGTACAATTGTAAGATCCCATGATATTGAAGGTCCCATTTGTGTGTGTAACACTTTTGGATAGATTTATCTGGTTGCAAAGTTTGCAGCGTTCAACAAACCCCATTATTGGCTTTCAGACAACCACCCAACCTCAGACACAAACTAATCAGCAGGAAACTTCACTCTGATTATGAAGTCAAAAATAATGGTAGCAAACCCTGCAATAAAAAACGCTGCAAACTTTGCAACCAGATAAATCTATCCAAAAGTGTTACACACACAAATGGGACCTTCAATATCATGGGATCTTACGACTGTACCTCAAGTAATTTTGTGTACCTCATCCAATGCAAAAGGTGCAGCAAAGGATCCTATGTTGGTGAAACAGGACAGAAGTTGCAAGCGAGGATGAATTTGCACAGACATACCATCAAAGAACATAAAGAAGTTTATGCACACCTGTGGGACATCATTTCTCACAATCGGACCACACCATAGAAGACCTCAATGTCTTAGTTCTTAAAGGGAATTTCAGAACTATCCAGGAAAGGAAAACGTTTGAACTAAGAGTGATACTTCTTTTTGACACGAAGAATAATGGCCTGAATTTAGATATTGGTTTCCTTACACATTATGTTTTACGACCGCTCTGTGATTAGTATTCCCCCCCCCCCCCCCCCCTTGCATTCCCCCCTAGCTCTCCCTCTGCCTTATCTCACTAACTCTGCTGCTATCTTTATTACCATTGATTTGTATGATGTTTTGTTTTCTCTCTTTTTTTTTTTTTCCTTTTTTTCTTTAACATTCTGCTTAAAAATTTGTGAATCAGTACTGCTTGGACCTTGAAGGGGACATACCCCAAAAGCTTGTCCTGAAAAATTGTATGTTAGTGCAAATAAAAAAAGTATCACGGACAGTACTCAATTTTCTCTGTCACAATTGCACTAATACGGCTACAACAAATCAAGTATGCTGATTTAAGAACAAAGTTTAATAGGTTTTTAAGATCACTTCAGCAAGCCTGGGTGGAGGAAAGACACCAGCATTTTCCCCTTGCCAAGTCAGAGCCAAAGATCTGTAATCGGGGAAATCTCATTAGTTCTCGAAAGTACAAATTTCTATTTGTGCATGTGGTTTTCTTTTAGTAAAGTCCATTCATTTCAAAATCGAATGTTAAAAGCAAACAAAATCTTGACCTACTCTTTAATGAAATTTGAATGTTCTAAGAAGACTGCAGCTGCCTTCTAAATAAAACAGACTTGCACAGCTTTTGTTTTGGTCCACCTGGAATGTAACTAGCAACTATATGTTTATTTGCATTTTAGATATATTTTAAAGAGTAAAGCCTCTTAAAAAAAAAAAAAAAAATACACCCTGCAAGGCAAAGGCATAATGAGCTAGTATGCATAGCATACTAGCTCATTATGAATTACTTACCTGAGATCAAAGCCCCGGCATCGACCCTCGATCACCTCCTCTGACGCCGCCACCTATCCCGGAGTGACTTCCGGGTATCGCGGCTCCAGCGCTGTGACTGGCCGGAGCCGCAATGACGTCACTCCCACGCATGCGTGCTGGTGCCGCCACTAACGGCATGATCGCCATTAGAAAGGGCACGCTCAGTGCGCCTGCGCTTAATGTCTATGGCACATGCGCCGTAGACATCGGTGCCACTATTCCTGCAAATATCTCCTAAACCTTTTAGGTTTGGGAGATATTTCTTGCACCTACAGGTAAGCCTTAATCTAGGCTTACCTGTAGGTTAAAGTGGTTGTAATGGGTTTACAACCACTTTAAATACATCTTTTTTTGGATAAGAAAAAGCTACTTTGTAACATGATAAACGTTTCTAATGTTGGATGTAAAGTTTGTTTCTGCTCTTCATTTTCAAGCTTGTGGAGAAACTTTACTAGAGTCAAGTGGTAATTTTTCTGCTCCTGGTTATCCAAGTGGTTATCCATCCTATACACATTGCATCTGGAGAATCTCTGTTACACCTGGAGAAAAGGTATTAAGTGGCTCTTTGGGTAGACTTATAGGTCTGTATGATGGACAAGAACCTATATGCTTCATCTCAATGTACCTACAGCAAAGATAACTTTTTTTTTTTTGTGGCTAGTATGATCGCTGGTTGAGTTTACTAAATGGTATTTAATATTTTATAAGTGTGTGTTTTTTAAAATATTATTATATATTATTTATTATTTATATAATTTATATAATTTATTTATATTATTTATAATATTTATATATATATTTTTTTTTTTTACAATTCAAAGGTGCTTTGTCATACAGCAGGGTAATCACAGTATACAGATTGACATAAAACAGCACAGAATGCTTTGTCCAATTCATATAGATAGGTGGATTTTACAAGTATTCGGTTCCAGATTTAAAGGGTAACCTCATCTTTCTCACAAATTAAACATTATGAAAGGGGTTTAGAAGGAAATGGCACAGCTTCAAGCAGTGAAGATTGTGGAAGGGGCAGTGACTTCAACTTTGTAAAAACTGTTTACAACTATTGTCCCCTCTACGCTACATGGGATTATCGGATATCAATAATGCGGCAGATGGTAAAAGTACAAATATTTGCAATAAAACATAATCGATTCTGCTGCTTCAACAGTTGATACTAGATCCCCAGTGAAACTTTGATGTCATGATCCTGCGAATTCGATTAGAGGAATTACACATTTGGAATTGAGTGCACCAATAAAGGCAATTGTGTGATGATTCTGGCAGTTTGAGTGCCCTACTTGGTAGATGCATACATTAAAACATCTAAGGCAGATCTCTACTAGATCTAGGTAGCATAGAAACCCAATAGGGTAAATAGAGGGTTCACATCCTGATATCTAGGAGAAATACTATGTATTACCATTATGGACTTTGTAGGTACCCACAGGAACACAATCTATTTAAAACATACAACTTTTTTATTAAATTAAAACCATTAAACAAAAATGACAATCTAAACTCTTTATCATTTATGGAAGAAAAAATGTCCACTTTAGATTAACAACAGAAGTCCTTGTGGTAAGTATCCAAAATGGTAACTAGCAAGGGGGTTCTAATGTCCTTGTGTCCTTGTACTTTCTATGTTTCACGATCTCCCTTCAGGAGAATGTAAAAGTCACAAATAATTCTTAAACCACTATTCTTGGAGGATGACGGTACCCTGTTAATAATAATAATATTTTATTATCTTTTCATGTGACAACACTGAAGACATGACACTTTGCTACAATATAAAGTAGTGAGTGTACAGCTTGTATAACAGCGTAAATTTGCTGTCCCCTCCAAAATAAATTAAAACACAGCCATGTGTGGCAACAAAAACCGCTGGCAACAAAAGTGAGTACACCTCTAAGTGAAAATGTCCAAAATGTGCCCAAAGTATCAATATTTTGTGTGACCACCATTATTTTCCAGCACTGCCTTAACCCTCTTGGGAATGGAGTTCACCAGAGCCACACAGGTTGCCACTGGAGTCCTCTTCCACTCCATGATGACATCACGGAGCTGGTGGATGTTAGAGATCTCCCAGCCCCAGACAATGACACTCCCACCACAATGCTTAACTGTAGGCAAGACACACTTGGCTTTGTACTCCTCACCTGGTTGCCGCCACATATGCCTGACACCATCTGAACCAAATACATTTATCTTGGTCCCATCAGACCACAGGACATGATTCCAGTAATCCATGTCCTTGGTCTGCTTGCTTTCCGCAAACTTTTTGCGGGCTTTTTTTGTGCATCAGCTTTATAAGAGGCTTCCTTCTGGGATGACAACCATGCAGACCAATTTTGATGCAGCGTATGGTGTATGGTCTGAGAACTGACAGGCTGACCCCCTTCAACCTCTGCAGCAATGCTGACAGCACTTATGTCTTTTTCCCAAAGACAACCTCTGGATATGATGCTGAGCACGTGCACTTAACTTCTTTTGTCGATCACGGCGATGTCTGTTCTGAGTGGAACCTGTCCTGTTAAACCGCTGTATGGTTTTGGCCACCATGCTGCAGCTCAGTTCCAGGGTCTTGGTAATCTTATAGCCTAGGCCATCTTTATGTAGAGCAACAATTCAATTTTTTCAGATCCTCAGTTCTTTGCCATGAGATGCCATGTTGAACTTCCAGTGACCAGTAAGAGAGCTGTGACACCAAATTTAACACGCCTGGTCCCAATTCACACCTGAGACCTTGTAATGCTAACGAGTTGCATGACACCACAGAGGGAAATTGGCTAATTGGGCCCAATTTGGACATTTTCACTAAGGGGTGTACTCACTTTTGTTGCCAGTTGTTTATACATTAAAGTCTGTGTGTTGTTATTTTGAGGGGACAGCAAATTTACACTGTTATACAAGCTGTACACTCACTACTTTACATTGTAGCAAAGTGTTATTTATTCAGTGTTGTCACATAAAAAGATGTAATAAAATATTTACAAAGATGTGAGGGGTGTACTCACTTTTGTGAGATGCTGTATGTGGCCCATGTAAGGCGAAAGGCTAATGCAACCTAATTTTACAGTATGGCTGGAAGTATAAAATACTCAACCAATGTCACCAAGACACTATACTACACTTGTTGCAGATAACAAAATATTACATGTAAACTAAAACACCAGTTCCATCACCACAAAGCCCAGGGTGTCATCTGCTTGGATATGTAGAACCTATATAGCCATAACGTCCCAGCTCCTACTTGTTCCAAATCTGTTACCGACATCTCCTCCACCAGGCAGACCAAGGAAGATTAATGCCATGCTGTATACCTGTTTATCTGCATGGAGGTTAACAAGATATAGTCATATATTATTATAACCACCAGTGTACCCGAATACCACATCGCTTGTATATACTGTATAGTACGCTCACCTAGGTAAGTATTACTCCAAATTAATGGACACAAATGTACTTCAGTATCGCCTCTATAAAGGTTTATGACAGAATTTCATTCAGCCCAGGAGGGAACGGGGCAAATGTCAGTTGTTGGCTATTACCGTGCGTATATCCTGATGTGCAGAGTACTTGGTGATCAGTTTAACAGTTGACTGTTGTCCCTTACTACGGGTCGTAAAAGGGAAATGTGAGTGCACCACAGCACTCTATTGTTGTTTTTTTTTTTTTTTTTTTTTGAGACAACTTGCTATACCCTCTGGCTAGTAGTCTTTGCCTCAACAGGGCTGCCTAAGTGACAAAATCTTGATGTTTGGAACAATTACAGTGGGAGAATTTGTTGATCCCCTGCAGATTTTGTAAGTTTGCCCACTTACAAAGAAATGAAGGGTCTATAATTGTTATCATAGGTGTATCTAAAAAAAAAAATGATAAAGGCAGAATATCGACCAATAATCAAGAAAACACATAAAACTAATGCTATAAATCTAAGTTGCAGTTCAGTGTGTAAAATATGTATTTTATCCCCAAGCAAAACATGACTTGGTGGAGAAACCCTTGTTGGCCAGCACAGAGGTAAGACTTTTCTTGTAGTTGGTGACCAGGCTTTTTTTTTTTTTTTTTGACAGATCTTCTGTAAACCTTAAGTTTTCTTGGCTGTCTCTTGGCTCGAAGTTTCAGCTCCCTCCATACATCTTCTATAGGATTAAGGTCTGGAGACAGGCTAGGCCACTCTATGACCTTAATTTGCTTCTTCTTGAGCCACTCCTTTGTTGCCTTGGTGGTATGTGTTGGGTCATTGGAAGAAGGTTCTCATCTAAGATTTTACAATACCTGGCCCCTGAATCATTTAGACATCCATTGGCATGATTGTACATACGCCTTCTTGAGGAGGAGGACTCGCCGTGTTTGGAGGAAGATAAATGCTGACTATGACCCTAAGAACACCATCCCTACAGTCAAACACAAAGGTGGAAACATTATGCTTTGGGGCTGCTTCTTTGCTAAAGGTACAGACCGACTTTGCCTCATTGAGAGGCCAATGGACAGGGCAATGTATTTTAAAATCTTGGATGAAAACCTTCTCTCAGCCAGAACACTGAAAATGCATCATAGATGGGTCTTTCAGCATGACAATGACCCAAATATACCGCCAAGGCAACAAAGGAGTGGCTCAGGAAAAAGCACATTGAGGTCATGGAGACCTTAATCCTATAAAAAAAAAAAATTGCGGAGAGCTGAAACTTCGAGTTGCCAAGTGACAACAAAAAAACCTTAAGGATTTAGAGAAGATCTGAAAAGAAGAGTGATCCCTCCTGAGAACCTGGTCACGAACTATAAGAAATGTCTTATCTCTGGGTCTCAAGGGTTGGCAAGAATGCCGCCAGCAAAAGGCTGATGGAGCATACACACGGTCGCATTTTTTGGACCAAAAGCTCTCATCGGACTTTTGCTGGCGGAATTTCCGCTCGTGTGTACGGGGCATTAGTGTGTACCCGGCTTTAGAAGTCAGAGCTCACCTTTTTGTTCCTGGCATTAAGGCTTGGCCTCATATGTAGGAGTTGCCTAGGGTGGTGGTCTGTATGCACATGTCCTGCCAAAACTACTAGTATGAAAATATAAACTAATGTATAGCATAATGACTTGCCATATATATGGATCAAAATTTGACCAATTCAACAGGGACTGGCTGAATTTTGATTCATGTATGGGCACCCTGGTTGTACATAAGTCGATCTATTGATTGACTTGTGTACAACCAGCCTGTCACGTTTTTTCCTGATTGGTGTCGCCAGCTATAGCCAGCAACACTAATCATTGTATACTACTGAAGGAAAAAAAATTGTAAGATCTATAGCCTGCCTAAGATTGAGCTACTAAAATTTAAAGGAAACCGCCCCAGTTGGTCTTCTCCTGCACACTTTCACTTTGGGGGAAAAAAATGCTGTTTTCATCTAACCCATTATTTTATTTTGTATTACATTTTGAATGTCTTGTAAGCCATTTTGGTAACTACTCTACTTTGTTGTTTAGATAGTTCTGAATTTCACAGAAATGGACCTATTTAAAAGTCGGCTATGCTGGTACGACTACATAGAAATTCGGGATGGTTATTGGAGGAAAGCACCGTTACTAGGTAAAGGCAATTAATGAAATGTGAAATAGTATCCTGATATGATTCTGTAAATGCAGATGATAAATAAGCAGGGGACAAACACACCCACGCCACACTTTTTTTTATGCGCCAGTGAAAGGTATTTTCTATATAGAGCTAGTAGATTTGTCCCTTTCACACTGAGGCGCTTTACAGGCGCTACAGCGCTAAAAATAGAGCCTGCATAGTGCCTGTAAAGAGCCTCTCCTGTCACTCCAATGTGAAAGCTTGAATGCTTTCACACTGGAGCGGTGCGCTGGTAGGACGCTAAAGAAAGTCCTGCAAGCAGCATCTTTTGAGGGGTGTATACACTGCTCCTAAACCGCTCCTGCCCATTGAACTGAATGGGCACCGCTGCTGAACTGCCGTGGAAGCACTGCTGCAGTGGCACTTTGCTGGTCGTATATAACCCTTTTTGGGCCGCTAGCGGGGGTTATAACTGCCCCGTTAGCATCCGAAAACCCCTGCAAGAACGGTGGTAAAAATAGCGGCGCTTTACCGCCGACACCCCAGTGTGAAAGAGACCTAAATGGAGCAGCAACGTTTTCTCTTCACATCCTATCCATCACCTTTTCCAAGTAAAGCCTGACAACAAGACCAGATTTAGCCTTTCATTTTAAGATTCTTTTGTAGATTGCTTTTTAATTCAACCTGGATAAAAAACACACGCTTCATGCATGTTGAAAGGCAACAAAATTTGTATTTAGGTCAAGTTTTTTAGTTGTGTACCTTTTTTTTTTTTTTTGTCTAATTTGTTTCCTTTATATAAAATCTTTATATAAAATCTTTATTTTTATGAAGGAAACTTAACATTGGATGCACCTATTACACAAGTGTCAGAGTGTACTAAAGAGACAACCGAAGCCGTTTCCACTGATATATAGAGCAGGGAATAATGGAGAGGGCATAATTACACACACACACAGCTGAATCGGCCAGAGGAGTGAACTGAGCTTTAGTTATTGAGCCTTTTTATCAGCAAAGCGGTTACACCGATCCAGGTAAATGTTAAGTGAGTCATTTCTAGTCATCGTCACTTGGATTAAAAAAAGTCAAGTATATTTTTTTACTTTAGTCTGGAATCTAAGAATGAAAATCTAAAAAAACAGCCTAATATTCCTTAACCACTTCCATACAGGGCATTTTCACCCCCTTCCTGCCCAGGCCAATTTTCAGCTTTCAGCGCTGTCGCACTTTGAATAACAATTGCGCGGTCATGCTACACTGTACCCAAATGAACCCAAATTTTTATCATTTTTTTCCCCACTAATAGAGCTTTCTTTTGGTGGTATTTGATCACCTCTACAGTTTTTATTTCTTGCGCTATAAACAAAAGAGTGACAAGTTTGAAAAAAACACTATTTTTTACTTTTTGCTATAATAAATATCTATTTTTTTTTCAAACACATTTTTTCCTCAGTTTAGGCCAATACAAATTCTTCTACATATTTTTGGTAAAAAATATCGCAATAAGTATAATTTTTATCGTGACTGCGATATTGCGGCGGACACATTGGATACTTTTGACGCATCTTTGGGACCATTCACATTTATACAGCAATCCATGCTATAAAAATGCATTGATTACTGTATAAATGTGACTGGCAATGAAGGGGTTAACCAGGAGGGGCGCTGTAGGGGTTAGTTATGTTCCTAGGGAGTGATTCTAACTGTAGGGGGAGGGGACTCACAAGTGGAGGAGACCGATCGGTGTTCCTCTGTACAAGGAACACACCATCAGTCTCTTACCTGACAGGACGTGGATCTGTGTGTTTACACACACAGATCCACGGTCCTGCTCAGTTAACGGGCAATCGCGGGTGCCCGGCGACGCACGCGCGCCCCCTGGGGAGCCTGGAAGGCCGTCGCATCATATGACGGTGGCCCAGGATAACAGCTGCACCGTCCCGCCGTCATGAGCAGCAAGTGGTTAAAGACATTTTAAGGACCTGCTAAAGTGTATAAAAATCCAAGACCAAAAATTTAATAATGTGCAGCTTACCAATCCTTAGATGGGATTCCTGCATAAGGTAAATGAGCCCTTATTTGTTCCTTGTCCATCATGAAATGTCACACTTTACACTTTATTATTATTAAACAGGATTTATATGGCGCCAACAGTTTACGCAGCGCTTTACAACATGAGGGCAGACAGTACACTTACAAAACAAATCAATACAGGAGGAATCGGAGGGCCCTGCTTAGTTAGAGCTTACAATCTAGAATTTATTGGGTGACCTATTTTGTGTGTATTACTATACTCTATTTGTGTAATGGTCTTACATGCTTTATACTGGTGGTCCTTCATGTGACAATCTTTCCTTGAACCCCTTCCAGTACTCAAGGTCTGCAATCTACTCTGTCCTGGGACCTATCCTATTAATTTTTTTTCATAAATGACCTTGAGGATGGGATAAACGTATCAGTATTTGCGGAAGATACAAAGCTAAGCAAGGCAATAATTTCTCTGTAGGATGTGGAAACCTTGCAAGAAGATCTGAACAAATTAATGGGGTGGGCATTTACATGGCAAATGCGGTTTAATGTAGAAAAATGTAAAATAATCCATTTGGGTGGCAAAAATATGAATGCAATCTACTCACTAGAGGTAGAACCTCTGGGGGAATCCAAGATGGAAAAGGACCTGGAGGTCCTAGTAGATGACAGGCTCGACAATGGCATGCAATGCCAAGCTGCTGCTAACAAAGCAAACAGAATATTGGCATGCATTAAAAAGGGGATTAACTCCAGAGATAAAACAATAATTCTCCCACTCTACAAGACTCTGGTTCGGCTGCACCTGGAGTATGCCGTCCAGTTCTGGGAATCAGTCCTCAGAAGGGATGTGCTGGAACTGGAGAGAGTCCAGAGAAGGGCAACAAAGCTAATAAAGGGACTGGAGGAACTTAGTTATGGGGAAAGATTACGAGCACTGAACTTAATTCTCTGAAGAAGAGACGCTTGAGAGGGGATATGATTTCAATGTACAAATACCGTACTGGTGACCCCACAATAGGGATAAAACTTTTTTGCGAAATAGAATTTAATAAGACACGTGGCCATTCACTAAAATTAGAAGAAAAGCGGTTTTACCCTAAACTGCATAGAGGGTTTTTTTACTGTAATGCCGCGTACACACGAGCAGACTTTTCGACCAGACTGGTCTTATGGACCGAGTCCGGCAGACAATTCGACCATGTGTGGGCTTCATTGGACCTGCAGCGGACTTTTTCGGTCGGAAATCTGACAGCCTTTAGATTTGAAACATGTTTCAAATCTTTACGTCGGAACTCCGCCGGACCCAGTACCTATCGAAAAGTCCGCTCGTCTGTATGCTAGTCCGACGGACAAAAACCGACACTAGGACAGCTATTGGCTACTGGCTATCAACTTCCTTATTATAGTCCGGTCGTACGTCATCCCGTACAAATCATTCGGAAAGTCCGTTGGAAGTCCGTCGGACCAGTCTGGTCGAAAAGTCCGCTCGTGTGTACGCGGCATTAGAGTGGTGAGGATGTGGAATGCTCTTCCACAGGCAGTGGTTTCAGCAGGGAGCATTTATGATCTCAAAAAACGATTAAATAAGCACTTGAATGACCACAACATACAGGGTTATACAAGGTAATACTGACCTAAAATGACACACATAGGTCAGACTTGATGGACTTGTCTCTTTTCAGCCTCACCTACTATGTAAGTACATTGAACAGATCTTTTTTGAAGAATTTCCCTCATCTATAGTAAATACTGATCAGGAGACACATTATTTAAACTGTGGAAACAAAATACTTCCTTTATGTGTAAGCTTAGGGGTTTGCGTTTCCAAATAGCTTTAATAAACTTAATCAACTCAAGTTGAATATAATATTGCAGGTTAAAATGCTTAACAGCTTCATTGAAAAATGGGACAAAACATAATAGTTTTTTATGATAAGCATGCTGCCACATTTTGCTGGACTTACAGTAGGCTCTTGGCCAACAGCTGTTCATCGCTAGCTTATTTCCTTATCAGAGAGCTTTTACTATTCATACGAGCTAAGGAAACTAGAGCAGAACTGGAGCAGTTGCCCATAGCAAACAGATTGCTGGCTGTTTCATTTGTAACACAAAACCTTATTAGTTTTTACAGTATCTCAAAAAAGTGAGTACACCCCTCACATCTTTGCAAACATTTTATATCTTTTCATGTGACAACACTGAAGAAATGACACTTTGCTACAATGTAATGTAGTGAGTGTACAGCTTGTATAACGGTGTAAATTTGCTGTCCTCTCAAAATAACTCGACACGCAGCCATTTAATGTCTAAACCGCTGGCAACAAAAGTGAGTACACCCCTAAGTGAAAATGTCCAAATTGGGCCCAATTAGCCATTTTTTTTTTCCTCGGTCTCATGTGACTCATTAGTGTTACAAGGTCTCAGGTGTGAATGGGGAGCAGGTGTTAAATTTTGGTGTCATCGCTCTCACTCTCTCATACTGGTCACTGGAAGTTCAACATGGCAACTCATGGCATAGAACTCTGAGGATCTGAAAGAGTTGTTGCTCTACATAAAGAGGGCCTAGGCTATAAGAAGATTTTCAAGACCCTGAAACTGAGTTGCAGCACTGTGGCCAAGACCATACAGCGGTTTAACAGGACAGGTTTCATTAACAGGCCTTGCCATGGTCGACCAAAGAAGTTGGGTGCACATGCTCAGTGTCATATCCAGAGGTTGTCTTTGAGAAAGACATAGGAGTGCTGCCAGCATTGGTGCAGAGGTTAAAGGGGTGGGGGGTCAGCCTGTCAGTGCTCAGACCATATGCCGCACACTGCATCAAATTGGTTTGCATGGCTGTTGTCCCAGAAGGAAGCCTCTTTTAAAGCTGATGCACAAGAGCCCACAAACAGTTTGCTGAAGACAAGCAGACCAAGGATATAGATTACTGGAACCATGTCCTGTGGTCTATGAGACCAAGATAAGCTTGTTTGGTTCAGATGGTTTCAAGCATGTGTGGCAGCAACCAGGTGAAGAGTACAAAGACAAATGTGTCTTGCCTACAGCCAAGCATGGTGGTGGGAATGTCTTGGTCTGGGGCTGCATGAGTGCTGCCAGAACTGGGGAGCTACAGTTCATTGAGGGAACCATAAATGCCAACATGTACTGTGACATATTGAAGCAGAGCATGATCCCCTACCTTCAGAGACTGGGCCGCAGGACAGTATTCCAACATAACGACCCCAAACACACCTCCAAGAGGACCGCTGCATTGATAAAGAAGCTGAGGGTAAAGGTGATGGACTGGCCAAGCATGTCTCCAGACCTAAACCCTATTGAGCATCTGTGGGGCATCCTCATGGAAGGTAGAGGAAGGCAAGGTCTCTAATATCCACCAGCTCTGTCATCATGGAGCGGAAGAGGACTTCAGTGGCAACCTGTGAAGCTCTGGTGCACTCCATGCCCACAAGGGTTAAGGCAGTGCTGGCCACACAAAATATTGAGACTTTGGGCCCAATTTGGACATTTTCACTTAGTGGTGTATTCACTTTTGTTGCCAGTGGTTTCGACGTTAATGGCTGTGTGTTATTTTGAGGGGAAAGCTGTACGCTCACTATTTTACATTGTAGCAAAGTATCATTTCTTCAGTGTTGTCACATGAAACAATATAATAAAATATTTACAAAAATGTGAGGGGAGTATTCACTTTTGAGAGATACTGTATGTATAAAGATCCAGTATTTCAACTATCACATTTTGTTGTACTAACAATTTCTTTTAATCTAGGTAGATTATGCGGGGATCATATTCCAGAGCCGTTAATATCAACTGACAGTAGGTTATGGATTGAATTTCGAAGTAGCAGTAATATCCTTGGTAAAGGGTTCCTGGCATTTTATGAAGGTAGGTGCCAGTTCAAAGTGTTTGTGCTCTGTGTACTGAAATAAACTTTTCCTGAGCACAGTATTGTGCCTACTGAACACAAGGGGATGATTCGGATGTAAAATAAAACTTTAGGATGCATCCACAGAGCACAGCCTACCCGCAAATTACGGTTTCATACAGTCATTGCTGTACTGTATTCCATTCCCTTTTTGTTTAATCTTGTGATGCTGAAATATCTTTTTTTGCTGTTCATTGCACACAAATTTGGGTGAGCTTAAAAATAAAGTGCTAAATGTTTCCCACAGTTGCTCAGGAACACTCAAACCAGTTTTGGAAGTTTGAATGTGATTGATACAGGAAGGAAACAGGAGTTACCCTAAACTACATTCCTACTGACCCCGTATGGACCAGTGTGTGTCTGTGTTTATTCCCTTGATTTTAGCACCATAGCATTTTCTGGCTTGGTTGAATTGTTTGCTGGATTGCGTTAGAGGCTCATGGAAGGGTTTTTCTTGCTTGGAATTGCAAAGCAGCAAGTTCACTTTAATTTAGCCCTTTCTGGCAGCACATCCTTCCTTCCCTCCCCTGCTCCTCTATTCGTCCATTAAGAGTGAAAGAAAGTCCTGTGTACGTTATGTGTTGCCAGTCTTGCCTACAGAGCACTGTAGACTCCTTGTGTTTTTGATTGATCCAGCACGGTCACATGTTCCTCTATATCTGGAATTATTGGCTATATTTGGGTAGAGAAGTTAAAAAATATAAAAATGTATAGGCTGGTAAAGATGAGGGATTAGGTTTGTTATTCTGAGTTGGTCCCTTCACTAATTTCAATAGTGGGGGGGGAATGTTTTATTTTATTTATTTATTTTTTATATAGGCCAACATTGTAATCTCATTTTGCATTGTAATTGGCAGCCATCACTGTAGTAAATGCTATTATTTATATTGCAATATTTTTGGTCATGTGTTCTAACTTGCAAATATTTCTTACTTTCAGCTAAATGTGGAGGCAGTTTAAAAAAGGACATGGGTCAGATACAGTCTCCTAACTATCCGGATGATTATCGACCAGATAAACACTGCGTTTGGACGATTTCGGTGTCGGAAGGATATGTAGTTGGTCTTGCCTTCCAAACTTTTGAGGTAAGCTACTTTTTGGGAGTAGTCTTTAGACTTGCAGCTCTTGTTATCCACTGGTAGTTATGATATATTGTTAATGATAAAATACAAGCTGTCATGGTTTCATCTTGCTGTACAATTTCCAGCCTTCTGGAAAAAAATTGGGTTAGGATCTCTTGGGCCATCTGCTTTAACCTTAGGGTCATGCATGAAATAACTAGGGGTCTTTTAATACAAGTGTCCATTTGCCCTTAGAAACAACATGTTACTCTTTTTCTTGTTTTATGAAGCAGATAAAAATATAGTGCCTATGAGCAAAACACACACTCCTAATAAAAGCCGTCAAATAGAAATTATACCATTTTAGGATCCTACAGGCTCTGAACGCTTGTGCAACAGTAATGCCATGTACACACGACCGGACTTTCCGGCAGAAAAGGTCCGATGGAATCATTCCGTCGGACATTCTGATTGTGTGTGGGCTTCATCTGACTTTTTTTTCTTTCTAAAATTCTGATGGACCTAGAAATGGAACATGTTTCAAATCTTTTCGACGGACTCAATTCCTATCGGGAAAACCGTTCGTCTGTATGGTAGTCCGACGGACCAAAAACTACGCAAGGGCAGCTATTGGCTACCGGCTATTGAACTTCCTTTTTCTAGTCCCGTCGTACGTCATCGCGTTCTAAACTAATGGACTTTGGTGTGATCGTGTGTAGGCAAGTCCATTTGAGCGGAACTCCGTCGTAAAGACTGTCAGAGTCTACTCTGATGGAAAGTTCGCTCGTGTGTACGTGGCATAAGAACCCATTCACATGGCTGGACCTATTGGGTCCGCCTATCAGTTTTTCAGGTGAACCCAATAAGACCCTCCAGTCTCTAAGAAGTGGCGGGTGTTAACGGACATGTGTCCGCTGACACCCGTCAACATCCGATCCGGTCCACTAAAAACAGACGGATGAGAATCTCTTACCCCATAGTTGATCAGCTGGCAGTTGGATGTAAACAGATGCAGGTTTTTTACATCTGACTGCCCAAAGAGGAGAGTGGGCTGTCTGTGTCTGCTCTGCATAAACGGAGCGAACGCAGACCAACCACCTGCCTGATCAGCGGACATATTTCCCCCTGAGCGGGTGGACTCCCAACGGAGCCCGTCCTATATGTAAGGGACCTTTTGGGAGATTAGCTTCTCTAGTATTTGTATATATGGTTTAATTAAGCCTTCTAAATACATCTTCACTGGGTATCTTCCTCTAATTTTCTGATTTAAACTTCTCTCCAACATTAATGTGTTTTTACTTCCACTGCCTTGAAAAAGTTTGTACTTTGCATGATACTTTCATCAGCTGGATGTGTTTTAATTGTTTTTAGCCTTTGGAATTTATGAATGAAGAGGGACATGTCCTGAATGCCCTGGAATTAGTTTTCTTGAGCTGCTATATTATACTTCCAGAGTGTATGGCAAGATTGTTTTAGGTTTGCTCTCTAGTCATAGGGACAGTGGGTTGTAAAAACAATAAATTAATTCATAGGCTATACATTTGTTTAAAATATCTGCATTATCTAGAGTCTTTTGAAGTGGAACTCCATACATTATTTTATTTTTATTTTTTCTGGCTGTGGACAGAATGAGGAAGGGTTTGTAGTTTGTTTTTTATTTCAATTTTATTGCAGACTGTGTCCCCATACTATTTGTCCTTGCAAGTCTGTCAATGGGGGGGAGAGAGAAGTACATGAAACTGATTTAAATATTACGATTGTCACGAACAGGCGATTAGAGTGATATCTTCCAATGGGGAATTCTGTTTAAAAGTTGAAATGTTCCTGTGTTTGGGGACATTTTTGTCTCCAGGACCAAAAGTGTAGGGAAAGCACTACAATGTGGGGAGGAAAGAACCTGCAAATGTTGTAAATTTCCCAGACTCTATTCAAGCTTAAAAACATAAATGCTTAACTGCTGTTTAGGTTTAATTGATAGTGTTAAGTATCAAACAATTTTTATGCTCTGCAGTTTGAACCACATGATAATTGTCTGTATGACCACCTCCAAATACGTGATGGCCCTTCTGAAGATAGTCCGTTGATTGGACAATTTTGTGGCTATGAGAAGCCTGATGATATTAAATCTACCTCAAATACTCTGTGGATAAAATTTTACTCTGACACTTCTATCAATAAAGCTGGATTTTCTGCCAACTTTTTCAAAGGTAATTGTGTTGCACCAATGTCCAACGTTGCTTTATTTTGACATTATTTTTTTTGTACATCAGTACTTATTTTTAGTACACGTGGATAATAAAGATGTATACCGTCGCATACAGATAACTTTCAGGCCATTTGTAACTGTCTATACAGAGTGATACTAGATAAAACCAATTTATTTGGTATTTTACCTGGTTTAAGGTTACTGGTATATGATTGATTACTATTATTTTTTTCTTATCATTTTCCTAGCAGTTTGTTGCAACCATTTTTTAAAAATCCTGTTTATACCCTTTTCCTAGTGCTTATACGTTTTGGAGATATAATTCTCCGTATTTTTACTTTTGACTGAAAAGGGGACCTAAATTATTTCGAAAGATTTTAATTTTTACTCTACTCAGCCAATAAAAGAGGGCAGTTTATTCTGCTTTTCATACAAGTGGGCCTTTAAGAGTATTTTTGTTTTCTTAGAAAACTGTTCCAGAAAAGTCGTCAAGATGTAGGTTGTATGGCCTCATGCACGCTGCACCTCAAAGAAGCTGCTCTTACAGGTGTTTGAGCTGTTTTGTGCTTATAGGCCCTATGCACACTGGCTTAAAAAATCGCTGCTTCTACAGGAGATTTGTGTTTTTCTTCCTAGAAGCAGCTCAATGTTATCCTATGTGTCCATGCACATTAGGACGATTACAGGCATATTTTTAGCTCAGCGTCCAGAGGCAGGAAAAAAACCCTTTTGGTTTGAGTTTCTGATTTGGAGCTTTCTGGCAGAAAAACGCTAAACTATGTACCAAAACACTGAGCGTTTTTTTCCGCCAAGGAAACTGGTGTTTTTTTTGTTTTGTTTTTTTTAAGCTGTGTACATGGAATCTTACTTTTCTCTGCCTGTTCACTCCCCTGTCGTTAGCCTATGTGTCAATGCACACTATGGGCATTTTCAGGAGTTTACAGAAAACCCCAAATGGTTGAAAACACCTCTAGTGTGCATGGACACATAGGCTAACATGCAGGGGAGTTAACAGGCAGAGAAAAGTAAAAGCTCAAAACTGCTCAAACGCCTGTAGGAGCAGCTTCTTTGGTCTGCAGTGTGCACGAGGCCTAAATGTTTTCAAGACAAGCAAGACTTGTTCCAAAGCTTGATTGCTGAGAATTTTTAGATGTTTGTGGGTCACTTGTATATTGAACATTGCCCAGTTAAATATAGTAAATGTATCCAGGCTATATAAATAAGTTTTTGCTCTAAATGTCATTCTGGTTTCTAAATGTTTAATGTCAGGACAGATCATTGCAGCATTCAGAAGCCAGTCAGTCTAATTTCAATGTCCAGGTAGTATGTGCTTCTATTCCATCCAACATGGATTTGTCAAGTCCTGTGTATAATGCCCATGTGATGTAGATTATGCATTGTAGTAATTTGCATTTGAAACGTTTTAACTTGGTGATTGTAAAGTCTCCAAAATAGCCTATAGACAAAACATATCTATACTTACCTGCCCTGTGTAGTTGTTTTGCACAGAGCAGCCCAGATCCTCCTCTTCTCGGGTCCCTCTTTGGTGCTCCTTGCCCCTCCCTCCTGTTGCGTGCCCCTACAGCAAGCAGCTTGCTGTGTGGGCACCTGAGCCAAGCCACAACTCCCTGTGTCCATTCAGACATGGAGCAGTGGCCTGCCACCTTTCTCTCCTCATTGGCTGGCTGACTGACTTTGACAGCAGTGAGTGCTAATGGCACCATGCTGCCCTCTCAGCCAATGAGGGGAGTCCCGGCCAGCCGAGTGTCTCGTGCAACATCGCTGAATCTAGAGGGGGCTCAGGTAAGTGTTAGGGGGGCTGCTGCACACAGAAGGCTTTTTATCTTAATGCAGAGAATGCATTAAGATAAAAAAACCTTCTGTCTTTACAATCATTTTAAGTTTTATTAAAAAAAAAAAAGACTCTATTCTTTTCAAAGGTTAGATGGAGACTGATTTAAGAATAAGTAGATCCAAGTTATATTCTCATTACGATAGATGAGAACAATCATTCACCAGTGCTTAAGTGCTGGTCAACACGAAGAGTATCTTGGCATTAGTTAAAGGCAGAAGCATCCCACATATAACACTATTGTGCACCCAGTAAGTGCATGTAAGTTGGCACACAAGGCCTACAGTTGGTTTGTCGCCGAGATCCTCTTGTGGGTCTTGGCGTGTGTAAAGTACTGGGAGTCATGCGTTCTAGCTTAGATGATCGGTGATTGCTTTATTGGGCAGCATCCTTTCTTACATTTATTACAGGAGTGTCTTTTTTTTTTTTTTTTTTTTTTTTTTTTTTTTACTTTTTGATGTTCAGTTGTACCCTTTGTGTCTGGTGGTTCTTGGGCAGGTTCCTCGACATAACGCAGTTATCAAGTTAGAAAAACTTAAGAGCTTGTGATAATAGGATAATTTAATTACTTTCATATTTATGTTCAGCCTCTAAAATTTACAACCGTGATTTTCTTGTTAGTAAATACTCCATTACCTGATTTAGCATTGCTGATCTTTTTATTTTTGAAAAGAGATGGATGAATGTGCAAGGCCTGATAATGGAGGATGTGCTCAGCGTTGTGTTAATACTCTGGGAAGTTACAAATGTGTCTGTGATCCAGGCTATGAGCTGACTCCAGACAAGAAAAACTGTGAAGGTGAGTATCTGTGTAAAAGATCAAACCTGTAATACATTAAAACCAGGCTTTGTAGATTATTATTATTCAGGATATTTGGAAGAATATCTAGTAATATGTAGTATTACGTTTATCTATTCCATTTAGTTTCTTTGCTCAAAAGAACACAGATGACTTTTTTTTTAATTTATTTGTTTGGTGTCTTTAAGGCCTGGTTCACACTAGTGCAATTTCAGATGTGACTTGAGTCACACAGTCGCATCACGAGGGAAAGCACATTGTTTTTAGTGGTGTCCACATAAATGCGACTCGGCATGAAGCAATTTTGGAAAAGACTACTGTACTTTGGTGTGATTTTGAGCCCATAGGATATACAAACCTTAATGTCGCATCCAAGTAGCACTACATAATCTCACTGAAAGTCAGATCAAAATCGTATAGCAGCATTGTGAACCTAGCCTAAAAAAAAGACCCCATTGCCTTTGGGAAGCTGTGTTTCATGCATATTTCTCAATAGCCTAGCTTGTGTTAGACACTTACTCTGGGCTTAGAGCCAGCCAAGACAGTTTTAACAGCAAATCTTTTTATTGGTAAGAATATTTTACAGTTACTATCCACTAATGGTGCTTTATGTCGAGCTATGTTTTATCATTGTGACAGCAAGGTGCTTCTTCTTTCTTCTTCTTTCATACTGGCAAACCATTTTAAGAAATCCATTTTTAATATGTAGTTCTAGTATAGCCAGCAAAATTTGGTAACTATGGAATGTAACAATGGTTAAAGGATTAGTTCACCTTTTTGTAACATGTCACACTGCTATTCAGAGTGCAACATGTTACAAATGCACTGGCCCCCACACTCGCTGTTACAACCAATACAGTCGTGCGGGGCTCCGCCCGCTAGGCCGCATTGTCCATTCAGTGTTATGTCAATGGGAAAACTACAAGTCCTTGACAGCCTTCTGATTGTTACAATGCTTGTACATGTCCCTAACAAAAAATAAATGCATATTTTTTATATATTTTTTTTTTACCTGCAAAAAATGTATTTTTTTTTTTTTGACAGGAGGGGGAGTGAACTTATCCTTTAAAACTTGAGTTAATGATGTTAGATTTTCTTCTTTTGTCAACATTCATGGTCTCCTTTCTCTTGTAGTTGCATGTGGAGGGTTCATCACAAAACTAGATGGGACAATAACAAGTCCTGGCTGGCCTAATGAATATCCTATGAACAAAAACTGTGTATGGCAAGTGGTAGCTCCAGCACAGTACAGGATATCACTGCAGTTTGAAGTCTTTGACATTGAGGGCAATGATGTAAGTACAACAAATGAAAAGATGATTTTTTTTGCCTATTAGTTTATAATTTCTGCATTTTACCCACAATTTCCAATGCTCAAAGACTCTACTGTGCAACAAAAAGAAAATATTAACCTTGCATGATGATTTCTCTAGGTTTGCAAGTATGACTATGTGGAAATTCGCAGTGGTCTAACTTCAGAGTCAAAGCTACATGGAAGATATTGTGGCTCTGAAAAACCAGATATCATTACATCACAAGGCAATGGTATAAGACTGGAATTTAAATCTGATAACACGGTGTCCAAAAAAGGATTTAAAGTAAACTTTTTTTCTGGTAAGGAAAATCATTAACTATTGGAATTCTAAAAATAACACTGAAAAGTGGCCACTAAAAGCAGTCTGTTGCACTTGCACATTTCTTAGCATGCATGCAGTGGCTATATCAGCAAAGATATTTATTTAGATTCTAAGAGGTTATAGTACTCCTTTTGACGATCCTCTAAACTTTTGAGATCTCCAAATGTAACAAGAGGACTGGAAATGCCCATATTATAGGAGTGGGAACAGAGACCATAAGGAATGACTCGGATGTCTATAGTACTATAGTACAGATCTTTGAAAAGTGTGTGATTCAGTGTTCTGTCTAGCTATAAGTTCATAGTTGTGAATGGACTATGTAAGGGGTTTTCCAGTCTCTAAGTAGGCCACACACAGTTGTAATTTCAGTGATTCAGAGGAACTAGCTGAAACTCTAACAGTAGGTGGCCTTGCTGGCTTAACAGCAGTCAATTAATCAGTTGATATTGGTCAAAGGAGCCAGGCCAAAAATCATCGGTCAATCAGCTGAAGGTACTGTTTGGATATTCTGACAGAATACAATAGCCTAGCAGGGGAGATTTATCCATCCATGACATTTGTAAAAATGGAGGAATCTCTTGGACTCTATTCGTTCAGTCCAAAGTGTGTATCCTTTTAGTGCAGAGGTTGCCAAACTGCAGCCCTGGGGCCGGATGCGGCCCTTTGCTTGCCTTTATCTGGCCCTTGGGGCACTATTCCATCCACTGACACAAACGATGGGGCATCATTCTGGTTACCCGACACCATCAATAGGGCACTATTCCTTCAACTGACACCATCAAAAGGGCACAATTCTTTTCTTTTCATTGACACCAATGATGGGGCACAAGTCTTCACACTGACACCAAAGATATGGTATTGTTTACTCCCACTGGACACCTGGACATTTTCTACTCCCAATGGCCTTAGTCCAGCCCTCCTAAAGTCTGAAGGACAGTAAACTGGCCCTTTGTTTAGAAAGTTTTTAGAGACCCCTGCTTTAGTGTATTGCCAACTTAGAGTTTTTTTGGTTTTTTTTTGTTTTTTCATTCAACCAGAAAAGGTAAATGAAGGGGAAAAAAAAAAGCCTCAGATCATCACATCCACACACATGATGTGGATGCATAGATCTTTCTAGACCGGCTTCTGTTGAAAACAGAGGAGTACACACGAACCAAAATTTGGCTGGTTCCTGCCTTATTTGCATATGTGTGTATAGATGGTTATTTGGTGAAGTATGTCTATGTGATTGATGGCATGATCTTGGTTAAAATAGTAACCTTGAACCACTGATTGGCACAGAAAACGGCCTGTTTTGTGGGTGCTACATTTTATAGCATTTTAAGGAGTTTTCTATCAACTGTTTAACACAGGTGCTCTAGCCACCATAGGTCATTCATACATGGCCACTTAATTCCTAACCCCAGTATAGGGGTTAACAAGCAAGTAATAACATCAAAAGTCTGAGACTCAATTGATTTGTCATAACGCTAACCCCTTGAAGAAAGAGCACTCTAACTGTGTATGTGTGCTCAATGTCAACTTTATGCTAGTTTTTAGAAACGTTGGCAAAGTAACAGGACTTCAATTGTTCTGTGTGAAAGATCTGCTTTCACGAGCAGACCTACATTATCAGGTCAAATAGGGTACCTCTGTTAATTGACATGAAGCCCCCATTTAGTTGTCCAGCTTTTACTTATGGTGTAAAATGTCTTTCAAAGTGTTCAAGCACTGGTGGATCTGAATACAGTAGATAGCAGTTACATCTGTGTCTATCAACTGGATACTGCGGAGTACAACTGCAACAACCAGGGAATCAACCAGTGAAACTGCAGTATGTAAACAGTTTTCAAGTCCATGTGTGCCACCATTTTATGACAACTTATGAAAGCTGCATCTTCTTGTTGTACAGATAAGGATGAGTGTTCCAAAGAAAATGGAGGCTGTCAGCATGAGTGTATCAACACATTTGGCAGCTATATGTGCCAGTGCAAAAATGGCTACACACTTCATGACAATGGACATGACTGTAAAGAAGGTAAGGTCACTAAAATCTCTTTATAACAGAAATATGAGGGCTACTATAGCACACCTCTCTTCTGAAAATGGCCTTGCTGTTATGCTGTTCAATGGCTTTAGTACTTTTGAGCCACTGACCAAGAAAGTATGCAAGTCTGTAGTTTCAATATCACTTACTGTATGTTTGTTCTGGGTAAGTGACTCACAAAGTATTAGACAGTCGGGCAACTAGTATTTTCTAAAGAAGGCTAGGATTGGCAGACCATGCATTTCTTTTGACAAAGAAAAATCTATATATATTTTTACACAAAGTTGTCACTAAATGATATATTGTTCAAACATGCTATGGGCATATGTGAAATTACACCCCAAAATACATTCTGCTGCTCCTAAGTACAGGGATATCACATTTGTGAGACTTTTTGGCAGTCTAGCTGCGTACAGGACCCCGAAAACCAAGCCCCGCCTTCAGGATTTCTTGGGGTGTAAATTTTTTATTTCACTACTCACTGCCTATCAGTTTCAGAGGCCATGAAATGCCAAGATGGCACAACCCCCCCCCCTATGACCCCATTTTGGAAAGGAGACTCCCCAAGACATTTTCTTAGAGGCATGTTGAGTGTTTTGCAGATCTCGCTTTTTGTCAAAGTTTTGAAAAATGAAAAAAAAACTGATATGTAGTGAGGAAGTGAAATCACCATTTTACGCCCTTAGAAATCCTGAAGGCGGTGATTGGTTTTCAGGGTCCTGTACGCAGCTAGGCTCCCAAAAAGTCTCGCACATCTGGTATCCTCGTACTCAGGAGAATTAGCAGAATGTATTTTGGGGTGTAATTTCACATATACCCATGTCATGTGTGAGCAATATATCATTTAGTGACAACTTTGTGTGAAAAAAAAGTAACTTTACCAAAACTTTTGGCAAAATATAAAATATTCCAGGGACTCAACATGCCTATCAGCAAATAACTTGGGGTGACTACTTTCCAAAAAGGGGTTATTTGGGGGGGTTAAACTGTCCTGGCATTTTATGCACAACATTAGAAGCTTATGCCACACATCACCCACACATTATAATATAATTTATTTTTTTTTTAAAGCAAAGGCCCTACAGATTAAAATGTGTTGCATTTTTTTGTGGGAAAAAAACACTTTTTGGAATTTTAATGCACTAAAACACACTATATTGCCAAAATGTTTGGTAAAAGATGATCCTATGCCGAGTACATGGATACCAAACACGACATGTTTAAAAATTGCGCACAACCATGCAGCGGCAACAAACTACATACATTTTTAAAAGCCTTTATAGGTTACCACTTTAGATTGACGGAGATCTACTGCTAAAATGACTGCCGTTGATCTGACATTCGCTGTGATACCTCACATGCATGGTGCAATTTCGGTTTACATACAAAAAGACCGACTCTTGCGTTCGCCTTTGTGCCAAACTTTTTTTTTTTTTTAAATGGGGTCTATTAGACTCTAGATCTCGCCTCTGCCCTCAAAGCTTCTGACCACACCAAGATCGGTGTGATAAGATGCTTTCGAAATTTCCCAATGGCGCTGTTTAAATCCGGCAAAGCTGAAGTCATAAAATGCTCGTAGCTTACGGTTTTAGGCCATGGAGATGATTCGAGCCCTTCTGGTCTCCAATCAGCTCTATGGTCAGCTGGCGGAACCACCGGGGAACCCAAGAATGCAACCAGAGGGACAGGAGAGCCTGAGAAAACCATGGAAGGCGGGGGGAGGAGAAAAGTTCCACTGTTTTTGTAAAAGCAGTCTAGTGGCTAATTAGTCGCTAGGATTGCTTTTACATTAAAGCCGACCACTGGCTGAAAAGAACGATACCAAGATGATGCCTAAACCTGCGGGCATCATTCTGGCATAACCACTTAAATTCCAGCAACATACCAGTATGTTGCTGGTCCTTGTTGGGCATATATTGTAATTTATTTTTTTTTTTTTCCATGCAGTCTGTGGGCTGAACGAAAAGATTAATCAGTAGGTATGCCCACCATTAGAATACTGCCCTGCATCCACCCACTTCTAGTGATGGGCATACATGCGCCATTTTTTTTTCTTTTTTTTTTTTTTAAACTGTGTTGCTGAAATCGCCTCCTACAGCACTGGAATTGCTGATTTACGTAACGTGAGCAAACCCTGTTGCTGTAAAAAAAAGATAAATCCATGCTGCAGCTGAATGACGTACCTGAAACAATGGTATCTATAAAACATCAACCCAAAACAACAATCTCTGCCAAAAAGAGTAAGAAATATATACTGAAGCATGGGGGCAACCCCTCCAACCCTGCCCCCATTCTTCGACATATCCATATATGCTCTTTTTTTTCTTTTACTGTGTTGGTGAAATCGCTTCCTACAGCGCTGGAGCCACACCTTTATGTATGGTGAGAGCAAACCCTTTGCTGTCAGAATAAATAAACCCGTGCTGCAGCTGAATGATGTACCTGCAAAGCAAATGCAATAAAACTGTACAGTAAAGCATAAAATACAGTAACAAAAGAGTACGAGAGTGTGTATAAAACCATTTAGTGCTTTTTTTTTATTTTTTATTTTTTGCACTTTTATTTTAGCTGTAAATGTTGCAGATTAGGGTCTCTCAAAATGTGATCTCATCTTTCGAGACCCTGTGTTGGTGTGCCCTAGGACTCTGCAGTGCTGAACCCTACACTAAGTCTCCACTAGTGTGTGGTAGCTACGGAAACATTCACAAATGCAGAGACAAGGTTGTTCAGGACAGGAGGGACAATAAAACCACTTAGGACTTCTGGAAAGTGCCTTTCATGCAGTCGGCTCACTGCATTTGCATCGGGAAGTTGGGCCACAGCACCATCTGGAAACAGAAGGGCTGTGATCTGTTCCATAAATTCTAGGAAGGATCTAGTTCATCCTGACGCTTTGTATAGCACATAAGCGTTCAGCAGAGCCAATTGGAATAAATATATAGACTCTTCTTTATCGTACATCATGGCACACAGGGCCACAGTAATTACTGTATGGGTTTATATGGCACCTTCAGGTGATGGACACTGGTACACTCTAGACAGGAAGTTCAATTCCCCATATAACCCAACCCCTTACCGGGAGTACCTCAGTTTTTTCGCCAGTGTCTTAGGTGTTGGTCATGAGTAAAGATTTGCTGTGCTGAGCCCTGCTGGAATACTGTTTGCTGGGGCAAGCTATGCAACCAGATCCATTCAAAGTGTCTTTTCCAGGCTGAATTGAATGGTACCCAGGCCTTGTGTCAGAAGAAACAAGGTTTTGCCTGTAATGCTTCTCTTTTTAGAGAGCTGGACCCCGGGATCTAGTATTTGTTTTTTTAAAGCCATATTCCTGGCAGGGTGCTTTACAGGCCCAGGGCTGTGGATCCCCCTATAAAAACGGGGCCCCCGGTCCCTGAAGGTTTTTTTAACAGAGCCCACCGTGAGTTTTGAAGATTGGGTCCGTTACCACAGAACCCTGCAGCTGGATAAGGCAAGGGAGGTTCCTAAGGAATTTTTCTAATTCTTTTGGGTTCTCTCCTTTAAAGTTAATGTCATGCCTATAGTCCCCACCGGGAGCTGTCAAGAGCACGTACCTAATTCCATGCTTGTCAGTCTCGTTCTGTGTCAATACAAGCTGCACGCTTCCTCCAGCCCAAGCCCAGGTAAGACATGGGAAGGGGTTTTTTTTTCTCCTTGGAATGTCCCCCCACCTGGATAGCTTCACTCCCAGAGGCAGAGGGAGCATTGCTCAGTCGGCGGTGTGCCGCGCCGCTCCCGCCGCCATTCCAAGGGTTCCCATCGGCAGCTCTCCTCCTCTCCTCTACCCCAGCCCTCCTCCATGGGATCCGGTCGGATTGGAGACCGCTCGTGCGGGAAAATGGTCTATTTTTAAAAAGATGAGGGGGGCATGGAGGGTGGGGCGGGGCTTAGCGGCATGGGTGTGCTTCAGCGTCAACGCAGGCTGTGTAGCTATAAAGTGCACCTTTTTTCAGATGCATACAGCTGAAGGAGGGACACAGAGCGGACGGGTGGCATGTGAGTGTTGGTGACACAGGCATTCCCAGAGCACATTTACTTAAGCATCAGGCTCAGCCTAATAGCAGCGGCAGTTGCTGGACTATTGTTCAGAAGTGGGTGCAATTTTTTTTCGTAGTACCTCTACGTTTGTGCTCAGCACTATGGCCAGAGGGGGGTAGTACAAATACCACAAAAACCAAGGGCACAAAGGGGTCGCCCTAAGGACACTCCCTCCGCAACACCCCTGAAAGATCTAGGGAGGCTGTTCAGAGTGAGCCATCAGGGTCATCAGGGGCTGCAATTGCTTCTGACACTTCAGCCCCTGTGTATATATCTAAGCAGGTTTTCTCCTCAGCTATGAGTGAATTGGAGGAAAGATTAGAGGCTTTAATCACATCTTCAGAGTGTAAGAAAACGCATTGGGTCCCCTTCTACTACCCAGGATCTTAAAACAGAGGAACAGTGGGAGGGGGGAGATGAATCCCCCTCAGGGGACCGTGAAGAGGCTGATGATTCCTCTTCTGAGGGATCAAGTGGTGAAGGAACTTCTTCTGCTTCACATGCTGAGAAGTTGCTGGTGCATTCTCTTACTGAAATGGTCCCCTCCACATTTAAGCTACCCCTAACGAAGTCGATTGAAGAGCCCACTTCCTGTTTGGGTTCACTAAAGCCTCCTCAAGCCTTGCATGGCTTTCCTGTACATTCAATATTACAAAAGCTTATGTATTCTGAGTGGAATTACCCAGATGAGCTTTTTTTTCCCTCCTAAAGAGTTTTCAACACTTTATCTTATGGAGGAAAAATTTACTAAGATGTGGAGTATACCAGCAATTGACGCTGCTATATCCTGTGTGAATAAAAGTTTGACTTATCCGGTTGACACTGCACAAATGCTTAGGGTTTCAACTGATAAAAAATTGGAATTCCTGTTAAACATTTTCTCCTTGGCAGGTTCAGTGGCAGCAATTGGGGTATGTCAATCCTTGAGAGACCATTTGAAACAGGTGCTCAAGGTTTTCCCTGAACAGCAGGCCCAGGAGCAGAGCTGGCAGCGGCTTTGTGTTTTTGCAATTGATGCAATCGGAGATTCTATTCTTCAAACCTCTCACCTTACACTTGGGCTGGTACATATGCGTAGAATCTTGTGGTTGAAAACTTGGGCAACCAAAACGCCATGCAAAAAGTTCCTGGCTGGTTTTCCTTTTCGCGGTAAACTGTTTTGGGAGGATTTGGACAAATATATCCAAAAAATATCAAGTGAGAAAAGTACCCTTTTGCCAGTTAAGAAAGAGAGTAAATGTCTCATTTAAACGGGCTCTTTCTCCAGTGCCAGGGGCATCAGCCTCCAGGCAGTCGCAACGGCCTCCAAACCTCAGGGTCAACCCCAGGGACAAAAGAAATCCTGGGGGAGGAAACCCACAAGACAGAACGCTAAAGCCTCTTTATGAAGGGACGCCCCCGCTCGCTCAAGTGGGGGGAAGACTTCTGCAGTTCTTAAGGGTCTGACAGGAAGAATTTTGAGACAGATGGGTGATCTCCACAATAGCTCTAGGTTACAGACTAGAGTTCCAAGAATTCCCGTCTCCTCATTTCTTCAGGTCAAATGTCCCCAAAGATCCAGAGAAAAAAAGTTTTTCTAGTGTTAGACCGACTTTTGTCGTAAAAACTGATCATGGTGGTCCACATGGAAGAGCAGGGGTTGGGGTTTTATTCAAACCTTTTCACGGTTCCAAAACCAAATGGGATGTCACACCGATTCTAGAGCTCAAAGATCTAAACCGGTTATTGAAAATTCACTCTTCGCATGGAGTCAATCCAATCAGTAGTCTCCATCCTACAAGGAGGAGAACTTCTGGCATCAATGGACATCAAGGATGCATACCTGCATGTACCTATTTTCCCCACTCACCAGAAGTATCTGCGTTTCGACGTAGAAAAACTTCATTTTCAGTTTGTAGCTACTGCACCTTGGGTGATTACAAAACTTCTGGCCCTTCCTCTGGCCAGATTTAAGGACTCAAGGTATAACAATAATGGCATACCTAGACGACCTGCACTTAATAGACCAGTCGGTAGCCCGCTTGGACCAAAGCATGGTCACCACAGTCAACTACCTGGAATACCTAGGTTTGGTCTGGTTATAGGTACAGCCCAGAAGAGTGTTTTTACCCCAGGCAAAGATCAGTGCCATAAAGGAGCTGGTTCAGGTGGTCAGGGCAAAGAAGGGTCCTTCCATTCGCCTTTGTCTGTCTGAGGTTGTTTGGGAAGATGGGGCTTCATTCAAAGCAGTTCCCTATGCTCAGTTTAATTAGAGACTGCTGCAAAACAGTATCCTATCGGCCTGGAACAAGAAGGTCCAAGCACTAGATTTTCCGACGCGTTTGTCGCTAAAAGTGCACCAGAGTTTTAGTTTGTGGAGGATATCCAAGAATCTGCAGAAGGGGAAATCCTCCTTACCAGTTACCTGGAAGGTGGTAACCACAGATGACAGCCTTTCAGGTTGGAACAGTCCTGAAAGAGGCATCTGCCAGGGGAAATGGTCCAGAACCGAAAGGACCTTGCCCATCAACATTCTAGCGATTCGGGCGACGCGTCTAGCCCCAAGAGCCTGGACATTCAGGACGCAGAATTCTCCTGTCAGGATTCAATCCGACAATGCCACAGCAGTGGCTTATATCAATCACCAAGGGGGCACCAGAAGTCAGGCAGCCCAAGGAGAGGTAAACCATATCCTAACCTGGGCAGAAAAGCCTGCGCCGTGCATATCGCTAATCTTCATATCAGGGGTAGAGAACTGGCAGGCGGACTATTTAAGTCGCCAGCAGTTGTTCCCGGGGGAATGGTCCCTTCACCCCGACATCTTCCTGGCTATATGCCAAACATGGGGGATCCCGGATGTAGATCTGTTTGCGTCCAGGTTCAACAACAAAGTCGACAACTTTGTGTCAAGAACAAGGGATCCACTCGCATGCAAAACAGATGCGTTGGTGACCCCGTGGGATCAGTTCTCACTGATTTATGCATTCCCTCCAATTCTGCTGCTACCTCGACTTCTTCGCAGGATCAAGGAGGAAAGGAAGTCAGTAGTTCTTGTGGCCCAGAAGATCTTGGTATACAGAAATGGTAAAGATGGTGGTAGGGGCCCCATGGCCCCTACCACCACTTACAGACCTGCTATCGCAGGGACCAGTGTTCCATCCTACTTTACAAACGCTAAATTTAACGGTTTGGCTATTGAAACCCACATTCTGAAGAATCGTGGGCTTTCGGACCAGGGATATCTACCTTGATGCAAGGAAGCCAGCTTCCAGAGTCATTTATTATAGAGTCTGGAAGGCATATGTTTCCTGGTGTGAATCCAGGGGTTGGCATCCTAGGGAGTATGTCATAGGTAGAATTCTTGCCTTTCTGCAAATGGGGCTAGAGATGAAACTGGCCTTGAGTACTATCAAGGCCAGGTCTTGGCCTTATCGGTATTGTTTCAGCGTCCGCTTGCTTCGCATTCTTTGGTCCGAAGCTTTATACAGGGGGTAACATGGCTTAATCCACCGGTTAGAGCACCCCTGACCCCTTGGGACTTGAATTTTTAGTTCTGTCAGTATTACAGAAACAGCCTTTTGAGCCGATATGACATATTCCTTTTGGTCCTTTTGACAAGGAAGCTAGTTTTTCTGGTAGCCATTTCTTCGTCAAAGGGTATGAGAGTTGGCAGCTCTTTCCTGTAAATAACCATATTTAATCATTCATAAGGATAGAGTAGTATTGCGTCCTCATCCTAGCTTTCGGCCAAAGGTGGTTTCAGGTTTTCACCTAAATCTGGATTTTGTTTTTTACCTGAATTTTTTCCAGAACCCTGTTCTAAGGAAGAAAAGTCACTACATTCTTTGGATGTAGTGAAAGCAGTCAAAATCTATTTGAAGACTGCTCAGATTCGGAAAACAGATGTTTTGTTTGTGTTGCCTGAAGGTCCTAGGAAAGGATAGTTGAAATCCACTATTGCCAAGTGGATTTGGCAAATTATTCAAGCTTATGGTTTGAAGAGGAAGGTTCCACCTTATCAAAGCACACTCCACCAGGGCTGTTAGTGCTTCGTGGGCAGTGCATCACCAAGCCTCTATGGCTCAAATCTGCAAAGCCACAACCAGGTCTTCAGTCCATGCATTCACCAGATTCTATCAGGTGGATGTAAGAAGGCATGAGGATATCGCCTTTGGGCGCAGGGCAATGCAGGTGGCAGTATAGGTACTCAGGTCTGATTGCACCCTACTTTTGTTTGTGTCCCTTCCCCTCAGGTGGCATTGCTCTGGGACATCCCATACAGTAATTACTGTGTCCTGTGATGTACGATAAAGAAAATAGGATTTTTATAATGGCTTACCTGTAAAATCCTTTTCTTGGAGTACATCACAGGACACAGAGGACCCTCCCCTCTTTTTGGTTACACGTGTATAAAACTGAGGTACTCCCGGTAAGGGGAGGGGTTATATGGGGAATTGAACTTCCGGTCTAGGGTGTGCTAGTGTCCATCACCTGAAGGTGCCATATAACCCATACAGTAATTACTGTGGCTCTGTGTCCCGTGATGTACTCCAAGAAAAGGATTTTACAGGTAAGCTGTTATAAAAATCCTATTTTTTTTTTTTATTTTTTTTATACCTGCGTCTGGCCTTATAAGCAATTAAGTACGGCGCCATCTGGTCGTTGAAGTCCACGCCTCCCATGTTAAGGTTGTATTTGTGGACACAGAGGGGCTTAACAACAACATCAGCCGCTGTTTCCGTGTATCCCTACACTTCACTGCGAGCAAATTATTACACTTCAAGCAGGCTCTATCCCCCCATCTAAGTCGGGAATCTACAAGCCGCTGGGGGAAGCCCCAGCGATTAGATCGCATGGAGCCACATGCGCCAATTCCACAAAAAGGTGACTAAAGTGGCATGCTTGTGTAATAATTGTCCACGTACAAGTGGTACCCCTTTCCAAATAAGGGTGACACCAAGGCCCAAACAATCTTGCCAGCTATGTAGTCTGAGCAGTTGGGGGGGCTCCACGTGACTGTCTTTTCTCACGTAAACCATAAAACTTTATGTATAGCCTGTTGCCCTGTCACAGAGCTTATACAACTTGACCCCATATCTGGCACGCTTGCTGGGGAGATACTGTTTGAAAGACAAGCGGGCAGAAAATTTATTCAGGGACTCGTCAACACAAACAACTTGATCGGGAATAAACAAACTGTTGGTTGAAGTGGTTTACAAGGGGCCGAATTTTGTGGAGCCAATCGTATGGCCTAAAAAGGTATTAAATTTGGAAACCTGTTATGGTTTCCGTTCTTTGGCAAGGGTCAACTGGGGATTAGCGACAATGAATTGACCAGCATACAAATTGCTTTGGTCCACAATAGATTTATAGAGATCTTCCGTGATGGTAAACCATGAATAAAAATCCAAGTGGCGTAAAATCAACAGTTTCCACCTGAATTCCAGGTTTGGCCAGTGAATAGGGGGGCAGTTCGGGCGCTGCCGAAGTGGGCTCCCAATTAGGATTGGCATATGCAGCGGGAAGGGCACTATGGGCTCTGCGGGCCTGTGTTCGAACTCTTGGTGGCTGCGGAACACTACTTGTGCTGACCACCGCACCAGCTTGAACTGCACTAATGGGACTCGCCACGTGATACTGCAGTGCTGGTTTGTCTACGACAAGGATTTACTAGGCGCTGGTGCTTGCCAGTTCACCAGAAGGATGAGCGGCACTAGTACTGGCTCTCTGCTCCATATGAGAGCCCTGTGGTTCTTGCACCTCAACAACTAGAAGTACAGGGTCGGGTACACCTAACCTTTAGCAGGGACCACTACTCCGTCGTCAGAGCTATCTGTCAGGGTGCCACTGCACTCTACCAGTTCGTATGCTTGGCCTGAATCTGAAAATCACTCTAATCTGTCATGTTCAGCAACGTGTAGGCCTCTTCACTAGTGTACCTCTATCTGGACATTTTGGCCTCTAAATTTACAGGTGCAACTAGTGCGACTCGCAGGCAGAAGAGCAACTGGTTGTTAGCGGCTGCTTCAATCGCTGCCAAAAAAACAGCGTTTGCAGGGATCAAACCTGACTCTGCGACCGCTACAGTTATGTGTGTTGTGTTTTGTCAGTGATCTATTGATACTGCACTTGGGTGGGCTGAGCGGAGGGGCTAAACACAGGTGCTAGCAGGTGTCTGGGCTGATCCTGCTAATTTCGTGTTTTTGGGAACACTAAACTACTGGGGACGCTAATATAGTTCTGATCAGATCAAAGATATTGATCCATTCAGACACTATACTAGTAAGGGAGGTGTATGGTGTGCGCGTGGGTGTTAGCGCTACTGGCACTAATCTGATGCTGCTTGGGATTAACGCTGAGCCAAACTGACACCCTCGGGGCTTTTTACATTGGAGTGAATTGAGCAGCTCTTTCAGGGCGCTTTGCAGGCGCTATTTTAGCACTATAGCGGCTGCAAAGCGCCTCAGTGTGAAAGTAGCCTTAGAAGATGAGCAGGGGAGGTGTTCTGTAGTCTGAACTTGGGGCTGACAACACTGGTTGGGATTTCAGTGTAGCGCACACTTGCAGGAGCTTAGGCTCTTTTGAATTTTAAGCAAGAGCAACAAGTGCTTTTAGGTACTTGCAAAGTGTTTTTTTTTTTTTGTTTTGTTTTTTTTTTTTTTTATTGGAATAAAACTTAAGAAAATGTGCATGTATTGCAGAGATGAACTGCATATGCATTTCATTATATTGAAATTCTGGGAAAAAATAAAACCTTTCAATAAAACACAACAGACTTAAAGTACAACTAAAGGCAATTTTTTTTTTTTAGTTTTGAATAGAGTGGAGAAGGATTAGAACGCTTGTCAGTTTGTATTGCTGTCTGTGCCTCTATTTTTCCTGTTTACCATTATTAAGTAAAGTAATAGAAAATCCCAAATTTTGGGTTGTCCCCAGAAAAATAAGAAGAAATTTTCCAATGGGGCCACTAGTTATGGTGACCTGGGGTGCCCAAGGAATTCCCCTAATTTTTTAGGGATTTCCTCACTTTTGTTTTGGCTATGGGACAGGAAGTGAATGGAAATCTCCTGCATTGGGACGTAGATGGCAACATTTAAAAAAAGTTTTGCCTATAGTTCTTCTTCAAATGTTCACATCAGCCCATGCTCCTGCTTATAGCACAGTGGCCCCACCATAGTCTCAAACACTCTATAGAATGTTTATGGATTGCCAGGGAAACTCACAGAAACAGAGGTCAAAGAAAAAAAGCAAGCACCCAGATAAAACCTAATCCAACCCAGTGGAACTAGCTCCATAAAATATCCAACGCTGGGGTTCTTAGCACCTCGGCTGCTCATGTGCACATTTCTGGATTGAGTTCTGGTTTAGATAACTATACGGGGGGGGGGGGGTGTAGGAGGTCTGGCGAGTGTGAGCTGCGCTCAAAAGGCTTTTTATCTTAATGCAGGGAATGTATTAAAGTAAAAAAAAAAACTTTAAAACTGGGCCGAGCTAAAATGAATATGCTACAGTGCATGTTTGCGTTCCAGAAAATATTTTCTTATTGCCAACCGGTTTGGTTGGATTTGTTCTGTTCAATAACACTAATGGAATTGACTGCAATATATTGAGTTTTTTTACCATTTATATTAGCCCTCTCCCATGAAGAACTTAAGTGTATGTGTACCCCAAGGCCGGCCCCACTATGAGTCCCTGTGGGTCCATGGGACCCAAGCGGCAGTTCGGGCAGGGGTGGCTGCCACCTCTATGTCCCGCCGCTGCTGGCCCCTGGAAATGCAGTGTGTAAAAAAAGTATGCTATTGCCACCCGCCCACCACCCGGTAATGGTATAGCTCAGTGTTGGGCTCAGTGTTGCGGCCGCCAGTGCCTGGCAGGAACAGGCAGCGCAGCAGCCAGCATTATTCAGTCATTGTCTCTCTACCTCCTGCTTCTGTGTAGGCCTGTGGAGCAGCCGAGTGGGATGAATCGCAAGTGGCCAGCGGCATTGATTTGGAGTGGGTGGGCATGACTTGTGAGGCGGAGCCAGAGCGGCGCATGGGTTAGGGTGGTGTGGGTTTCCCGGCTGGAAGGCCAGGCTGCCTGGAGCACATCACAGCATAGAACAGCACAAGTACCCGCTCATCATGGACACCACCAGTGCTGCAAGACAGACTAAGAGGCTCACTCAGGTACCACTTTGTCAGCTGGTGAGTTTTATTTTACAGTAAATTTAGGTAATGTGAGCAGCAGGCCGCAGGCTTGCTTAATTGGTTGCTTTATCTATGCATGTCCCTCCCACTTACCGACCACGCTATAGACGATTGACGGCTACAGCGCGGCCAGCTAGTTCTGGGAGGCCATCATATGATGGCCTCCCAGTCTCGTCCTTCTCGGAAGTGAATCCTGTGGACTCAGCCCTCACGGATCGGGGTAAAGGGCCAATGACAGCAGCCCTTTACCACTTGATCACTCCGTCCAATGACAGAGCAATCGCTTGTCGTCAAACCAGCTTCATTGGCAGTTCAGCTTGCGATGAGAGGAGAGAGAAATACTGTAGCAGAGCGAGCTGGCATGATCCGGTGCCCCATCAGTGCAATCACTGTGAAAGTAAAGCTATTGTGGTTTGGAATTGAACATAATGGTATGTCATATCTTTGCGTATAGACAAGGTGCTGTTGTTTTCCCATTGGCTTCCTTTCCGGTTGTTAATTATACCAACAGTGTTATTGGTTCTCTGTGGACTACAGAACACCTCCCCTATGTTATGATGAGAGGGAAGTGTTCTGTAGGCATAGCACTTCCTGTCCTTGTGCGACGCTGCTTCTCCATAGATATAGTACAGTGAGCATTGTCACCCTATGTCACACCAATTTAGCTGTCACATCCAAGGACATGGAAGCCGCAATGTATTACATATTTGTTCCTGTATTTAAGGTCTAATGTGCTTTATGCAGGGACTGATGTGGGTAGATGCCTATTAATTTGCCAACATTTATTACAATTCGTGCAGGTCTTGGTTACTATGGAATATTTTACATAACTTAAAGCGGAGTTCCACCCAAAAGTGGAGCTTCCGCTTGTTGTATTCCTCCTCCCCCCCCCCCCCCCCCCAAGGTGCCACATTTCACAGGTATCCTGTTCCCACTTCCGGGAGCCTCAGCCACGGGTATTGAAGTCACCGCCTGGACTCCCTCCCCTTCCCCGGCCGCATGCGCAGTTAGGGTTCCCAGCGTGAAGCTGTAAGGCTTCACTGACGTGTTCCCTTACTCGCAATTTAGGCGGCATGCACCCGACAGCTGATGGAAACATCAGCTGCGGTGCCGACATTGCTGGACTCCAGGTCAGGTAAGTGTCCGATTATAAAAAGTCAGCAGCTGCTGGTTTTTAATTTTTGCAGCGGTGGGCGGACCTCCACTTTAAGTTCCAAATATATGAATGCAAAAGGCCAGTGCATTGTTTAAATCATTGCATGTTGCTAACACAGTGCTTATCTCTAGCTGGCTGTGAACACAGACTTGTGAATGCTGAGGGAACCATTTCAAGTCCAAGTTATCCTGAGAAGTATCCAAGCCGCAAGGAGTGCACATGGGGTATATCCACTACTGCTGGTCATAGAGTCAAACTTGTAAGTGTCCTTCCATGAATATGAGAGATAGGAATGCTAAATTATTAAAGGTATTGCACTTTGGCTTACATTATACATGATGGCTTATGACCTTAACAGATGTGAATTGCATTGTGTCTTTTTTGTTATGATGCATACCCTTTTAAAATAAAGGATTCTAAAAAAAAATAAAATGTAAATTCCATATTTTTGTTACATAGTAGGTGAGGTTGAAAAAAGACACAAGTCCATCAAGTCCAACCTATGTGTGTGATTATGTGTCAGTATTACATTATATATCCCTGTATGTTGTGGTCATTCAGGTGCTTATCTAATAGTTCTCTTGAAGCTATCAATGCTCCCCGCTGAGACCACCGCCTGTGGAAGGGAATTCCACATCCTTGCCGCTCTTACAGTAAGGAACCCTCTACGTAGTTTAAAGTTAAACCTCTTTTCTTCTAATTTTAATGAGTGGCCACGAGTCTTGTTAAACTCTCTTCTGCGAAAAAGTTTTATCCCTATTGTGGAGTCACCAGTACGGTATTTTTAAATTGAAATCATATCCCCTATCCCCTCCCCTTTGTCTAAATCCTCTTGTGGAGAAATATTCCCCAGTGTAGTAAGAGGTTCATCTGTGTTCCCTCAAAGTAGCGGATGGTCAGCAGTATCAGAAAATTTTGATCGGACATTGTCTTACCTTTCTTTCTTTCTTAGAAACTGTAAACAAGTATAACAACCATGGTGGGGAATATTTCATTGTGATTTCATAAATAGATTGACTTCCAAGTCATTGGTATTTTGTTGTCCATTTTAGCCTCAAGTTTATGTAGTCTTTTGGGTTTTATAAACTGAACTTTGCATAATGAACCCAGTATTTCCTAGATGAGGTCCTCTAAGAAATTTTGTAGTACTGGTGAAGATGATCTTGGTTCTGGAAACTGCATATAATTCTTTGTAAAGTATATTTATTTTTATTTTTTTCTGGATAGGGAAGTTTAAAATCTATCAGTTTTTGTGTGATCTTTGTCCTATTGGGAGATTTCCCTTCATTTCCTGCCCCAGAGTTGCATCAGGAAATGAAAGAAACCATCTACTAACTTTCCACCCCCCTGGAACATTACCCCTCAATTTTAATTTCAACAACTGTAAAATGGTAGATTTTCCATCGCTTTTATTCTCTAATACCATGGTCAGATGGACAAATGGGGTGAATTGGCCATGTATGGACATGTAGGGAAATAAAAAGTTCTGTTACTAAAAAAGAAACCTTTGACTATACAGTACATGGTGGTACCATTCTGTTGACTCTTAAAGTGGTTTATGGGAAACAATGATATTCTTTCCAAATAGTGTCTGAGCTCACCTTGCTTATAAAGATGTGTATTCTACTGACCATAATTATACTCTTAGGTTTTCAATGACTTTGAAATTGAACTGCACCAGGAATGTGCTTATGATCACCTTGAACTGTACGATGGACCAACTAGTAAATTCCCCATTCTTGGGCGATTTTGCGGCAGCACAAAACCAGAGCCTGTAATTGCATCAACAAACAATATGTTTCTGCATTTTTATTCTGATGCTTCAGTGCAGAGAAAAGGATTCCAGGCCAAATATAGTACAGGTATATGCATATACTTTACTGATTGTATTCTTTTGACTACTAAAGCTTTTTTAAAATTAAGCTGACCTAAAAAAAATGCACTGGTCTTTTAAAAGCAATGTACAGCCTTGCTTGTGTATTTATTCATTTATTTTTGGATGTAATCCTATTAACGTGTGTGTTGTTTTTTTTGTTTTTTTTTTATTTCCTATTTAGAATGTGGAGGACGCTTAAAAGCTGAGATCCAGACCAAGGATCTGTATTCCCATGCCCAGTATGGCGATAACAATTACCCAGTACAGTTGAACTGTGAATGGGTTATTGTAGCAGAAGATGGCTATGGTGTGGAATTAATCTTTGAAACATTTGAAATGGAGGAAGAATCAGATTGTGGTTATGATTACGTAGAAATCTATGATGGATATGACCGTACCGCTCCAAGGCTGGCAAGATATTGTGGATCAGGGGTACGTTTTTAGAGGGCAACAAAAGACATTCTAACAAATTTTGTTTTGGATAAAGCACAAATGTGTTAGACCCCCAGTACGTGTTTTTTTTTGTTTGTTTTTTCTCATTGCGGTGTTCCTATTGGGGTGACTTGACCTCCATTCCTGTCAGGACAATGAAGTGGTGGGGAAACGCCAAGCTTACTGGAGGTCTAACACGTTTGTGCTTTATCCAAAACAAAGTAAAGGCAAATCACTTTTCTTAATAAAATGGGGAATTTATTTTTTGTGGCCTTGTGTATATAAAGAAATAGTAACCCGTGCTATGGATAGGTTAATGTCAAACAAAATAGTGAAAAGCAGTGATGAAAAAAAAAAAGATGAGCAAAAACTCAGGTTGCTGCTGTTATGCTGTGTAAAAACAACTAAAAAAAAAAGTCCCGCACCTACCCTATGGGTAACGGCGCTACCTATACACTGTAATTAAATCCACATAAAAACAAATCATGTGCAATCATAAATCCTATCAATATCATGCGGTCTCATAAATCAGATCAGCAATAAAAGTCCAAATGTGATCTCAGTCGCTGTGAACCAATGCAATCAATGTGCTATTCGGGTGACAGTACCACTCCTTCATTATAGTGCTTCAAACTAAGACAGGGACAGGGTGTACTCCACTGTGTGCTCACTCCAGAAAACCTGGCACACAGAATTCACACCACACTCACCAGAGTTTTGACTCCTTGCATCAACAAGTCAAAACCAGCATGTGTAGTTCTAGCCAAGGTGTTATAGCTTCCATATACTCCAAGCGATTTTGTTTTTCCTTATGTTCCAATATAAATGGTGGTTCCAGCTTAAACCAGGACGTGGTACTCCATATGTCCCATTAAGAAAGAGAGAAGGATGGCCCACGTAATAAAAATTTCTGGTGCCAGAAGTCAAACCAGAGGGGCCCCTCCAATGCCTTTTGCCCAAGTAAATGACATGATGTAATTTCCTATGACGAAACATGTTGGCCAGGTACATTCAGTTTGACATCACTTCCGGCTCTGGTAATACATGCCGGGCCATCTTTAATCCTGGAATCCAATGCTTTTCTAAAGCAATCATTATTTTTCACTCTAAATGCATTTCTTTTACATTTTTAAATAAACAGTGATGCTTTTCACTGTGGGCTATCCTCCTTCCTCCTTGCTTCCTTCCCTAATGGGGCATATGGAAACGCCCATTCTGATATAAGCTGGAACCACAATTTATATTGGAACAGAAGGAAAAACATAATTGTATATGGAAGCCATAACACATTGGCTAGAACTACACATGCTGGTTTTGACTCTTGTTGATATAAAGAGTCAAAACTCTGAGTGTGGTGTGAAGTCTATGTACCAGGTCCTCTGGAGTGAGTACACCCTGTCCTTGTATTTGTGTTTGGAGCACTGTAGTGAAGGTGTAGTATTGTCACCTGAAGTACATTGATTGAGATCACATTTGGTATTCTGATATAATTTGAGTGCATGTGATATTGATATGACTTATGATTGCACATGATATCTATATTTTTATGTGGATTTTATTTAGTGTATAGGTAGTGCTGTTACCCATAGAGTAGGTGGGGTGTGTTTTACATTTTTTTTTTTCCAGTGCCACAGGCACCAGAAATTTTAAGGAAAATCTCCTAATTGGGGTCACAGACAGATCTAAAAAGTTTAACTCTTCTCCACTCTATTTAAAAATGGACTTCAAAAACATATTGGAACTATTTTGCCTTCTAGAAGATTCATAAAATGTATGTGATCCACCACCTCTAACTTGCTATATGTAAGGTGAAAAACGTTTTTGGTTTCTGCATGCCTTCAGGATCTTGGTTACTGCTCTGATTTTTGCCTGCTCTGTTACTGCCCTGCTCTTTGCCCTGCTCTTTGGTAACACTTATGCGGTATTCTTCCTCCAGCTCAGGGTTCTACAGTGCATCCCTTTTCTAAAAACCCCTCCTAGCATTCATTCACTAAGCCACATTAAAGAGGAACTGCAGTCTGCTCACATAATTTGTAATAAAAACATATTTGCCATTCTGAAACTTCCCTCCAACTACTTTGCATATTATTTTATATATACTGTGATTCTGTACTAGCCTAATATGCTGCAGAAATCTCCCTCCACTGAGTCTGGCTGCAGCCATTTTAACTGTGGGCAGCTGAAGCTGCTACCTGTTCACTTCCTGGATTTACAGACACACAGGTCCAGCTCTTATGACTCACCCCCCTCCCTTCCTGGCAAACTCTCACAAGAGTGAGAGAGTGAGCTGTGCATGATGTCATAAGCCTAGGCCTTTTTACCAGACAAACAGGAAGTGGGCTGTATAATGTATTTACTGGCAGAAAAAAAGTGTTTTACTATCCAAAGTTAAAACAACAAGGGCAAAGGATTTAATAGATGGAAAGTTTAAAAAAAAAAAAAAAAGACTGAAGTTCTGCTTTAATGAGTTATCTTATGTTATTTCTATAATTTTCACATGTGTACAGTTCACAAAACATCACATTGGTGTGGGGTTGTTAAGTGTGCATTTCCTGTAGTAAAATCACTATTGAAAGCCTTTATTTTTCATGAATCCATATTTGATCTCATGAGTGATTATTTGATCTCCAACGGGAAAAGCTGTCTTCTCAGTGGACACCTTGTAAAAGCTCACTGTCAACGCTAGCCAGAAGTTAACAAAAGTTTTAGGAGTAGAAACCCTAAAGAGAAAAGGTTTAGTGAATAAGAAAAAAAACATTGGATTATTCATTTTTTTTTTCTAATGCTTGGTATTAAAAATACTTAATGGGCTCTGCCAAACTTTGAACCATGTATGGGCAGTGAGGTTATGCAGAAGTCGATGTAACGATCAACTTCTGTACAACTGTCCTGTTGGATTTTGCCAGCTCAGTCAGCACTGCAGGCTGTAGCCTGTAATGCCTTATCCGTGTATTCTGACGGCAGGGAATACTCCCCGCTGTCAGAATGCAAAAGCTCAGTGAGGAGGATTCCCCCATTTCCCCATCTGCTGGTTGAACAAAAAAACGTATTAATCCATGGGCTGCCTAAAGTCAGCCATACATGGACCAAGTTCGGCCAGTTCAGCATAGATAGGCTGATTATAAATAGCTGTGTATATGGATTAAATCTGTGTACTAAATGTACCAATTCAGTTTTGTTTGGTCTAGACGAAGTAGTATGTTAAGCCAAGTAAAATGATGAGTACTGGTATATACAGAACATCCATTTCCTTCCCTGTTGCGTGGCTTTCTCTTAAAATCTCTGTAACCTACTGTGTGGTGATTGTTTGTTTGTTTGTTTTTTGGGTTTTTTTTTTTTTTTCAAATGATGAAAAGATATTTTGGATAGTCGTTTTAAACTTGTTTAAAGCTGAGTTCTGCCCCTTGCATGCCACATTTGGCATGTCATTTTTCCGGGGGGGGGGGGGTTCCCATCTCCCGTTTCTGTTTAGGTCACCTAGGCGACTCAAGCGGAAGTTCCCCTGCAATCTTCTGGCACACATCACAGGTCCCAGAAGATTGCCCTGCCATTCAGGATGCACAGTGCGCACCCAGCTGTGAAGCCGCAAGCTGTCACCGCCGGATGCCCACACTAGTAATGTTTGTTACCAGGGAGAGGTGGGGGAGAGAACCGAGGCTTGGTGCGGCCGCATCGCTGGATCGCGGGACAGGTGAGTGTGTGTTTAGTAAAAGTCAGCAGCTACACTTTTTGTAGCTGCTGACTTTTAATAAAGATATGCATCCAATGACATCAGATCATTGGTGTAAAAAAGAATCGCAAAGTCCATAGATGTAAAGAAGCTAAGAGAAATCCCCTGGTAGTTCTCCGTGGAAATCAAGTTAAAGTGGAAGACAAGCACACTCTGCACAGTGATCCTCCACCACCAAACATATGCGCTTACCAGATGTAAAGCACAATAAGGCACATCTCAGGACTATATCCAGATCAGGCTGTTTGAGCAGTAAACCACTAATCCAGATACCGCTATGGATGATAAGCGTGTAGACTTGGATCCCGGTATCCTATCTACGATGGCCCTCCGTACAACGTGGCTCCAGCCATACACCAACCTGAGTTAATCACATAGGGTTAGAAGAAAGGCAGCCAATTCTACCCCTATGTGATTAACTCGGGTTGGTGTATGGTTGGAGCCATGTTGTACGGAGGGCCATCATAGATCTTCTATGCTATTATTTTTTACACTAATGATCTGATGTCATTGGATGCATATGTATGTGTTTTATTGCATATACTGACTTTTTGCATTTTCACTTTATAGCGCAGTTTTTTTTTTTTTTTTTTGTTTTTCTTTGTTTTTCCTGTTGTGATTTTTTTCGCAGTTGAACTCTGCTGCTTCCTTTGGGGTTTTTTTTTTATGATAGCGCAGGGATTTTTTTGTTTTTTCTGTTTGACTTTTAATAAACAGACGACTGGAACTCAGCTTTAAATCCGCTCACTACATTCCAGGTGACAGGACAGAAGGTGTGCGGAGTCTTACGGTTTTCTTTGAAAAGCAAACACAGCTTGAGAACAAAAGCCTGTCCCCTGCCAGCATGCTGTGCTGTGTGGGAAAGAGTCGATCTCTCACACCCCTGCTGAGTCAAATCTTGAGTGCTCCAATCAGCAGGGAGCATGAGTCTGACATAGTGGGTATGCTGGACCCATAGAGCAAGGGTCTCACTTTGCAGGTTGCTGGCAGGTACAGGCTTTTCTTCTAAGGTGGCTTTAGAAAGAAAACAAACTAAGAATCTGCACATGGATTTAAATTAGTTTCACTTAGGCTTTATTGGCAATATACCCACTTTTCCCTTTTATACCGTTTATCTGCATTATTTTGCTGTAGGAATTGTATTTATACTTGCCGTAGTACTTTTCCTTGATATATGTGCTTTATTTTATTTTTTTTTCTTTAGCCTCCTGAAGAAATCTATTCCGCTGGAGACTCTATCATGATTCTCTTCCACACTGATGACACCATTAATAAAAAAGGATTCCATGCTCGATATACCAGTACCAAATTCCAGGACACACTCCACATGAGGAAATGACCGATATCTGCGCAGATGCTCTGCAGCCTTTTTTGGATCTAATTTGTCAATGTTTTATGGCAGTTTGAGAGAGAGAGACTGAATTTAATGCTGTGCAAGCTTCTGTGTCAAAGTGTGAATGCAGTCTGTTAGAGATCTTTATGGTTTAGGATTCAGATTTTCGTAGCCTAGTTCTGTTTTGTGCCAATGTACCAAGGACCAAATATTTTCTTATCTAACTCGGTTTACATTGCTCTGAAATGAAATGTTCAAAAGGGCTTCATGTTCTTATACCCGAATAATGCAGGAGTCTGTTAAAATGCCGGCTGCTCTGAACTGGTGGTTTCGTAAATGTGGGTTCAAGGCTGACTACACGCTATATACAAACTGATTGTCTCCTTATCAACTGTGTAGTGCAAGGGCCTGTCTGATTCAAAATAAATTGAATAGGTTGTTTAATTTTGTCCTTGTTGAACCGAGTGTTGTACAGTCAGATTATAAAGTGTATGGCCAGCAAAAGATCTACTGTTTCTGGTCTTTGCTCTATGATCACACCGTGGCAACCAATTCTCTCTAATTTCAGTATCATATGGTTTGAGGGTAAAAGAGGGACTTGGAGCACTGACAGGTGGGTGCATAGTATACAGCCTGGACTGCCTATTGCAGATAATTTTGCACACTTGGTATGTCCAGCTAACAATTAAACAGCCATTCAGAATGAGACATTAAGGGGTTGATTTACTAAAGGCAAATATACTTTGCACTTTTGCAAAGTGCAGTTGCACTCTGTAAGAACAGTTGCTCCAGAACTTGGTAAATGAGCAAAAGTTCTGCAGACTTCCATCCTTTTTTTTTTTTTTTTTTCTCCCATTCTCCTTGCACGTGATTGTGTACTTTTTTTGCAAAGTGAAGCGTTACCTCATTTACTAGGCTCTGCTGCAACTGCACTTTGCAAAGATCAGTCTATTTGCCTTTAGTAAATCAAGCTCTAAGAGTCTATTCACACTTGTGCGATTTTGTCATGCAACCTTGGACATCAAAGTCGCATGACAAATTGCACATCATTCTTTTCAATCAGTGCGACCTAAAGTTGCAGCGACTTTGAAAAGGTGCCTGCACTTCTTTTGTGGGACTTTGATCCATAATGTAAAGTCGAATGAAAATCACGACTTTGGAGATGCGCTTATGTGAATGGAGCCTTATTCCTCAACTGTACTGCTCAATGTGTACAAACTACAAATACAGTGGGAATTTTCAGCCAATGGCCCCATGTCTTGTCTTGGGTTTATTTTCCAAGAACTTGAATAAAAGTGGAGCAGTTACTAAAAGTAAAACCTATTCTTCCATTTTCTTTCAATTTTTGTAAATGACCTCATTGTGCACTATTTATAAACCCTATTACCTGTCCTGTGGGCTGCACTTTGTGCTCCTGAATTTCTCTCATTCAGTACCTATAAAGGTAGGGCGATTTAAATTGGAAAGGTATGGATCTGTCAACTGGGTTTTTGTTTGCTGTCAGCAGGTTTTTCTTCCCTATGGAAGTCTATAGGAATACAAAACCCACTTGAAGGTGGTCAACTGCAAGTCAAATGCACCTATCATTTAATTATGTTCCTCATGGGAACATAATTCTGTATAACCCTAGAATCTAAACAACAAGAGCAATGATCTGCACTTGGCAATAGCAGGCAGTTGGATTTCAGCAATCTGTTGATTTGGTTGATGTCCATTATGACATTTTGCCCTTTACCTTTATTAAATTGGTATGAATATCATTACCCATAATATTTTCCAGCATTAGATCACAACAAATACACTGGCAAAATCTTCTGTCACACACATTTTATTTTTAGACTTTCCTCACCAAATTTAAATTCAATTGGGGATTAAAACGCTTATCAGGCAGATTCAATTTAAAAGCTGGTGTTTTACCTGTTCTATTTTGTAAATGTTTCCTACATATCCCCAATGTCACTTTTATTGCTGTTGGTTTATTAATGGATTGCCTATGACCCTTGCTCGTAAAGTTCCATAATTTTAACACTTGTCATGTTGCAAGTTGACTTTTTTTTTTTTTTTTTTTTTTTTTTGCCTCTTAACCATAAATGATATTCAGCCCGTTACATTTCTAGGGCTGTGCTGGCAAATATCTGCCAATAATGTACATAAGTGTATCTATGCTGTCACCTACTGGTGTAACATCAGTAGTGTTTCTGAATTTCTTCTCCGTGAAAGTACTGTATAGGTAAATTTATTTTTTTGGTTTTGTAATTTTACCTGCTTATTGTTTAGTATTGTTTTGTACCTAAATTATGTAGCTGTTGTATCTCGCAAATGTAAATATGAAATTTTAAATGATTTTGAAATTAGCTTGTGCAATATTGAAAACTAATAAGCTTCCCACCCTCTTTACATCTGCTTTGGGAGGCCTTATTTACTGGCTTTACTACCTAATGTTTGTTGGGGGAGCAGGAATTCCTGTACTTAACAAAAATGATCACTGGGAGAAGAAAAAGCTGTATTTTTATGCTAATAATTATTTTCTGCATTTCTAGAGCTAATCTCCTATTTTCCTGCCTGTCAAAAGAATTGTAATGCTGTTTTTATTATGATAGAATGTAATTTCTTGCCATGTCATTAACAGAATGATAATAAAAATATTTCAGTGCCAAAATTGACGAATTATTGTAAGACATTTCTGCTGTCATTTAACGGTTATTTAATTATAATGGGAGTACAACATTTCCTGACGCATACCTTTTCTGTCCAGCAATGCAAAAACATTTTTTTAATGTGGTTTGACCATTTAAGGCAGTGGTTCTCAACCTTCCTAGTGCCGTGACCCCTTGATAAGATTTTCCAGGTTGTGGGGACCCCTAACAGTAAAATTATTTTCATAGCGTGGATTGTCAGCACCGAAGGCAAGACAAGTACCCCATGGATATTTAGCACTCCGATTCCCTTTCACTTGTACAGTATTAAAACCCCTTTTGGTACATTGTGGATGTTCCACTCTTTTCCTTTGCTCTCCTTTCTTTCCCTTTTTATCTCTCTCTATCCTAATTTCTTGTTTTTTTTTTCCCCCCATTACTCTCTCTAGCCGTCTTTCTTGTTCTCTCTCTTATGCTTTCTCTCCTTTTTTCTTTGTGCCTCCCCCTCTTTTCCTCTCCCTTCCACGTATTCTCTCTTTTTATTCCTTCTCTTACTCCTTTGTGGGGGGGTGGGGATGAGTGGCAGTGCTGGAGGAGAGTTGGGATGTGTGGCAGTGCTGATGGGGGGTGGGATCAGTGGCAGTGCTGGGAAAGTTCTAATCAGCCAACTTAGGTGCTCTTGATCAAGGTCATCTGCTGATCTGAGAACTGTAGTTGGGACTTTTAATGGCAACCATAATCACAGGTAGTGTTACTCCTGTGTCTCCAACTTTGTGGTGTCTCACAGCAGTACCCCTATGCCGAAATCAGGAGATAGGGTCTCCTTCAGCCCCTCCCACTTCACATTCCTCACCAGTCAGCTGATCTCTAGTCTTCGCCCCCCCAGCCATGCCATGAACTGAATGGGCGGCTGTGAAGAGGCTGAGTGGGCGGCCGCAGGCTCCAGGAACAGCCCAGCTGGGTGGCCACGAAAAGGCTGGGAGAGCCTCATGAACAGCCCAGGATTTGGTGACCCCTAGCAAATCGTCATTCGACCCCCAAGGGGGTCCCAACCCCCAGGTTGAGAACCACTGATTTAAGGCTTTTTTTTTTTTTCTTTTTAAAGCATCCGCAAGCCCAAACCTGTCTTCTCTTCTTGCATACACAGAAGAAGCACAAATAAAGCTGTTTTTCCTTCCAAAGGATTTGTATGTCTGTCCATCCAGATTTGACATTTACACAGCTCTAATGCAAAACCGCTCCCTTTCTGGCAGAGTAGGAGACCTGAATTTTGGACTCGGAAGCGTGCCCGAGAGGTAACAGAGAGCGTGTCTCCTAGGGGGTTATCAAATGTCGGGAGGAGAAAAGACCAGAAAAACTAGTTGTGCTGACTGAAGTTGCTCATACACTGATACTCCTTGGAGCAAAATACAACCTAGTATTGTGTGTGTGTATGTGTGTGTGTATATATATATATATATATATATATATATATATATATATATATATATATATATATATATATATATATATATATATATATATATATATAATCTCTATATATCTCTATATATCTCTATATCGTATTTATCGGCGTATAACACGCACCCCAATTTAGGAGGGAATTTTAAGGAAAAAAAACTTTTAGGAGGGAACTTGAATGGAAAAAAACTTCAGTGCAGCCTTGCCAGTGCAGCCATGTCAGTGCAGCCTTCCCCAAGTCCAGCCTTGCTGAAGCCTCTGAGCTTCAAAATCGCCGACCGCGATTTGAAAATGGCGCCGCCGGCGCCGAAATACACGGAGCCGTTCCTCGGCTCTTCTCGGCGGCTCGCGTTCACTTTCGGCTCCACTCGGACGGTGAGCGGAGCTATCCGAAACTAGCCGAGTATACTCGGCTAGGTTCGGGCGGCGCTCGAGTGAAACCGAAAGTGGGCGAGAAGAGCCGAGGACCGGCACTGTGTATTGCGGCGCCATTTTCAAATCGCAGTCGGCGATTTTTTAGTTCTGACAGGTCAGGATCGCAGGGGATCGGCGTATAACACGCACCCGTGATTTTCCCTGATTTTAAGGGGAAAAAAGTGCGTGTTATACGCCGATAAATTATATATATATATATATATATATATATATATATATATATATATATATATATATATATATATATATATATATATATATATATATATATATATATTTACTTACTTTTTTTTTTTTTTTTTTTTTTTAAATCTGTGCTCATAAGTTTACATACCGTGGCAGAATTTGATTTCTTGCCCATTTTTCTGAGACTATGAATGATAACACAAACTTTTCTTTCACTCAGTGTTTGGCTGAAGCCATTTATTATCAACGGTGTTTACTCTTTTTAAATCATAATGACAACAGAAAATACCCGAAGTTTACATACCCCATTTCTTAATACCATGTATTGCCCCCTTTACCATCAATGACAGCTTGAAGTCTTTTGTGGTATTTGTGGATGAGGCTCTTTATCTTCTCAGATGGTAAAGCTGCCCATTCCTCTTGGCAAAAAGCCTCCAGTTCCTGTAAATTCTTGGGCTGTCTTGCATGAACTGCATGTTTGAGATCTCCCCAGAGTGGCTCAATGATATTGCAGTGAGGAGACTGAGATGGCCACTCCAGAACCTTCACTTTTTTTCTGCTGTAGCCAGTGACAGGTTGACTTGGCCTTGTGTTTTGGATCATTGTCATGTTGGAATGTCCAAGTACGTCCCATGCGCAGCTTCTGGCTGATGAATGCAAATGTGCCTCCAGTAATTTTTGATACCATACTGCATTCATCTTGCCTCAATTTTGACCAAATTTCCGGTGCCTTTGTAGCTCACACATCCCCAAAACATCAGCGATCAACCTCTGTTTTACAGTAGGAATGGTGTATCTTTCATCATAGGCCTTGTTGACTGCTCTGCAAATGTAGCGTTTATGGTTGTGCCCAAAAAGCTTAATTTTGGTCTCATCACTCCAAATGACTTTGTGCCAGAAGGTTTGAGGCTTTGTGGCATTTGCATAGTAATGGCTTTCTTCTGGCGACTCGACCATGCAGCCCATCTTTCTTCAAGTGCCTCCTTATTGTGCATCTTGAAACGGCCACACCACATGTTTTCAGAGAGTCCTGTATTTCACCTGAAGTTATTTGTGGGTTTTTCTTTGAATCCCGAATAATTTTCCTGGAAGTTGTGGCTGAAATTTTAGTTGGTCTACCTGACTGTGGTTTGGTTTCAACAGAACCCCTCATTTTCCACTTCTTGATTAGAGTTTGAACACTGCTGATTGGCATTCTCAATTCTTCGGATATCTTTTTATATTCTTTTTCCTGTTTTATACAGTTCAACTACCTTTTCCTGCAGATCCTTTGACAATTCTTTTACTTTCCCCATGACTCAGAATCCAGAAAAGGTCAGTGCAGCACTGGATGAAAGATGCAAGGGCTGTCAGGAGTCCAGAAACTCATTGACCTTTTATACACACACACACACCAATTACAAGCAAACAGATCACAGGTGAGGATGGTTACCTTTTTAATAGCCATTCAAACCACTTTATGTCAAATTGTGTGCATGTTATCAGGCCAAAATCACCAGGGTAGGTAAACTTTTGATCAGGGTCATTTGGGTAGTTTCTGTTGTCATTATGATTTAAAGAGTAAACAGTTGATAATAAATGGCTTCAGCCAAACACTAACCACGATTGAAAAAAGTTTTTGTTATTATTCATATTCTCTGAAAAATGGCCAAGAAATCATATATTCTGCCAGGGTATGTAAATTTATGAGCACAAGTGTGTGTGTGTATGTATGTATGTATGTATGTATGTATATATGTGTGTGTGTGTGTGTGTATATATATATATATATGTGTGTATATATGTGTGTATATATATATATGTGTGTGTATGTATGTGTGTGTATATATATATATATATATATATATATATATATATATATATATATATATATATATATATATATATATATATATATATATATATATATATTTATATATTTACACGCCACTTTATTAGGTACAACTTGCTAGTACTGGGTTGGATCCCTTTTGCCTTCAGAACTGCCTTGACCTGCTCGCATCACACTGTTGCTGCAGATTTGTTGGCTGCACATCCATGCTGCGAATCTCATGTTCCACCACATCTCAAAGGTGTTATATTGGATTAAGATCTAGTGACTGTGGAGACCATTAGAGTTAACTCATTGTCATGTTCAAGAAACCAATTTTTGATGATTTGAGCTTTGTGACATGGTGCATTATCCTGCTGGAAGTAGCCATCAGAAGATGGGTAAAATGTAGTCCTAAAGGGATGGACACGGTGAGCAACAATACTCAGGTAGGCCGTGGTGTTTAACCACTTCAATACCAGGCACTTTCACCCCTTCCTGCCCAGGACAATTTTCAGCTTTCAGCGCTGTTTGAATGACAATTGCGTGGTCATACAACACTGTACCCAAACTAAATTTTTATCATTTTCTTCCCACTAATAGAGCTTTCTTTTGGTGGTAGTTGATCACCACTGGGTTTTTTTTTTTTTTTTGGCTAAACCAACTAAAGACCAAAATTTTTGAAAAAAAAAGTTTCTTTGTTTTGGTTATAAAATGTTGTTTTCTCCTTCACTGACAGGCACTGATGAGTAGAATTGATGGGCACTGATAGGCGGCACTGATATGCATCTCTGGGCACCAATAGGGGGCACTGATATGCATCACTGATGGGCACTGACAAGTGGCTGTGATGGGCACTCATAGGCAGCACGAATTGGCACTGATAGGTGATACTGATTGGCACTGGCAGGTGGCACTGATAGGCAGCAATAATGATGAGGTTTTGACAGGTGTTACTGTAGGGCACTGATTGGCAATGTGATGGGCACAGACTGGCACTGTGGGCACTATATAGCTCTGATTGGCGCTTTATTGGGCACTGATTGGGTACCTTTTTGGCACATCTGATAGGGTTGTGCTGATTATCAGCACAGACCCCCCCCCCCCCCCGACAGGGAGAGCTGCCGATCGGCTCTCCCTGTCCGCGCAAACCGAGGAATGCCGTTTACCGGCACTTCCTGGTTCACGCGATGATCAGCTGTGATTGGTCACAGCTGATCACGTGGTAAGAAGCCTCTGACAGAGGCTTCTTATCATGATCGGTGATGCGGCGTGTCAAACTGACACGCCGCACTCGCGCCGGCATGTTATCCTGCTGGACGTCATATGATGCCCAGTCAGGATAACTGAACCACTTCCCAGACGTCAATATGCTATTGACTGGGCGGGAAGTGGTTAAACTATGCTCAATTGGTACTAAGGGACCCAAAGAGTGCCAAGAAAATATCCCCCACACCATTGCACCACCACCAGCCTGAACCGTTGATACAAGGCAGGATGGATCTATGCTTTCATGTTCTTTACACCAAATTCTGACCCTACCATTTGAATGTTGCAGCTGAAATCGAGACTCCTTAGACCAGGCAACGTTTTCCCAATATTCTATTGTCCAATTTTGGTAAGCCTGTGCCAATTGAAGCATCAGTTTCCTGTTCTTGGCTGACAGGAGTGGCACCCGGTGTTGTCTTCTGCTAAAAGGTTTGATGTGTTGTGTGTTCAGAGATGGTATTCTGCATACCTTGGTTGTAACGAGTGGTTATTTGAGTTATGCCCTGTACACACGATCGGACATTCCAACAACAAAATCCATGGATTTTTTCCGACGAATGTTGGCTCAAACTTGTCATGCATACACACAGTCGGACATAGTTGTCGGAAAATCCGATCGTTCTCAACGCGGTGACATAAAACACGTACGTCGGGACTATAAACAGGGCAGTAGTCAATGGCTTTCATCTCTTAATTTATTCTGAGCATGCGTGGCACTTTGTGCGTCGGATTTGTGTGCACACGATCGTAATTTAACCAATCGGATTTTATTGTCGGAAAATTTTATATCCTGCTCTCAAACTTTGTGTGTTGGAAATTCCGACTGAAAAATTCCGATGGAGCCCACACACGATCGGAATTTCCGACAACACAATCCGATCGCACTTTTTCCGTCGGAAAATCCGACCGTGTGTTGCCTTTCTATCATCTCGAGTCTGCCCATTCTCCTCTGACATCAACAAGGCCTTTTTGCCCAAACAACTGCCGCTTACTGGATATTTTTTTTTTTTTGGACCATTCTATGTAAACCCTAGAGATGGTTGTGTGAAAATCCCAATAGTTTTTGTAATACTCAGACCAGCCTGTCTGGCACTAACAATCAAGTCACATTAAAAGTCACTTAAATTCCCTTTCTTCCCCATTCTGATGCTTGGTTTGAACGTCAAACCACGTCTAGATGCCTAAATGTATTGAGTTGCGGCCATGTGATTGGCCGATTAGCAATTTGTGTTACCAAGTAATTGAACAGGTGTACCTAATAATAAAGTGGCATTTATTTGTAGTGATGATGCTGTGCCAGAACCAGATGCAAAGTCACCATGTGTGGCCTTGCCTTCAATCGCACATCATTACAAGCTCAAGTATTGTAAGGAGTGCAGCTTCTTTTCTGACTTTTTAGTGCTTGCTAGTTCATGCCCCCACCCCCCCCATTTGCCTTATCACAGTTGCCGGATACCATCCTCAGTGCCTGTCTTCTGGCACTGTGAAAGTTAACTGCAGGATTGGCTATACTGAACAGTTGCACTGCCACCCCCCCCCTGCCCCCCACATTCATAGAACTCAGTTTACTACAATTCCACAATGCATTAAAATCTGTGACCAGGAAGTGGAATCCTGTCATTCAACTGCCTCACAGCCCATTGGCAGAATACCATGCATTGTTTGATTGTAGTCAAACGAGTTCTGTGTATGAAGAGGTAGGGTGCAGGTAGCTGGTGTGACTTTTTCTGTGTAAAGGTTGCAGTTCACTTTTATAGCAGTGAGGAGACACCTGCAGCTAATGGCATACACACCATTATGCATAACTAATGTGTTGTGTCCCCCCCCCCCCCCCAAAAAAAAAACCATATACTTCCCATCAGTTTACAAATACATGTTAGACTTAGTGGTTGTAAAGGCAGAAGGTTTTAAGGTTTTTCCTTCTATGTGTTAAGATAAAAAAAAAACCTGTGTGCATCAGCCCCCCTAATACTTGCCCGAGCCCCATCTAGATCCAGCGATGTTGCTGGTGTGTCTCAGCTGCCTGGGACTGCCCTCCTCACTGGCTGAGATATTGGTGCTATTGGCTCCTGCTGCTGTCAGTCAGCCAATGAGAGAGTTGGTGGGGCCTTGCTGAACTGACACTGGAAGCTGCAGCTCGGCTCAGGTGCCCCCATAGCAAGCTGCTTGGTTGCTGTGAAATTGTTTTGCACAGAGCGCCCAGACCCTCCTCTTCTTGGGTCCCTCTTCAACACTCCTGGCCCCTCCCTCCTGTTGAGTGCCCACTCAATAGGAGGGAGAGGCCAGGAGTACCAAAGAGGGACCCAAGAAGAGGGGGGTCTGGGTGCTCTGTGCAAAACAATTTCACAGAGCAGGTAAGTATAACATGTTTGTTATTTTTAACAAAAAAAACAAGCCTTTAGTATCCTTTTAACAACGAATGGGGTTTTTTTTTTTTTTTAATCTTTCAGAAACTGTTGGTGAAATTTGTAGCAGATATAAATAATTTTTGTTTCTGATTTAGTATTTAGCTGTAATATATCTATCTATTTGTATTTATATCTCTCCACAATTCATGGATACACACATTGTCCTCAGCAGCTACATTGGATTACAAGGGTAGATACCTAATCTGTAGATGGTGCTGAATGCAGGAGTCAATTGCTTCTTGACTGAAATAAGTCAATGCAATCCTGCAATGGCCGCTGCTTATTTTTAGTTATTTTTTCAAACTGCAAAAAACGTTACAGAGCCTTATTCTATACCTGCTACAAAATCCCCAGACCGCAAACCATCATTTGGGGGGGGGGGCTTGGTAGGGGTTAAGGGCAGTATTTTCAATATGAAGTTAAGATCAAGAACAGGGAAATGGCTTCAAACCAGCAGGAGAAAGGTTCAAAAGTAATCTTAAGCCGTGTACACATGGTCGGACTTTTCAGCTACAAAAGCCCGACAGACTTTTGACAGACTTTCTAACGACTGGACTTGTCTACACACAATCACACCAAAGTCTGACGGATTTGTACGTGATTACGTACACCGGACTAAAATAAGTAAGTTGATAGCCAGTAGCCAATAGCTGCCCTAGCGTCAGTTTTTGTCCGTCAGACTAGCATACAGACGAGCGGATTTCTGGGTCCGGTGGAGTTGTGACGTAAAGATTTGAAGCGTGTTCTAAATCTAAAGTCTGTCAGATTTGCGACTGGAAAAGTCCGCTGAAGGTCTGGTGAAGCCCACACACGATCAGATTGTCTGCCGGATTTGGTCCGTTGGCGTCCGTCAGACCAGTCCGGTCGAAAAGTCCGACGGTGTGTACGCCCCATCAGAAAGTAGTATTTCACCAAAAGGGTAATTGATGCTTAGAATAGACTTCCAGCAGAGGTAGTGAGTCAACAGTATGTAGATTGAAACATGCTTGGGTCAAACCCAGATCTATAATACAACAAACGTTAACAAAAACATATATAGTTAAAAAGAAAAACAATGGGCAGACTCGATGGACCCATTAATCTTTGTTCTGTCATCTCCATGTTCGAATCACCTGCTAGAAGCCTCCTTTGAGCCAATCATGTGAACCCAGTCCTACAGGGGTCAAGCATCTTGGTTTAGAGGATTATATCTGAAATTTTACATGTTCTAAATAATCCTCTCAACTTTTATTTGAAATAGATGTTTGTCAAGATACCACTGTTTACTTTAGTACAGTAAAAAGATTACCTCCTCCAGGTACTTTCATTGCCACACCTGCATACTACACAACCTGCTTGTATACCTTTGTACCTGTTTGCATGTAACCTCTGACGTGATCCGGTAATCCCCTGTGTTCTTAGAATGCTGTCATTCTTCCTTTTTGTTCTTCCTGCACCAGAGACTTGGGGACAGGCAATAAAAGCAAGTGTTTATTTTCTATTGATATAATAGCATTGTTTATTAAAGTCATAACTAACATTAAAACATCATAGAAATTATGCTCGCAGATCTAAAAATAGCTGCTGACAAAAAAAACAGTTAGGCCCCTTTCACACGGGGCTGTCCGTTTTTACTACCACGTTGGGTATCGCTCCATTGAATCCCCCCGCCCCCCCCCCCCCCCCCCCTGAGCTGGTGGATGACAAGTCAGAGAGTCCGCTCTCCCCTATGGGGGGATTGGATGATTACGGACTGCCTGTCTGTTTTTTTATCCGATCTGCCATACAGATGAAAAATAGGACATCCATCCGACTGGATTTTGCGGAATGAATCGGATGACAGCGGATATGTCACCGCTGACATCCAACGCTCCGTAGAGCTGTAGGGAGTAACCGTTCAGATCCGCCTGATAAAACTGCCAGGCGGATCTGAACGGTCTGCATGTGTGAAAGGGGACTTAGATGGACTGTTTATAAGAATGGGGACAAATTGCTGTGCTTTTAGTGACTTAAAAATTCATAAGGATGCAACATTGAAAATAAATATGAAAAAGAATAAAAAAAATAAAGACACAATAATATATGATAAACAAAAGATGCCGGCAACACCAATGCTTCTTCTTATGTTGCTTTATTGAGCAGCATACTATGAGGAAGGCTTAGGCCCAAACGCATCAGAATTTGAGATGTAGCCCTGCTGTTTGTGCTCAATAAAGGAACATCAGAAGAAGCATTCGTGTTGCCGGCATGTTTTGTTTATCTAATGTTTATGGGACATTCATGCCTGTGCACAGGTACTCAGCTCACTATCCCTTTACTTTGCGGTAGACCGGTCATATTCCACAGCGAGTCTGATCTCTGTAATAGGGATCCACCATATCAGGATCCTGGGGTGAGGTGAAACAATCGGAGGTGCCCGGAATCAGAACCCATGCTGGGAGGCTCTGGATCGCAGACACGGTTTGACGGAGGTGCAGAGGATTAACAAGGCTACCTAAGGAGAAACCCATCTGCAGCTACCCGCTCTATGTGTATTACCCCTGCAGGGGTGACTACTTTTGGTGAGTGGGGACACATTGGGGGAACACCTGAGTCACCAGATCTAATTGTGCACAGATGTCACTGGATTTTCTTGCTGTGGAACACATCTGAATATAGAAGGTTTTTGGAAGTCCGGGTCCGGAATATGAAATTATAACCTACATGATCTAAATAACTTTATAGATACGTACAAATTTGCTTTAGATAAGCACTTTTTTGATTTAGACAAGCATTTTTTTTATTACAGTCCTACCTTGCCCGTTTAGGGATTTGGACTACTAAACTGTACACTTATACATCATTATACCACTGTGGCTTTGCACATATGGTTGATAGTCACTGTTTATGCTATATGTTTTAGATGGTAATTCATTTATTTTGTATAGGTATGCTCATATATTCCAAATATGAGGATACTTTCTTCACTTACTGTTTTACTATGGCAAGGTCAGATTTTTGATATTTCAATTGTTTCACATGTTTAATGGGAGGTTATGATTAAGGTGAGTGCACCTTCCAGCTTTTGATAAAGCTTTATCGCACCTTTGTACATATTTCACATACTCACAAAATATTTCCCATTAGACCTGCACAATTTGTATAGATTTACCCACTCTTTAGGTAAGAGCACACGGGGGTTTATATATTTATTTATTTTAATTTAATTGATTTACCCATTTAAAATGCCATATTAGGGTAGCGCCAACTCCCCTTACTTTCTCTTTATATACCTGTACAGTCTCCACTGGGGACTAATTAAGGGAGGCTGCAACCCATATCCTCCTAAGCGCGGATCTTTAACATACTAATTACACATGTGAGGCCTACCCCGCATTGGTTCCTATGGGCTATGGTAGGAACTTTGTTGCAGGGTCATTTTACACACACACGCTTAGGGTACCTTTTACTTTGCGTTGAGTTGAATTGAATGTACACCATGTACACTGGCACTGTAACTATTCTCCAGTTAACCCTCTGTTCCCCGTGACGATGTACACCTTTACCAAAGCTTGCATTTTGGAGGGACACGCTATAGCAATGTAAACAACCACCTGTCCAGAGTTTTCCACTACTACTCCCAAGTAGCAGTGTAGGCCCTGTCGTGCACTCTGCAAAGGCTCCACACATGCACTTGACTTAACTCTTAACCTTCCATACCTCTGTACAGGATCGGGAACATCTGTAGTGCAATCCACTGTCATTGCTTTGGGAGACAGACACTTACCTCACTGCTAGAGGCCATGCCACCTATAACAGGTACACGCTATCGACAGGCTGCTTGTTACACTTCAGTTACTCTAGGTAACCACATGTGTCTTCACACTACTTCGTTCTTTACTGATGTCTTCATACCCATGTGTTAAGCTTCACTTGTTAACTGTATGTGTGCCGGGTACTTACGATACACTCCTTTAATGACTTCAGACCAGCCAAGTTTACCAGCTGATATTCGGCCTGTGTGTACCAACCTTTAGACTCCACACCTTGGGTAAAGGCTGGTACACATGGGCCAAATATTGGCTGGTATTAGCCGGTTCAAAATAAATCGCCCGACATTTGGCTAGTGTGTGCAGCAGCCTGTCCTACATAAGTTGGACGAAAGTCTATCTTCTGTTGAACAGGCATGCTGGAAAACCAGCAGCCGATTGGCATCCGATCAGCACTTGATGTCAATGACTTGCAAACTACTCAGTGGGCTGACTGACAAAAAAAACTTGTGTGTACCAGGCGTCAGTCTGCATTACCATCCAGGTAATAGTAATGTTGTCACTAAATTAATGACTTCTGGCTACAGTAGTCAGAGGTTCAGGTGGGTGCGTGAAGAGGCCAAAGCTGGCCATTTGGTGTTGTCAGTACATGTTTTACAATAGAATTTACAGTACTACTAAGCTCTTGTGCTCATGATCCATGGATGTATTCATAGTACTGTATCAATGAACATGTGACAAGATTCCCTAATTTGGCCTTTTGCTCACAGAGAGATCAAATGAGGTACTAGTTGGAATGGGGTGAGGTGATGTGCACTGTTGTTTTTGCGCCAAACTTATCTTTTGGAATTATGGGCAAAAAGTTCAACCTTGGTTTCATCAGACAATAACACATTTTCCCACATGCATTTGGGAAACTTCAGATGTGTTTTTGCAAAATTAGCTGGGCCTGGATGTTTTTCTTGGTAAGAAAAGGCTTCCGTCTTGCCACTCTACCCCATAGCCCAGATATATGAAGAATACGGGAGGTTGTTGTCACATTTGCCACACAGCCAGTACTTGCCAGATATTGATGCAGCTCCTTTAATGTTGCTGTAGGCCTCTTGGCAACCTCCCTGACCAGTTCTCTTCTCATCTTTTCATCAACTTTGGAGGGACGTCCAGTTCTTGGTAATGTCACTGTTATGATATATTTTCTCCACTTGATGACTGTCTCCACTGTGTTTAGTAGTATATCGAATGCCTAGGAAATTCCTTTTGTACCCTTCTCCTGACTGATACCTTTTAACAATGAGATCCTTCTGATGCTTTGGAAGCTCTCTGCAGACCATGGCTTTTGCTGTAGGATGCAACTAAGAAAACGTCAGGAAAGACCTACTAGAACAGCTAAATTTTATTTGGGGTTAATCAGAGGCACTTTAAATGATGGCAGATGTGTACTGACTCCTATTTAACATGAGTTTGAATGTAATTGCTTAATTCTGAACACAGCTACATCCCCAGTTATAAGAGGGTGTGCACACTTATGCAATCACATTATTTTAATTTTTTATTTTTACTTTTTATTTCAGTTTGTTTTTCAATTGAGTTGCACAATTTATAGATCACATTAAAGGTTGAAAAAGTTCTGAAATGGTTTATCTTTGTCTCATTTTTTTACATCACAGAAACCTAACATTTTAACAGGAGTGTGTAGACTTTTTATAGCCACTGTATGCCTAGGATAAGGATTTGATATTCACTCTATTTCTATTTATTACATGCAGATATTTATTTTGGAGGGGGTGGCATTTTTGTATTTTTTAGCATGGGGTCCCACTTTAAAAATCCATATCAGACCCTTATCTAGGATAAGGATCTGGTATAGATTTTGGTGGGGACCAACATTGGCTATTTTGTTTTATTTCTCCCGCAGAGTAAGTGGCCCAGCATGTTTCAGGGGAAAGAGTTCACATTTGCTGTCCTCTCCTTTAGTGGCCATCCAGGCTTCATGCTTGAATAAGGGTCTAATGTTGATTTTGAGAGGGAACTCGTGCAAAAAAATAAAACTGGTGTGTGATCTCATCTTGGATAGGGGTCTGGTATGGATTTTTGAGGGGGACTGCATGCAAAAAATAAAAATGACAAGCTTATCCCTTCATCCCCCATTCACTGAGCCATACCAGACCACATGTCCTAAGCATTGGGAGGGGAGCCTCATAGCCACATCTGGCATTGTAGACTTGGGGGTCTGCAGGGTTTTTTTTTATGCTAAATGGGGAGTGAGTAAGGAGTACACAGTACTCCTTTGATACTAATTATTATTATTATAATACAGAATTTATATAATGCCAACAGTTTGAGCAATGCTTTACAACATGACAGCAGACAGTGTTGCAATATAATTCAATACAGGAGGAATCAGAGGGCCCTGCTCGTTAGAGCTCATAATCTAAAAGGTAATAACTGTGGGGAATGAGCTGATGGAAATACAGTTGTTAGGTGGAGGTGGGATAGGCTTCTCTGAAGAGAAGGGCTTTCAGGGATCGCATAGAAGTGGACAGAGTATAAGATAGTCAAAAACAATGTATTCTTGGCAAGAAAGGAAACTAAAGGCACCCCATCCCTCAGTATTATATAGACAAAAAATAAAATATATGGGATTTTTAAGGTGCCAAAGTAACACAGATTTATAAATGGTTAAAAATTAACAATTTTACTCTGTACTTCCATAAAAAAAAACATTTTAATTGTCTAAAAGGTTTGAACACATCTATATCATTATTGGAATGATGTGTGGATAATACATAGATGTTATCACAAGTATGTTACTTGAAGAAAGAGTCTCGACATGTTTCGCCTTTTACACAGCTTCTTTAGGGGAGTGTTACAATATAAAAGTTGCATCAAATCTATTATTTAAGTAGAAAAATGCATCCATATCAGTAATTCGACCAACAGATTGTACTGTATATAACATAACATTATTAGAAAAGACAATATATATATATTTACAGGAGTATGATGATGGGAATCTCACCAAACAGTTGTTCATATCCACATAACAGATGATTAAACAAAAGCAAAAGGTCCACATAACTGGACAGATGAATGTGATGTTTGAGAGGCCTCCAACTGTATAAGATATTGTATCGATGCAGGTACTCTTTGGAAGACCAGTCCCACTAAATTAGAAAATAACAGGCATGTAAAAGGTGAGCATAAAGATATACAGTGCCTTGAAAAAGTATTCACAACCCTTGAAATTTTCCACATTTTGTCATGTTACGACCAAAAACTTAAATGTATTTTATTGGGATTTTATGTGATAGACCAACACAAAGTGGCACATGATTGTGAAGTGGAAAGGAAATGATAAATGGTTTTCAAATTTTTTTACAAATAAATATCTGACAAGTGTGGCATGCATTTGTATTCAGCATCCCTGAGTCAATACTTTGTAGAATAACCTTTCCCTTTAATTGCAGCTGCAAGTCTTTTTAGGTATGTCTCTACAAGCCTTGCATAGATGGAGAGTGAAATGTTTGCCCATTCTTTGCAAAATAACTCAAGCTCTGTCAGATTGGATGGAGAGCATCTGTGAACAGCAGAAAGTGAAAGTCTTCCTACAGATTCTCAATTGGATTTAGGTCTGGACTTTAAAGCGGGGGGTCCACCTATCTATCGTTTTTTTGGGGTTTTTTTGAGTTCATTCACAAACTTTTCTTCTCAGCATTACATACTCACATATTGTGTGTAATATGTCCGCCTGTGTCAGATTTCGTGGGAAAGAATAACTTATATTATTCACTGCAGGCGGTTTCCATCTTCATTGTGGGCATTTGAAGTCCACAAGCATTTATTTCCTGGATGTGGTGAATGCTGTGCTCCCAGCATTCAGCGCTCGTTCCCGCACATGCTTAGTGGCATCCTGGGAAGCCTGAGACTAGCTCCCAGGAGTCTGGGAGAGGCTAGAAACACGCCTACTCCCACGGGAGGAGAACCAGGAAATGCAAAGAAGAATAGAAAAATAAAAGGTAATTACGGCGATTTAAATTTTTTTAAATGGCATGACAGCATCTAGGCAAGGAAGAGAATACATACAGATATTGTTCAAAATTTGGGTGGAACCCCGCTTTAACTGGGCCATTTTAACACATGAATATGCTTTGGTCTAAACCATTCTATTGTAGCTCTGGCTGTATGTTTATGGTCGCTGTTCTGCTGGAAGGTGAACCTCCGCCCCAGTCTCAAGTCTTTTGCAGACTCTAGCAGGTTTTCTTTTAAAATTGCCCTGTATTTGACTCCATCCATATTCCCATCAACTCTGACCAGCTACTCCTGTCCCTGCTGAAGCAAAGCATCCCCACAACATGATGCCGCCACCACCATATTTTTTAAATAAATATCTGAAAAGTGTGCCGTGCCGTTGTATTCAGCCCCCTTTACTCTGATACCCCTAACTAAAATCTAGTGGAACCAACTGCCTTCAGAAGTCACCTAATTAGTAAATAGAGACCACCTGTGTGTAATTTTATCATTTTCCTTCCACTTCACAATTATATGCCACTGTGTTGGTCTAACACATACAATCCCAATAAAATACATTTTTTGGTTGTAACCTAACAAAATATACTTTTTCAAGGCACTATAATCTGGAGCATAAAATATTTCTCAAAGGAGTATTAAAAGAGGTATACCTGTAGGAGATTCTGTGCTGAGTACACTAGGCCAGACCGCATGCTCTGGCAAAACGGCTGCCAGAACATGCACCTTAAGTACGACTACCACCCCGCTAGTGTGTGTGGGGGTCGCAGATGTGAAGGCGTCATCCTTGCATGTGTAGCCCTGCCCTGGTCTGCCATCCTACAGCCCTCGATCGTAGGGCTGACCAACCATCCACAGTCAGCAGGCAAGCTGCTAAGAGGAAAAAAGCCAATCAGCTTCAGGACTAATAAAGCTATCCACCGTGGGCCAAAGCAGGGACAAGGATGAACTGTCCTGTAGTGAGCCACACAGGGGAAAGCCAAGAAAAGGAGGGCCTGCCCTGGATGCTGGAAATGGGGCTAAAAAGGGGAGCGAAGACCAAAGGGGGGGGGGGGGACCAGTGATGTAAACATGCAGGGGATAAACACCAAAATTATGGCGGCCACCATAAGGGGTGACAGACACAGGGGACCCATAAAAGGGGGCTTCCCATGCCCACACCTACACAAGGGGATGCCCTGGGCATTCGTACAGCTTGCCTGTTAAGGGGGAACCCCAAATAATGCAGTGAGGAGTCAAATAAAACAAGAGAAATAAATGTAAAAGAAAAAACACAAATAGATAATGCTAATATGCAGATAAAATATAACACCATTTAGGAAGGTGACAAAATTCGGAAGATGCCAATCACCAGACCCTTACAGAGTTGGCCTAATGGGCATAAATAATAAAGAAAGAAAGATATACTTCAAAAGAGATAGTGATTACCAGAAACAGCTAATAAAAAGGTTTGAAGCTGATAGCTTCATTAGGCTTGGTTCACACCTATGTGTGTGGCTGCGGAAATTGCATCTCTTTTCGCAACCACCCACAGCCAAATCACGCTGCTCTTAGGAGACACACGGGGCTGCCATTCATTCTGAATGCCACCCCCACACATCTCAGCATGCAGCACGTTTTGCGGGTACGGGAGCCCAGGTAAAATCACATGGTCAAAAAGAACATACGATTTCCTGTGGCCGCTTTTTTGAAAAGGTGCATGCACCTTTTTTTTGCTAAAACGCAGGCACAGCAGTCCATCCATTTAAATGGGCTGCTGTGTCTGCGCAAACAACACCCGCACAAAACGAGAAGGTGTGAACCTAGGGTAAGACCTGGATATTTGGTGGCTTGGAGATTATAAATCTATTTTGTTTCACGTTGAAGTAAGGCTTTATCAATATAGCCTCCCCGCTCATGTAGGGGAATATGTTCCAAAGCAAAAAAGGTAACCACGGACAGATCAAAATTGTGGTATAACCCCATGTGGCGACTTATAGCGGTTTCTAATTTTATTTCAGCAAAAATACATGGCCTTGAATGCGGTGAAAAAATGGATGCTTGGTCTTGCCAACATAAAAACTGCATTGGCATCTCATTAAATATACAATCCCTATAGTTTGGCAGTTGACTGTAAACTTTGGTAAGTAAATATGACCATTTGGTAAGACTAACTGGGAATTGTGCACAATATATGGGCAAAAATTGCACCTTCCACAACGGGAGGTGCCCGTGTCTTGGAAGCAAGGTGTCACCTTGTTTGTAATAGCCTTTAAGAGACCTAGATCTCCTAAATGCGATTTCAGGTTGAAGGCCAACATACTTGAAGACTTCATCATCTGTCTGAAGCAGGTACCAATATTAGTTCAAAATACTATGCACTTTCTGGTGCTGACCAGAATATCATATAATCAACCATAATGTTTGGGAATCTGGTTTCTTTTTGAATTTGTATCAAATCAAATCAGATCGATTCAAATTCTTGACCCTATTAAAGGCTTTCCTAAGACAAGATTTACTGTAACCTCTCTGTTTCAGATGCAACTAGAGAGCTTTAGATTCTCTCAGGAAGTCCTGGTCATTGGTACAATTGCGCCTGATCCTCAATCATCATCCTCAATCATCCGGGTTGATGGTTGCGCCACTGATCTTGACGGAGAAGTCGGGGGAAGAGGCACATGGGGGAGGAAATACTAATGTTGTGAGTTGAGGCGGAGAGAGATAGATTTTAAAGCCATGGGAGGCTATCAGCTGATCCAGTTGTCACGATCAGGGGTCAGGCTCAAAGACCAGTTGCTATAGCAGTAGCGGGACTTCCACCAACCAGCAGGACAGGTATACAAGCGGGTCTCCCTGGTGGATGACGCGGGCTCACCTAAGGTGCAGGGTCTAAGTACTAACTGGTATTCAGCAGAGCTTCTGATGGTGGAGATGGATATAGCTGCGAGTTAGTACCAGGTCACGGTCCTCAGGATCGCCCCACCAGGAGGTGAGCAAGCCGGGGTCCAGAAGTGGATATAGCGGGTTAGGATCAAACAGAAGCGTAGTCAGTAAACAAGCAAGTAACTTATAGTTGCAATTTGGGATCAGGGTTGGTAATGAGTGGTAGCAAAGATAGGGACGGCAGCAGGGAAGACAGAGCGAGATATTGGCTGAAGAGAGCAAATCTGGCAAACGGGAAGTGCAGAGGCGTGGCTTAATTCAGGAAGTTAATGGGAGGAGCAAAGAGTTTAAGGTTTAGGAGAAGTCAAGGCACAAGGCAGGGTTGTCCAATGGATCAGGCAGGGTGCTGTCCAGCATCTCAAGTAACTCAGCAAGAAGCGTCATTGCCAGACACAGTAGAGCTCCTAGGTTCAAGTCCAGGCCCTGACAGTACTTCCCTCCTCCCAGGATGTCCCCTGAATGTCTTAGGGCCAGGTTTGTGAGGAAACCTCTGGTGGAATTCTCTTGTTAATCTAGGGGCATCTCAGGCTCCCAAGAATTTTCTTCTAGCCCATATTCTTTCCATTGGACCAGATATTGTAATTTGTTCCTAAAGATCCTGGAATCAAGAATTTTCTCCACCACAAATTCTGATTCACTCTGTACCTCAACAGGTGGAGAAGGTGGAAGAATTCTTCCAGAAAAAGGATTTTCACAAAATGCTTTGAGTAGTGATATATAAAAAACAGGGTGAATCTTCATACTGTTCAGAAGTTTTAAGGGAAAGGTGACCGGATGGATTTGAGCAGAAATCTGGAAAGGTCCTACAAATTTTTGGCCCAGTTTAGCAGATGGAACATGAACCTTCAAATTTATGGTAAATAACCAAACTTTGTCACCCACATTAAATGTAGGTTGTGATCTGCAATGTCTATCAGCAGCCTCCTTGTAACAGTCCTGAGCCTCCTTCAGGTTATCAATCAGTTTTTCCCAAATTTCCTATGATGTAGTTAGTCTATTGGTAATAGCAGGAATTGGAGTTGAGATTGGGAAAACAGGAATAAAACTGGATGATACCTGGTGTTTAAGTAAAAAGGACTTTGAGAAGTGGAGCTGTTTAGAATTGTTATAAGCAGATTCAGCCGTAGGAAGATAGTCCACCCAGGTATCCTGAAGATAACTGACAAAACATCAAAGGTACTGCTCCAGAGTTTGCATGGTCTTCTCTGTGTAACAATTAAACTGAGGATCAAAAGCAGAGGACAGGTTAATAGTTACACCCAAGGCTGAACAAAAGCTTTTCCAAAATGTTGAGGTAAACTGCACTCCTCTGTCAGATACCACATCATCAAGAATACCATGTAGTTTAAAGATTTCCCAAACCATCATCGCCGCAGCTTGTTTAGCAGAAGGTACCCCTTTGACTGGTATAAAATGAGCCATCTTAGTGAGACGGTCAACGAATACCAAGATAGTGGTCATTTAGAGGGAGGTAAATGGACCACAGAGTCCATAGAAATTGACCCCCAAGGTCCTAGTGGGACAGGGAGTGGCTGGAGCAACCAAGTAGAAACTCAGGGTGTCTTATTGCGTGCACAGGTCAGGCAGGAGGCCACATAGCTTTTGACATATCTCTTGTAACCAGGCCACCAAAAAGAACGTGACAAAAGTTCTTCTGTCTTAGAAATCCCAAAATGCCCTGCAAGTTAAAAGTCAACTAACCTGAGGGCTTCAACCTGAGCAGATTCAGGTACATAGAGACGATATGCTTGAGTCCAAAAGCCATTCTTGTATTTAAAGTTAATGTCCTTAGAAAGTTGATTGAGAAGTGGGTCATTCTCATACCCCTCTTTGAGGATACTTGAGAATGTCTTGGAACTTATGGACCCAAGGAAGTTCTTTTGAGGTAGGATTGTACATTTGGAGTTGCCTTCCTGGAGAGGCTCAAACAGCATCCTTGATAGAGCATCAGACTTACCATTCCTCGATCCAGGTCAATACGAGATAATAAAACTGAACCTGGAAAGGAATAGACCAACGTGCTTGTCTAGAAGGCAATCTCATGAACTAATGAATTCCAAATTTTTATGATCAGTGAGAACAGTTACAGGATGATTAGCCCCTTCCAGCAGATGCCTCCATTCAGAAAAGGCTTCCTTAATTGCCAGCAACTCTTTTCCCATGTCATAATTCCTTTTGGCTGAAGACATTAAATGAGAGAAGTAAGCACAAGGATGAAGCTGCATCTTTTCTCTGTTTCACTGAGAAAGGAGAGCTCCCACGGCAGAATCTGAGGCATCCACTTCCAGAATAAAAGGTATTTCGCGATCAGGATGTACCAATACTACTAAAAGCAGTCTGTGCCTCAGATGACCACACAAAGGACATCCCTTTTATTTGCCAGCACTATCACCTTAGAGAAGTTACTTATGAATTTCCTGTAGAAGCTTGGCAAACTCAACAAATCGTTGTATTTCCTTAACCTTTCTAGGTGCTGGCCAATCTACCACTGCTTTGATCTTCTCAGGATCCATGCTTACTCCTTCTGGAGAAATAATATACCCCAAGAATTGTTTCCTGTTTCGTTCAAACTCACATTTCTCTAGTTTGATGTAAAGTCCATTCTTCCTTAACCTTTCAAAGACAGTGCAAACATGCTTGTGATATTCCTTCAGGTTATTGGAAAAGATGAGAATATCATCCAGATAGGCAATCACAAACTGGTCCAATGGATCACGAAAAATATTGTTGATGAAGTGTTATAAAGTTGCAGGAGCGTTGCAAAGGCCAAAAGTCATAACCAAGGACTCAAAATGCCCATATCTGGTTCCAAAGGCAGTTTTACATTCATCTCCTTGACAAATGCGGACAAGGTTATATGCCCCCCCGTAAGTCTAGTTTTGTAAATATTTTTGCAAAACTGAATCTTTCCAACATTTCATAGATCAAGGGGAGTGGATAACGTTTTTTTAATAGTGATTTTATTCAAGTCACTGTAATCAATCATGGACGCAAGGTGGAGTCTTTCTTTCTTTCAACAAAGTACAGGACTGCTCCTGCAGCAGATGCTGAGTGTCTGATAAAGCCCTTCTCTAAATACTCAGCAAGCCACTACCTAAGCACATTTAATTCAGGTTCTAACAGATTGAAAAGGTGACCAAAAGGTATTTGTGCCCCTGGGAGCAGCTCAATGGGACAATCATATGGGCGTTGAGGTGGTAATTGATCAGCATTCTTTTTTTCACACACATCCCAGAACTCATGATATTGTGGAGGCAGGTTTTCATATGACTGCATGGTAACCACACCCACTTGTGACTCCTTGATCAGCGGAGAACTTATTCGACACAGTTCCCTACAGTATTCCTCGCAATGGGAGTAAATTCTATAATCCATGCTCCCTAGTTGATGGATGGATTGTGAGTGGAAAACCAAGGATTCCCCAAGATGACAGAAAATTTGGGTGATGTTATCAGCTGAAAGCTTATGGTCTCATGATGGTCAACCTCAAACTGGAGTACCAGACAAATGGTTTCATGGGTAAAAGGTCCTGAAGATAAGGGTGAACCATCAACTGTTTTAAAATCAATAAGGGCAGATGTATCTATTGCTTGAATATTATTGCTGTGGGCAATTTCTGCCGGGGTATGCAAACTTTTCAGCACAACTGTATACTACACTGATTTAGGAACCCCTGTAATGGTGGCGTTCTCCATTAAACTTAGATGGTTGAGGCTGAGGCATATGTGTGTAAGTATCATCTCAGTCCAGAGTTTGTTTTTGCAGGGTATAATTTTCTTCCTGTTACCTTTCCACCACACTTTCTAATTTGGCAACTTTTTCTTGGTAGGTAACCCTGAATTCCTGCAGCTGAGCAATTTGCTGCCTAAGAGGAGCCACAATGTTTGATTATTCTGTTATGATCAGGGGTCAGGCTCAAAGACAAGTTACTATAGCAGTAGCGGGACTTTCACTGACCAGCGGCATAGGTATATAAGTGGGTCACCCTGGTAGATGAGGCGGGCTCACCTGAGGTGTGTAGTCTAAGTACTAACCGGTGTTCATCAGAGTTCCTGATGGTGGAAATGGATTTAACTGCATTTTAGTACCAGGTTGTGGTCCTCAGGTTTGCCCACCAGGAGGTGAGCAAGCCAGGGTCCAAAAGCGGATATAGCAGGTAAGGATCAAAGAGAAGCGTAGTCAGTAAACGAGCCAAACTGGGCAGTGGTTGAGTTACTGGCTGGAGACAGTGGAGGACAAAGTGGAGAGTTAAAGGTAGAAGAGAGTTGACAGGGACTGGATAAGATGTTAAAGAGGAGTTCCACCCAGGGGGGCCATTAAAAAAAAAAAAAATTAAAAGTCAGCAGCTACAAATACTGCAGCTGCTGACTTTTAATTGGACACTCACCTGTCCCTGGGTCCAGCGGTGCGGGGGATCGAAGCCCCGCTCGTCCCCCCCCTCCGCTCGTCGGCGCTGGCATTTCAACTGTGGGCGCCGGGCTGTGGCTTCACAGCCTGGCACCCACTGCGCATGCGCGAGCGGCGCCGAGCGCCGTGATTGGCCGCTTAATCACCTGGGACCTGCAATGGGTCCCAGATGATTGACAGGAGGGAGGGAGAAGAGCCGAGCCCTTCCTGTGCCAGGGGGAAGTGATGTCACCAGCCCAGGCAGACGAAGGGGCAGACTACGAGGGACCACCTAGCAACAGGCATTTAGAGGTAAGTAAAAAAAAAAAATATCCAAATGTTTTTTTTAAATTTTTAAGATATGTTTGTTTTTTTGGGTGGAACCCCACTTTAATGAGGGTAATAAAACAGGTATGCTTGGTAGTGTGGAGGCAGGAATTGAATTTTTGGGATGTAAATTTTTTGAAGTCTTTCTGAGACTTGGTCTTACGCCACAGGCCCTCAAGAGCATGGCTACATTTTTTTGTGACTTCTGGTGTCATCTGTTTGCCAGGGTTGTAGGGGTCGGGGCCTGATTCTGTGTGTAGTGAGGGGATGAGCTTGTCCAGGGCAGAGTACAAGGTTCTATTGTAGACAGAAGTGGCTGGATTGGGGCAGGGCAGGGGTGAGATTTTGTCATAAGCAGACTAGAGACGAGGAGGGTTAAAGTGGAAAAGGTTTCTACGGGTAATTTGAGGGAATAGTGGTGGAAGAGTGAGCGAAAATAATAAGATGGTGATCAGAAAAAGGAAAAGGATTGTTGGAGGGGTTGCACTGAGTGCATAGGTCGGAGAATACAAGGTCAAGGGTGTTGCCATCAAAGTAGGTAGGGGCATGTATCAATTGCTTCAGGTAAAAAGAGACAGGTTAATTGAGAAGTTTGGAAGTAGCAGGACTGTTAGTATTAGCAGGGATGTTGAGGTCACCGAGGATGATTGTGGGAATTTCAGAAGAAAGAAAGTAGGTTAGCCAGGCAGAGAAGTAATCAAGGTAAGCTGATACCAGTACAGGTTGATGATAGATTACAGCAATTCTTAAAGTGCAGAAAATAGACATATGCAGTGAACTTCAAATGCTGAGAGGGAGGAGAGTGAAGAACCTGAAAGGTGCTCTGTGGGGATAGGAGGATTCTCTCTCCACCTCCCTTCTATCCACTGGGTCTGGGAGAGTGAGTCCAGAGAAGGCCACAATGGGAGAGGGAAGCAAGAGAAATAGTATTGGATTCATGAAGCCAGGTTTCGGTAACAGCAAGTAGATTAAAGGAGTTAGACTAATTCGCAAAAACATGATAAAGTAAATAAACATACACATAATAACAAAGTCCTATAAAAAATAAAAATAAATAAAATCAACATTGTGCCCAGCCGTAGATCCTACATCAAATGCCATTATAACTCCCCAAACGCATTCAAGTCTATATGGGTCAAATCTTGAAATGATTTTCTGGCCTTTTGAAAAATGATTGTAAAGTCTTGTTTGTTTTTTGTTAAAATAACAAATATTTCATACTTACCTGCTCTGTGCAATGGTTTTGCACAGCGCAGCCCTGAGCCTCCACATCTTGGGTCCCCTGCCACTCCTGGCCACTTGCTATGGGAGCACTCATGCGTGCTCTCTCCCGAGCTCCACTCTGTGTGTCTATAAGACACTCAGATTGAGCCTTGGCTCCACCCCCCTCTCCCTGGCTATGATTGATAACATCCAATGGTTCCCTCTGCTGTATCTGAGCCAATGAGGTGGGAGAGAGCGGAGAGAGCCTCAGCTCTTGTACACTTTGCTGGATCAAGATTGGGCTCAGATATGTACTTAAGAGGGGCTGCAATGGGGGGGGGGGGGGGGGGGCTGCATGCAGAAGGTTTTTACCTTACTGCATAGAATGCAGTAAGGTAAAAAACCTTCTCCCCTTACAACCACTTTAGAGCCAGTATGTGAACTTCTAGTAAAAAGGGCATGGGTAGCTAGGCACTGACATGGGGGACAGGTCCCAATGCAAAACATTTTTTTTCGTAATACTGGTATGTGGGGAAGAGGTCTTTTAAAGAGGCTTAAAAGACAACATTGAAAATACACAATTCCCTTAAAGTGGATGTAAACCTGATTCATGAAATTTGAGCTGGGTACATATATCTGCAGTGTTTTGTTATCTTTCTTTAAATCATAGACCATAGCTGTCTCCTGCTCTGTTCTTCTGTTATCAGCCTGAGAACTCCTGACAAAATCTGTCACATATGATAAAAGCAGCCAGAGTTTTGTGTTGTGGGAGGATGCTATAAATAGATTAGCAGAGCCCTGAACTATTCAACCATCAGCTCTGAAAGTCTCTACCTATGAGCAGTGGTGTATTTAGGTTTTGTGCTGCCCTAGGCCTGACTAAACTCGTGCACCCCCTAATTAAATGATGACCCACCCCTTCCTGTCAAGGCCACACCTTTCCTGTTTAAGACCCGCCCTGTCATCTGTAAACCCCACCCCTTCCTCTTTAGGCTCCAGCTTTTCCTCTCAGAGCTCCACCTCTTCCTCTCTATTGGTACCAAGTGCCTAATTGTATAGTTTGTTGTTTTGTATACCATTTCAAATGTTGTATCTATTATTTTCAGTGCCCATCAGTACAGTGCCATCAGTGCTGTCCCACCAGTGCCCATCAGTGCAGCCTTATCAGTGCAGTTTATCAGTGCCCATCAATACAGTCCCATCAGTGCAGCTCATCGACCAGAAAAAAAAGGGCCCAAGAGGTATAAGAATCGTTCCTGGTGGTTCCCCTCTTCCTCCTCTCTCCAATTGTAAACACAAAGAGTCCGGGCAGGAGGCAGGAGGAAGTTGCGATAGATGCCACAGAGGAGGGTAGGCGGAGCCTCCGTCAGTTGCTTTAAGTGCTGCCTCCCCGGTCAAGTCACCACCAGAAAACAGCGCAGCTACAGGTTACAGTAAGCCACCCGCTGCCAGTTGGGGGCTATAGCTGGGGATAGTTTGTCTGCAGGAGCCAGAACTTGGGAGGGGGGGCTTTTTTCGTGCTGGGACGCCACCCCCCCCGATAAGTGCTGGCCTGGGCCTTAGCCAAGAAACAGCACTGACTGCACCCCCAACCACTACTTGCTTCGGCACCCCCCGTCCAAAATTGTTCAGAGCTCACTTCTGGCCCCCTTCCAAAACTCACCTCTGCAACTCACTTCTGAACTCTGCGCCCTCTTTCTGTGACTCACCTCTGCGCCCTCTTTCTGCGACTCACCTCTGCGCCCTCTTTCTGCGACTCACCTCTGCGCCCTCTTTCTGCGACTCACCTCTGCGCCCTCTTTCTGCGACTCACACCTGCGCCCACTTTCTGCGACTCACCTCTGCACCCTCTTTCTGTGACTCACCTCTGCGCCCTCTTTCTGCGACTCACCTCTGCGCCCTCTTTCTGCGCCCTCTTTCTGCGACTCACCTCTGCGCCCTCTTTCTGCGACTCACCTCTGCGCCCTCTTTCTGCGACTCACCTCTGCGCCCTCTTTCTGCGACTCACTTCTGTGCCCTCTTTCTGCGACTCACCTCTTCACCCCATGTCTGTTCACTTCTGCACCCCCCATCCTTCTGCAATTCACCTATGCACGCCTCCCCCTTCAATGACCGCAGCTCACTTCTTCATACTTACCCCCTTTTACAGCTAACCTCTGCATCCCTGGCCACAACTCGCCTTTGCACCTTTTCCTACAGCGTATCTCTGCAACCCCCCAACAGCTAAGCTTTGCATCTCTTTAACTCTGCTCCCTCTGTATCTCCTCAGCTTTGCATAAGATACCCCCCTCTTCTTTCTGGCTTTACCCACACAGTGTGGCTGCAACTCTTTTCACTTGCCAGTGGCAGCCGTGGGATCATCAGGCATGGGGGTCGCCATCCGGACGTCTGAAGTAATGCCCCGCCCCGTACTCCTGCCCATGATCACACAGCACCAGGCAAGTGTCTCTACGTTGTTTTGGTGCAGCATTGGGAGATTCTGTGGAAGCTAGCGGGAGAGATGCGCTCAGGGCTGTCACTAGTAAGCACAGAACTGAGGCTTCTGTGTTTACTAGTAACAGTAGACAGCGGGGTGAGCACACTTGTGCTGAGCCTAAATGTCACGGAGGAGGGTAGGCGGAGCCTCCGTCAGTTGCTTAGAGTGTTGCCAATCACTGGCCGCTTATGGGGCGCTAGTCCCCTCCCTCCCCTGCCAAGTCACGCCGCTAGTCCCTACCCTCCCTCCCCGGCCAAGTCACGCCGCTAGTCTCCGCCCTCCCTCCCCGGCCAAGTCACGCCGCTGTTTCTTCACTACAGGCTGCAGTAAGCCGCCTGCCTGGGGGTCTGTAGCTGGTGACGATTTGTGTGCGGGAGCCGGGACTCGGCAGAGGGGGGCTTTTCCGTGCATGGATGCCGCCCCCCGCAAAGTGCCGCCCTAGGCCTGGGCCTTGTCGGCCTAGGCCAGGAAACAGCACTGCCTATGAGGAGAGGGGGTGTGTGCCTCTCCTCCAATCAGCTGTCTTGGCTGTATGCCCAGGCTTCACTGCAGTGCTAACCAGCAAGAAAAAAATCTCCTAACACGATGTGCACATTCTAAACAGTATATAAAGATGACAGCAGATTTACATGTAAAACTTATGTAGGGAGATTTGTTTCATCCCTGTGTATCATGTGAGGCTGTTCACTTCACTGGGTATATGTGAGGGTTTACATCCACTTTAACATCTTTGATGTACTCCAGCAAAACGGACAATAAAAAAAAAAAAAAAGATTGGCGTTAAATTACCATTCCTTCACTGGCAGGCTGTTGAATTTCAACCAACTGTTGGCTGACAATATTGAACCTGGATATATTTTTTACAAACAGAAGCCTTCGAGTAAGGAACCGTAAAAGGAATTCTATACTGAATTCTATCACTACATATACAAACCATATATACTGTAGGTAATAGAAAATAAATTATGATAATTGTCCTTGAAGGGCTTAAAAACAGGAGGTAAACAGGGTAAGGTTCTTCCCTCATGCTGGTTCTGTGTAAACTTTCTGCAGCAAACTAAATTTCTAGTATGTGGATGAACTTGTCTATGGTCTTGGTTTTCCTATTGAAATGAACTCTTTGAGATAAATATGTTTACCTGCTTGTTATGGAATGTGCCAAAGTAAAGCTTATATTTGTATTCTGAGAGAACAAGAACAGCTAATAATGACTTTGGTTTTCTTTTATCTCCACTGCATCTTGCCTGCTAATCAAATGCCCTACAAGTCCAGATACAGTACTGTACTCTTTGAGAAACACCATTAAATAGGTATTACTTATTTATAAGCAGGAACCAAAAAATCATTAGAAATAACAAACAAATCTTTTCAGTAGGGGTGTGGAAATTAATCGCTGCATCGATGCATCGCGATTCGGGGGTCCCCGATGCGGCATCGATGCAAGCACCCCAAAATAGTGGAAGTCGGGTGTGACGTCATCCCGACTTGCCCCGCTCCTCCCCGGAAGTGTGCCCTGAGCGTTTTTTGTTTAAAATGGCTTTTGCTATTAAATGCAATAGTAATCCATTCAGTGGTGATTGCTGTATGTGGTTTTTCTTAAATATATTTAGCTTCATACCTCGTTTGTAGTCTGTGTATATCCCGGTGTCTTGCCGAGAATGCTCCCTCGGCGGATAAGTTCCACCCCTGTACTGCACAGGCGCAGCGCCTGCGCAGTACGGACTACTGTCAGCCGCCGGAGATAGCCGAAGCTCAAACGCTTCAATCAGCTGTACACGGCGCCTGCACTCTGGGTCCAGGTTCCTTCCCCACCATCCAAGTGGACCTAGAGGGGGAATCTAAAAGAGCCGAGCGCAGCGAGGCCGTGCCCGAAGCGTGGCAAGCGAAGCGAGCCCGCGAGGGGCCCTCTTACAGGCGCCGTGTACAGCTGATTTTCAGCTATTCCGCTTCGGCTATTTCCGCCAGATCCTACTGCGCAGGCGCAGTGCCTGCGCAGTAGATGGGGGGAACTTAGCCGCCAAGGGGAACTTTCTCGGCAGAACATCGGCGCTCATGTGACTACTCGGTCTGGCCCGCCCCTCTCCTCTCTGCCTCTCCTGATGTCAGCCCCGCCCGCCTCTCTACTGATCTGATAGCTACAGTTGGTGGGCGGGGCTGAGAACTCCCAACTCAGGAGAGACAGAGAGACACGAGACTGAGAGGAGAGAGGCGGGCTGGACCGAGCAGTCACATGACTGGCCTTTACAGTTTTATACACAGATCAAAAAAAACGAGGTATGAAGCTGCATATATTTAAAAAAAAACACATACAGCGGTCGCCACGTAATGGATTACAATTGTATTTATTAACAAAAGCCATTTTGACAAAAACACAGTTATACACAGACTAAGAAATGAGATATGAAGCTGCATATATTTTGAAAAGCACATACAGCGGTGGGAACTTAATGGATTATAACTCTGCATTTTTTACCACTCAGGTATTTTAACAGCTGTATGTAGAGTACAAATGTGTTTGTATTCTACTTACACTGTCTCCTACATGTGCTCTGTGACATTATTTCTCAGCCCCCCCCCCCCCCCAGTTTGCACATTCCACTGTGTTAACTCCTAGTGTGCTAGAAGGTGCAAACAGGGGAGCCCAGAGAAATGTCACAGAGACAGTAGTACAGGAACTTCACAGGGCTGTTTGTCAGTTGTGGATTGTAATCCCTCCTAACCTCCCAGCAGCCGTGTGTGTGAATTCCTGTACCTTGTAGTGCACCGGATTAGTGTACTACGTAAAGTGGAGTTCCACCCGTTTTTTAGTTTATTAAAAGTCAGCAGCTACAAAAAGTGTAGCTGCTGACTTTTAATAATCAGACATTCACCTGTCCCACGGTCCAGCGATGCGGCCGCACAGAACCTCACTCCTCTCCCTCTCCTCGGCGCCTTCATATCTACTGTGGGCAGTGACACCCGCCCGTGACAGCTTATGGCTTCACAGCCGGGCGCAGACTGCACGAGCCTCACTGCGATCTGCCATTGGCCAGCCAATCTTCTGGGACCCAGAAGATGGGTCCCAGAGGGGCCGCCTAGTAAATTTTTTATTTATTAAAAGTCAGCAGCTACAAAAAAAGTGGATCTTCTGACTTTTAATAAAAAGACACTCACCTGTCCCACAATCCAGCGACGTGGCCACCCAAACCCTCCATTCTCTCCCCTGCCTGTCCACGGCGCTGGCAATGCTACTGTGGGCATCCGGCTGTGACAGCTTGCAGCTTCACAGCCGGGTGCGCATGTCTCACTGCACTGTCCTGCACAGCCGGACAATCTGGGACCTGTGATGTGTCCCAGAAGATTGCAGGGAGGAAGGGCCGCCTAGGCGGCCAAAGCGGAAGTGGGAGCGCGTCAGTAATCGTGATGCATCGCAGAATCGAATCGTTGACCAGATAATTGTAATCAAATCGAATCGTGAGACCAGTGAAGATGCGCACCCCTACTTTTCAGTAAGTAGCTTATCTTAACTAGAGTTCCACTAGATTTTTTTAGGGGTTCCTTTAGCAGTGGTGTTTTTTTTTTTCTCCTGATGGTGCTTGTGTGGTTCATCATCAACATTACTTACCAAATGGTGTGAGATAAGTAGAGACTCAGGATAGTAACCACCAATGTAAGGGGGAACCCTCTCTGACCATTAATCTAAAAGGGCACCCCTCCCATTGAACACCAATGCAAGAGGGCATTTGTCCCCTGATCACCAATTCAAGGGGGACCTCACCTACTGACCAGTAATGTAAGGGGGCTTCTCTCCCACTAATCACCAATCTTAGGAGTCAATACAAGTTTTCTTTGTGTTTCTTTTCTGGCCATTATTATTTGTTTCATCATTTGTACTGAAAAATAACTTTATTGTATAAAGCAAGAACTGTTTATAAATTATCCCCTTTGTTTCTTTTCTGGCCATTATTGTTATTTGTTTCATCATTTGTACTGAAAAATAACTTTATTGTATAAAGCAAGAACTGTTTATAAATTATCCCCTTTGGGTCCAAAACATGCGAGGTACATTCTTAAAAATGTTATTATTAAATTGTGAGTTGTAAATACAATCCCTTAAATTCATAGTGTCATGGACACCCATTAGAAATCCAACTCCCGTGCAACAAATGGGGCAACTTCCAACAGATTAATATAGCTTTCGTTAAGTTACATTATTGGTTTATATATAAATCTTTTGCAAAATTGCCTCAGACATAATTTTATCTCAGACAAAAGTTTTTCTGCAACACAATACTTACTAATCCAACAGAGTTTACTCTAATTTACCCATTTACTCCAATAAACTCCAATTTACCTCCACATTTCTTATCATCAATATGGTGGTAAGTCTTAATGAATTTGTTGCAGCCATAGCGACAGAATGTAAAAATGTTAAATGTTAAAAAAAAACTGTTGCATGGCTTACAAGAATATGCATTTCTCTTTTTTTTTTAATTCCTTATTAATAGATTTTTCCAACAGGATAGGGTAGTGGACACAAATCCTCTTACACTGTATGCACAGAAATGAGAAAGCAAATACATGTAATAAGGCACAAAAATAGCGGTAAAAACCCATAAACATATGGGATAACATATAACATAACATTGAAAATCAGTCTTCGGCATGACAGATGGAGATATGGCCCCTACATATTCCTACACTGGGGAAAGGTACGCAGGAGAGTGAAGTAAAAAAGCAGTAAAGGAGATTACCCAGTATGGGAGAGGGAATAGCAGGAGGGAAGAGAGACTGGAAAGTAAAGAAGAGGGGGAATGAGGGGGGGAGTCACGTAAGGGAAGGGGAGAAGGCATATGGATGTGAGGCTCTGCAGGTGTAATCGAAACGCATTATCCTGAACCATTCATTATTGCTTCATATTCCCGAGAAAAATCATTCAATAGAACCAAGTGTGCCTTAACCTTTCTTCCCTCCCTTTTAGAGAAGCAGTGACGTCTTCCATATGATGTACCTCAGCAAGTTTAGAGAGCCAAAGTGTTATTATGGGTGGAAGTGCCTGCTTCCAGAGAGCAGGAGTGCACGCTTTAGTCATGTTTAAAAGAATAATTGTCTTTTTTTACCTGTGTTTGGGGTTGTGTATAAATGTAACGGGTAATGTGCTGGGATGTCCCCTAGGTCACAATCTGTCAGTCTTTTAAGTAGAACTCTCACCTGGGACCAGAAACTTCTAAGCTTACCACATGGCCAAAATGTGGAGATGCTTACCCGCTTTCTTCTCTGCACTACCAATAAATGTCCAATGTTTGAGGAAACATTGTATGCAGGCTGTTGAGACCTTATACCATCTGGTCAGAACTTTATAGCCCAATTCCTGGTATTTGTTTGTGTAGCACTACCCCCGCAAGAGCCACTAGAATATTTTGTGTTCTCTGTTTGTCACTGAGCCATGGGCAGAGCGCCGCCCCTGCTCACACCACCAAAGTACCTTGGCCAGGTAGTTCCTTGGATGCCGCACAAAAGAAAAAACACACACACTGGTAAAATAAATGTTTAGCTTGTATTAGGAATAAAGTATAGTTTGGCAGGCTAAGAAAACAGTTAACCAAAACTATCACTAAACAAGGTAGTACAGCAAAGGGACAATGCAACACCGTAAAATACCACTTTAAGACACGCCCGCTAATCCTGTAGGACTCAAGATGTAAACGATAGCTCTCAGACTGAGAGATTTTCCCCAAGTAAGCAAAGAGGGGTAACAAAAACACATGGCTAACTCACTTGTAGACCCTCAGTCAGGAGAGACTAAATTAAAGCTTCAGGAAGTTTGTCAAAGCTACCTCCCACAACTAAACTATAAGTATATGTTGATTCTTCCGCCAGCTTAGCTGGGGCCCATAGGTTTGTGCACAATGAAGTATGCAGTCTCTTTAAGATGAGAAAAAAAAGAGTAATCTCTATAGATGATAAAGTGATTAGCAAAGTTCCCCTTTATTATATGAAGTTGGTGGGTAAGATCACTGTAAGAAAATTGAATGGTAAGAAAAAGTCAGTTTAGTAAAAGGTGGGGGGGGGGGGGGGGATTGTCAGATGTATGTTCCTTTAAATGGAGAAGTTAAACATGTGTGGCTAATTCCTTCCTTGGATGACTTGAACTTCAATTGGAGTAAATGCAGAGTTCTGCCTAGCAGGGGGTGATATCGTTAACTCAGATAACCTGCAGGCAGTATTTGTAGAAACCGTTAAGAAAGGTAGACTGCAGCAATAGATGGGCTCTTGCACATGTGCTGATTGCATAAGCCTGTACTGTACAATGTCTTTAAATTTGAAATAACCTGAACAGCAAACACACTTGCAACAAGGCTAGTGTTAAATGGTTTAGGAACCCTCTCACATGATCCTTATGCAAAGGAGAGTGAATCGATGAGTGTCATGCTGAGGGCCCCCCTTGTTCTTTGAAGAAGTGGCTGCGATGATGATGATGATGTCTTCCCGATCCAGCAGCAAACAGATATCCAAAAGTCTGCCTCCTCAGGATATCTGGCTTTCCGATGACACTTGTAACTTTCTGGCCCAAGCCGGTCTGGTCCGGGTCCATGTGCCCTCACACAGTTCTTCCACACACATCTCTCTCTCTCGCCTTGTGTTCCTGGGCTTTCCCTTTTATGTGCTCCTGCCCCCTGGCAATTGGTCCTGGGCTGTGTAGTTTGGTCTCAGCTAAACTGTAGAAGTTCTGCTTCCAGCATACAAGTCCCAGCAGCTCTGCACTCTTATATTGTAACTTATGATGAACAGAGTGGCTGAATACTGGCATCTTGTGGTCAAAATAAAGATCTGTATTACAGTAACAATGCACAGTGTTACATTCGCTATAGAGGAGTATTGAGCAAAATAAAGTATATCCTCTCTTTGGGCGCAGGACTTTTAACAGTTCCTTGAAGATAAAACATTTAAGGTATGTTGCAATCAAAAGTGTCTAAAGGGAAGCTATACTGGCTTTGCGCTTCGTATGTTTTCTTTCTATGTTATAGTTAGGACTAAAATATACGAAAATTTTAAAGTTTAAGTTTTTAATCAGGTATCTAGGAAATATTGCATAGTATTTTCCTTATATGTGATTAAAAAAATATGTTTGTTTATTTTTTTCCCAAAAAATGTACACTAGCAAGGGGTCCTTTGCAGCTCTTCCCAGTTCACTAAGCACCTTGCAAACAAGGTTCACTCATAGCTGCAGGTCAACCAAAAAACAATTCTGTCTGGCTTTAGAATCATCTGCTTATTTTCCTTCACTAATTCTCTCTAGTGGCATTTTTCAAATTATTTAAGTTCCCCCAGTTATGTTTTTATATTTAAAGTATAAGTAAATCCAAAATATTTTTGGAGTAGGAAAACAATAAACTATGTGCAGAGATTCAACATACCCCTTACAGAATCAAACCATAGCAGCAAAGTTCATGCTCCCTACTTATTGGAGAGTGTATTCTGTGCCTCTTCGAGGAGGCTTGCTGGACCTCTGCAGAGAGACCACTGCTTCCACACAGAAAGCAAGGGTCCTTCTTTGCAACATGCTGATAGGGAACAGGCTTTTCTACTTAGACTGCGGCTACTTTCTAAAGTATAACAAGTGGTGTGTTCCATAAGCTGCACATCAATGCAGACCTGCCTGTAATGAGGTAAATGGCAGTCTCAGCCCGGGATCCCGCCAGGCCACGCCCCAATACTTTTCTCTCCACCCCCGTGCTTAATCTTGGGGAAGGGAAATTCCAAAGAGGAGGGGGGAGGGGGGATTAAATGCATCATCAGCTGCCACTTAGTAAAAAATTGGATATCAGGCGTGTTTGGGACTAGTCATAAAAAAAAATCATGTTTGCGAGATGTTCACACACATAGATCAAGGAAGATCTCTGGTAGCCAGCACCCCAAGAAATGTATCAAAAAGCATGTGTTAGTACATCCAATATTTATCCAGAAATGCAAAAATCCCCCCATAATAATTGAAACTTTATTTTAATTCCTAAATAAAAACAAATGAGAAAAATAAACTGAAAATAAGAAAAGATGATAAAAGTTGATGATACAAAATTCTGAATAATCTGCAAATAAAAAGTAATCCCCAACAACAATGCACTCTAAACCTGAATGTAATAATGGTGCAGGAGGTCAAATAGATGGAAAACTCTGTAAATATATTCTGACAACAGAACTTGAGATAAGTTTAATAATGAATCCAAGACAGGGATAGAATTGATAACCCCAAAAGGGAAATAAATAAAACTATTCATAACAGTGGGTGAGATTTCACTCAAATTTTAAACCCCTGGGGATGCGGGTAGCTAGTTTACCTCTCCTACAAAGGAGGGAGAAATGATCACCACCACAGGTAATGCAATCTACCTTCTCTACGATCTTTTCTCTAACCATTAAGTCTGTACAAACAATGTTAGTCTAACAGGAGCCACATATGTCTTTGACTGTTCACATGTGTTCCTACATTCAGCAAACACCCGTGGTTAGGGACTGATGTCTCCCCCTGTATGCAATCTGTCTGCACTAGTGACCAGCAAAGACATGTGGTGTGGTGAGTTTCACCTTGGAAAAGTTCAGCATAACTGCATTTTTCTGCACCGCACATCAAAGTTGCATTGAGATGTAAATGAGCACACAGAAAACACTTGTTTTCTACGTGCCTTTGATCAGGTGCAGAAAATGAAAGTCACTACACATGGTGTGAACAAACCCTTTAATAATTTCTTGTCTTGAAAAGAGATTGACTTATGCACAATAAACTGGTGGCAGAGTTTGGCATCTTTGCCCTGATCAATACAGTATATGACCTCATCCCTATGTGTGTGTCTATGTGTGTAGCTAGGAGTTTCCAGATCTTGTTACTATCATTTTTTGAATTGCTTCCTTAAGTCAGATGCAGGACTGCCAGTAATTAGACAAGAGAGTTTGTTTTGGCATTTGGTTACAAGTTATGTGCAAAGGCCATTCCAATAAACGCACAATGAGGAAGTAAAAATCATGAAGAAAAACAGAAATCTGCTACTGGTATTTTGAATATGTACATTTTCTTGGAGGCATTAACGTCGTTCAGTCAGTCTACAAATGTAAGTACATATTCTACTGCATTGTACAACATTTGTTTATTATGTTCTTTAAAGCCATTGATATATGGTGCGCTTGTAACTAATGCCACTTATAGTTGAGTGTATGTGTTTTAAAAATCTACATATTTAGATGCTTTTTCAGTAAAGTTGTCTTTCTATCTATCTTAATTGTTATATATTTACAATGGGGTTGATTTACAAAAAAACGGAGAGAGTGAAAAATCTGGTGCAGCTCTGCACTAAACTCATTCACCTTCCAGTTTGTTTTTTTTGTCAAAGCTTTATTGAACAAGCTGAAGTTAGAAGCTAGATTGGCTACCATGCACAGCTGCAGCAGATTTTGCATGCTCCAGTTTTAGTAAATCAACCCCATTGAGTAATAAATATTACGTTACGTTTCTGCAAGTTGAATCCGTCTTACAATTTGATTGCGAGAGATTCAATTAATCTTCTCACGTCACATCAGGAATTAACATTAAAGAAGGAGCCATAAGCATCCTTTACTTACCTTGCACATGATCCCTAATCTCCGCAATCCTGTAAAACCTAACGCTAAGGTAATTTTACTACTAAAGATGAGGCAATTCATCCACAAAGCATGAGATTTAAGCAGAATATGGCTGATTTGCAGAAATAGAGATTAGCAAATAGTGCCTAAAGTACCAATAATCTTTCACCTTTTTTACTTTTGATGGAACAGCAAATTCTCAGAATTAATAAGCCAAATAAAATATAACACCAACCCAAAGTTTTCAACCATTTTTTTGATTGAGTAGAGAAAGTGTCTTGTTTTCTGTGTTCCCATTGTGATTTTTTCCCACACTTCCTCATTCTAGTCAATTGTTACCATGATAAAATGTAACTGTAAATCTCCCTAACAGGCACAACCTCAGCCTTTGATTGCTGTCTATGTCCTCGTTACTGGGATAGAGAGCATGGGGGCTAAAAACACCAATATTACATGACAAAGGATCCAAACCTTCCCATCTATGATTGCACATATCCTGGATTGTGGTGATCTCTGATGTCTCTACATTCCAGTTACTGCTATTGTGAGTCTCAATTAAATTGCATTATTGTATACAGGGGGTCCCCTAGTTAAAAAAAAATCCGACTTACAAACGACTCCTACTTACAAACGGAGGGAGACAACAGGAAGTGAGAGGAAATCTACCCCTAGGAAGGGAAATTCACTCCTGTAAAAGTTATTATGGGGAAAAGGGGTCTCCACTGATTCTTTATCACCAATCGTTGTTTCCACAACAACCCAAAATTTTCAAAATCCAATTGTCATTGGGACAGAAAGTGAGGTGAAATCTTCTGAACAGGGGTACAGACAGCAAAACAAATGTTACAGGAGTGTTAATCCTTCCCTATGCTATCCAAAAAGCTTAAAAATATTTTTTTGGGCTGGAGCTACACTTAAAAAATGTACCTGTTACGATTTACAAACAGATTTAACTTAAGAACAAACCTATAGTCCCTATCTTGTTTGTAACCCGGGGACCCCCTGTAGCTGGAAGATCCGATGTACAGATGTAGGAGAATATTGCTGCTCTATTCAACTATTAAATCATTTTTTAATGGATAAAAGGCCTGAAGCAGGATGGGTGAAGACAGAGGAACCCTCAGATCTATTTTTCATCTCTTTAGGATTTATTTTTTCTTAAAGTATTTTGAATGTAGCTATTAATCTATAACCAATGGCCACTTTCCTGTACTATCTAGGGCATGGCTGGTTTGGATGCTTTTGGTGGATAGTGCTTTGAAACAAGGTCCTATTTTTAAGGCTACACTTTGGAAGTGCCCAGTCGGAGGTGCAGGTCATAAAGTGTTGTCTCACTATGGCAGGAGGTCTCCAAAGTCAAAGCTGTCCAACTACAATGATACTAACACATATGCTGTGTGCTTGGCTGCTATATACTTTGAGGGGGGCACACATTATTTGATCTAAAAAAAAGTTAAGTTAAAAAATATTAAAAAGAATGCATTAAATATTATTTAGAATATGGTGACTGGGATTGTGGGTGCTAAATCAAATTATCAGCCAAGGAGATCGTTATCTGCTCATCTCTAGTCCTTAAAATATTACCACCACTGAACTGGTAACTCTCTTTACTAAATGGTGTGGTGGTGGTCAATTCATACCGTGGTAAGCTTTCTGGCAGTCTCTCTAAAGACAGTTTCGCACATGGTTTTCTCTCCATAGCATGGCAGTATCTCATGTTATTCCCTCTAACACAGCAGTGTCTCACAAAGTACTCTTTCTCATATAGTGTAGTCTCTTACTAAGCATTCAGCAGTTTGTCCCCAAAAAGGTATTAAAGTAGAACTATAGGCAAAACTTTTTTTTGTCCTTCTGGATAGAGTAATGAAGGGTAATAACCCCTGTTAGATTTTGTGGAGATTTCCCTTTACTTCCTGTCCCATAGCCAGACAGGAAGTGAGAGGAAATCCCTTCAAAGTAACCACTTACGGACCGCCGGCCGCAGTTTTATGTCGGTTCTTTGAAGAGGATTATCGTTATGGCAGCAGCTAGTTGCCATAACCCTGGTATCCTCTTCTTCAGCGGGCTGTCTGCTTTCAGATAAAAGTGGTGTCTCCCCCCCTCCTGCCGTGCTTCGGTACCTACCGCTGCTTACCGGAGCCGTTGGTAGCGGCGGAGGCAATCAGGTCCTTCTCCTGGCTAGACATGGATACAAGTGAGGGGAAGATGGCCCCCACTCGTCTCCATATCATTGTAGGGCAGAAGCTAAGTCAAAACGTCACTTCCACCCATAGCTCTTAAAGGGCCATTTGTTTTTTTATTGCATTTTAGTGTAAATATGAGATCTGAGGTCTTTTTGACTCCAGATCTCATATTTAAGAGGTCCTGTCATGCTTTTTTTTATTACAAGGGATGTTTACATTCCTTGCAATAGGAATAAAAGTGACACATTTAAAAAAAAAAAAAAAACAGTGTAAAAATAAAAAATAAAAGGTAAAATAAATAAGAAACAAAAAATTTTTTTAAACGCACCCCGTCCCGCCGAGCTCACGTGCAGAAGCGAATACATACGTGAGTAGCGTCCGCATATGAAATCGGTGTTCAAATCATATCACATATCACAATTATAAAAAAAAATTGGACAAACTTTACTGTAGTCTTTTTTTTTTTTTTATACAAAAAGTGTATTTTTTCCACACAAAAAAAGTGCGCTTGTAAGACCGCTGCGCAAATACGGTGTGACAGAAAGTATTGCAACAACCACCATTTTATTCTCCAGGGTGTTAAAAAAAAAAAAAAAATATATATATATATATATATATATATATATATATATATATATATAATGTTTGGGGGTTCTAAGTAATTTGTAAGTGGTTAAGGGAAGTTACCAGGTGGCCTGTTTCTGTAACAGCTTGGATAGCTCTGGTCTATATAAATAAATGAATATGTTTTGTTATATAAGTTTTGGTACAGTGTGACAGAAGTAACGGAGACTTGCTTTTTTGTATGTAGGCCATAAAATATGAATTCTTCAGACACAGAGACGTGCCCTGACTGTGGGCAGGGTGCTATTGGCAATGGCAAGTACAGCTTTTTTATATAGATCATTACAAAATATTGTTGTATTATGTTTTCTTAAATTTAAAGTAAAGGAAAAAGATTAGAGAGAAAATGTAAAATACTATATATAACCGCTTTCGGACCACCTACCGCAGATTTACTGGATGCATTAGATCAGTATTTCCAAGTAGAAGGCACCTGCACGCTCTCTACAGTCAACAGTGATGTGCCGTTTTTTTTCTCCCTGTAAAAACCGGCACATCACTCAGTAAAAACAGTACACAGATTAAACATTGTTAGGCACACAGTACCCCTTAATTAGCCCTAAATGTTAACCCCTCCAGCCAGTGTTGTTAGTACAGTGACACTGTATATTATTAGCACTAATCACTGTATTAGTGTTACTGGTGATGTCAGTGGCAGTCGGTCCTCCCCCCCAGCATCAGTTAGTTTCAAATTGCCTGCCACACTATAACAAAATAAAATTCCTGTATATATCCCATCCTTTGTCCCGGGGTATGATGGGACTGTGACGTCACAAGGGGGCGGGGTCACCGGGTGACACCACCCGGTGACCACGCCCCATGCCTATATAAGTCGTTGCGCACCTCGCACACAGCATTACAGCAGGAGAGAGCATTGTGTCAACATCAGAAGAAGAGAAGAGGGAACAAGACGACGGAGAAGACCGGGCCACCACTAGCAAAAGAGCGGCAAAAAAGCAGAAGATAGCGGAGGAGCCCGGCAGAAGAACCGGAGAGCAGGAGAAGAACCGGACACCAGAAGAAGAGGCCGCAGAGAGCGGAGAAGTCGAAAGAAGACCCCCGAAGTCGGAAGAAGACCCCCGGAGCTGGCTAACAAATTGCTTTAAAAACCTGTCTAGTGTGTTTTTTTATTGACACTTTTTCCCCCAGGTGAATGGGTAGGGATACGATGTACCCCATACTCATTCACATGGGGTGGGGGCCCGGGATCTGGGGGCCCCCTTATTGAAGGGGGCTCCCGGATTCCAATAAGCCCTCCGCCCGCAGACCCCGACAACCAATGGCCAGGGTTGTCGGGAAGAGGCCCTTGTCCTCATTAACATGGGGACAAGGTGCTTTAGGGTGGGGGGCCGCAGGGCGCCCCCCTGCCCCAAAGCGCCCACCCCCCCATGTTGAGGGCATGCGGCCTGGTACGGTTCAGGAGGGGGGGCACTCGCTCTTCCCCACCCCCTTTCCTGACCGGCCGGGCTGCGTGCTCGGATAAGGGTCTGGTATGGATTTTGGGGGGACCCCCACGCCTTTTTTTGATGTAGAGGGTTCCTCTTAAAATCCATACCAAACCCAAGGGCCCGGTATGCCCCTGGAGGGGAACCCATGCCGTTTTTTTTATTTAAATTTGGCTCTGCGTTCCCCCTCATGATTCATACCAGACACCTGTCAGCAATGCTTGTCGCTCATCGGGAAAGGAAAAAACACAGTTTTCCTTCCCCAATGAGCGAGCCAGCTCGGCACTGGCCCCCGCGACGGGGCTCGCAGGTGTCCAATCTCGCTGTACACTTATTGGGATTTTTTTTACCAAAGACGTAGCAGAATACATGTTGGGCAAAATGTATGAATAAATTTAACAATTTAAATTTTATATTGGATATGTTTTATATCAGAAGGTTTTTTTTTTCTTCAAATGTTATAAAATAAAAATTAAAAAAAAAAAACAGTGGGGATCAAATACCACCAAAAGAAAGCTCTATTTGTGTTAAAAAAAAAATATATATATATATATATATATATATATATATATATATATATATATATATATATATATATATATATATATATATATATATATATATATAGTGTTGCATGACCGTGCCAGTTGAAGTAGTGCAGTGCCGCATAGCAAAAATGGCCTGGTCATGAAGGGGGTAAAATCTTCCGGAGCTGAAGTGGTTTAATATGTTTTGGAAATCAGAACGAAAAAATTGAGTTTAATCGCCAAATAATTATATTATATATAGATATATATATATATTTATTATATAATTGTTTCTATGTATTTACATTTAATTTACATGCATAATGTTTTGTTGTTTGCATATTCCTCTGTTTCCACCTGTAATGTTTTAATGACAATGCTTTTTTTAGCTTAAAGCAGAGTTCCAGCCTGTAAAAAAAAAAAAAAAAATTTAAAGTCAGCAGCTACAAATAAAAATAAGGACACTTACCTGTCCAGGAATCCCGCAATGTCGGCAGCCCGAGCCGATTTGTCCATCAGGTGCAAGTGCAAGCATTGCAAGTAAGGGAAACCAACAGTGAGCCCTGGTTCACAATGATGCGATTTGGCATGCGATTTTACATGTCAAATTGCATTACAAATCGGTGGCGATTGCCGGCAAAGGCAGCGGCCACATTTGCGGCGCCGCACCGGTTCCCAAAAGTAGTTTCTATGCTACTTTTGGCGATCTCGGGGTGCGATTTCCGTTGACATCTGTGCAGAAACACAGATGTCTCTGAAATCGCCCCCGAAATCAAGACTGACATGCATTAATGAAATTGCATGATTTCATTCTTGCAGTCAGTGTGAACCAGGGCTGAAGCATTCAGGCTTCACAGCTGGTTTCCTACGGTGCATGTGCGAGTTGCGCTGCGCTTTCTGAATGATCCTGTCGTCTTCTGGGACACACCCAGGTCCCAGAAAGCAGCGGGGGTGGGGTGGAGGAGAAGGGGCCGGACATGACGTACATCGCATTATGGGGATTTTACCAGGAAGTTGGAGCGGGTACCTGTCAAAAATCGGGTACTCGCTCCCTCCCCCCAAAAAGTGCCAAATGTGGCAGTGGAGGGTGTGAACAAGCGGAGCTTCCCCTTTTGGGTGGAGCTCCGCTTTAATAAATGGCATATGGCTAAACAGAATGTATTTACCATAATGACACTTGTGAGTCAATGCTTAGGACAGTAAGGTAAGGTCTCATTTAAATGGACATGCGTTTATATGCATTTAGGACATTTCTAAACACATATAAATACATGTAATTATTTTAAGGGTACATGCACAAGATTGCAGGCACAAGGGAGCTCTGGCATAAACCTCCTGACGGTTTCTCACATTTGGGAAAATATTTCATATGCAAATGTGTGTGTAAGCACCAATGCAATAGATCATATGCATTTACACAAGTACAAGTGCATACAGCCATTCACTTCAATTATTGGCTGTATACGCCACCCTCAGCTCCCTGGGTGCAGGAAAATGCTGGGAGTTTTATACTAGAGCTCCCTTTTGCCTACTTACATCCGTGTGCATGTACACTATGGTATAATGCTTGCTATGCGTTTACTTCTGTGCAGGCAAATTCAGTTTAGCTGCATTCAAGAAAAAAAAAAATCTGTGTGTCCGGGGGGTAGAGTAGATACTTTGAGGGTGTAGAAACTTGTGTTAGCGCATGTACATTTAAACACAGAAGAGCTTGATCCAAGAAACAAAACGTCTGTTTATACTTCTATACCTATACCCAGATAAATGACAGTGCGTTTAAAAAAAGAAATGCAGGGGATTCATGTGAATGAGGGCTTATCGGGACAACACTGAGTCTCAAAATTTAATAACTGTGCCAATTTTTTTTTACTTTTGTTTCATAGCTCCACCACTTCTGAATATTTGTGGCTAAATTCAGCAAACAAATTAAATGTGCAGGTAGCCGACTCTCAGTGGCCCCTGGCTGCTCGACACACAAACTCTCAAAAAGAAGAGGAAGCCACTCACTATTTAAAAACCTTGATACTGTATACGTTTATTAAACTTTTCAATCATACAGATTGTGCCAATTGGTTAGTATAGCCTTACCCAAATGGTAGAGTCTGTATGATGTAGAGTTTAACAAATGGATATTGATGCCGCGTACACACGACCGGACTTTCCAGCAGAAAAGGTCTGACGATCTCCCGACGGGGTTCCGACGGAGTTCCGACTGAACGGACTTGCCCACACACGAACAGACCAAAGTCCGTTCGTTTTGAATGTGATGATGTACGACGGGACTAAAAAAGGAAGTTCAATAGCCAGTAGCCAATAGCTGCCCTTGCGTCGTATTTGGTAGGCATGTGCAATTCGTTTCATAACTAACCTAAATTCGGCCGTATTTTGCATCCTTTTTTGAAGAAAAAAGTCAGATAAAGCCCACCCACGATCGTAATATCCGACGGAATGATTCCGTCTGACCTTTTCTGACGGAAAGTCCGGTCATGTGTACGCGGCATGAGGCTTTTAAATGGTGAACAGCTTCTCCGTCTCTTTGCGAATTAATAAAAAATATGTACTTCAGATGTTGGGAGGAGTCAGAAGACTCACTATGGTTCACAAAGCATAAAATATTTCTCATTTCTATTATTTGCTGTTCTGTACAGTCACAATGTAGTTCTGAATACAGACAGCATCTAGCATTGTTTTTAAATACAAATAACTGAGGGTTATTAGATGTGGAGCTTGTACAAAAGAGTGCCATCGTTCAGTTGTGTCTAGGGTAGAAAAATATCTAAATACCGCCCTGCATCCAATCATTTAGCATCTAGGCATTTAGAACAAAACATTAATGTATAATTCACATCATATATCCTTATGGTGCTTGTAAACCTTAAACTGAAAAAAATATTTAAATTGTTTTTAAACCCACAACTGTAAAATCAGTCTGTATATGCAGTAAAGCATGCTTGTGGAACCTAAGGGGTTATTCCTCTGCATTATGTAAAAAGGCTGCTTGATCTTGCTTGATCTTGTATGCACAGATCCCCCCCCCGCCCTGCGCTGTCCTGGACAAGTCCGGATAAGACAGTGTCTGGAGTCAGGCTGCACAGTTTGGTGTGTATTGCTAGAGAGTTTTTTTTTATGGGAGAGTGCATGTGATCAGTACAGGGCCAATCAGCATTGTTCAAACACGTCCAGACAGAAGGTCCTGAAGGTCCTACAGCCTCATAAGACAGTTCAGTGCAATATGAAAACTCCTCCTACAAGCTTCACCAGGAACTGATAGAAATCACAAGACTGCTATATACTGCGAAAAGATGAGATGAGATGAGAAAAGGTATTTAGCTGTTTATTGTTACTAAAATAATTGCATTTCCATGTTCTGTGTACTGTGGGAAACCAGATATAATGAATGCAGGGTCCTGGGTTTAGTAACACTTTAAATAATTTTTTACCCCACCTTTTCTAGTTAGCCCAATCTTTGGGCTGCGCTGGCAAATTTTATTTTTTTCCTCAAGCAAAGGGTTTTTATTGGGAAAACTATACAGAACATACGAATTCCAGAGCAAATTAAATCCAGAAGCAGTGGCGGCCCGTCCATAGGGGGCGCCTGGGCGCCACCCCCCCCTCTGCACAGTCACAAAAAAAAAAAAAAAAAAATGAAAAAAAAAAAAAAAATTTTTGGGAAACTGGCCCTTTAAAAAATGATAAAAAAAATCGAAAAAAAGGTCCATAAGTGCACTGCGTTCGGGCGCCGGGCGCCGGGCACTATGGGAAGCGCCACGTCTATGCAATCACGAGATTGCAGACGCGGCGCTTCATTTGCGGGCTTTTAACCCGCCTTGTGGCGCGATCCATCGCGCCGAGTAGCTTCCGCATATTATATGCATTAGCTGGCCGGGACTTTGAGTGACATTCAAGGAATGATGTCACTTCCGCTTTTTATTTCCCAGTGCGCCCGAGCAGAGGAAGCATGAGGAGCGGACTCCTCTACTGCTGTGTGACTACACAGTCACACCGAGATTAGAGAATGCTGTATAGGGAGAGTGAGAGAGCCGTCCTCAGAGTCAGAGCAGGAGCCGTCTCAATGTATGGGGAGAAGGATGGAGCCAGACTCACTGTGCTGGGCTGTCTTCCAGGTGAGTGCTGGGGGGGAGGGGAGGAAAAGTTCTGCTGGATGGAGGGGGACCCAAACACTTCTATCTGTCTAATCCTCTCTCTGGATTCACACACATTCTATCTCTATCTCTCTATCTATATCTCTCTATCTCTCTATCTATATCTATATTTCTCTATCTCTCTATCTAAGTCTCTCTATCTATATCTATATCTCTCTATCTATATCTATATCTCTCTATCTATATCTATATCTCTCTATCTATATCTATATTTCTCTATCTCTATATCTATATCTCTCTATCTATATCTATCTATCTATATCTATCTATCTATCTCTCTATCTATATCTCCCTATCTCTCTATCTATATCTATATTTCTCTATCTATATCTCTCTATCTCTATCTCTATATCTATATCTCTCTATCTCTATCTCTATATCTATATCTCTCTATCTATATCTCTCTATCTATATGAATATCTGTCTATATCTCTATCTCTCTATCTATATCTCTCTATCTATATCTATATCTCTATATCTATATCTCTCTATCTATATCTCTCTATCTATATCTCTCTATCTATATCTATATCTCTCTATCTATATCTATATCTCTCTATCTATATCTATATCTCTCTATCTATATCTATATCTCTCTATCTATATCTATATCTCTCTGTCTATATCTATATTTCTCTATCTCTATATCTATATCTCTCTATCTATATCTATCTATCTATCTCTCTATCTATATCTATATTTCTCTATCTATATCTATATTTCTCTATCTCTATATCTATATCTCTCTATATCTCTCTATCTATATCTCTCTATCTATATCTATATCTCTCTATCTATATCTATATTTCTCTATCTCTATATCTATATCTCTCTATCTATATCTATCTATCTATCTATTTCTCTATCTATATCTATATTTCTCTATCTATATCTATATTTCTCTATCTATATCTATATTTCTCTATCTCTCTATCTATATCTCTCTATCTATATCTCTCTATCTATATCTCTCTATCTATATCTCTCTATCTATATCTCTCTATCTCTCTATCTCTATCTCTATCTGTCTATATCTATATCTCTCTATCTATATCTCTCTATCTATATCTCTCTATCTATAGCTCTCTATCTCTCTATCTATATCTATATCTCTCTATCTATATCTATATCTCTCTGTCTATATCTATATTTCTCTATCTCTATATCTATATCTCTCTATCTATATCTATCTATCTATCTCTCTATCTATATCTATATTTCTCTATCTATATCTATATTTCTCTATCTCTATATCTATATCTCTCTATATCTCTCTATCTATATCTCTCTATCTATATCTATATCTCTCTATCTATATCTATATTTCTCTATCTCTATATCTATATCTCTCTATCTATATCTATCTATCTATCTATTTCTCTATCTATATCTATATTTCTCTATCTATATCTATATTTCTCTATCTATATCTATATTTCTCTATCTCTCTATCTATATCTCTCTATCTATATCTCTCTATCTATATCTCTCTATCTATATCTCTCTATCTATATCTCTCTATCTCTCTATCTATATCTATATCTCTATATCTATATCTCTCTATCTATATCTCTCTATCTATATCTCTCTATCTATATCTATATCTCTCTATCTATATCTATATCTCTCTATCTATATCTATATCTCTCTATCTATATCTATATCTCTCTATCTATATCTATATCTCTCTGTCTATATCTATATTTCTCTATCTCTATATCTATATCTCTCTATCTATATCTATCTATCTATCTCTCTATCTATATCTATATTTCTCTATCTATATCTATATTTCTCTATCTCTATATCTATATCTCTCTATATCTCTCTATCTATATCTCTCTATCTATATCTATATCTCTCTATCTATATCTATATTTCTCTATCTCTATATCTATATCTCTCTATCTATATCTATCTATCTATCTATTTCTCTATCTATATCTATATTTCTCTATCTATATCTATATTTCTCTATCTATATCTATATTTCTCTATCTCTCTATCTATATCTCTCTATCTATATCTCTCTATCTATATCTCTCTATCTATATCTCTCTATCTATATCTCTCTATCTCTCTATCTCTATCTCTATCTGTCTATATCTATATCTCTCTATCTATATCTCTCTATCTATATCTCTCTATCTATAGCTCTCTATCTCTCTATCTATATCTCTATCTCTATCTATATCTGTCTATATCTATATCTCTCTATCTATATCTCTCTATCTATCTCTATATCTCTCTATCTATATCTATATCTATATCTGTCTATATCTATATCTATATCTCTTTATCTATATCTCTTTATCTATATCTCTTTATCTATCTCTCTCTATCTATCTCTCTCTATCTATATCTCTATATCTATATATCTATATCTCTCTATCTATATATCTATATCTATATCTCTCTATCTATATCTCTCTATCTATATCTCTCTATCTATATCTATATCTCTCTATCTATCTCTCTCTATCTATATCTATATCTGTCTATATCTATATCTCTCTCTATCTCTATATCTGTCTATATCTATATCTCTCTCTATCTCTATATCTGTCTATATCTATAGCTCTCTATCTATATCTATCTATATCTATATCTCTATATCTATATCTGTCTATATCTATATCTATATCTCTCTATCTATATCTATATATCTCTATATCTCTCTATCTATCTCTATATCTCTCTATCTATATCTCTCTATCTATATCTATATCTGTCTATATCTATATTTCTCTATATCTATATTTCTCTATCTCTCTATATCTCTCTATCTATATCTATATCTATATCTCTCTATCTATATCTATATCTCTCTATCTATATTAATATCTGTCTATCTCTATATCTCTCTATCTATATCTCTCTATCTATCTATCTATCTATCTATCTATCTATCTATCTATCTATCTATCTATCTATATCTCACTATTGATATTGCTACTGATACTACTACTACTACTGATACTACTACTGGTATTAATAACACATAAAAATTAAATATGAATAATATGAAATACATGGGTTTATATAAAATCCTACTACAGATCCCAGCGGTGTATACATGGAGATCAGTATATAGGAATAGATGTCTATCTATCTATCTATCTATCTATCTATCTATCTATCTATCTATCTATCTATCTATCTATCTATCTATCCCACCCAGTCTCTGTCTGTCTATCTCTCCCACCCAGTGTCTATCTATCTGTAGGCCCTAATGCGGGCGAGTGACGGGGGGGGGGGTGGAATGGGGTTGGTTGGGGCTTTGTTTGCGCCCCCCCAAAAAAATGGACCACCAGCCGCCACTGTCCAGAAGTATATAGCTAGTATTACTAAGTGTTCTGTCAACACCATAAACATTACTATACTGTCAGGAACCATGAATCAGACTGAGACTGAAGTGCAGTAAAAATTACAATATTTAATAAAATGGTATAAACAGAGCAAACGTAGTCAAAACATAGCCAGAGTTCAGTAACCAGGACGGGTAGTCAGAACAAGCCAGAGAAACGGGAGTCCAGAGATCAGCGAAGTCGGGTGCAGCAAACAGGATCAGGAACCAGAAGGGAAGTCAGCCAAGCAAAAGTTTTTCATAGGAAAACACAGCAGAGAGAGTCCTTATATGTTGACCAAGGCAAAGGTACAGATGATCTGATCCAAGGAGTTTATATAAGCAGCAGCTCTAGCTGACGAGCAGGAAATGAAGACCAGGTGAGTCACTGTGGAAGGAAGAGTCTGGCAATTAAGCATCAGCTGAGCACAGAGCTCTGAGAAGGAAGGGCTGAGCCCAGCCCTGATAGTTACATACATCAGTTTTCATCTCATTCGCATGTACAAGAGACATTTCTTTGTGGAATCCCTATAGGGTCACAGCATATTTCCCCTCACCAAGTCATCACCATGGTGTTCAGTGGCCTCTTGTTTATAAAAGTATACAGTCCATAACCAGATCAACTGGGGCTAAGCCTGGAACATCCAGCCACGGAGACCATATTTTGTCGAATTTACCCCTGCCACCCCTGTGCTGTTAAATAAACCTCTTCAATCTGATGGTGCCTCCCATTTTAGAAATCCATTCCTGCAAATTTCCAGTGTCTCAATATTACTAAGCGAGCTTAAAAAATGGCTCTTGCGATGGCCTATCTATGGGCATCTCCACTTGGAGACTATCTAATATACCCAGTAGACAGTATTTAGGGTCCTCTGGGATCTGAGCCTGGAAGACCCGATTGAGAGTGTCTACAACCTTCCAATATAGGTGCAGCTTCAGGCACTGCCATAGCAGGTGTATCAGATCCGCGTAGTCCCTGCAACACCTAGTGCTTGTGGGATCTGATTGTACACCCATGCGAGCTAACTTGGCCGGCGTGTAGTGATGCTAGCACAATTTTCATGTGAACCTTTAAAACTGTTTTAAATTGAAAGAGTTTGATTTAGATGCTGTATTTGACTCTATTTGGGAGATTCGGCTTTATTTTTAATACTGTGACCATTGTCACTGGGTTAGAAAGTAAGGTAAAATCTTCAGTTTCTGAGTTGTCACCAGGAGAGCAGTAGAGGGAAAATGATCTAACAGAGAAGCCTCCTGCTGTGACAAATAGAGATAGACAATAAAAAAACTTCCTCACGCTCTCCAAGACTACTACAATTTGCCAGCAGTTTCACCTTCATTTAATAGCATAAAATAAAATGTTGGACTTATGGCACTCATTTGTCAATAACAGGCTATAAACCAAGTTTCACAAAGTTGTAAATTATGAAAATATCCTGCCCATCATCATCAAATAGTCTACAGTACATTAGCCTACTCTTTTCTTAGACTAGACTAAACACTGGCAATCATTGTAGATTTATGTTATTTTTATTATTATTATACAGGATTTATATAGCGTCAACAGTTTACGTAGCGCTTTACAACTTGAGGGTAGACAGTACAAATACAATACAATTTGATACAGTAGGAATCAGAGGGCCCTGCTCCTTAGAGCTTACAATCTAAGAGGGAAGGTCAAGAGATACAAGAGGTAATAACTGTGGGTGATGTGCTGATTGAGAAGATAAGTGTACAGTTGTTAGGTGGGGGCCAGATAGGCTTCTCTGAAGAGATGAGTTTTCAGGGATCGTCTGAAAGTGGATAAAGTAGGAGAAAATCGGACGGATTGGGGTAGAGCATTCCAGAGGATGGGGGAGGCTCTGGAGAAGTCCTGAAGGTGAGCATGGGATGAGGTGACAAGGGAGTTTGAGAGCAGGAGGTCTTGGGAGGAGCGAAGAGAATGATTAGGTTGGTATTTTGTGACTAGGTTAGAGATGTAGCTGGGGGCCAGGTTGTGGATGGCTTTGTAAGTTATAGTTAGTATCTTGAATTTAATTCGGTGACTGAGTGGCAGCCAATGGAGGGATTGGCAGAGGGGTGTAGCAGACGCTGAGCGGTTTGTGTGGTGGATGAGCCTGGCAGCAGCGTTCATGATGGACTGAAGTGGGGATAGCCTATTTAGAGGTAAACCAATGAGGAGGGAGTTGCAGTAGTCAAGGCGGGAGATGATGTATTTATTTTCAGATGTAGGTGTGTTTTTTCTAGTCTGATAAGACTTTATTACAATAGAGTGGTGTAACAAGGAGTTTTTTGATACTTGTGCTTGGAGTAGTATGGCACTGTTGCATAAATTCAAGGAAATAAAATTAGGTAAATAGATACTAAAAAAGAGATATCAAAAGGCACTGCTTAGAGAAGACACAAAATAGGGAATCAACATACACAGGAAATGAAACATTGATTTACCATACACACAGAACTGTCTTAACCGCTTGCCGACCCCATAACTGGGAAAATTACTTTGATGTTAAATACCGGCTGTAGCTAGATGCTATAACCCCTATATTTTCTTTTCTCTTAGGCAATTCTCTTTCAGATAAAAGTGATCCCTGCAGCGGATTCACCACAGGTTCACTTTTAAAAGCGGCAGGAGAGGCGCCCCCTCCCGCCCCTTCCGGTGTTTCTCGGGCTTACGTTACTGATCACTGAGCCAGGGAACCATTCGGCACTGGCAGTGTCTTCCCATAGAGATAAGTGATGGTAAGATGGCCACCACTCATCTCTATGCCCTTGGAGGAATGGACCAACGTCATGACATCACTTCTGGTTCCCGGGCCATGTAAACTTTTTTTTTCTTAAAGCAAAAGATCTTTTTTTTTTTATCTTTTGCTTTTAAGGGTAAAGGAGAAATTTGGGATCTCTCCATAAAGAGGACCTGTCATGCTGTATTGTTATCACAAGAGATGTTTACATTCCTTTCAATAGCAAAAAAAGGAATCACTTTTTTTTTTAAAGGGACATTGTAAAAGTTTTAAAAAATGTAATAAATTTTTTTTTTAAAGAGCCCCCGTCCCCACATGCTTGCGCGCAGTAGTGAACGCATATGTAGGTCATGCCCACATATGTAAACGGTGCTTACACCACACATATGAGGTATCACAGCGAATGTCTGAGCGAGAGCAATAATTCTAGCACTAGACATCCTCTGTAACTCTAAACTGGTAACCTGTAGACTCCATTCACCTATGGAGATTTTTCAGTACTGTAGTTTGGTGCCATGTAAAGCATGGCATGTTAGGTAGCTATTTACTCAGCGTAACATTATCCTTCACATTATACAAATAAATTGGGGTATATATATATATATATATATATATATATATATATGTGTGTGTATATATTTTTTATTCATTAAAGTGCATTTTTTCACAAAAAAAAGGGGTTGCAAAAACCGCTGTGCAAAAACCGTGTGACATAAAAAATTGCAATGACCATCATTTTCATCTCTAGAGTCTCTGCTAAAAAATATATATAATGTTTGGGGGTTTCTACCAAAAAATACAGATTTTTACTTGTAAACAACAAATGTCAGAAAAGGGTTGGGTCCTTATGTACTAAGGACACTGAAAAGAAGCAATACATTCATATACCCAATCAGTGGAATGTTAATTAATAGCAGGACGTTTCTTTGGTTGATGTAGGTCTTCAAGCAGGCAATGCTTTATGAAGGTATTTTCTTTAATTCTTCCAAGATAAAGCATTCCTTTCTGCTGTTTCAGTGCTTCATCTCTGAAGCTGATACCAAGTTAAACTCAAATACTAACACTTCTTGCATTTAAAATACATTTAATTAGATTTAATTAGATATTAATTAATACAAGTGTGCATTGATTTGTGCCATTTTATATTTGGCTGGAGTTCCGTTTTAATTTGACTTGGTATTAAGCTCTTCAGAGTGTAAGAGGAAGAAGCAGCACAAGAAGCCAATTAGTTCATGAACTGACAATGAGTATGCTGGAGAAGAAATCAGAGTGCCAGAACAAGGAGCTCATCACAGAGCTGCTTCTCGTTCACTGTCCACTCATACGCTGGGGGCGGGACTTTGACAGCTTGAGTTCAGAGAAAGTGAGTTGAGTAATGTTGGCCTTCATTTAAACTGTCATCTAGGGGTGAAAAAAGGACTGCAGGTCATCTTCAGATTATTATTTTTCTAATAATAGGATATATATATATATATATATTTATTTTTTTTTTCATTTTTGGCTGGAGTTCTGCTTTAGGGCACAGACCACTTTAGCAGCACCTGTTGTCAACCACTTTCATCATCAATGTATTTAATTAGAACTCATTTTTAAAATTATTGGCAGGTGAACTTTCATCCACTTGAACTTTGTTTACATAACCTGAATTTTTATTTCTATTTTCCTTACAGCTCATCTAATATTCCATGAGCTATTTTGCTATGACACTTATATATTGTCTCCACCATCACCACAGAATGCAAAGCAAAGGGAGAAAGATGAGTATATGGCTGAGAAAATTGTCAAACCTCTTGAATCAAATGGATTTAAATGTTACTATGGTTCCAGAGACATAAATGGTGGTGAACCTGTTATATCAGCCTTAAGTAAACCAATTACTATAATACCAATAACTATTATACCAGTTTATAGGGACAGGATTTTTTCCGCATTTCGGAACCTACTCCTCAGAGTGGATTATTTGGATAGAATTGTGTTTCTGACGTTTGATTCAACGCCGATTATGCCTCCAGCTGTTGCTAGGAACAGTTACTCAATTGCAATCAACGACCCCTACCTGCTACCAAAGCTGATGAAAACAATTACAAAAAAGGCACAGCAGATACCAATACATGTCAGGAAAAGAAAATTTGAACTGAGTGACCCAGGTAATGATATGTTCATCGCATATTTTGAAGGAAGTGATTGATTAAATGGGTCTATAAAGTGACACAATGGCAGAAAAAATTAGGGAAATTTGATTGTGAGTGTAGTGCTTAGAGCTTTTGGGGAGCTCTCAAAGTCATTAATACCCCATCCTTAGAAAAGATTTTGGCCCAAATATCAAGCTGCACTTAATGCATATTAAAATGACATGGTAGTCTGAGAGGCCAATATAGCATGCCCTAGGCACACCAAAAAAGTTGTTTTTGATGGTGAAAAGTACATGTCCTTGCCTCCCTCTCAGATACACACACAGGCTGAATTTTTCAGTTAAGTCGTGACTTACTGCCATTAATAGGTGGGTCCTAATCTCAATTTGGTCAGAGGTTAAATTTCAATGTACTGGCTGGCCCTAGATCCAAGGAGGCACCAAAGGGGCACAGCTAACAATCTGAAGACTTAGGTCAGGTAAGGCTCATGCTATGGTTAAAATTTAGGAGGCTAAGCAATTAACTTTTAGGATTAAGTTTTGGGTTAAGGATCTTTTTTGTAAGTTATGGTTAGGGCTAGGTTTAAAGGTAAGTCTCCATTTTCAGTGTTATATTATCTCTAACCAAATTATATTTTATAGTTTTGGATTAAGTACAAAACAGATAAAACTCCCACTAGATTATTTTTTAGCATTTGTTTATCACTGGGGAAACTTTTATTACTTCCTGTCTCAAAGACACAACAAGAAGTTAGAAGCAATCTTCCAAAGTTGGGGAATTTTCCCTATTAGACACTTGGGAACAGATATCTCCATATCTCTTATTCTAGGGACAGCTCGAAAATGTTGGATTTACCTTCACTTTCTTTCTCATGACAATGGTCATTAGTACAATAGAGGGGTGAATTTCCCTAAAGGGGACACAGACAGCGATTAAAATTCGACAGACGATCTCACTCTTCCCAACTCAATTCAAAGTAAAAAATAAACATTTGCCTAGAAATGCAAGTTAAAGAATATGTTACCACAACATTTTACACTCTGAGCTCTTTATGCAGCTGAAAAAAAGGGAGAAAAAATTATTATGCATACACAAGTGTATTGCCTTTCATTTCTGTTTTAAACTGAACAGGTTGTTTTACAAGGTGAGGGTTAACATATACTGTAAGCTAATCATACAGTTAAATAATTGAAGGGCAATTAAGGGTTAATTTTTAGGGATGAGGTTGAATTTTGGGATTGGAAGAGGTTGGGGTCAGGTTATAGGCCAGTGTCATTAGAAACAGTTTTTTGAAATCTGTTTTTCCAAAGCCTCTTTCTAAAAACTTTTACTTTTTACCTTTCTGCTGTTATTGCAAAGTTTCACCTGTAATAATGGTCCACCCCTACATTGACACTGGCCACAAAATGCAAAATATGATTTGAGAAGTTGTTAATGACAAATATTTAAGGAAGCAAACCATTAACACAGAAATGTGCATGGTGTCATACGTTTATTTCAACATTGTCAAAAAACTGGTTAAAGTTGTAATGGTTCAAATTCTCACAAAGGGCTATGTAAAAGTAAACAGAGTTTTTGCTAACAAGTAACAGAAATACAGCAGCTTTAAACACTCTGTATGATACATTGTTGTACATATATATATATAAAAAAAGATTCTGCTGCAAAAAGAGAAATGTGTTTCCATGGGTGGGTCAGTACTGGTGAAAATTATAGATAAATGAGTCTGAAGTTCAGTTGAGTTCAGTGCCAAGGACATTTTATCCAAAGTCTGCACACCTAGAGAAATGTAAAAAGAGTATCTTTCATTTTTTCATTATAGATTATATGCCTATCCAGTCCAAGTAGAGAGCTAGGGATGAGCTGAACACCCCACGGTTCGGTTCGCAGCAGAACATGCGAACAGGCAAAAAATTTGTTCGAACACGCGTTAAAGTCTATGGGACACGATTGTGAAAAATGAAAAGTGCTAATTTTAAGGGTTAATATGCAAGTTATTGTCATAAGAAGTGTTTAGGGACCTGGGTCCTGCCCCAGGGGAGATCAATGAAAAAAAAAGTTTTAAACACGGCTGTTTTTTCGGGAGCAGTGATTTTAATAATGCTTAAAGTGAAAAAATAAAAGTGAAATATTCCTTTAAATTTCATACCTGGGGGGTGTCTATAGTATGCCTGTAAGGTGGCGCATTTTTCCCATGTTTAGAACAGTCCCTGCACAAAATGACATTTCTAAAGGAAAAAATGTCATTTAGAACTACTTGCGGCTAGAATGAGTTGTCTATGGGAGAAATCAAAAGTGCTAATTTTAAAGGCTTATATGCATGGTATTGTCAAAAAAAGTGTTTGGGGACCTGGATCCTCCCCCAGGGGACATGTATCAATGCAAAAAACAAGTTTTAAAAACAGCCGTTTTTTCGGGAGCAGTGATTTTAATAATGCTTAAAGTGAAAAAATAGAAGTGAAATATTCCTTTAAATTTCACACCTGGGGGGTGTTCATAGTATGCCTGTAAAGTGGCGCATTTTCCCCGTGCTTAGAACAGTCCCTGCACAAAATGACATTTCTAAAGGAAAAAAAGTCATTTAAAACTACTCGCGGCTATAATGAATTGTCGGGTCCGGCAATACAGATAAAAGTCATTGAAACAAACGGCATGGGGGTCCCCCAAAAATCCATACCAGGCCCTTTGGGTCTGGTATGAATATTAAGAAGAACCCCAAACCAAAATTTAAAAAAAAAATTGTGTGGGGGTCCCCCTCAAAATCCATACCAGACCCTTCAGGTCTGGTATGGATTTTAAGGGGAACCCCGTGCCAAAATTTAAAAAAAATGGCGTGGGGGTCCCCCCAAAAATCCATACCAGACCCTTATCTGAGCACGCAACCTGTCAGGCCACAGGAAAAGAGGGGGGGACGAGAGAGCAGTCCCCCCTACTGAACCTTACCAGGCCACATGCGGGGCCACCCGGGTACGTAAACGGGTAACGGGTGATACCACGGGGAAGCTATTAGGAAGTCCCTGTGGGTTGGAGGGGGGCGGGGTCACCCGGGTACGTCACCGTTTGGCCCCGACCTCTGTTATAAAGGAACTGTCCCGCTGAAGCGTCATAAGGCGGGTGCTTCCTATGGAGGCGGATCTTTTTTTTTCCAGTCCATCGGCGGAGTGAGAGAAGAAGATGAATGGACTCCGTGGGACATTTTTATTTTTTAATAAAGGACTTGTCCCAAGATGTGTCTTGTGGTTTTTTAACATTTTGACACTTTTTTTGTAAAATGGTAGGGGTATAATGTACCCGATACCATTTCAAACAGGGGGGTCGGGATCACGGGGTCCCCTTGTTAAAGGGGCTTCCAGATCCCGATAAGCCCCCCGCCCGCAGACCCCCACAACCACCGGGCAAGGGTTGTGGTGATGAGGCCCTTGTCCCCATCAACATGGGGACAAGGTGCTTTGGGGAGCTACCCCAAAGTACCCTCCCCATGTTGAGGGCATGTGGCCTGGTACAGTTCAGGAGGGAGGGTGCTCTCTCATCCCCCCTCTTTTCCTGCAGACTGCCAGGTTGCGTGCTCGGATAAGGGTCTGGTATGGATTTTTGGGGGACCCCCACGCCATTTTTTTAAATTTGGCGCAGGGTTCCCCTTAAAATCCATACCAGACCTGAAGGGTCTGGCATGGATTTTGAGGGGGGCCCCTACGCCATTTAAAAAAAAAAATTGGCACAGGGTTCCCCTTAATATCCATACCAGACCTGAAAGGCCTGGTATGGAATTTGGGGGAACCCCCACGTAATTTTTTTAAAAATTTTGGTTTGGGGTTCCCCTTAATATTCATACCAGACCCAAAGGGCCTGGTAATGGACTGTTGGGATCCCATGCCGTTTTCTTCAATTACTTTTATCTGTATTGTTGGACCCGATAATTCATTATAGCTGCGAGTACTTTTAAATGACTTTTTTTCTTTTAGAAATGTCATTTTGTGCAGGGACTGTTCTAAACACGAGAAAAATGCACCACTTTACAGGCATACTATAGTCACCTCCCAGGTACGAAATTTAAATGAATATTTCACTTTTATTTTTTCACTTTAAACATTATTAAAATCACTGCTCCTGAAAAAACGTCCGTTTTTAAAACTTTTTTTTTGCATTGATACATGTCCCCTGGGGCAGGACCCAGGTCCCCAAACACTTTTTATGACAATACCGTGCATATAAGCCTTTAAAATTAGCACTTTTTATTTCTCCCATAGACAATTCATTATAGCCGCGAGTACTTTTAACGGCTTCCCGACCGCTTCACACACATACTGCGGCAGAAGGGCACGTACAGGCAGATTAACGTACCTTTACGTTGCCCTTTAAGAAACGGTGTGCGGGCCCGCGTGCGCTGCGACCTCCGTGAGTGTGATCACGGGTCTCACGGACTCGATGTCCGCGGGGATACCTGTGATCGTCTCACGAAAAGGAAGAACGTGGAAAAGCTAATGTAAACAAGCATTTCCCCGTTCTGCCTACTGACACTAATCACAGCTCCCTGTAATTGGGAGCGGGGATCAGTGTCGTGTCACACGTAGCCCCTCCCCCCCACAGTTAGAATCACTCCCTAGGACACACTTAACCCCTACAGCGCCACCTACTGGTTAACCCCTTCACTGCCAGTCACATTTACACAGTAATCAATGCATTTTTAATTGCACTGATCGCTGTATAAATGTGAATGGTCCCAAAATTGTGCCAAAAGTGTCCGATCTGTCCGCCATAATGTCGCAGTCATGATAAAAATCGCTGATCACTGCCATTACTGGTAAAAAAACATTATTAATAAAAATGCCATAAAACTATCCCCTATTTTGTAGACGCCATAACTTTTGCGCAAACCAATCAATAAACGCTTATTGTCATTTTTTTACCAAAAATATGTAGAAGAATATGTATCGGCCTAAATTGAAGAAAAATTTTTTTTTTTATATATTTTTGGGGAATATTTATTATAGCAAAAAGTAAAAAATAATGTGTTTTTTTTTCAAAATTGTCGCTATTTTTTTGTTTATAGTGCAAAATATAAAAACCGCAGAGGTGATCAAATACCACCAAAAGAAAGCTCTATTTGTGGGAAAAAAAGGACGTCAATTTTATTTGGGAGCCACGTCGCACAACCGTGCAATTGTCAGTTAAAGCGACGCAATGCCGAATCGCAAAAAGTGCTCTGGTCTTTGGCCAGCCAAATGGTCCGGGGCTTAAGTGGATAAATGACTTTTTTCCTTTAAAAATGTCATTTTGTGCATGGACTGTTCTAAATACGGGAAAAATGCGCCACTTTACAGGCCCCCCAGGGTACGAAATTTAAAGGAATATTTCACTTTTATTGTGTCACTTTAAACATTATTAAAATCACTGCTCCCGAAAAAATGGCCCTTCTTAAAACTTTTTTTTGCATTGATACATGTCCCCTGGGGCAGGACCCAGGTCCCCAAACAGCTTTTATGACAATACCAGGCATATAAGCCTTTAAAATTAGCACTTTTGATTTCTCCCATAGACTTTTAAAGGGTGTTCCGCGGCTTTCGAATTTGCCACGAACACGCCAAATTGTTCGCTATTCGATGAACAGGCGAACACCTAATGTTTGAGTCGAACTTACGACTCGAACATCAGGCTTATCCCTATAGAGAACAATGCCAGAAAAGTAGTAATTTGTGTTTGTAGAAAAGCCTTTAGTTTCAAATTACCTATCTGGGTGAGCTTTATTCAATGACTACTTACTGCCCCTATATTCAGTTGATAACCAGAATTGAAGGGATTAGCTTATGTGTTCTTTCAGGTGCATTTTGCTTGTATTTATAGCAGAACTAAATTCTCTCAATCAACATTAACCATGTGTAATCCTTATGCTGCTATCCTTGGTTTTTTTTTGGTATTACATGAGCTAAATTAGCTAAGTGATAAGGCATTCCTCAGAGTGGGTGCCCGATGGGACACAGTTTTAAAACCTTTAGACATAATTTAAGCATAAGTCTCATCATCATTCAAAATAGAAATGTGTTGTTCCATTATCCTCCTAATATTTCTGAATTTTAGACTATATGGAGTAGAGAATACAGGGACCCCCATCTACCTGTCTTCTCTTTTGTCTTGTAACAGGGCACTCCTATGAATTGTATCCACAGTATCTACTGCCCTATAAACCATGTCTCTACTGTACCCACGTGAAAAGAACCTGTCGCTCATATCCCTATTTTTTTCAAAATCTACGTCCTCGCTGCATATTATCCTTAGCCGTATAAACTGTCCCATTGGTATGCCTCAAATGATATGACGGGGATGTCCAGTGTCAGCATGGAGAAGTGTATTTTCTGACAGGGGTTTCCTATACAAGCTAGATATAATCATGCCATCTCTACCTGAGAGGGAGACATCCAAGAAAGGGATGGATTCACTGCTCATCTGTCCAGTGAAATTTAAATGGGACCGTATGCAGAACAATTACATTTACAATTATAATAATTAATCAATAATAAACCAATACTACAATGGATTTGAATGGCCGGGGCCCTTTATTATTGGTATTATAATTTATTTACCAACTTATAACAATAATAAACATGTCCATTTTCTTTAAAACATAACACTCATTTATTTATATTGTAAACCATCACTATAACTCAGCCATGACAGCTCGAGTTAATACCAAGACATGTTAAACAGTTCCATAACTGTCCCTTTTCTTGAGAAAAGGACCAAACCACATAACAAGGGCCTCGACGATGGGAGGGAGGGTGGGATGCTTCTTCTTCTCAGCTGATCCTCCGCTGTCTGTTGTTCCTACGCAGTATTAATTCCTTATATAAGGGTTAGCTCGTGCCACCTTAACATGTGACCTGCCTTTTTAGCCAATAATATTTAAATTATTTATTTAAAACATTTACTAAATAACTGTCATTTTTACATGTAGTCTGCCCCGGCCCCATAGGTGGGCGGAGCAAATTCTTTTGCTCCTCCCTTTTCCATGGGACCGTATGCAGAACAATTACATTTACAATTATAATAATTAATCAATAATAAACCAATACTACAATGGATTTGAATGGCCGGGGCCCTTTATTATTGGTATTATAATTTATTTACCAACTTATAACAATAATAAACATGTCCATTTTCTTTAAAACATAACACTCATTTATTTATATTGTAAACCATCACTATAACTCAGCCATGACAGCTCGAGTTAATACCAAGACATGTTAAACAGTTCCATAACTGTCCCATACGCCAGGCTTATCAAAGATGAGCCTGGCACCCCACCTGCCCCACGGCCAATTCAACACAGTTTTGAATGCCTACATTAAAAACATCCAAAGCGATATCTGACAAATGAACAGCGTCAGACCTATAAAAACCAACCAGACCTCCTTCCAGATCGATATGTCGATAAGACAAACCATTGACGTAAGGCATAAATTTAGCCATGGCTCTATTGATTTTTTTGCGAATTTTTTCACAATGTTTAAGTTCATGGTTAAGTAGCCATGTCAAACGTGGGACAATTTCGGAAAATACAAGAATGGAATGAGGCAAAACGGAATGTAATTGAATAAAATCAAATTTTAATTGCGAAATGATGTCTAAAGTATGGCGATTGCCAATATCATTCCCGGAAATATGAATTATGACAATTTGAGGAGGAGGCCAGGAGGCATACAATGAAATTAAAGTCTGTCGCATATCATTTAGGCGCATTCCACGCAAAGCATACCACCATAAATGAAAATTGTCAAAAGGAAAACTTAAGTTAACACCATATGTTCTAACCATAGCTCTACGAAAAGCCCAATATATGAACGAATGTCCGACGATCCAGACGTTATAGAACTGACCTGAAATTAAGCAGAAAAATTAGGACGTATGTAAGAACGATAACAACTCGATCTCCATCCACCTATATTCTTAACAACATCTGCAGATAAACCCAGTTCGGAAGCAGTAGTAGCAGCCCCAATCCGAAAAGAATGAGAAGTAATAGGTAGGTGACCTAAACCTAAATGAATCAAACATTTTTTTAAAACTGAGCAAAATTGATAACGTGTGAGCGGTAGGCCAGAACAATGGATCAAAAGACAACCAGGACCAACCGGGCGGACTGTTAAATATTGATGAATCAATAAAATAGGACAAATTGGAGAAGAGTTTAGTGGACGTAACGTGACCCAGCGCCCAAGACCCAATTGATCCGTTTTGCTTCTTTTAATCCTAATTTTTATAAAATCACTACCTAAAACTAAATCCGAAAAAGAAATACCAGAACAGCCCTTAACATTGTTAGGTAAAAGTTCAGAAATTCTAAAAGCTCCAAAGAAAAATAAACTAAAGGCCAATTGAAACAATAAAGCTTCGTAAATGGAAAAACAGACTGTTTTAGTTGAAATACAGAGTTTTTTCAAAATATCAACGGAAATAGGCAAACGAGAATCAGGTGTCACAGATGATTTACGATAACCTTTCAAGACTTGCTTCACAGAGAAAAAACTCATACAAGATGGGAAACCCAGCAACTTTGCAAAAAAAGGAAATTCCAGCTAATTGTTTCAATATATGCGAATAAGAATAACCTTGAAGCATTAGTCGTTCCAAAAAAGACAATAGTAAATGTTCAGAAATAAGAGTGCTAGCCTGACCAATAGTATCCAGGTAAGCACACCAAGAATTCCACGCGGCTTTATACTCCACCCACGTGGAAGGGGCTAACGAATTACCGATGGCCAAACCAACCTTCAAGAAACCAGATCCCACAGCCGAGAAGGGCATTGCACTCCGTATGCGTCCGCATCCGGAACCAACATTCGAAAACGTTCCAACTGTAGACGTGACAAAGAATCAGCGACAGAATTATCAATTCCGGGAACATATTTAGCTTTCAACCAAATGTTTAATTCCAAGCATTTTAAAACTAAAAGACGAAGAACGGCCAAGACTGGTAAAGATTTAGATGAAAGACAGTTAACAGCATATACAACAGCCTTATTATCAGAATATAACAGTATTCTTCGATTAGCGAAATAAGAACCCCAAATTTCAAAGGAAATCAGCACAGGGAACAGTTCCAAAAGGGTAATATTAGCCGTCAAACCACTGTCAACCCAGGAACGGGGCCATTCACCCGCTGACCAATGACCTTGCCAATAAGCGCCATAACCGACGGAGCCAGCAGCATCTGTAAATAGATCAAGGGCCACTGAAGAACAAAAAGGATCTTGCCAAAAAGGACAACCATTGAAAGAGGACAAAAATTGCTTCCAAACTAGTAAATCAGCACGCAAAGAAGCAGTAATCCTAATAAAATGATAAGGAGACTTAACGCCCGAAATAGACCGATATAATCGTTTAGAAAACACCCTGCCCATAGGAATGACCCTGGAAGCGAAAGCCAACAAACCCAATAATGATTGCAACGTTCGCAAAACCACTTTCTGTCTAGAGAGAACAAAATCAACCAGAAAAAGAAGCTTGGCAATCTTCTGTTGAGGTAAGCGAAATTGCATTAAATCCGTATCTAGAGTTACACCCAAAAATTCTAAACAAGTAGTTGGAAGGACAGATTTTTCATGTGCAAGCGGTACGCCAAAAAACCGACAAATACATTGAAATTCCGTAAAAAGATACATACATTCCTCAGAATCAGAAGGACCCATAAAAAGAAAATCGTCCAAATAATGCAATAAATTGGTCGAACCGGATTGATAAGAGACTACCCACTCCAAAAACGATGAAAACATCTCAAAATAACGACAAGAAAGTGAGCAGCCCATTGGAAGGCATTTGTCAAAATAATAGGCGTCATTAAAATAAAAACCTAATGAGTTAAACGCCAAAGGATGAATAGGTAAAAGTCTAAATGCAGACTTAATATCCGCTTTAGCTAATAATGCTTTATGACCCAATCTCCTAATTTTTACCAAGGCGTCATCAAAAGAAGAATAAGAGACACTGCATAGTGTAGCATCAATGTCATCATTCAGGGAATAACCAAAGGGATAGGAAAGATGATGTATCATCCTGAATGAATTTGGTTCCTTTTTAGGAATAATACCCAATGGGGAAATTCTAAAATTAGCAAACGGGGGGGAAAGAAAAGGGCCAGCAACTCTACCATCTTGTATTTCTTTTGAAATTTTTTCAGCAACTATAGGAAAATGTCGATCAACCGAAGGTAAATTTTTTACGATCGAACAACCAAAACCTTGATAACTGGGCAAAGGGAAGCCATCTTTAAAACCTTTAAACAGCATGACTGCTATCTGCTGATTTGGCCACAGTTGAAGCCACGGAACCATGCTTATAAGCTTCACCGGTGTGTCCGCTTTTAAGAAAAAGATCACGAGAGGAAGGTGTTGTAGAAGAAGAAACTTTCTTAAAACACCGTGAAGCAGGGTGATTACCAGTGCAAAAAGCACATTCATGCTTATATTTACAAGAATGAGGCTATTTGCAATGGCCTTCATTAAAACCAAAGCACACCCCGCGACGGAAACTAGAAGTAGCAGGAGGCGTAGCTTTCACAAATTGCTTCTGTGGTAACAATAAGTTCAACCACAATCCTACATCTTTTTCCCCCCATTTTAAGGATTTATGCACAGAGAGTTTCTGTCGAAATGCTTCATCATAATAGAACCACGCGAGGCCATTAAAGTTCTTATATGCTTCTAAAATGATGTCGACATGCTGAAAAAGGCTGCAGCATAGCTCCGGATGTCTCTCACCTAAAACACTTGCATATATGCAGAAAGCATGAAGCCAATTAGAAAAATTTCTAGGATTAGACTTAGATTTATCATCAGCAAATTTTTCCAAATCTTTCTTATCAAAACGGTTATCTTTTGATGAAGGAATTAAAGACATAATGTCAACATAGTCGCCATTCTGTATTTTTTCTTTTACTGCAACAGGCAAATGAAATCCAAGTGGCGATAACCCACAAGGTAACACTTCTTTAAAAGTACTTTCAGGGACAGCAGTAGAAACAGGCAGAACAGGAGGGACAGACAATACGGTAGGTATAGCAACAGAAGAAGCAGAGGAAGTAGTGTCCACATTAGCATTATTATTTAACCAAACATGTGCTACACCAGAGTCAGTATTAGATAGAGGAGATACAGTTTTGTTCAAATGTTCCATAAAGGAACCAAAATTACGAGCAAAATCACAAAACATTTGATAGTTTTGTAACTCACCATTATTTGGCATAGATGGTACTTGTACAGGAAGTAAAGGGTTAACATTCTGCAAGCCTGCAGCAATATTAACGACGTCATCAGCTTGAAGTGAAACCTGTGACTGACCAGCTGAAGAGGACTCTGTAGCTTGCAAAGGGGGAGAAGTCTGAAAGCATTCTGAATTAATAGTTAATTGTTCAGGAAAGACAGCACCAGATAAGACATTAGCAGTGTTAGAATTGTCAGAAACAAGAGGAGTAGAAATCCCAGAGAATTTAGTCTTTTTAGCAGAGGAGAGATGCTTACCCTGCTGTTTGTGTGTAGAAGGAGATGAAATACGACCTGTCTTTTGAATTCTTCCTCTAGAAGAAACAGCTGAGTGAGATAAGGAGGAGACAGGACGAGATGAAGAGCGTCTTGAAGTACGAGGAGACTTTCTATGTTGATTGACAGATTGCTGGGTAGAGGAAGAGTTGGTCAGCTGCTGAACGAGAACAGCTGATAGAGCTGCGTCATTAGTGCCTGTGAGAGAATCGGAGGGAGGATCCATTCGTCCACCATAGGCAGAAACGTCAGAGATGGGAAGTGCAGAGGGAGGAGAAAACACAGCAGATGAACTGGCAGAAGCAAAGCTGTCACGCAGGGGGATTTGTAGATGATCAGATGAAGAGAAGGCAGGAGCGGAAAACGGAGGAGGAATATTAGATGGATGAGTGGGGGGAGAGATGATCATAGGCATAGTAGGAGGCAATGACAAGCATTGCTGCATCCATGTATCCCCACCAGGACCTCCGGCTCTTTCCATCAGCTGACGTAGCAGAGTTTTCATGTTGATTGATAATGCTTCTTCTTCTCAGCTGATCCTCCGCTGTCTGTTGTTCCTACGCAGTATTAATTCCTTATATAAGGGTTAGCTCGTGCCACCTTAACATGTGACCTGCCTTTTTAGCCAATAATATTTAAATTATTTATTTAAAACATTTACTAAATAACTGTCATTTTTACATGTAGTCTGCCCCGGCCCCATAGGTGGGCGGAGCAAATTCTTTTGCTCCTCCCTTTTCCTTAGTCATTAAAATAAACCATAAGCTCTTCCAAGCTATTAATGTCACCTGAACAGATGAACAGCAAACCATCTATGTACCAATGGTACAACTTTATGCTAGAGGGGAAAGAATTACCATCTCCAAAGATGCGGACGCTCTCCCACCATCCCATGTAGAGGTTGGCAAGAGAGGGTGAAAAACTAGCTCCCATAGCAGCTCCGCATCTTTGGAGGTAGAAAACATCATCAAAAGAGAAAAAATTGTGGGTCAATAGGTAATCCAAGCATTCCAAAATATACTCCTTATGCACTGCAGAGTATTTACTGTAAATATCCAAAAACAAACTGACTGCTCTGAGACCTAAAGCATGGGGTATAGAGGAATAAAGGCTGGAAACATCACACACAATCCACGTGTCTTCAAGTTCCCATGTAACGCTATCCACAACTTTCGAAAGTTGTTTTGTGTCTCTAAGATAACTATGGGTTGTAGCTGACAGTCTACCCAAAAGCCAAGTTGCTCATTCAAAGACCCAATCCCGGCTACTATGGGGCGCCCAGTCAAGGGTTAAGCCCCTTATGTGTCTTTGGAAGATGGTGGAAGATTGGAGTTATAGGGGTGTCAGGGACCATGACCTCTCCCTCTTTCTCAGATAGCACCCCCATATGAACCCCTATATATATAAGTTCACTCAAAACCTTTTTATAGCCTATGGTAGGGTTATCCTTTAATTTACAATATGTGCTATCATCTGAAAGTTGACAGAGAGCTTCTTTCTCATGCTCAATGGCGTTCTGAACCACAAATAAGTCTCCTTCATCTGAACTTTTATCCATACAAATATTTTAATGCATCGTGTTCTCCTGGTGCAATAATGTCATTGTGTATATACCCCCTGCTATTAGAATATAGAGCTAATATAGTATGATCTCTCTCGAAAACTTTTGAAATTATGTCAGATGATAGCACATATTGTAAATTAAAGGATAATGCCGCGTACACACGAGCAGACTTTATGGCAGACTTTGCCCGGCGGACTGGATTTCGTCAGACAATTCCATCGTGTGTGGGCTCCAGCGGACTTTGTTTTCTCAAAAGTTGGACGGACTTAGATTTGAAACATGTTTTAAATCAATCCGTCGAAATCGAGTCCGGTCGAAAAGTCCGCTCGTCTGTATGCTAGTTCGACGGACAAAAAGCCATGTTAGGGCAGCTATTGGCTACTGGCTATGAACTTCCTTGTTTTAGTCCGTCGTACGTCATCACGTACGAATTCGACGGACTTTGGTGGATTGTGTGTAGGCAAGTCCGTTCATTCAGAAAGTCCATCGTAAAAGTCCGTCAAAGTCCGCTGGGCAAAGTCTGCCGCAAAGTTCGCTCGTGTGTACGCGGTATTTCTGTTATGTACCTGCAGGATGAGCCTGACGTGCAGTGGGAAGGCTTTCTCGTACAACCCCGGCTCAAGGGCCACCAGTGTTGCAACAGTGGCCTCAAGAGCCTGGTGGTGTATGGGTGCCTGGTTCGTTTTTTGGTGTTATCCGTTCAGCTGATGCAGCAGGAAACAGGACGCAGGCTGGTAGGTGCAGAGCTGAGGAGACACTGAATACATAGTCAGACAAACCGGGTTTGGTAACAGAGGATTAGATGTAGGTATAGATGAAAGGCAGAGAATGGTCAGGATGCAGGCAAAGTTCGGCAACAGGATATCAAGCAGTGTAGAGATAAGCATGCTTACAAGGCAAGCCGGGGTCAGGATAACAGAGATCAATTGTAGTCAACAAGCCAGGTCAAACACAGGAAACAGATTGGATCTCAGGAAAAGGAAGTCACAGTACAGGTATGAGCTGCAGATCAGGCAGCAAATACACAGTGCTGCTGAGGTTTTTAAATAAGGCAGCCAATTACTGAAATTAGTCTGCACACTTGTTAACCATGACAACCCTACCGTAGGCTATAAAAATGTTTTGAGTGAATTTATAGATAAAGGGGTTCGTATAGGGGGTGCTATCTGAGAAAGAGGGAGTGGTCATGGTCCCTGACACCCCTATAACTTCAATCTTTCACCATCTTCCAAAGACGCATAAAGGGCTTACCCCCTTGACTGGGCGCCCCATAGTAGCCGGGATTGGGTCCTTGAATGAGCAACTTGGCTTTTGCGTAGCCTGTCAGCTACATCCCATAGTTAAGACTCTTTCTAGTTATCTTAGAGACACAAAACAACTTTTGAAAATTGTGGATAGCGTTACATGGGAACTTGAGGACAGATGGATTGTGTGTGACGTTTCCAGCCTTTATTCCTCTATACCCCATGCTTTAGGACTCAGAGCAGTCAGTTTATTTTTGGATCTTTGCAGTAAATACTCTGCGGTGCATAAGGATTATATTTTTGAATGCTTGGATTACCTATTGACCCACAATTTTTTCTCCTTTAACCACTTGCTTACTGGGCACTTAAACCCCCCTCCTGTCCAGACCAATTTTCAGCTTTCAGTGCTCTCACACTTTGAATGACAATTACTCAGTCATGCAACACTCGACCCAAATGATTTTTTTGTCCTTTTTTCCATACAAATATAGCTTTCATTTGGTGGTATTTGATCACCTCTGGGTTTTTTATTTTTTGCGCTATAAATGAAAAAAGACCGAAAATTTTGAAAAAAAACGAATTTTTCTTAATTTCTGTGATAAAATTTTGCAAATTGTTAATTTTGGCCACAATTTATACTGCTACATATCTTTGGTAAAAATAACCCAAAATTAGTGGAAATTATTTGGTCTGTTTGAAAGTTTTAGAGTCTACAAGCTATGGTGCAAATCATAAAAAATGTATCACATCTGATTTACTGTTGGCCTATCTCATTTCTTGAGACCCTAACAAGCCAGGAAAGTACAAATGCCCCCCAAATGACCCCTTTTTGGAAAGTAGACATTTCAAGGTATTTAGTAAGAGGCATGGTGAGTTATTTGAAGTTGTAATTTTTTCCCACAATTCTTTGCAATATTAAGATTTTTATTTTTTTATTTTTATTTTTTCACAAAATTGTCATTGTAATAGCTTATTTCTCTCACATGGCATGTGCATACCACAAATGACACCCCAAAACACATTCTGCTACTCCTCCTGAGTATAACGATACCACATGTGTGGGATTTTTTCACTGCCTGGGCACATACAGAGGCCCAACATGCAGGGAGCGCCATCAGGTGTTCTAGGAGCATAAATTACACATCTCATTTCTCAACCACCTATTACACTTTTGAAGGCCCTGGAGCACCAGGACAATTGAAACACCCACAAAATGACACCATTTTGGAAAGCTAACACCCCAACGTATAATCTATGAGGCCTAATGAGTCTTTTGAACGGTTCATTTTTTTCCAGAAGTTTTTGGAAAATGTGGAAAAAAATGAAAACGCATTTTTTTTTTTACACAAAGTTGTATGTTTATAAGATATTTCCAACACATAGCATTTAGATAGCAAAAATGACACCCCAAAATACATTCTGCTACTCCTCCTGAGTATTACAATACCACATGTGTGGGACTTTTTCACTGCCTGGCCACATACAGAGGCCCAACATGCAGGGGAGCACCATCAGGTGTTCTAGGAGCAAAAATTACACATCTCATTTCTCAACCACCTATTACAATTTTGAAGGCCCTGGAGCACCAGGACAATGGAAACACCCACAAAATGTCCCCATTTTGGAAAGCTAACACCCCAACGTATAATCTATGAGGCCTAATGAGTCTTTTGAATGGTTCATTTTTTTCCAGAAGTTTTTGGAAAATGTGGAAAAAAAATGAAAAAGCATTTTTTTTTTTACACAAAGTTGTGAGTTTATAAGATATTTCCAACACATAGCATTTAGATAGCAAAAATGACACCCCAAAATACATTCTGCTACTCCTCCTGAGTATTACAATACCACACGTGTGGGACTTTTTCACTGCCTGGCAACATACAGAGGCCCAACATGCAGGGGAGCACCATCAGGTGTTCTAGGAGCAAAAATTACACATCTCATTTCTCAACCACCTATTACACTTTTGAAGGCCCTGGAGCACCAGGACAATGGAAACACCCACAAAATGACCCCATTTTGGAAAGCTAACACCCCAACGTATAATCTATGAGGCCTAATGAGTCTTTTGAATGGTTCATTTTTTTCTAGAGGTTTTTGGAAAATGTGGAAAAAAATGAAAACGCATTTTTGTTACACAAAGTTGTAAGTTTATAAGATATTTCCAACACATAGCATTTAGATAGCAAAAATGACACCCCAAAATACATTCTGCTACTCCTCCTGAGTATTACAATACCACATGTGTGGGACTTTTTCACTGCCTGGCCACATACAGAGGCCCAACATGCAGGGGAGCACCATCAGGTGTTCTAGGAGCAAAAATTACACATCTCATTTCTCAACCACCTATTACACTTTTGAAGGCCCTGGAGCACCAGGACAATGGAAACACCCACAAAATGACCCCATTTTGGAAAGCTAACACCCCAACGTATAATCTATGAGGCATAATGAGACTTTTGAATGGTTCATTTTTTTCCAGAAGTTTTTGGAAAATGTGGAAAAAAATGAAAACGCATTTTTTTTTACACAAAGTTGTCAGTTTATAAGATATTTCCAACACATAGCATTTAGATAGCAAACATGAAACCCCAAAATACATTCTGCTACTCCTCCTGAGTATGGCGATACCACATGTGTCAGACTTCTACACAGCCTGACCACATACAGAGATCCAACATGCAAGGAACACCGTCAGGTGTTCCAGGAACACATAGCATGCACATACCAAGAATTACACCCCAAAATACATTATGCTGAGCAAAGTGTAAACAAAAGATTACCTGTGGTTGTAGTAGCACAGTTGTACACAGGAGGCTAGCACTGGTCCAGGCAGCAGGCAGGGACTTGGTCAGCAACGGCAAACACAATTGTCCAGGCAGCAGGCAGGGATACTGTCCATATACAGTCCAGGGTTAGTGCAGGCAGAGATATTGTCAGAAGTGCCATAAATATTGGTCCTGGTAGTAGGCAGGAACATGTGGTGTGGTCAGTGCAACAGACAGGGACATAATGGCAGTAAGTGCTACAGGCAGAAGTAGGGCCTCATTCAGGACAGAATGGGGACAGGGGTAGAAGCTTCTCCCACCCAAATCTCTTTGAAGCCTCCGAGTCTCCAGACCCTAATCTAGGAATGAGAAAACAAAAAAAATTGTTTTCTTCATCCAGAAAAACAATTCTGGAGCCCCTCACATATGTGAGACCCCTGTGTTGAATCCCACTAGTCCAGTTGCAGGGTACAAGATCAGTCCAAGAGGCAGGCAAATATCATGGTCAAACAGTCCAAGGTCAGTTCCAGATCAGGCAGAGGTATGTACAGAATAGTTAGGCAGAAGCATGGTCGAATAACAGTCCAGGGTCAGTTCCAGATCAGGCAGCGGTATGTTCAGAATCTTTAGGCAGAAGCATGGTCGAATAACAGCCCAGGGTCAGTTCCAGATCAGGCAGCGGTATGTACAGAATCGGCAGGCAGAAGCGTGGTCGAATAACAAGCCAGGGTCAGTTACAGAGCAGGTAGTGGCATAAGGGGTGTGAAGGTGTGTGAAGGCAGGAACTGAGGATTATGTTATCATACTTCACTAATAATTTAGTGAAGTATGGTAACGGCGAAAGCATTCACCTATGCAGAGGCCTGGTTCGGAAGGGCATTGGGCACAGTAATAAGATGTGTCTCTTCTGACTCCTGCTCTGGTACACACCTTACATCTGATCGCAAGGTTTCTGTGGGGCCGTTCGGGAATATAAGGGCAGTGTAAATTTCCTCCTGGTAGCCAAGGAAGCGTTTGGGGTTTTGGGTGGAGTTACGGTAAATTAAATATGAGTTGATATTGCCAATTGAAAAAAATAAATTGCGACTTTCTTATACCAATGGTATGTCCGTCTTGTGGCAAGGTATGGTTCCAACATTTGGTCATTGAAGTCGACTCCCCCCATGTACAAATTATATTCATAAACGCATTTTGGTTTTTGAATGGGGCCATTTCTTCTAGGGATTTCTACGAAGGTATCATTGTGGATTGAAGACAACATGTAGACATCTCTTCTGTCCCTCCACTTCACTGCCAAAATCTCCTTGTTCCGCAGACTTGCCGTTTCTCCTTTCCTCAACCTCTTATTGACAAGACTTTGAGGAAAGCCCTTCCGGTTCCTTTTTATGGTTCCAAATGCAGGTGTCTTCTTCCAGTGAAGGTTGTGGAACAGGGGCAGAGATGTGTAGAAGTTGTCTACATACAGGTGGTAGCCTTTTTCCAGTAGGGGGTATATCAGGTCCCAAACAATTTTCCTGCTTGATCCCAAGTAGTCCGGGCAATTAGGGGGTTGCAGCTGGGTGTCCTTTCCTTCATACACTTTGAAGGCATACATGTACCCTGTGACTCGGTCACATAGTTTGTACACCTTCACCCCATAGCGGGCCCTTTTGCTGGGGATAAATTGCTTAATTTTAAGCCAGCCACTAAATTTAACAAGGGACTCATCCACACATATATGTTGGTCCGGGGTAAACAGCTGGGGGAATAATTCAGAAAAATAATTTAATATTGGCCGAATTTTGAAAAGCCTGTCATAATTTGGGTCATTTCGGGGAGGGCACTGGGTGTTATCATTAAAATGAAGGAACCTCATTATCATTTGGTATCTGGTTCTGGGAATTACCTTGGAGAAGATTGGCATGTGGTGGATGGGGAGGGTTGACCAATAGGAATTCAAGGTGTTTTTTTGGTGAGTCCCATAGCAAATGTGAGGCCTAAAAAAACCTTCAACTCCTCCACCGTTAGGTCTCTCCACTCGTAGGGACGGGCATAATAGGACGTTGGGTTATTTAAAGTAAATTGCTGTGCATAAAGGTTGCACTGGGCCACAATTGTTGATAACATGTCCTCTGTAAAAATTAAATCAAAAAAATTGATTGGGGAAAAATTTTCCGTGTCCACCTGGACTCCTGGCTGGGCAGTGAAAGGGGGAATGTTGGCTTCTTCTGAATTAGGAGAAAGCCACAAGGGGTTTTGAAGGGCATAGGGAAGGCTGGCATGGGTCTTTGGCCTTTTTTGCGGAGGTACTGCGGTGCCGGTGGAAGGCACTGCGGTGCTGGTGGAAGGCACTGCGGTGCTGGTGGATGCCACTGCCTCCACACTAGAACGCCTTCGTTTGGCGGACCGAATATCTTCCTCCTCTGAGTCACTCAGTGTTCCACTACTGAGGACTGGCTCATAATTGACGTCCGACTCAGAATCGGAGTTTGAAATGGAATCCGAACAAGACAGCTCCTCGTTGCTCTCGTCGGCCTGGGAAAGAATCTGGTATGCCTCCTCGGCGGAAAAGACTCTTTTGGACATGCTTGCTGGTGATGATGCGACTTCACAGGTGTGTGCTAAGCCGGCACTGATGAGGCGGTACCGATGAGCACAGATGAGCACTGAGGTGGCACAGAGGGGCACTGATGAGGTGGCACAGAGGGACACTGATGAGGTGGAACAGATGTGCACTGATGAGGTGGAACAGATGTGCACTGATGAGGCGGCACAGATGTGCACTGATGAGGCGGTACTGATGTGCACTGATTACATAGATGGGCACTGATGAGGCGGCACAGATTGGCACCGATGAAGCTGCACAGATAGGCACTGATTGATTGCACAGATGTGCACTGAGGTGGCACAGATGGGGACTGATTTATGGCACAGATATGCACTGATGAGGTGGCACTGATGAGATGGCACAGATGGGCACTCAGGTGGCACAGATGGGCACTGAGGTGGCACAGATGGGCACTAATGAGGCGGAACAGTGGTGCACTGATTGATTGCACTGATGAGGTGGCACAGATGTGCACTTATGAGGTGGCACAGATGTGGCGGCACAGATGGGCACTGATGAGGTGGCACAGGTGGGCACTGATGAGGCAGCACAGATGGCCACTGATGAGGCGGCACAGATGTGCACTGATGAGGCGGCACAGATGGGCACTGGTTTTCACATGTGGACACCGATGAGGTGGCACAGGTGGGCACCGATGAAGTGGCACAGGTGGACACCGATGAGGTGGCACAGGTGGGCACTGATTGCAGATGTGCACAGATGTCTGGACACTGATCACCAATGGCACAGATGGGCACAAGTGGGCACAGGTGAGCACAGATTGGCACAGGTGGGCACCGATTGGCACAGGTGGTCACCGATTGGCACAGGTGGGCACTGACTGGCACAGATCCCACTGTACTGTTTGAGCACTGTTTGAGCACTGTTTGGGCACTGTTTGGGCACTGTTTGATCACTTTTACAACAGGTAAATGTATTGTAGAACTCACAGAAGGCACAGATCGCTGCAGTATCCTCTCTCTCCTCACACGCGGTCTCTGTGTGAGGAGAGAGAGACGGCAATGAGAGATGATCTCATATGTTTACATTTTAGATCATCTCTCATTGGAACTGGCGATCGCGCTGTAAACGGCCGCTGTGATTGGGCGTTTACCGCGATCTGTGACTGGCTGTGTCCAAGGGACACGGCCAGCACAGAATTTCCCCGATGAGCGCACGGGGAACGAGGAAAGGGGAGGACGTCCTATGACGGCCTCCCGGAGATTGAGGTCCGCACTGTAGCCGTCATTCGGCTATGGCCCGGACCTCAAGTGGTTAATGATGTTTTCTACATCCAAAGATGTGGAGCTGCTATGGGAGCTTGTTTTTCACCATCTCTCGCCAATCTCTACATGGGATGCTGGGAGAGGGTCCGCATCTTTGGAGATGTTAATCCTTTCCATTCAAGCATAAAGTTGCACCGTTGGTACATAGATGATTTGCTGTTCAGATGACATGTTAAATTTGTTCAAATGACAAGTTAAATTTGCGGTTCACTGTACAGATGAGCAGTGAATCCATCCCTTTCTTGGATGTCTCCCTCTCAGGTAGAGATGGCAGGATTATATCTATCTTGTATAGGAAACCCCTGTCAAGAAATACACTTCTCCATGCTGATCCTGGACATCCCCGTCATGTCATTCGAAGTATATCAATGAGACAGTTTATACGGCTAAGGAGAATATGTAGCAAGGACAAGGATTTTGAGAAAGAAAAAAGGGATATGAGCGATGGGTTCATTTCACGTGGGTACAGTAAAGACACAGTTTATAGGGCAGTAAATACTGTGAATACAATTCAGATGAGTTCCCTGTTACAAGATAAAAAGGGAAGACAGGTGGCTGTAGGGGTTCCTGTATACTCTACTCCATATATTCTCAAATTCAGAAAGATTAGGAGGATAATGGAACAACACATTTCTATTTTGAATGATGATGAGACTTATGCTAAAATTTTGTCTAAAGGATTTAAAACCATGTCCCGTCGCCGGGCACCCACTCTGAGTAATGCCTTATCACCTAGCTATTTTAGCTCATGTAATACCAAAAAAAGGTTGGATTTTGTAGGCAATTGCATATCTGGGACCAATAATTGCCCATGTTGCCCTCGAATCATCAGGGGAGATCAACATTAGTAGTAGTAATTTTGGTATCAGAACTTTACTAAATTGCAACACCAGGTACATCATTTATTTAATTATATGCAAAGCATGTGGAATTCAATATGTTGGATGTACGAAAAGAAGGTTAAGGGACAGGTTGCAGGATCCTGTTTATGATACCGAAAGAAACATACCACTAATGTTGCAAAGCACTTCAATGGGGCTCATGATGGAGATACATCCCTAATACAGATACAGGCAATAGAGAAAGTATTGACACCTAAGAGAGGGGGAGACTGTTTTGGAATTCTGTGTAAACGTTAAGTATTTTGGATCTTCACTTTACAGACCAGAATTCCCAACGGTTTGAACTTTGGATGGGGTCTGACACATTTTTATTTCTGAATGGTAAATCGGATCTATTTTTTGGGTGGGAATATCTAGCTTTGTTGTTTACTTCTTTAGGGAGACCAGCGAACTGATTAAATCCTAGCAATAATCTAAACTTGTTTGCTTTAGGTCTGCTTAATTCATGCATATATACAGTATCTCACAAAAGTGAGTACACCCGTCACATTTTTGTAAATATTTTATTATGTCTTTTCATGTGACAAAGAATATATATAAAAATGCTGCGCTAACCCAACAAAAGCAAAAAAAATGTGACAAGAAGCTGCTGGCACACAAACAAACCAAGTCGGTGCAGAATATAAATAATAAAGTGCAGCGCTAAGTCATAAACATAAGTGAATGGAATCATGAACAACCTGTGAAAAATAAAATAGCACACCAAATATATGCAGTGGACCTGCTAAAAAAAAATTAGAAAGTTCTATAATGATAAGGGACCAAAGTCAGTGGTGTATGAGGTGAGTAGAAGTCCTCTCCAAGAGTGCAAAAACGTAGGCCTGAGAAGTGGGAAAACCCTCTGATGGGAAGGCGGCCACAGATGGCAAAGCACATAAATCTTCAAAAATAACAATAAATGGAAAAGAGTTGGGTACCCTTACCGGATCCGTAGGACGCACATGCCGTATAGCAGTGCGTCGGTAAAGCGTGAGGGATAGTCTCCCGTGGTGTCAAGGCAGATGGTGTCCTGTGAATCCCGATCACACTTGAAGATTAGCCGTCACAGACAGGAGCTGGACCACTGGTTTGCACGCCCTTCAATTTCAGATGATCAAAAGGAAGCAATTCGAAGTGGAGCCATGGGGAAAAAGAAAAAGGCACTCCACATGGTGTAGGTCAAAAATGGGGTTTTATTAGATAAAATCCAAACATGTTAAAGGTGATCACAGACAGATAAAAATTTTGGCAATGTGGGAAGCTGGAGACGCCTATGCGTTTCGACTACACAGTCTTCTACAAGGGCATTGCCCTTGTAGAAGACTGTGTAGTCGAAACGCGTACACCACCTCACCTCTACTCACCTCATACACCACGGACTTTGGTCGCTTATCACTATAGAACTTTCTAATTTTATTTAGCAGGTCCGCTGCATATATTTGGTGTGCTATTTTATTTTTCACAGGTTGTTCATGATTCCATTCACCTATGTTTATGACTTAGCGCTGCACTTTATTATTTATTTTCATGTGACAACACTGAAGAAATGACACTTTGCTACAATGTAAAGTAGTGAGTGTACAGCTTGTATAACAGTGTAAATTTGCTGTCCCCTCAGCTGGTGGATGTTAGAGACCTTGCGCTCCTCCACCTTCCGTTTGAGGATGCCCCACAGATGCTCAATAGGGTTTAGGTCTGGAGACATGCTTGGTCAATCCATCACCTTTACCCTTCTTTAGCAAGGCAGTGGTCATCTTGGAGGTGTGTTTGAGGTCGTTATCATGTTGGAATACTGCCCTGCGGTCCAGTCTCTGAAGGGAGGGGATCATGCTTTGCTTCAGTAGGTCATAGTACATGTTGGCATTCATGGTCCCCCCAATGAACTGTAGCTCCCCAGTGCCGGCAGCACTCATGCAGCCCCAGACCATAGCACTCCCACCACCATGCTTGACTGTGGGTAAGACGCACTTGTCTTTGTACCCCTCACCTGGTTGCCGCCACATACGTTTGACAGCATCTGAACCAAATACGTTTATCTTGGTCTCATCACACCACGGGACATGGTTCCAGTAATCCATGTCCTTAGTCTGCTTGTCTTTAGCAGACTGTTTGCGAGCTTTTTTGTGCATCATCTTTAGAAGAGGCTTCCTTCTGGGACGACAGCCATACAGGCCAATTTGATGCAGTGTGCGACGTATGGTCTGAGCACTGACTGGCTGACCCCCCACCCCTTCAACCTCTGCAGCAATGCTGGCAGCACTCATATGTCTATTTCCCATAGACAACCTCTGGATATGACGCTGATATGACAATCAAATTCTTTGGCCGACCATGGCGAGGCCTGTTCTGAGGGGAACCTGTCCTGTTAAACTGCTGTATGGTCTTAGCCACAGTGCTGCAGCTCAGTTTCAGGGTCCTGGCAATCTTCTTATAGCCTAGGCCATGTTTATGTGGAGCAACAATTCTTTTTTTTAGATCCTCAGAGAGTTCTTTGCCATGAGGTGCCATGTTGAACTTCCAGTGACCAGTATGAGAGAGTGAGAGCGATAACACCAAATTTAACACACCTGTTCCCCATTCACACCTGAGACCTTGTAACACTAACGAGTGAGGGAGATGGCTAATTGGGGCCAATTTGGACATTTTCACTTAGGGGTGTACTCACTTTTGTTGTCAGCGGTTTAGACATTAATGGCTGTGTGTTGGGTTGTTTTGAGGGGGCAGCAAATTTACACTGTTATACAAGCTGTACACTCACTATTTTGCATTGTAGCAATGTGTAATTTATTCAGTGTTGTCACATGAAAACATATAATAAAATATTTACGAAAATGTAAGGGGTGTACTCACTTTTGTGAGATACTGTACATTCTTTTGTACATATATTCTCCACAATTTTGCATACATGTTTTAAATTTTTAAATATCTGTTTTTTGTTCACTTTCAAGTTTGTTTATTTTTTTGTGTTTTCACTTGAGCTCCATTTCTGTGCATAGGGACACTTGAGTGCTAATTGGTACTTTTGTGTATCCTTACTGCACATGTGTGAAGCTCAAGATAATGGTTGCAAAATTGTGCACACCTGTTTCACCATTCAATATTATTATACTGTATATATAGAGTGTGCAGACTGCATTGCTTTGTGGTATTGATAAAGCTCAAATTATCGCGTGAAACGCACCTACCTATTTTTTCCCTCCCCTGCCTTATCAGCACTGGTTGTTTTATGGATTTTGTAAAGGAATAAAGCTGTTTTTGCAAGGATTGTGTGTGCAGCCATCCTATCTTTTGTGTTCTATTTGTAGCTGCTATCTTTTATTAATTTTTTAAAAAGAGACTGAAGTTCATCTTTAAGTATGCTTGCAAATTAGTGAATGGTATGGGCAGTTGTTAACTTGTTACCAACACCCATCATATTGTTTTAACATAACATTATGAAAAAAAATATAATGTATTTCTATTAATTTAATTTAAAGTATAACTAGAGCAAAACTTTTTTTTTAACATTTGGTTAGAGTGGCCATGGGTTAGCTTTTTATTTCTGATGATTCACTCTTTTTAATTGTCCTGATCACTAATATCACAAGGAATAAAAGTGAGAGTAAATCCACAATTTTGAGTTGCCAGCAGAACAGGAATAGAAGGGAAATATTCCAATGATCCAGTGATAACTGTCTAAAGCCCCATACACACGATAGGACTTTGTACAAACTTTCCCTTGGATTTTTTACAAAGGGCGTTGGCCAGAAGTTTGTCTTGCATACAGACGGCAGGACTTTTCCAGCCAACTTTCACCAAATCACGTGGTTTTTCAGCTCTTTACCACCACCCTTTGGTCAACTTCTGTATTGTTGTCTGATATTGTGTCAATCTCGCCACTTTTATTGGCGAGAGTGACACCTTGCGAGCCGGGTTCACACTGGTGCGGGGATCCGACTTGGATCCCCGCCAATGCCAGGCACTGTGTTTGGTATGAATCTTGAGGGGGAACTCCACGCCAAATTTTAAATAAAAAACCGGCATGGTTCCCCAGATCTGGTATGGATTTTAAGGGGAACCCCTACACCGAAAAAACAGCGTGGGGGTCCCCCCAAAATCCATACCAGACCCTTATCCGAGCACGCAGCCCGGCCAGTCAAGAAAGGGGGTGGGGACGAGCGAGCGCCCCCCCTCTTGAGCCGTACCAGGCCGCATGCCCTCAACATAGGGGGTAGGTGCTTTGGGGCGGGGGGTGCCCTGCGCCCCCACCCCAAAGCACCTTGTCCCCATGTTGATGAGGACAAGGGCCTCTTCCCGACAACCCTGGCTGTTGGTTGTCGGGGTCTGCGGGCGAGGGGCTTATCGGAATCTGGGAGCCCCCTTTAATAAGGAGGCCACCAGATCCCAGCCCTCCACCCTTTGTGAATGAGTATGGGGTACATCGTACCCCTACCCATCCACCTAGGGAAAAAAAGTGTCAAGAAAAAAACACAGTACACAGGTTTTTAAAGTAATTTATTAGGCCGCTCTTCTTCCGACTTAGGGGGTCTTCTTAAGACTCCGGGTGTCTCTCCGGCGTCTTCTCCCGGTGTCTGGATCTTCTGCCGGCTCCTCCGCTATCTTCTGCCGCTCTTTTGCTAGCGGTGGCCCAGACTGTGATGTCATAGGGGGCGGGGTCACCGCCTATATAAGTCAAAGCAGAGCGCACAGACAGCATTACAGCCAGAGAGCGTCGTGTCAACATCTCTGGAAGAGAAGAGGGAAGAAGACGTCTCAAAAGACCGGGCTCCTCCGCTAGCAAAAGAGCGGCAAAAGAGCAGGAGATAGTGGAGGAGCCCGGCAGAAGGAAGAAGGCACCGGAGAAGAACCAGAGAGCGTGGAGACGACATCGGAGACAGGGAGAAGAGGCCTGAGAGACCCCCGAAGTCGGAAGAAGACCCCAGAGCTGCCTAATACATTACTTTTAAAACCTGTGTAGTGTTTTTTTTATTGACACTTTTTTTCCCAAAGGTGAAAGGGTAGGGGTACCATGTACCCCATACTCATTCACATTGGGTGCGGGGCCCGGGATCTGGGGGCCCCCTTATTAAAGGGGGCTCCCGGATTCCGATAAGCGCCCCGCCCGCAGACCCCAACAACCAACGGCCAGGGTTGTCGGGAAGAGGCCCTTGTCCTCATCAACATGGGGACAAGGTGCTTTGGGGTGGGGGGGCCGCATGGGCACCCCCATGTTGAGGGCATGCGGCCTGGTACAGCTCAAGAGGGGGGGCGTTCGCTCGTCCCCACCACCTTTCCTGACTGGTTGGGCTGCGTGCTCGGATAAGGGACTGGTATTGATTTTGGGGGGACCCCACGCTGTTTTTTCGGCGTAGGGGGTTCCCCTTTAAATCCATACCAGACCTAAGGGCCTGGTATGCCCCCAGAGGGGAATTTCCTCTCGCACTCGCCACAATAGGAAAATGTGTTTTTCCTATTGCAGCCAGCGCGAGATGTACAGTACCCTGTTGCCGAGAACCAGCGTGATGGGTTCGCACTGGAAACATTCTCGCGGCCGCATACTGTAGTTTGTACAAAAGACCAATGCTTTTGTGTACACACGATCGGACTTTGCTCCATCGGACTTTTGTTGCTGGAAAGTTTGTCTGTTCGCACAGCCAACAAAAGTCTGATGAACAGAACAAGTTTGTCCGACGGAGCGTACACACGGACGGATGTTGCTCCAAAACAGCTAATTTGCATGTTTGTTGTCAAAAAGTCTGATCGTGTGTACAGACCTTTAGAGGGGATTTCCCTCACATTGGAAAGATATCCTATCACTTCGTGGGTCCACAGGATAGAACGTGAAGGCAAATCTCCTTAAAGCAGGACTACATTGCATTTGAGCACCACAAGCCAAAACGCTATTTATTTAATTTTTAATATTCCAAGCAAACATATCCATCCATCCATGTCTCCATGCTTCATTTTGCTGAAAAATCACTTTGAAAAGAAAACCCTCTGGCATTTTTGGCTATGGCTAAGGCCATCTTAAGTAAGGGCAGATGATTTATCTAACATTTACTTCCTGGAATCCATCTGCCCTTAGCACAGCCATGCAGGCAGGAGGGTGTACTTAGATGACAGAGCCCCTTCTTCCCTACTGAAGACTCCTGGGATGTATGACATTATTTGCCCGGGCATAGAAACCAGGAAGTAACTGAAGAAAAAATAAAAATAGTTTAAAACAAGTAAATATGGTTGATGGAGGCATATTGCCCCCCTCTACCCGGATTGCCAGCGGGGGTTGGCGTCTCCCTGCCCCCTTGCGTTAGCATCTAGAGGGGGCTGGGTCAGTTACCTGACTGAGCTCTCCCTCCGTGGTCATTCCAAATTTATCTGGAGGACTAATGTCTACTAATTGTGCTATTATTTTGTACATGGATTAGTCATCTGCGATAACCTATATCAATGTAGAATTCTTATGTGTTTTGTACTACAAGTCTTCATTGTGTGTAGCCTTTTATTACAAATGTTGCTAAATAAAGATTTTACAAAAAAAACAAGTAAATATAATATACTTTCCTATCTATTTACTGATGCTAGCATAAGGATTTAAAATAGTCAATGTTGATTGAGAGAGTGAAGTTTCACTTTAATGAGACACAGCTATACTCTAATCACAAAGTGTGATTTGTTAATTTATTTGTAGTAATGGTTTAAATGGGAATATTTAATATTTTCTAAAATATAATGAGATGTTCTGGGGTGATCATCGGGAAATATTTGGTGTACATGGACTGAATTTTTCATTAAAAGTTGTGATAATTTTGTTATGAATCATAGCTTTTTGTAATATCATCAGGAGGATTTAATAGCTACAGTACTACACTGGTACCATGATGTAACATTTTCTTTTGTGTTTGTTTCAGAATCAACTGTATCATCGATGTCATGTGAGTTTCACAGAAACAGTAAGTAATAATAATAAAATGGACTCTATTCATTAAAAAAAGTTACCAATCAGAAATCTTGTTTACTTATTTTAATATGAAAGGTGAAAACTGACTGCTATTGGCAATAACTCCTTTCTTTTGTGCTCATTTTCTTTTCTCGGATTATTAGCTATTACATTTTTAGTATGTATTCTTGATAGCCCATTCAAGTGTCAATCAAGTGACTCTTATGATTTCTCTACAACTAGGTCTAATTGGTTGAAATGTGTTAGAGGGTGCAGTCCTTAGGTCGGAAACTTCTACTGTGGTTATCTGTGCAATAAACTTGTATTATAGTGACAGCATTAGTGTGCTGCAGTATATCTTTGGTGTGCTGCAGGAAATCTTTCCCTTGGGCCTCATGCACACTGGACGTTTTAACAGTGGCTGTTTTTGGCTTCAGACGCCTAGGCAGCTTGACAGACGTTCTCTCCCCCTCCCTCCTTGCAATCTTCTGGGACACGTCACAGGTCCCAGATAATTTCCAGACCAACTGGGGGGTGATACATGACTCGCGCATGTGCAATGGGCATCCAGGTGTGATGCCGCAAGCTGTCACAGCCGGGTGCCCACACTTGCAATCCTGGCGCCGTGGAGAGGCGAGGGAGATAAGCGAGGGTTCGGGTGGCCGCATCGGACCCTGGAACAGGTAAGTGTGTGTTTATTAAAAGTCAGCAACTACACTTTTTATAGCTTCTGACTTTTAATAAACACAAAAATGAGTGGAACTCCACTTTAATGCCCCGTACACACGGTCGGACATTGATCGGACATTCCGACAACAAAATCCTCAGATTTTTTCCGACGGATGTTGGCTCAAACTTGTTTTGCGTACACACGGTCGCACAAAGTTGTCGGAATTTCCGATTGCCAACCACGCGGTCACGTACACCACGTACGACGAGACTAGAAAAGGCCAGTTCAGAACCAAGCGCGGCACCCTTTGGGCTCCTTTTGCTAATCTCGTGTTAGTAAAAGTTTGGTGAGAGTCGATTCGTGCTTTTTCAGACTCGTGGCTTTCAGATCGTTTTCTGCGGTTCAGTTTGTGCTTGTGGGTTTGTATCTGCTCTTCAGTGCGTGCAGCGAGTACCCTTGACTTGTCATTGTGTTCTTGTTCGTTCGTTACTGTTTTTCAGGTCGCTCTTCACAGACCTTGCTGTTCTTCAGTGCGTTCTGTTACTTCGTTCTGAGCAGCCGACCGTTTTCTAGCCATGTTGCGTATACGTACTCCTCGTAGAGTTCGTGCTGTGCGGGGGCTTGGTGTTGGGGTCCTGACCTTGACACAAGTCCAGTCCATGAACAGGGTGGGGAGGAGTTCATGGACCAAGAATTGGTTGCTTCGGCGTGACCAGTTCTCTCATATGTCTTTGCTCTGTGAGATCCGTGAGAATAATCCTGATGATTTCAGGAACTTTCTCAGGATGACGAACCCCGTATTTCACCGTTTGTTGGCTTTGCTCACCCCCTATATCAGCAGGCAGAATACCTGCATGAGGCAAGCCATCACTCCGGAGCAGAGGCTCGTCGCTACCCTGCGGTACTTGTCGACAGGGAGAAGCCTGCAGGACTTGAAGTTCTCGACAGGCATCTCCGCCCAGGCTCTGGGTATCATTATCCCAGAGACCTGTTCTGCCATCATTCAGGTCCTGCAGAAGGAGTATATGAAGGTAAGATTTTTATCCTTTAATATCACATTTTATTGTATTTAATGTTTGCTAATATTAATAAGTTGGGAGGAGCTGACGTGCTGACGTTCCACATGTACCGTCTGCAGGACGGATGATTGCTTTGGCCGGCTGGCTGATTTTTTATGCTGCTTTGTTATCACTACACTGTAAGTGTTTTTTTAACTTTCTTAATAAACGGTAGTTACCAGGATTACGCTATGTTGTTTCCCTCTCTTTCCTTGGGGAACTCTTGAATGGGAACTATCCCGGTATCTTGGAGTTGCAGTTACATCCCTCCATGGTGTGACCGATCCTTTGTGGCTTGGTGGAGCATTGTTTTTCAACCATTACTTCTGGATAAAGGCCCCGACCGGGTTAAGGTAGCAAGTTCCTTTGGGCTTGCCTTGCGGTAAGCGCACATTTTTATTGAAGCTACCACAGTGGTGCGGTGGAGGAATCATTCACTTAATCAGTGTATTTAATTCCACTATGAAGACTGGGACCTGGGCCTAAGGCTTCTTCACATATATGTTTATGGACTAATTTTCACTTAATTAATGCTGTTTACATTTATTTAGTGTTGTTTTAGTTTGGTAGGTCTATAGCTATATACAAGTCCTATGGTAAATCTCATATTTAATTAATCACTTTTTGGGATACTAGCGCTGCTACTTTTTTTACTGCTAATATATTGTATTTCTTTCCTCATTCCCTAATTACCATGATTGTAATATGCTGTGAATGTCCCCTTTGTCCTTATGCATGCTTCATTTTTATGTAATTATTTTTTTGTTCTTCATACAGATTTGCCTTCACTTACCTCCCCAGCATGCTCTCCTGCCCCTATAATCACCTCATGTAGTCATTTAACAATGTATTTTATCAGCTCCATAGCAGTACTTTACCCCAAACACCCCCTAAAATGTTTACAAATCTGATTTGTGATTTAAATTCAGGCAGAGTGCCAGAGGCTTTTTTTTGTAGTGTCCCCAAATCATTTTTATTAACCCTCCCTCCCCCCAACTGTTAAGTCAGCTGATACCAATTCTCTATCTATCCTCAATCATCTATCTGCTGACTTTGCCAAACCCATACACGCTATACCCATCTCTTTTGTGGTCAGATTTATGGATGAATTCCCCAAAGCATGTAGTGCAAGGGCCTGCCTGTATGCTTTCAAATGGTACTGTTTAAAGTTTTTGTATCCTATTAATATCTTGATAGGTAATAGCAGAATGTCCAAATGTGCTCAAATGTGTACAGTGTGTATTTATATCTTTGTATTATGACACTTCTTACCTGTCCAGTGGGCTGCCAATAGTGTAACTAAGGAGGGGCTGTTCCAAGTAATACCCTTTATTTAGGCATTCATCTCTCAATGAAGTGAAGAGGGTTACCTGTCCAAGATTTCCCCCCCCTATAATGTTATAAATGGCCCATGAGAGGGGGGGAGGGGGAATATGATAGGTGTACCTTATACTTTGTTGTTGTAAAATTCCTCTTAAGAAATGTTATCTGGATGTTGGCCAAGAATGTTTGTGTCTAATCTGCTTTCCATGTTTATGTGCCAAAATACTACGTTTTTTTTGTTTTCCTCAACAGTTTCCTTCCACGCCACAGGAATGGCAGACTGTGGCCTCCGAATTTGCCCAGCGGTGGGACTTTCCTAACTGTGGAGGGGCAATTGATGGGAAACACATCCACATCATCCCACCATCCAACTCGGGGTCGTACTATTATAATTACAAGGGGTTCAATAGTATTCTGATGTTGGCGGTGGTGTCGGCTAATTACGACTACCTGTATGTGGATGTGGGGAAGAATGGCCGGTTGTCCGATGGTGGAGTCATCGCCCAGACGGAGTTTTACAGGCATCTCCAGAATAGCAGCTTGGACTTGCCACCTCCAGAAGACAATGTGGAAGGACTCCCATTCGTCTTCGTTGCGGATGAAGCATTTGCGCTGGGGGACCATCTTATGCGGCCATTCCCGATGAGGACCCTCACCCCAGAACAGAGGGTTTTTAATTACCGGCTGGCCAGAGCCAGAAGAGTGGTGGAGAACACATTTGGAATCCTGGCCAGCCGGTTCCGCCTATTTCTGACACCCATCCATATGACGGAGTATAAACTTAATCATATAATCCTGGCGTGCTGTGTTCTACATAACTTTTTACGCCAACATTCTGCCAACTATGCTGGCTCAGTTGGGCCTGAGGCCGGAATTCTAAATGAAACAACCCTGACGGCGCTTGAAAGTGGCCATCCTGGCTTGCCCTCCCTGAGTGCCCATGATGTCCGGTTAAGATACCTTGAGTTCTTTGCGGGTAGGGGGGCCATCAATATGCTAGCAAATTTGTGAACCCTTTTAAAATAAAAACAAAAAAAAAGCAAATCTTTGTTGACATTTACTGCTTGTGTTTGTTTTAGCTGACGCTGACAGAAATGTGGGGAGTCCTAAAAATGGCGTGATTGTGTAACCTTACAAAGCACTGTTGGGTGTTATTTACTAAAGGCAAAGACACTTTGCACTACAAGTGCACTTGAAACTGCACTGAAACTGCACTTGTAGTGCAAAGAGGATTTGCCCTTAGCAAATAACCCCCATTTTCACAGAAAGCAGCAATTACATCACCACAAAAGTGTTGTAGCGTTGAGACAATAATCCACACATTCTTGAATAACAATCTTTTTAATACCTGCACAATCACATGTTCATTTAGAAAAGGTTTTTAAAACAAACCAACATGTTTGTTGTATAACAATTTTTAAAAAAGATTAATGTCCATTTAAGATAAAACAGGCATGTGTAAAACCAACAAGAAAGACACAAATCTAGAACTTACAAAGTTCACATTTGGTAGAACTTGAAGGCAATATCAGACATGAGTATTTAGGAACTGTGTTTGATATTGCGTTCAGATGGGGTGAAGTCACCCCAGGAAAAGCCAAATTTGGAAGATGCACACAAATTTGCCAATGTCAACATGTGCTAGCTGCCATCACGGGGATCAAGGGACGTGTTTTGGGGGAGAAATCCCTTCCTCTCATCTACTTTATTATTGAGGAAGGGGTTGCACCCCCAAAACGCGTCCATTGATCTCCCGTGATGGCAGATAGCACATATTGACACACTGTGTGCATCCTCCAAATTAGGCTTTTCTAAAAATCCCTAAAACATTTTTAACATTGTAGCACACAAAAGAAGAAAGTGATTTGGAGGGGTTTTAAACTCGCCCCAAAACATCAATGATGTTTTTATTTTTTTGAATAACATCATAACATCCAATTGTAAATTACACCCCATGATCTCCCCGATCAGGATCTGGGCACTTTCTGATGTGAAAGGTTCTGGATCCACAACATCACGATCACCTAAAAAGAGAGAAACCAAACAAAAACAGGTATCAAAAATATGCCGGCATCCATCTCCTACCTGAGCCTGTGGTCGCAGACACTCACCTGTTGTGGTGACAATTTCCACCACATCTTCTTCCTCCTGCTCTTCTTGTGTTGGGGGATTTCCCCTTATTCCAGAGGGTGAGGGGTGTCCTCCGAGTCTTTTCTCCCCTATGTAAAACAAAAATGCTATACTTAGCACACATATATTTGATGGCAGAACTATAAATAGGAAACATTGCTTGGAAGTGGGGTACAATTGTCTATTTTGGCAGAGTTCCAAAATGTAGCATTTTCTGTGTCCTTTGTCAAGCTGCAAAACTTTACCTGTTTAGTACAAGCTTCACAGATGGAGACCCCCCTATAGTATACACTGGAGCACCTGTGTGGCCCCCCTAATAAAAAGGGTGTTCTGGGGTCCCACACTAGTGCTCCAGTGTCCAGATGCGAAAACAGCTGCTCAGTGTCCTCTCCTTACACAGAATCTAGTTTGCATTTCATTCTATTAACAAAGCCATCTACACAACCAAATTAGTTTCATACAAGTAGGGCGTAAAAAATGTGGCCAAATGCATATGGCCAAAACAATAGTGTTTTATAGGCCGAAAGAAAAATGTTTGATACGAACGAATAATGTGCCCATGAACATGAAAGTTGCCATTTTAAAAAGTACACTTTTAAGAAAAGCACATGGAGCAGCACGAACGTAATAAACATAAAGAATAGGAACACAGCACAACTACTTACTTTTTTGCAGCACTCTCCGGATCTTTCTGTACTGCTCATGTTCTCGTAATTTGAGGTCCGACCACCGTTTCCTGAGCTGATCTTTCGATCGTCGTACCCCGAAATTCCGGTGCAGACTCCTGACCACTTTCGCCATGATCTTGGCCTTTCTGACATTGGGGTTGGGGTAAGGTCCATACTTCCCATCATAGTCGGCCTTCTTCAGGATGTCCACCATCTCCAACATCTCCTCAAAGGACATATTTGAGGCCCTAAATCTCCTTCTGGATCGGGACGTGTCCAGATCTGGGCTTTCCTCCTCCTCCTCGTTCCTGTAATTAGCACGCACCTGCTGTGTATCCGCCATGTTCTCTTTCTCCACTGCGCAGAACGAAAAGGGGCGGGGAATAGACTAGAAAGAATGTCAGGGGTGGGCGGAGTTCCATGCTTGCGCAGTGTGTATAAAGCGTAACACGCGTGCGTATTACGTACGATCTGTGAGCGGAGGAAGGAGCATCGGAGGCGCCGATCGTAAGAACGAAGGTAAGAGACAAACTTGGGCCTATACTGCTTCTAGATTGAGGCCGATATTGTAACAAGATTAGGAGAGTTTTGGCTGACATTAGGGTTTGTCTTGTGTTGTGTCTTGCAGTGAAAATGGATATCTTTAAAGATGCTGACTTCATGGCAATATTCATTGACATGTTCAGGGAGCTGCCTTGTCTGTGGGAGATCAACCACCCACATTATAGGAACCAGACAAAGAGGAAGGCAGCGCTGGATCAATTATTGGAAATTGTGAAGCAGGTGATTCCCACGGCAGACATCACATATTTGAAGATCCTAATTGGTGGCCTGAGGAGCACATATGTAAGGGAGCGCCAGAAAGTCCATGATTCGCAGAGATCCCGAGCAGCAGATGACATCTATGTCCCCAGGATGTGGTACTATGACAGGCTGCATTTTCTGGCAGGTCAGACTGAACCCAGGCCAGCACTCTCCAGTCTTCCTTCCACGCTTCCTTCCCCCCAGCTGAGACTTCTGACGCCCAACCTGGGCCTTCCAGGCAGCAACATGTGGAGGAGCCCAGATTGAGCCAGGTATAGCATTAAATATTTCTTGTTATCCAATCAATGATGTTAACTAGACGTTAGTTTGGAGTACTAATTTATGATTGTGATTGATGATGCAAAACATTACAACCATGTCCCTTTTTCATACACAGGGAAGTCACAGCCAGGAGGTGGCCGGGCCGAGCAGGCTGCCTGATATGCAGGTCCCTCCCCTACACCTGCAAAGAGAAAGTGGCAGGAGAGGAGTACCCTAGAGGAGGCTGCCATAGGCCTCTTTTGGAAGGCTACAGAGGCCCTGGGAGCACCACACACCGTGGAGGAGGACTTTGCTGCCATCATTGCCTGTAAAATGCAGCGGATGGAGGAGGGCCAACAACTCATATGTGAGTCATTAATGTTGGAAGCTCTCAATAAGGGGTCGAGGGCCCAAATAACATCTGAGACCCACATTTGTGACCTCACACATGGTCCTCCTCCTCCTCCTCCAGGTCCTACTACTCCTCCTCCTCCTCCTCCTCCAGGTCCAACTAGTCCTCCTCCTCCTCCAGGTCCTACTCCTCCTCCTGCCACATCTCCAACAGCAGAGCCACAGCCAGGAAGGAAGCGTGGAAGGAAGACCAGAAAGTGAAGACCCTGGATCCAGTCTGGTCTGGCAAAAGATACAGCCTCTTGTGGTACCACAGCCTGGGGACACAGATGTCATCTGCTGCTTTCCGGATCTCTGGGACTTCTGGACCAGACTGCACTTCCTTACATATGGACTCCTCAGGCCACCAATTTTGATGTTAAAGAATTGATGTCTGCCCTGGGGGTCCAAGGCTTCGCTAATTTCTGCTGTTTATCCGGCGTTGCCTCCCTCTTTGTTTGGTTCTGAGCTCTTAATAAAGGATTTTTGGTTTCAATTATACTCGCCTATGTGTGTTTTCCTTCAAAAAGGACAGTTTGTTTGTGAGGATTCAGGTACATTTCAAAAATACAATGTGAAATTAACAAGGGACACCAACACCAAACAATCTCCTTGAGATTAAATAATACAAGATAATAATGGTGTTGTGGTAACTTGACACACAAAACACACACAAAAATATTCTGGAGTAAAACTAAAAATAAAATAAAACAAAGATCAGCCTTGGAAAAAATACAAACCTAAAATCAAAAAAAAATCTGCCTTTTAAAAAAAAATAAAAATATTTTTGTCAGATGTGACAAATCAAAATATATTAAGGGAATCCCGAAAAATAATAAAGAAATAAGTTTGTGAGAAGTCTGTGTGAATATGAGCAGCAAAACTACTTCATTCTTCTCACATTATAAAGAAGAAGAGAGTGCGCTGTATTAAACCATTTTTAACATTGCACCGTGACGAAAGTGTTGTATCCATTGCGAACGCTAAGTTTACCAGACCGAGCTGTTCCGTATCGGAATTTCTTCTGAGCATGCGTGGCACTTTGTGCGTCGGAACAGGCCACACACGGTTGGAAATGACGCAATCGGATTTTGTTGTTGGAAAATTTTATAGCCTGCTCTCAAACTTTGTGTGTCGGAAAATCCGATGGAAAATGTCCGATGGAGCCCACACATGGTCGGAATGTCCGACAACACGCTCCGATCGGACATTTTCCATCGGAAAATCCGACCGTGTGTACGGGGCATAAGTGTCTCTGGAGCACGGATGGCTTGGTTTGTCTCCAGCACCCAGGGTATATAGGGAAAGTTCATCTTGGATACAGAATTCTTGCTTAGTTATTATATATTATGAAAGGTGAAAACTGATTAACTTCTATTAGCACCAACTCATGTCTTTTGGGCTCACTTTCTTTTCTACAATTTTAGTGAATCAGCAATTATATTTTTGGAATAATTATTCTTAAAAACTCGCTTATGAAAGTAAAAGAATTGAGTGTCTCTTCTGATTTCCACCTTACAGTTCCATTTCGGAGATCAGATACCTCTAGGATATCTTTCCGAATAAAAAATTTACCTGTTGCAACTGTCTTTGAAGGTATTAAACTTTTTTTTTTTACATCATAAATTTATAATGATTTAAGAAATATGTGGTATTCAGGGGTGCTGTTCTTAGGTGCAAAGTAAACTAAGAGAAAAACTACCACTGCTGGACTATGGCTATGCTATCTACTCTGGTCCCTATAGGTTGCCTAACTTCATGAGGTGGTTTCACAATGTTCTCTAATTTGTTTTATGTTATTTAGTTTTGACATTGTGGGAATAAAAAAAAAAACATACCAGGCACTTTGTACCCAAGTGCCACTTTTAGTAATGCATAATATACCATTCGCTGTTCCTAGAAGTTTTTGCCAAGTTGCCAAGCCTCTTCTACCTGCTTAGACCCATCTTCTGTATGTATTGGTAGGGATATCAGTATGACCTATGTGCATTATGACTATGAGGGATATTTCTTGGGTAACTACTAAATAGTGGAGGGTCTCCTCTAAACTTTACAAGTTTCTTGGCTGCACTTAATTTAAAGGGTTAGTTCACCTTTAAAAAAAATACTATGTTTGAGATAAGGGGGCCCCTATTAACAATAAGCACTGTGCATATTAAAAAAAAGCAGCTCCTTTCATTATCTTTAGACCCTGCAAAGCTGCTACTTCCGGTTGTAGGTATTTCAAAAGATGCATTTAGATTACCCTTTTCACGTACCTTCTCACACAGTACGTTTGTCCTGTGTGACTTCCTGAATCCCATAATGCCTTGCTGTTCTCTCTCTCTCTCTCTCTCCCTGTGTGTTCCGTCAGATTAGGCGACCCGTCAATATTGGTAACGGAAGTGATGTTCCATCACCGCCATCTTGCTACACGCCACACTCCTCCACAGTAACGATACGCTGAGAAGGGGGCAAGCGGACATCTTGTTACACCCAACGGAGTTTTGCATTTCACAGTTCTTTTTAACAGGAAACGGAGCTTATAAGGTGAAATACAGTAATTAGAAATCCGACGGACTGTTTAGATGTTGAATTTTAAAAGCAGGGGCAAGCCTGCTGATCTCACATATTTGCTAATGTGACAGAACAGCACTGCTTTTATAATTCAACATGTAAACAGTCCGAGGGAAGAGAAGGAGGGAAGAGAAGAAAGAGAGGAGAGAGAGACAAGGGAAAAAAACACACACACATATATACATATATCTACATATAAACAAAAAGAGAGACTCAGTGGTGGCTGTTTTTTTCGGGTGGCCGGCAGCAGTGCTCTGTGCCCCCAGCCCACCCTTTTTTGGAAGCCTTTTAGAGCCTCTGGCTCTAATCACGTGCTTAAAAAAAACCCATCCCCCCATTAGAGTCCATGCGTCCGGCACCCTGCATGTAGATCAGGGGACGGATGCATGTATGGGGGGCGGTACCCGTGCGCCCCTAATGGACCGGCCACAAGTGGAGACACTATCCAATCCTGAAAAAAAAAAGTTTATAGCAATATACATTAATAAAAAAACATACAAATGTCATGCGTTTAAGCGTATACATATGTGAAATCTCATCTAAACTTAAATTGTGCAGCATCATGAGTGAGACTACCCAAAACTATTCCCTTTTTCAACTTTTCAATTAGGTGTGTGGAACAAAATAACGCACACACAACATATACAGTAAACAATTTACCAATAATCCTCCAAAAGCAATTAGTGAAAAAAAAAAGAAAATGAAAAGTGTTTAGTAACGCTGATCTATCAGTCCTCTTAAAATGTGGTGGTGTGTGGATAGGTGAGCGCATATCCTTGTTGTGGTATGTGGTGAGTTGAAGAGTTTTTAAATTTTTTTTATATCAGCATTACTAATGTTCTTTTTTTTTCACCAATCACTTTTGGAGTATTATTGGTAAATTGTTTACTGTAAATGTTGTGTGTGTGTGTGTGATTTTTTTTTCCACATACTAATTGAAAGGTTAAAAAAGAGAATCGTTTTGGGTAGTCTCACCCATAACGCTGCACAATTTATGTTTATATGAGATTTCACATATGTATACACATAAATGTATGAGATTTGTATGTTTTTTTATTATAACGCATGTTGCTATAAATAGAGCTAAATGGAGAGAGGTATGTATAGGGGGGGGGGTTTGAAAAATAGAGAGAGAGGAGGAAAGAGAACTATGGTGAGTGAGAGATATAGAGAGAGAGATGGAAATAGAGAGAGATACAGAAAGCGTAAGAGGTATGGATTTAAAGCATACCTCTCCAACTGTTTGAGATGGGAATGAGGGACACCTATCAGCAAAAGTATGCAGGCATAGGACATACCCCTTGCCACGCTCCCTTAAAGGAGAATTGTACAAAAAAACAAGATATAAAGAAGAAATAGTTTTGATCTCCAGTATATATAGACACGTGTATACTGGGTCTGTTTTTCTACTGGGTCAGTTTTTCTTAAATTTCATGCAACTTCCCAACTATCACAAAAATGGGATATGTAGAAGTCAGGGATGATTAATTTTTACAAAAGAATATTATGCACATTAACATTGTCATCAATGTTAGGCATGATTTATGAAGGAATTCGCTTTTTAGTGCTGAAGGTGAACTTGCGCTTTAAGATTTGAATGAATAGAAAAATGTACTTATTTTTGTTTATTTACCTTTGTAGGAAGTGCTGCTTTTGCCGAAATACCAAGATTGGGTAAGTGCTTAGTAGGTAATACAGGTGAAAGCCAGTAAATTAGAATATTTTGAAAAACTTGATTTATTTCAGTAATTGCATTCAAAAGGTGTAACTTGTACATTATATTTATTCATTGCACACAGACTGATGCATTCAAATGTTTATTTCATTTAATTTTGATGATTTGAAGTGGCAACAAATGAAAATCCAAAATTCCGTGTGTCACAAAATTAGAATATTGTGTAAGGGTTAAATTTTGAAGACACCTGGTGCCACAAACTAATCAGCTGATTAACTCAAAACACCTGCAAAGGGCTTTAAATGGTCTCTCAGTCCAGTTCTGAAGCCTACACAAACATGGGGAAGACTTCAGATTTGACAGCTGTCCAAAAGGCGACCATCGACACATTGCACAAGGAGGGAAAGACACAAAAGGTTATTGCTGAAGAGGCTGGCTGTTCTCAGAGCTCTGTGTCCAAACACATTAATAGAGAGGCAAAGGGAAGGAAAAACTGTGGTCAGAAAAAGTGTACAAGCGATAGGGATCACCGCGCCCTAGTCAAGATTGTGAAAAAAAACCCCTTAAAAAATGTGGGGGAGATTCACAAGGAGTGGACAGCTGCTGGAGTCAGTGCTTCAAGATCCACCACCAAGAGACGCTTGAAAGACATGGGTTTCAACTGCCGCATACCTCGTGTCAAGCCACTGTTGACCAAGAAACAGCGCGAAAAGCGTCTCACCTGGGCTAAGGAAAAAAAGAGCTGGACTGCTGCTGAGTGGTCCAAAGTCATGTTTTCTGACGAAAGCAAATTTTGCATTTCCTTTGGAAATCGAGGTCCCAGAGTCTGGAGGAAGACAGGAGAGGCACAGGATCCACGTTGCCTGAAGTCTAGTGTAAAGTTTCCACCATCATTGATGGTTTGGGGTGCCATGTCATCTGCTGGTGTCGGTCCACTCTGTTTCCTGAGATCCAGGGTCAACGCAGCCGTCTACCAGCAAGTTTTAGAGCACTTCATGCTTCCTGCTGCTGACCTGCTCTATGGAGATGGAGATTTCAGGTTCCAACAGGACTTGGCGCCTGCACACAGCGCAAAATCTACCCGTGCCTGGTTTACGGACCATGGTATTTCTGTTCTAAATTGGCCAGCCAACTCCCCTGACCTTAGCCCCATAGAAAATCTGTGGGGTATTGTGAAAAGGAAGATGCAGAATGCCAGACCCAACAACGCAGAAGAGTTAAAGGCCACTATCAGAGCAACCTGGGCTCTCATAACACCTGAGCAGTGCCAGAAACTCATCGACTCCATGCCACGCCGCATTGATGCAGTAATTGAGGCAAAAGGAGCTCCAACCAAGTATTGAGTATTGTACATGCTCATATTTTTCATTTTCATACTTTTCAGTTGGCCAACATTTCTAAAAAATCCCTTTTTTGTATTAGCCTTAAGTAATATTCTAATTTTGTGACACACGGAATTTTGGATTTTCATTTGTTGCCACTTCAAATCATCAAAATTAAATGAAATAAACATTTGAATGCATCAGTCTGTGTGCAATGAATAAATATAATGTACAAGTTACACCTTTTGAATGCAATTACTGAAATAAATCAAGTTTTTCACAATATTCGAATTTACTGGCTTTTACCTGTATAAGCCAACATGGCTATTTATAAAAGCCTTTTCAAGCTACCTGTACTTGAGGCCAAAAGATGACGTGTCATGTAAATAAAATCAATGCCAATGTATTTGTGCATTTTTTTAGATCGGAATTTGTTACTTCAAAGCACCACTATCACGGCATCACCTCGTGACCTCCTTAGTTTTTGCCACAGCTCCAATGTAATCATGAGGCAAGGTGCTGTAAAAAACTTAGCAAGAACAATCCGTGAGGACATTGCAAACTTTTCAAACAATGCCAATTTGGAGGAATTTGAAAATCAAATTAGGCATCTCAGGCAAAATCAGAATACAATGGAACATGAAAAATTATACTTCTGGATTTCAGCTGCTATATTTTACAGAATTTACAAATATCATGACTGCAACTTGAAGATGAAAATGAAAATGTTGACATTATCTAAGTGCAAAGCCAGCAAAAATAGATGTGAGCAGATTTGCCAAGAAACCTACCACAAACTTACTGCTTCTTTGCATGCTAAAATGAAGATATGGCCAAATAAACTGGATAACAATGATCAGTATGTCAAGAAATTTGATAACTGCCTTTCAATGATAGATCCTAAATTGTCTAAAAAGGTGGCAACACCGCCAGTTGCTCTCACCAAAATTCTGAGTAATCTGCCATGGGATATTAAGCACATCTTTATAGTCGCCATTTCCGAAAAGGTATGCAGTGCAAATATATAAAATACATTTACATTTTTAAAAGGCAAAATCTATATATTAGACAAAAAACTGGATAAGAATCATTAATAAGCCCAGAAAAATTACAATTTATTTTCAGTGGTATATTCTAAATTAACTGAAACCATACCTGATACTCTAGCCTTATGTATTCATTCATTTAAGTTAATATTTATGTGTTTATTATAGCTCTTTCAAAAGAAATACACAGATTCAAGTGTGTTCCTTTTCTCTCAAATTTGTGAGTTCATCGGGAAAAAGCACTGGACAATGTTTATCGATGTTATCGAAAGAGTGACAGAGTACATGCTTGGCACCTACACAAAAGGTAACACTCTTTCCAATAACTTCAGTCATTATATAAGGCATTTTGATCAACACAAAAAATCTCCACAAATACTGTGCAAAAGTGTTAGGTAGGTATGAAGAAATTATGTCAAGTAAAATTGCTTTCAAAAATATATATTTTGATTGTTTTTTTTCATTAACTGAAACATAAACAGCTGTGTAGAAGGCTTAAAACTGGGTGAGGAACAGGCAAACTCCACTACAGTTCCATGTCACAGGTATACACCATGGCAAGCCTGAGCACAGCAACAAGACACAAGGTAGTTACACTGCATCAGCAAGGTCTCTTCCAGACAAAGATTTCAAAGTAGACTGGGATTTTAAGATGTGCTTTTCAAGCTCTTTTAAAGAAGCACAAATAAACAAGCAATGTTGAGGACCATAGACGCAGTGGTCATCCAAGGAAACTTAATGCAGCAGATGAAAGACATAACATGTTTACTTCCCTTTCACATCAGAAGATGTTCAGCAGTGCCATCAGCACAGAACTGGCAGAAACCAGTGAGACCCAGGAACACCCATCTACGCTCCTGAGAAGTCTGACCAAAAGTGGTCTTCATGGAAGAATTTCAGGCAAAAAGCACTACCTCCGACATGAAATCAAGGCTTAAGTGACTCAACTATGCACAAAAACATAGGAAATAGGGTGCAGAAAAATGGTAGCAGGTGCTCTAGACTGATGGGCCAAAATGTCAAATATTTGGCTGTAGCAGGAGGCATATAATATAAATATATAATAATACAGCGCTGTCAGAAAATATATATTTCCAAGAAAGACAAGGTTATAATTACCCGTCTATCTTAGAAAATATAGGTAATGGAGGTCTTGCTGCAGTTTAAAATGTGAGATACCCACAATTAGCAAAATGTCAAACGAAAAAACTGCGCTAAAATGAGACCAAATAAAGAATGTAGTAGCACAATTGATGCTATGTAACTCAAATAACGCGAGAAAATGTAAAATAATGCCACTGTATTACACAGTACTTTCACTCTGCCATGTTGCAAATAAACGCATCATAGAAAGAAAATCGCATCCTAGTAAAATAAGAGTACATGTGGGAGTTATTAATTTCTAAGAGAAGTGAGCCGGAAATGCTGTTGACTGATCCCTAGTCAGGATATAATCTCTCCTTTACATAACAGGTGACATCAAACTTGAGAAGCACCGTAGAAAATAGTGATGTGGGATAGGAAAGTCCATCCACCTGTAAAATCACAGCCCCTTACCAGTTGCCCAGATCTCTTATCAGGAGATCAATTCCACTTTTTGGCTTATGACCCAGCCACAGTCTCTTATTCAAGCGATCAGAAACCACTTCTCCTTCTCTTTAATCTCTCTCAAGCATCTCTCAGTCAGCCAGCAACCGAACATAGAAAGAAAAGAGCTCCCATAGTGTAAAACTGTATGTTTCTTTAATGATAATAAAAAGTGTTGCACTTACATGAAAAACGATAAAGTTGGCATCTGACACAAACATCCAAGCCTGCCAGCTCTCTCAAACAATCGCCCGTATCTTCCGGGACTGTACGCTGTAATGGTGACGTCAACACGCCGCTCTCTCTACGTCGTTTTGTCAAAACTGACGTCATCCAGGGGCTGTGATTTTACAGGTGGATGGACTTTCCTATCTCACATCACTATTTTCTACGGTGCTTCTCAAGTTATTTGAGTTAGATAGCATCAATTGTGCTACTACATTCTTAATTTGGTCTCATTTTAGCGCAGTTTTTTCGTTTGGCATGTAGCGGCAGGCAGTTTGTTTGCCAAATGGCTGGAGAGCAGTACAATAATGATGGTCTGCAGGCAATAGTGAAGCATGGTGGAGTTTCCTTGCATGTCTGGGGCTGCATTTCTACAAATGGAGTTGGAGACTTGGTCGAGATCAATGGTGTCAAATGGAGTTGACGTCAGCGACTCATGTGCAGTTAAGGTCTGGCAAAGGTCCAGCGTATTGTGCTGGAACTTGCCGGAATGGAGAACTCCCACGCGCATGTGCGGGAGTGACGTCATCGTGGCTCTGGCCACTCACAGCGCCGGAGCCGCAAACACGGAAGAATCACCGAGGCAAAATGTCAGCTCCCTCGGCGGTGACCGGGAGACGGTGCAGTGTGGCTTCGTTCTAAGGTAAGTATTTCATAATGAGCTAGTATGCGGTGAATACTTGCTCATTATGCCTTTGCCTTGTAATTTTTTTTTTCTTCAAGGTATACAACAGCTTTAACGTTTTTATTTCTGAAAGCTTTTTTTTTTTTGCAGTATTTTTTCACATGTGCATAAAACTTTTGCACAGTAGTGTATATCCAAAGCAGACAATTTGTGACACAAGGATACTTGCAATCCCAACAAATCTGCCTCATAAATCAATGCTGTGAAGAATGCAAGTTCTCTGTAAATATTGAAAAGCCGCCATTTGTATCACTAGATACTTCTAAACCATGGAACTTCCATCTAGCAGATGTAATAGAAAAGTTAGGCATGCTTAGGGGCTCATTTACTAAAGGGAAACTGTCTGTTTACTATGCAAGGACATTTTCCCATACAAGGAAATTTACCCAAGAGCTTAGTTAATAAGGTGAAGCCCTGCTGACTTTCACCATCACGTGCAAGCAAAAATGCTGTTTTTTTAATTTTCCTCTTGACTGTTCTTTTTTTTTTTGCAAAGTGATACCTCACTACATTCACTAGCTTCTTTTTGCTTTAGTAAATCAACCCCTTCGTTTTTTTTCAATTAGCCTAAAATCCAGGGTGTTGCCTTAAAAAAGTGACCTGATCTCAGAAGGGTACATACAGTGTGTATCAACCCCTCCTGTCTCTTCTCACCTTGCCATTTGCTAAAAAGAATGATAGAAATTCTCAAGGGCCACTAAGAACTGGGAACTGTTTCCGATCTGGGGAGAGTAGGGAAAATTTGATATGGAGAACGTAGAGGAAAATATAGAGAGGAATAGGGAAAATCTAGGAGGGAATAAGCAGGGTGAAGTGGGCTAAGGGAGGTAGCAAGAAAGTGTAAAGAAGGGGTTCCAAGGTAGATAACAGGATATTTTTAGTAGTGTGTGGGTTAGTAGCATGGGGTGAGGAATGTTGCTATATATATATATATATATATATATATATTTATATTTATATATATAAAGATGTATTAAAAAGAAAAAACTGAAATATCACAGGTACTTAAATATTCAGACCCTTTATTCAGTTCTTTGTTGAAGCACCTGTGGCAGCAATTATAGCCTCAAGTCTTTTTCGGTATGACGCAACAAGTTTTGCACACCTGGATTGGGGGATTTTCTGCCTTTCTTCTCTGCAAATCCTCTCAGGGCTCTAGCTGGCCCACTCTACAACATTCACAGAGTTGTTCCTAAGCCACTCCTGTATGGTCTTGGCTATGTTCTTAGGATCGTTGTCATCTTGGAAGGGGAACTTTCGGCCCAGTCTGTGATCCGGAGCGCTGTGAAACAGGTTTTCAATAAGGATGTCTCTGTACTTTTCTCCATTCAGCTTTCCCTCAACCCTGACCAGTCTCCCAGTCCCTGCTGCTGAAAAACAGCCCGACAGCATGATGCTGCCACCACCACACTTCATTGTTGGGATGGTATTGGGCAGGCGATGAGCAGCGCTTGGTTTCCTCAAGACATAATGTTTAGAATTGAGAAACAGTTTGATTTTGGTTTTGTCAGACCAGAAAATCTTGTTCCTCACAGTCTGAGAGTCCTTCAGGTATTTTTGGAAACTCCAAGCGGGCTTTCATGTGTTTGCACTAAGGAGAGGCTTCCATCTAGACACTCTGCCATAAAGCCCAGAGTGGGCTGCAAGGCTGCTTGTCCTTCTGAAACTTTGTCCAATCTTCACCAGAATCTCTGGAGCCCAGTCAGAGTGACCATCGGGTACTTAGTCACCTCTCTTACTAAGGCGGGTGGAGGGCACCAGAGCGCAGCAGGGGGGCCCTCTCCTGCCGCCAATAAAAGGGATCTTGCGGCGAATCCGCTGCAGGGACCAGTTTTATCTGCAAGCGGACCGCCCGATGAAGAAGAGGATACCAGGGTTATGACAGCTAGCTGCTGCCATAAAAATGATATCCCTCTTCAAAATAATATCGTATAACGACGGCGGGCGGTCCGTAAGTGGTTAAGAGAGGTATGGACTCAAGAGAGGTATGGACTGCAGTCCAGTTTTTGGCACCGGTTCTCAAAAACTGATAAGAGGCATGGAGGAGCTCAGCTATGAGGAGAGATTAGAGGAACTGAATTTATTCTCTCTTGAGAAGAGGAGATGGGGGGGGGGGATATGATCAACATGTACTAATACATAAGTGGTCCATATAGTGAACTTGGTGTTGAGTTATTCACTTTAAGATCACCACAGAGGACAAGGGGGCACTCTTTGCATCTAGAGGAAAAAAAATTCATCTTCAAATACGGAAAGGTTTCTTCACAGTAAGAGCTGTGAAAATAAGGAATAGACTTCCTCCAGAGGTGGTTCTGGCCAGCTCAATAGATTGCTTTAAAAAAGGCCTGGATTCTTTCCTAAATGTACATAATATAACTGGGTACTAACATTTATAGGTAAAGTTGATCCAGGGAAAATCTGATTGCCTCTCAGGAGATCAGGAAGGAATTTTTTCCCCTGCTGTAGCAAATTGGAGCATGCTTTGTAGGGGTTTTTTGCCTTCCTCTGGATCAACTGTGGGTGAAGGATTATGTACAGTATCTCACAAAAGTGAATACACCCCTAACATTTATGTAAATATTTTATTATATCTTTCCATGTGACAACACTGAAGAAATTACACTTTGCTAAAATGTAAACTAGGTAGTGAGTGTGCAGCTTGTATAAGAATGTAAATTGTCTGTCCCCTCAAAATAACCCAACACACAGCCATTAATGTCTAAACCGCTGGCAACAAAAGTGAGTACACCCCTAAGTGAAAATGTACAAATTGGGCCCAATTAGCCATTTTCCCTCCCCAGTGTCATGTGACTCATTAGTGTTACAAGGTCTCAGGTGTGAATGGGGGAACAGGTGTGTTAAATTTGGTGTTATCACTCTCACTCTCTCATACTGGTCACTGGAAGTTCAACATGGCATCTTATGACAAAGAACTCTCTGAGGATCTGAAAAAAAGAATTGTTGCTCTACATAAAGATGGCCTAGGTTATTAAAATATTGCCAAGACCTTGAAACGGAGCTGCAGCATGGTGGCCAAGACCATACAGTGGTTTAACAGGATAGGTTCCACACAGAACAGGCCTCACCATGGTCGACCAAAGAAGTTGAGTGCGAGGTTGTCTTTGGGAAATAGACATGTGAGTGCTGCCAGCATCACTGCAGAGATTGACAGGGTGGGGGGTCAGCCTGTCAGTGCTCAGACCATACGCCGCACACTGCATAAAATTGGTCTGCACGGCTGTTGTCCCAGGAGGAAGCCTCTTCTAAACATGATGCACAAGAAAGCCCACAAACCGGAACCATGTCCCGTGGTCTGATGAGACCAAGATAAACTTATTTGGTTCAGATGGATTCAAGCGTGTGTGGCAGCAACCAGGGGAGGAATACAAAGACAAGTGTGTCTTGCCTACAATCAAGCACAGTGGTGGGAGTGTCATGGTCTGGAGCTGCATGAATGCTGCCGGCACTGGGGAGCTGCAGTTCATTGAGGGGGCCATGAATGCCAACATGTACTGTGACATACTGAAGCAGAGCATTATCCCTTCCATTTGGAGACTGGGCCACAGGGCAGTATTCCAACATGATAACGACCCCAAACACACCTCCAAGATGACCACTGCCTTGCTAAAGAAGCCGAGGGTAAAGTATGTCTCCTGACCTAAACCCTATTGACCATCTGTGGGGTACCCTCAAACAGAAGGTGGAGGAGCGCAAGGTCTCTAACATCCACTAGCTCTGTGATGTCGTCATGGAGGAGTGGAAGAGGACTCCAGTGGCAACCTTTGAAGCTCTTGTGAACTTCATGCCCAAGAGGGTTAAAGCAGTGCTGGCAAATAATGGTGGCCACACGCAATATTGACATTTTGGCCCAATTTGGACATTTTTACTTAGGGGTGTACTCACTTTTGTTGCCAGCAGTTTAGACATTAATGGCTGTGTGTTGAGTTATTTTGAGAGGACAGCAAATTTACACTGTTATACAAGCTGTACACTCACTACTTTACATTCTAACCAAGTGTAATTTCTTCAGTGTTGTCACATGAAAAGATATAATAAAATATTTATAAAAATGTGAGGGGTGTACTCACTTTTGTGAGATACTGTATATGGGATTGTATGATTTTTTTTTTTTGGTTGAACTAGATGGACTTGTGTTTTTTTTCAACCTGACTAACTATGTAACTATGTAAATATGCATTGTCAGGTGTGAGGCCTTTTATAGAGAGGTGTGTGCCTTTCCAAATAATTCCCAATCAATTTAATTTACCACAGGTGGGCTCCAATCAAGCTGTAGAAACATCAACGCAATGGGAGGCACCTGAGTTAAATTTCAGTTGTTGCAAAGGGTCTGAATACTTATGCCAATGTGATATTTCAGTTTTTCCTTTTTCAAACATTTGCACATATTTTTGAAATTCTATTTTCACTTTGTCATTATGGGGTACTGAGTGTAGATGAATTAAAAGAACTGTCGTATCAACATAACAAAATTGAAAAAAAGGTAGTTTGGTCCTACAGAGTAGGTCTTTAAGGAGTAGTGAATCTCTAAAAAGGAGAGGGCTGACTGGGATCAGGGAGGAGGTGTTTATACTCCTCAGAAAAAGTGAAGATTGTCCAGTAGAACCAGGTCTTGCACAAATTGGCATTTGTGCTTTTCAGAGAGCTTGTCAGACCTTCCATGAGTCTGATGTCATCGACCCATTGTAACCATTGTTGGGTGGACAAAGGGGAAGAGAACATCCTGTGATACAAGAGTGTGCAGTATTTATCAAATATACAATTACTGTACCAAATTTTTGTGTGCTTTAAATTAGACTGTATTGTGGTGAATGAGAAGTACGCAGTTTCCTTGGGTTTCAGTTTCCAGCAAACAGTGAATTTTTGAGTTATTCTGTGGACTTGGCCATTATAGGGACATTGTAGGGACATTAGGGTAGACAGTGTTTAATAGAGCAGGTGTTCTGTTCCATACCAGCAAGTCACAATTTTGTAACCGGATTCCTGATATTGGCCACTAATGGATAAACGAAATGAAAGCGTAAGTATTTTTGTTCTGTCTTTAGCTGAGAGTGGTAAATGAAAATGTTTTCCCATTGTACTAAATATGGAAGTGGGAGTACATTCTGTTTGACTGTTTAAGTTGAGCCGGTGGGCTTTTTGTTTCCCGTGCAACTCCAATAAGATTTTAAAGGGGGGCTGGGGGAAACTTTCCTGCACTTATGGAGCCTGACTGTGGCCTTATCCTGTTTTGTGCTACCACATGGGAAAAGAATCTCATGATAACCCAGGAAGGGCTCAGTTCAATAAACCACCGATGGTGGGGAGCCACCATAAGCTTTGTGCCCCTAGTCAATACCGGGTGAATTTCCTTACTCAGGTACTTTGTTATCCTGTTTCCAGCACCACCTGATGGGAACTTTAAGCAGCAATTCTGCTGATTCCTTTCCAGGATAACGATGCAAAAGTTGTTACTATGGATTAACTGTTACTCCACGCTTACCACACGTCTCCCAAGTTTGCAGTTGCCTCCGGCCAGGTTTTGGGGAACCAAGCAGATCCTCACTTGAGGGACCTGCGGGGTGGGGGGATGGGAAAGTCGGCCGTTGTCAACTACAAATGTATGTAAGTTTTGTTTTTTGAGTTTTTGTTATTTTATATTGAACACTGTTCTTTTCCAATATGAGGTATGTGCTCATTATAAATCGCATGTGGGGTTACTGGGAGTTGGATCTCTCTCCTCGAGGTGATGCACCCTATCCTACTGTCCCCTGGAGTGCTGGAGTCTGGGCCTGTCCTGTTCCCCGGGGACAATTTCTTTTAACTATGACGTGATATCTATGCATAATATAATTTCCTGGAACGTGCAGGGCCTCAACTCTGCCACTAAATGCTCCTTGGTCTTTAACTACCTTAAAAAGTACTCCCCTCAGATAGTTGTGCTTCAAGAAACGCATCTGGTGGGTTCTCGAATCCTGGGTCTAAAGAAAGCTTGGGTTGGAGATCATTATCATGCCACATACTCCAGTAATTCCAGGGGGGTCAGTATCCTGGTGCATAGGAGGCTCCCCTTCCAGCTCATCGATCTTAAAACAGACCCTGGGGGTCGCTTTATAATAATGCATGCCCTCATTTCTAATGCTCCTTTGGTTCTGGTGGGAATGTATCTGCCCCCTCCAGCTGATGTCTCAGTGCTTGACACAGTCATACAGAATGTGATTACATATGGGGTTGATGATGTTTTGTTTATAGGTGACTTTAATATAAACCCATCCTCAGATCTGGATAGACTCCCCTCCGCTGCTCTGTGGGTCCCTGGTCTGGCACAGTGGATGGTGACGTTCAGCCTGGTGGATGTCTGGCGTCACTATCACCCCAAAGACAGAGGCTACTCCTGTCATTCGGTATCCTTCAGGTTGTTCTCGCTCATTGATCTGGCCCTGGCCTCCCAATCCATCCGGATACCTAGAGTGAACTCTGCCTCAGTGACAGCATCCAGGATACCATCATCCCTGAGGGGATATACGTGAGTTTGACCTCTGCTGTGCAGAGGTCCACAGCCTCTGGTAAGCGCATACATATGTATTACTCTTGGATCGTATCTCCTCTGGCTATTGAAAAACACATTTCATCTGCTTGTATTACAACGTTGGGGACTTTTATTCATTTATTGGTTTATTGCGCTGCACTTATTTCATCTTATGTCATTTCTCAGGCTTTGTTGTGATTACCTGTAGTGTTCAGCTTGCAATTTGGTGAGGGTTTAGTTGTTTGCGCTGATTGCCATCCTATACAATCCATCATGCGCAGGGTGTCGGGGGCCAGCATGCTCCCAAGGGGGGTCTCGGACCAAGCTCCACTCAGGATTGGGTTGGCAGCTGGGGAGCCGGGGGTGCGGATGTGGTGTCTGTCCAGATTCTGGATAGAAGATCCCGCCATACAGGAACACATTCAAGAGGGTATCTGCCACTATTGGCTCGCTAACACTGACTCCTGAGATTACTTGGGATGCCTTTAAAGCCTGGGCCCACGGAGCTTATGTATCTCGCATAGCTGCTGCCCGCAAAGCCTCTGCACAGTCGTTAACTGAGCTGGAGAGGGAAGTTGACCTCAAAGAAGCAGCATATGTAGCGAACCCAAACCCCATTGCTTATGGGGCCTGGCAATTTGCTCTGCAGCAGCTATCCATGCTAAGGATAGACATGACACACAAAAACCGTCTACACCTAACCCAGTGAATTTTTGAATTTGGAAATAAAAATGGTAAGATGCTGGCCTGGTTGGCAAAGGGTCAGTTTGCTGTGACTACTATTAGTGGGGTTAGGGATCGAACTGGCACTATATTATGTACACCCTCTGAAATTAATGACCGGTTTCTCTTCTACTATAAGCAGCTTTATTCCACCAAAGTATCATATACCACCACAGACCTACACTCCTACCTCAACAAAGTTAGATTCCCTAGGATTGATGACAAGACTTGCACAGACCTGGAAATAACTCTGGAAGAGGTTCAGAAGGCAATGACTCAACTTAAGCCGGGTAAAACGCCTGGAGCTGATGGTTTACCTATTGAGTTCTATATGCAATATCTGGAATTGCTTGCCCCTAGGTTTACCTCTCTGTTTAAACAATTCTTGCTCACGGGGGAACTCCTGGACTCTATGTCGGAGGCTGTGGTGGTGTTGGTGCTTAAGCCCGGTCGGGATCCAGAGGACTGCTCCTCGTCTAGACCAATTTCTCTTCTTAATGTTGATGCCAAAGTCTTGGCCAAGATACTGGCTAATCGAATGTCAGCAGTTCTGGAAGACATAATTCATGTAGATCAAACTGGGTTCATTCCGGGCAAGGGCACCGACTTTAATCTCAGACACCTTTTTCTGAATCTCTCAGCCACCCATGCTAACAGTGGTAGCAGAGTTATAGCCTCTCGAAGCCAAGAAGGCTTTTGACTCAGTAGAATGGGAGTTCCTAAGGGAGGTGATGGATAGGTTCGGGTTTGGCCCCCAATTCCTCCGGTGGCTTAAAATGTTATATAGCTCTCCTAGGGCCAGAATACGAACCAATGGTAGACTATCTGAATCCTTCCCACAACAGAGAGGCACAAGGCAGGGTTTCCCGCTCTCCCCCTCCCTTTTTGCCCTGGCCTTGGAACCACTGGCGATACTTATCAGGGAGTCTGCCCAGGTTAGAAGACTAAGGGTGGGGCCCCTGGAGGAAAAGCTCTCTTTGTACGCCAATGGCCCTTTGCTTTATCTACAAGACGCAAATGGCTCTCTCAGGGCGGCCCTGGATCTATTTAACGAATTTGGGCACTACTCAGGGGTGCAGATTCATTGGGATAAGTCAATTCTTTCCCCCCTTGACCCTGATGCATGGGTTTCAGCTCCAGACAACCAATTGGTGTGGGTGAAACAATTTAAATACCTAGGTATCCAGGTTAGGAGGGACCCAGCCAGCTACGCTGACCTTAATATCACCTCTATACTCACCCAATTAAAGAAGAAATGCGTGTCTTGGTCCTTGCTACCCCTGAATCTTATGGGCAGAATCAACATCCTAAAAATTATTTTAATCCCTAAGTTTGTTTATGTTTTCCGGAACTGCCCGACATGGTTGCCCAACCCTCTTTCAAAGAGGTGGAGAAATGTATGATCAGTTTCATTTGGGGAAGAACGTTACCTAGAATAGCCAAAGCGACTCTGATCCTCCCGGTGCAATGTGGAGGTCTGGCACTCCCAGATCTGCGTGTCTATTTCTGGGCGGCAGTGCTGGTCACTGTCCGATGGTGGATCATGTGATCTAGAACTAACGCCGCGGTATGTCTTGAGGCAGCTATTATAGGCTCACTTCAGGAACTAGGGAATCTGATCTATCGGGGGCCCTGAGCATATACTGCGCTTCCTCACTCCACTAAATCCACGCTCAGGGTGTGGGTTGTAGCGAGGTCGAGATTTGCATGCCCCAATAGGTGATCTCCCTTTACTCCTCTATAGGGCAACCCTAATCTCCCGCATCTCCGTACCATCCCTGACCCCCAACTCTGGGCCAAATATGGGATAAAATAAAGACTTTAGGGGACATTTTAACAGCTGACGACTACTCTCCCTGACAGAACTCAGGGTCCGATTCCATCTCCCCGAGTGGATGACATTCAGATACTTTCAACTCCGCCACGCTATACGAGCCCAATTCCCTATCATCCCAGAGCTAGACATGGACCCGATAGAAAGCAGACTGGCCCTGGAACAGCTTTCTAAGCCTTTGTCCACACTATATTTTGACCTGCTTAGTTGCAACTCCCCCAGGATGGAACGACTCTGGGAGAAGTGGAAGGCGGACATGCCAGACTTGGACAGGGAGGACTGGGATGACTGTCTAGGTGAAAGTGCCCAAACATTAATTTCATCTAGGGACAGGCTGATCCAAGTCAAATTTTTACACAGAGTCTATTTTACACCTCAGAGCCTACATAACATCTATCCAGAAAGATCTACTAACTGTACTATATGTGGTGGAGAGGAGGGTACATACATGCACATGTTCTGGAGCTGTCCTGGTGTGCCCCAATTCTGGACACAGGTGATCAAGCTCATAAATTTTCATCTCCAACTGGCATTACCGATCACCCCTGAGCTGTTGCTCCTTAGTATTCATGATGATGACCAAAGACCAAGGTACACCAAAATACTTGTTTGCCTTTTGCTATATTATGCTAGAAGAGAAATTATACTTAAGTGGAATTCCCGACCCCCCCCCCTCCGTGGGTTCTTGGGAACAATCCATTAACGTGGCTCTTCCCATGTATAAGTTAACGTACAGAAATTGCCCTGTAAAATATGAGAGGGTCTGGCGGCCCTGGACTGCATAATTTTTGATGGTACTTATTGTGGGACAATATACAGGGCATTGCCAGACCCTCTGGTGACAATACTACTACCCCTGACCCCTGACTGGGGAATGACTAGATACTTATGTTGTGTTAATACTCCTTTGAACTGCATGTGTAACTCTTGTCCGAGGAATGATGCCCTGCATGTACTTGTATCTGCTATCATGATTGTACTTCATAAACTGTATCATACCATATTTCTTTCAATAAAAGAACATTCTGTTCATGTTAAAAAAAAATATGGAAGTGGGGACTGGGATAATTCAAGAAGTAGTAGTTTATAAGTGATTGACAGTGAATGCCATATTGGTCCCACTGAGTTGCATTATTTTTCAAATCCGAGGATTATCAATCAAATGGGCACTAGAGAGGGTTTTAGGAAAATGTGACAGTTGTAGTGGGCCTAGTGGACTGAAGTGACATTTGCTCAGGCATTAACCAGGTTGAATCCCTAATAAAATGAGGTATTCGCTATTTGTTCTTGGCATATAAAATGGCAGCCAATCTTTTGTGCCGTCCTGGATGAAAGTCGGGATTTCCCAATATGTAAAAAAAGAAGAGGAGAAGGGGCTGGAGAAAGTTTATGGGTATCAAACTCCTATATGTACTGCTTTTTTGTGCAATCATAACCAAGATCAAACTGAAAGTTTGGAGTTGTTAAAGGCTTATGATCCACTAAATGCTGATACGGAATATCTGTATTGTAAGAAAAGATAGTAGCTGTGGCTGTCATTATACCATTACCTACCACTTCAATAGGTTCAGATATTAACAAAGCTTATGATAGGAATGGCACTCACCATCAGACAAAATCCTGGAAACTTTATTTTTTGTTGTCTTTTAGATGAAGGAAAAAGTATTTTGGTGTCCAAATGACTACAGAGTACCTGATTGCAAAGAAAGGTCTTAATCTTAAAGGTTTTAAAGTGTAACTCCAGTGAACATGTATGGTTTCTTTGTTTTGGAAGAGTAGGGAGGAATTAACATTTCTATCTTTTTCTATTTCTATATTTTTTCTGCCTGTGATCCCTTTGGGGAGGGTTTTCCCTTTCTTAAAGTCTATTTAATACCTATAAAACAAATAATGAGAGTGAATGTAGTGAGACAGGAAGGTACAGACAATAAACATATTGGGTCAAACAAAAAGACTAAGGAGAAAGCCGCAGCTACCTCCTAAAAATTAGGATTTTTGTGTGGACCATAGCATCTGTATAATAAGGTAAGCACAAACTTGGGATTTTGATAAAACTTTTTACATTTTATTAGATACAAAAACACATATAAACAAATATAATAAAATCATGAACTACAACCAGTCCATTGGAGATACTTAGTATAATTATTATTAGTCCGTGAATTGCTGGGCTCTCCCCAAACAAACCCTAGACGTTATCCACCTAGTAGTAATTACGAATCAGGAGAGGATACACAGGGTGACCAGGTGATGGGTGCCGTCTCACTCTCAATGTTTGCGGGGGATAAAATCAATACACAAACACAGGAAACCACACGCAGCAAGGACCTAGGAGCGACACTGAAAACAACTCAATTGAGAAACAGCAATCAGGGCTCTGTCCCTTTAGGCATGGCCCACACCCCCCTACCACCAACACAGTTACGGACAGGCAAGATAGACACCTTTATGGTGAAACAAGTCCCGGGGAGCCAGGATTAGATGTAATAAATTTATCTTCATACCAATTATCACCGACAGAGATTGAGGTTTTGAGGCTGGGTTTAAGCTTCTGCCCTCTGCAACAAATTGATAAATTCACCCTTACCAAGGACCTACATCTATTTGCCGGAAACCTCACATTTTTGATACAGAACGAGGCAAAACCCCAACAAGAGAAGACGACCTATATAAGGGGTTTAAAGTACAGGATTTTAGAGCCTTAAAAATACTCATACAATTATTGGATGAGAATGAAAGTTCTACAAACCTAGACGATTCCTCTAGTGAGGAGGAAGAGTCTGAAACATCTGACAAGTTAGAACCAGTAAAATTCAAACCCAGGTCCCAAAAATTCCCTAATCTACAGACATGCCCAGCAGTCTGGGCCTTCCTTAAACAGACTAAAAAACAAATAGAAGCCTTATCATTCCCACGTCAGTTGGATAATAATTTATCACAGGCACAACGTCTGGCACTTGAAGGGATGATCCACAATGACCAAATAATTATCAAGCCATCCGACAAGGGAGGTAACGTAGTAGTTATGGACAAAGACACCTATATTGAAATGTGTAACAGGATCCTGAATAATCGGGAATGGTACCAACAGGTTCCATTCGATAGACTCATTGAGGCTAGAGCCCAATTCAAAGCAATTATTGTCCAGGCACACCAGCAGGCCCTGATTGACAAGGATCTGATGGAGTATCTTGATGTCAAACATCCTGTTACACCGACATTTTATTCCATCCCGAAGGTCCATAAGAGTTTACACAATCCACCTGGACGACCTATAGTGTCGGGGATTGACAGCCACACTGAAACAGCCAGCAGATATGTCGACAGTTACCTACGCCCTCACGTGATGGCACTGCCGTCATATCTGAAGGATACTTTGGACCTCCTAAAGGTAATTGAAGGATTGACAGTGCCTCCTGGAATGATCTTAGCTGCCATAGATATAGAGGCACTATACAAGGGTCAGCTGACCCCTGACTTTACTTCCGGAGCGAGAGCCCCTGCGTTGCGCATGCGCAAGACGGCGGGGACTGGCCATCATTGCGTCGGCGCACACCGCGCAGCTAATTCGTGCGCGGGGAGGGAGGGAAAGATGTTGTGTCCCTAGCCTCCCACCAGGGGCGCCCGAACAATCACACTCATTACCTAAATGAGCTGCGGCTTTCTCCTTAGTCTTTTTGTTTGAAATAAATAATAGGGATTGTGGTCCTTTTTCTGTATCTGGAACTAGTCCAACATTCATTATTATGTAACTAATAAACATATTGGGGTTAATTCACTAAAGGCAAATAGACTGTGACTCTGCAAATGCAGTTGTTCCAGAGCGTAATAAATTAAGTAAGGCTTCACTCTGCAAAGAATACCTAATCACGTGCAAGGAAAATAAAAAACAGCATTTTTTGCTTGCACATAATTGGCTGATGAAAGTCAGCAGAGCTTCTACTCATTTACTAAGCTCTGGAGCAACTGTTCTTGCAAAGTGCACAGTCTATTAGCTTTTAGTAAATCAACTCAAGTGTCTCTTCCAAAAATGTGTTTTTTAAATTGTCTCTGTTGGTGAGATTTCCCATTACTTTCTGTCCTTCTTGTAAATAAAAACAAACAAAAACAAACAAAAAACACCAAAAAAGGCTCTAATCCTCTCCTGTTCTATCCAAAGCAAAATAAATAGATTCAACTGGAGTTGTGCTTTAAATTTAAACAAAAAAAAAATACTACAGCTCTTTTGTTGTCTAAATGCAGATGACATTTGATTTCATGTAATTATTATATGTTTAGGATTTAGATTTTTTTACCACATATCATACTGTTTAAAAGTTAATATTTATTAACATGTCTTTGTATCTCTAAATAGAGCCACTGTTGGCCTGCTTGGAAATTCTTAGGAACATTGTTGCGTGGAACTTAAGAAGACGAAGAAGAAAAGATGACAAACTTAACTTTGTTGTGAAACAAATTATTAGCAAACTTGTTTATCACCCTGTAGACAAAGTCAGAAATGATGTTGTGTCCTTAGTATTTGGAGAACTTTCCAATCCAGTAGACATTTCCCAACTGGGCAGCTGCTATATCAAAGCGAGTGAAGACTTAGTAGAGAGCTGCATTCGGGAACACCTACTTTACAGTTTTCCTGCCTTAACAGTTCATGACCAAGTGCCCATTGACTCTCCCCATATTTTAATGTTTGAAGCTAAGACACCAGAGGGTGATTCTCTGCTATACGTATTTAGGCAAAGAACATTAAATGATATTCTAAATACAAACTCCACAGATGCAGCTTATCAAAGTTTCCAGGAAATGTTAACAGCAATCAAAATATGTCAAGGCCAAGACAACATTGTATTACTGAGGAATTCCCCATCAAATGGTGTCTTGCCATTTTGTGTAGTTGAACATGATAAATCTTTGTTGTCATTCTTGCATGAAAGAGAAAACCAAATCAGCTGGATACAAATGATAGATATACTTATCGACATTACCAAGGCCATTCATCACTGCCATAAAAACAATGTAATCCTTCGAGAGATCACTCCAGCTAGCTTTGTAATTCTCCCCAGAGGAAATGGATCTGTGCAGACCAAGTTGGCAAGCTTCCAGTATGCAAAATGTCTTTTTAATGAAGAACCCAACAATGAAGTAGTGGAGTACATTGATGACATAAATTTCCTTTGTGTTCAAGGTAAGCAAGGAGTAAACGGGAACAAATTAACCAATGTAAATAGAGGACGTTGAATTCTAAACAATGTTAGAAAATGCAATGGTACCTTTTTGTGAAATAATCGATAGTTGCATTTAGCAATGTGTGTCCACAGCATTAATGAATCTGTATATATAGCAGTAACATGGGCCCAAAATGGGTGGGGTCCTATTGTGGCACTTATTGCACACATTAGGGATTCAATTCAGGAAATGCTCTTCGCTGTGGCACTGTCCTTTCAGATGCAACTGTTACTACTGGCTCAGCCTCACTGAATGGGTTAATCTTGATGAGCAAGGCTGGTTTTACTCAACAGTGAATTTGAATTTGTTGCTGCTCAGCAATGAAGAGATTGTAAGCAGTGTTTCCAAGATGGAGCCTATTAAGCAGAGTGCAATATCTTTTATTTTTGTTACATGTATAATGATATGGATAGTGTTGTCAAGGTCAAAGTGATTGCTGCATGTCAAGAGATAAAGATCTGGGAGTATATTCCACTTTAACTGGATACTAGTAATGTGCAATGATGTATAGAGAGCAGAAAGCTGCAGATATTGGTGCAGAATACCAGCTTCTGCTACAGTTTATTTTACCTACATGCAGAAGACGGTGTAAATGCTCATGTACTTCTAGTTTGAGCCAGGTTGCCTACATGCAGAGCATTGTTCTGCATGATAGTAAATTTGAACGTTACCCCACAACTTTACTATAAAGCCTAATTCCATATTTGTTGTCCCTTTAAACAGGTTTTTGAGTCAAACTGGCCCAAGTGAGCTTTTTACTGTGCTTCCTGGGTACACTGTGCAACCAATCAAAGGAAGCTTTGTATTCATTCATAGAATACAATGCTTCCTGTGAATGGCTGAGAAGTTCTCAGCTTGACATGATTTTGTTCTGGGAGCAGGGGTGGACTGACCATTAGGGCACTTGGGTGCTGCCCGAGGGCCCGGTGGGCCAGCAGGGGGCCCCATGAGACTCCCCCTGTCCGTCCCAATCTCTGCTTATCCCAGAGCCAAGTGCCGCAACAAGTCTCAGCACTGAGCTCTGGTAACTAGGCTGACAGGGGTTCGCTAGTGTCGGGCAGTGAGTCAGGATATCTTCTATGCCCGGGCAGTGATTCCCCTTTGTGGCAGCTGAGCCGACATCTCTCCCTTCTGAGCCTGAGCGCTGATTCTGAGGTCTATGTATAGTTTGTGGATAGGGGAGGGGGTTGGGGGCAGGTAATACATGGAGAAGGGGGGTATAAGAAAAAATGTGCTGGAAGGGACTTTGAGGGAAGAGGACATGTGCTAGTAGGGGGGGTTTCAAAACCGACCCCCCTTCCCCAAAGCAAAGGGTTGCCACTTTCCCCTCTCTGCCCCCATCCCAGGGATCCCTCTCTGCCCCATCCCAGGGATCCCTCTCTGCTCCCATCCCAGGGGCCCCTCTCTGCCCCTATCCCAGGGATCCCTCTCTGCCCCATCCCATGGCCCCCATCCCAGGGATCCCTCTCTAACCCATCCCAGGGGTCCCTCTCTGCCCCATCCCAGGGGCCCCTCTCTGCTCCCATCCCAGGGGCCCCTCTCTGCTCCCATCCCAGGGATCCCTCTCTGCTCTCATCCCAGGGATCCCTCTCTGCCCCATCCCAGGGGCCCCTCTCTGCCCCATCCCAGGGATCCCTATCTGCCCCCATCCCAGGGATTCCTATCTGCCCCCATTCCAGGGATTCCTATCTGCCCCCATTCCAGGGATTCCTCTCTGCCCCATCCCAGAGATACCTCTCTGCCCCCATCCCACAGATCTCTCTCTGCCCCCACATGGTTGCTGGGTGTTTTCAGAGTGGCCCTATTCACTTTTCACTTTAATGGTCACGATCACCCACCAAAAGCAACAGGGGGTATAATTTCTGCTGCAGCATGTGTACATCCTCAGCTGCTGCCTCTGCAGCTAAAGGGGGTAGAGACCAATGTATGTAATGTAGGCAGTGTGGCAGGGACACAGGGGGGGGCCCATGAGCTCCTATTGCCCGGGGGCCACATGAGTTGTCAGTCCACCCCTGTCTGGGAGTGGTACAGGAAGTTCCAGTTCCACTGCCAGAAAACAGCACTGTATACTATGTAGCTGAGGCTACAAACAGATAACACAGCGTGCCCAGCAAGTGTACCAGCTTGGCCCAAACTAACTATTTAAAGGGACATTAAACATAGAGTTAGGCTTTAATTGTGCATGCCACTTATTTAGAATGTAGATATACTTTTATACTCCAACTCATTATAGTACACAGGAATTACCTCATGCTTCAGGAAGGGAGGATGTATAGCAATTAATGATAGGTAGGAGGCAGAAATTTCTCAGACGTGTTCTTAAAGTCTTACAGTCTGGTAATATAAAATGATAAAAAAGTAATAAGTGTGCATACCCCTTTAAATACAACACACAAAAATTAAATGCAATCACATGATAAATCCCACAAAAAATGCACTCACACTTCTGCTTTTTCTTCATGCACCACCTCAAAAAATGCTCTACGGCAGGGGGGGGGGGGGGGGGGGGGGAATTTATCTCCTTCAGTACCCATGTGGTTTGCAGTATGTGGGGCTTACCCCATGGGCACTGAATTTGAGAATTGATGAACATCTTGTTAATATCTGTAAGGGATAGCCTTTCCAAGCATTACTGGTTACACCTAATTGAAATCCATCTTCCCTACAACTGAATGGCATAGAAAAATATTCTTCGCATTGGAGGGGGAGTAACCTCTGCAGAACAATTTCATGGAGAGAAACTCATTGGAGGATTGATCCCAGGACATTCAGCCCATGGGGCTTGAATATTGTCTGGGACATAAACTGTTTCATCAATTACAGTGGAGTCCTCAGTACTTTATTATTCCATGTTTTTTTAGTTTTTATTTTTACTGTTTTTATTTTTCATTATCAATTTTTATTCCTTTTTTCTTTTAGGATTTACATTCAGGGTTTTTTTGTAGATGTTCTGTATTAAATTTGTTATTATAATGTGTATTTTTTTTTACATACTTGATAGTGGCGGCATGTTTATCGCTTTTTATATGTACTGATTTTCAGGGACAAATGGCAATATTTTTTATGTTCAATAAACAGTGACAAACACACTGTTGTTTTCCATCTTTCATTGAATTGAATTGGTGGTATTTTTTTTTTTTAATAATCTGTACATTTCACGTGTGGCTCATTAAAGATCTTTTTACCATATAGTGGGACGCCCTTTCATTTTGTTTTGAGGCGATTTGTTGTTTGTCCCTCCTCTTGTGTTTCCCAGTATCTATTTAGCTAGTGCTAAATAGATTTCAGATATTTCAGACCAGTCTCTTTTCCTGGAGACCCCTGTTTGGGGGAAAACACATCAGAGAGAGCTGTTCTGTGACGTCATCATGCACGCCAGCCAGTCTTGTGGCGACGCTGTGCTTACTGATACCGTATGTTTATTTCTACTTATATGTGAGTGTATTATCTTTTAAATAAATCATGTTTTAGGCTTTACTGCACTATGAAGCTTCTCCTTTATCTTATCTGGGTATTGCCTGTGCAGCGGAATGCTGGTTAAAGAGTGAGATACCCTTTGATGTTACTATTTTGAAGCTGGCTGCCTGGACCCTCAGTGTTATACAAAAGCACTTCCTGATCTCTTTTTCGTAAGAGCCTGTGCATGGTGGAGCAGCACCTAAACACTGGAAGCACTTTATACAGTCAGGTCTATAAATATTGGGACATCAACACAGTTCCAATCTTTTTGGCTCTATACACCACCACAATGGATTTGAAATGAAACAAACAAGATGTGCTTTAACTGCAGACTTTCAGCTTTAATTTGAGGGTATTTACATCCAGATCAGGTGAACGGTATAGGAATTACAACAGTTTGTATATGTGCCTGCCACTTTTTAAGGGACCAAAAGTAATGGGAGAGATTAACAATCATCCATCAAACTTTCACTTCTTAATACTTGGTTGCAAATCCTTTGCAGTAAATTACAGCCTGAAGTCTGGAACGCATAGACATCACCAGACATTGGGTTTCATCCCTGGTGATGCTCTGCCAGGCCTCTACTGTAACTGTCTTCAGTTCCTGCTTGTTCTTGGGGCATTTTCCTTTCAGTTTTGTCTTCAGCAAGTGAAATGCATGCTCAATCAGATTCAGGTCAGGTGATTGACATGGCCATTGCATAACATTCCACTCCTTTCAATTAAAAAGCTCTTTGGTTGCTTTTGCAGTATGCTTCGGGTCATTGTCCATCTGCACTGTGAAGCGCCGTCCAATGAGTTCTGAAGCACTTTGCTGAATATAAGCAGATAATATTGCCCGAAACACTTCAGAATTCATCCTGCTGCTTTTGTTAACAGTCACATCATCAATAAATACAAGAGAACCAGTTCCATTGGCAGCCATACATGCCCACGCCATGACACTACCACCACCATGCTTCATTGATGAGGTGGTATGCTTTGGATCATGAGCAGTTCCTTTCCTTCTCCATACTCTTCTCTTCCCATCACTCTGGTACAAGTTGATCTTGGTCTCATCTGTCCATAGAATGTTGTTCCAGAACTGTGAAGGCTTTTTTAGATGTTGTTTGGCAAACTGTAATCTGGCCTTCCTGTTTTTGAGGCTCGCCAATGGTTTACATCTTGTGGTGAACCCTCTGTATTCACTCTGGTGAAGTCTTCTCTTGATTGATGACTTTGACACACATACACATACCTACTGGAGAGTGTTCTTGATCTGGCCAACTGTTGTGAAGGGTGTTTTCTTCACCAGGGAAAGAATTCTACGGTCATCCACCACAGTTGTTTTCCGTGGTGTTGCTGCGTTCTTTCTTTTTAAGGATGTTCCAAACAGTTGATTTGGCCACATGTAATGTTTTTGCTATCTCTCTTATGGGTTTGTTTTGTTTTTTTAGCCTAATGATGGCTTGCTTCACTGATAGTGACAACTCTTTGGATCTCATATTGAGAGTTGACAGCAACAGATTCCAAATGCAAATAGCACACTTGAAATGAACTCTGGGCCTTTCATCTGCTCCATGTAAATGGGATAATGATGGAATAACACACACCTGGCCATGGAACAGCTGAGCAGCCAATTGTCCCATTACTTTTGGTCCCTTAAAAAGTGGGAGGCACATATACAAACTGTTGTAATTCCTACACCGTTCACCTGATTTGGATGTAAATATCCTCAGATTAAATCTGAAATTCTGCAGTTAAAGCACATCTTGTTCGTTTCATTTCAAATCCATTGTGGTGGTGTATACAGCCAAAAAAATTAGAATTGTGCCAATGTCCCAATATTTAGGGACCTGACTGTATGTGTTGGAATGTCACTTAAAGCACTTTAAGTCACTGGTGGACTTCTGATAGTTTTTGGACTTATTTGCACATATATATTCTATGATTTTTATATGAACTTTTTTGCCAAGTTTTCAGAATTGCACACATCAAAGTTTGATTTTCAATGTTGCACTTTTTCTTTGTTGAATTTATTATGTAAATGCGTTTCATTTATGTATTTTGTATGTGTATATATATATCTATATATATACTGTATGTATGTATGTATATATGTATATATATATATATATATATATATATATATATATATATATATATATATATATATATATATATATATATATATGTGTATATATATATATATATATATATATATATATATATATATATATATATATATATATATATATGTATATATATATATATATATATATATATATATATATATATATATATATATATATATATATATATATTCGAGTATAAGCTGGGATTTTCAGCCCTTTTTTTTAGGCTGAAAGTGACCCCCTCGGTTTATACTCGAGTCACCGTCGTCTGCCTACCTGATCATGCAGGTAGGCGCCCAGCCGTCTGTGATAGGCAGAACACTCAATTTCCCAGCAGTCAGTGTTCAGCCTATCACGGACATCCTCTCATCCTCGTCCATGGTATGAGGATGAGCAGATGTCCGTGATAGACTGAACACTGACTGCTGGGAAATTGAGTGTTCTGCCTGTCACAGACGAGGAGGAGGTGAGGCTTTTGAACACTGGTATGGCCGCCATATGTTTTTATGACACGCTGATCGGCGGATGCAGAGCGGCACAGGAGCGATGGAGAGCAGCACAGGAGGGATGCAGATCGACACAGGAGGGATGCAGATCGACACAGGAGGGATGCAGATCGGCACAGGAGGGATGCAGATTGGCACAGGAGGCATGCACAGGACACAGAGAGGATGCAGATCGGCACAGGTAGGCTGCAATGGACACAGGAAGGTATACACAGAACACAGTGAGGTAGGCAGATCTGCACAGGTAGGCATGCACAGGACACAGGGAGGTATGTAATAGACACAGAGAGGTATGCAGCTGCAGATGGGCATTGTTGACCCTCTTTTCCTCTTACAGTAGCTGCTGCATTTCTCACCCTCGGCTTATACTCATGTCAATACATTTTTCCCAGTTTTTTGTGGCTTATATTCGGATCGACCTATACTCAAGTATATACGGTATATAGACATTTATTTATATATATATGGGATATGCGCACTTATTACTTTTCATTAGATTGTTAATGTCCTGTATTCTGGCATTTGGGAGTACTGCATCTCATACACTAAGCGCAAGTTTATTTTTTATTTTGTTCAATATAAGATGATAAAAAGTCCTTTTAAGATAAATTAAATGAAATGATTTTGGAATAATGGCAATTTTTTTTTTTTTTTTTTACTGTCTTAGCATTTGAATTTTGAATTTTGCTTGCCTTGCTTTGTATTTTTTAGGTTTCTAGAAATGATAAAGTTACAATAAAATAGTTCCATACTGTGTACATATATTTCTGTTCTTATTACAGGTGATAGAACAGAGGTTATTGCAGCTTATTTTAGCCCCCCTGAGACTTTGCGTGACAAAACTTTTTCCAAGTACTCAGAAGCATGGATGCTTGCTGCAACATTTTTATCCATCCTTTTATATGGAAAGAGCCCTTTCCAAGAGCTGGCTCATCTTAGCGTGATCCAATTTGTCAAGGAGGTGAATTTAACACTTCTAAAACACAGACTGCTATATTTTATTATATAACATATATATACATACAGTATTGTGCAAACGTTTTAGGCAGGTGAGAATGCTTTCAAAAATATATTTTAATTGTTTATTTTTATAAATTTAAAAAATGCAAAGTGGGTGAACAGAAGAAAAATCTAAATCAAATCAATATTTGGTGTGACTACCTTTTGGCTTCAAACCAGCATTAATTCTTACACTTGCACACTTTGTGCACTCACACAAAGTCAGGTATTTCGTTGGATTAGTGTCAGGTGTATGATTAACCAATTATACCAAGCAGGTGCTAATGGTCATCAATTTCATATGTAGGTTGAAAAACAGTAATTAATTGAAACAGAAACAGTTGTGTAGGAGGTTTATAACTGGGTGAGGAACAGCCAAACTCTTCCACTAAGGTGAGATTGTGGAAGACAGTTTCATGTCACATGTTATACATAATGGGAAAGCTGAGCACAGCAACAAGACATAAGGTACTTATATTGCATAAACAAGGTCTTTCCCAGGCAAAGATTTCAAAGCAGACTGGGGTGTGCTGTTCAAGCTCTTTTGAAGAAGCACAAAGAAACAGGCAATGTTGAGGACTGTAGATGCAGAGGTCAGTTAAGGAAATGTAATGCAGCAGATGAAAGACACATCCCTACTTACTTCTTAAGTACAAACATAGCGGGCTGAGAAGCGAGCACGCACGATTGCCCCCCGTAGCAAGTGACTTGCTACGGGGGCACCTTGAGAAGAGGTGGAGCCAGGAGCACCGGCGGGGACCCGAGAAGGGGAGAATTGGGGTTGCTCTGTGCAAGACCATTGCACAGAGCAGGTAGGTATGTTTGTTATTTAAAAAAAAATAACCTTTGATATCACTTTAACCACTTGACCTCCAGAAGATTTACCCGCCATTTTTTGTGATACGGCACTGCATTACTTTACCTGACACTAATACAGTGATCAGTGCTAAAAATATGCACTGTCACTGTAGTAAGGATACTGGCTGGTAAGGGGTTAAACATCTAGGGTGATCAAAGGGTTAAATGCGTGCCTAACCAGTGTTTGTGTTTACTATGTGTGCTTCTTTTACTAGGGGAAGACATGGATTCTAGTCTTTGCTTTGGAACAAAGAATCCATGCCTACCACCCCCCACCCCCCGCCCCTTGTTTACACAGGCAGATCCCCATTTTGTGTAGTTCACTGGCGATTGGTGGGTATGGGAGAACATCAAGTGCCCGACACCTGCAGATCGGCTTTTGCTGTGCATTTTCAGGCGCGCGCGTGCCCCCTACAGGCAGAAGTCCAGAATCAAGTGTGTATATATATGTATATATATATATATATATATATATATATATATATATATATATATATATATATATATATATATATATATATATATAAAAAATATAAAATATATATGTGATCCGGCGCACAGCTGCTATCCTGTAGCAGTAAAACTGCCATAGGGCAGTCATTAAGTGGTTAATTTACAGAATTTTATCACACCTGCCTAAGACTTTTGCATAGTAGTATGCATTCTAAACTGATTTTCACATTTATACACTGAAGAAATGTACCATCATTATCTCAAGAAAGAATCTCAATTAATAAAAAGCATGGGCTCATACAGTTCTTAGACTCCATCAAACCCTAAGGAAGTCAGTAGGAGGCTGATTTTTCTTTCATGCTGATTGCCCCTCTATCCATGGGGTGTCCTCACTGCTCAAAGCTGTGGCTTAATCTCTGCTTTATTTTTTGCCCCCCCCCCCCCCCCATCTGATAAACTTTTTCCAATAAAATCCTTTCCTTTTCATTGAATACTTTCCTTTAGACCAAGTAATGTAATCACAGGGTCTCTGTACCTTCCCCTTAGTACTCCTCTCAAGACTCAAAGCCTTCAGCCCTGATACAAGCAGGGTCTGGCATCTGGGAGGAGTTATGCAAATATCAAAATGCCTTCATGTGCAGGTATCAGTCTGGAGGAATGAGCATTGCTAATCACATTGCATTTACATGCAAACTGCCCTGGGTGATGTCCACTTGTGATGCTGAGTCTTCATGATTGAAAACACTGCAATCCAAATAATAAAAAGGGTGGACCAGGGACACTGATGCCGTGTACACACGAGCGGACTTTACGGCAGACTTTGCCCGGTGGACGGGATTTCGACGGACAATTCGATCGTGTGTGGGCTCCAGCGGACTTTGTTTTCCCAAAAGTTGGACGGACTTAGATTTGAAACATGTTTCAAATCTATCCGATGGACTCGAGTCCGGTCGAAAAGTCCGCTCGTCTGTATGCTAGTTCGACAGACAAAAAGCCACGCTAGGGCAGCTATTGGCTACTGGCTATGAACTTCCTTATTTTAGTCCGGTCGTACGTCATCACGTACGAATTCGACGGACTTTGGTTGATTGTGTGTAGGCAAGTTCGTTCATTCAGAAAGTCCGTCGAAAAGTCCGCCGGGCAAAGTCTGCCGTAAAGTCCGCTCGTGTGTACGCGGCATAAGGCTGGAGAAGAAAGAGCTAGATGTTGTTCAGCCAAGAAATGAGATGAGCTTTATCTGACTTGCTGCAGATTTCAATGCACACCATAAGAAGCTTGTGGTGTTCAGTGATATCAGAGTAAATAATTTTAATACAGAACAGGAGCCTGTACACCTGAGCAAGACTGAAGTTAAGGCTGCAGTTTAGCATTGACTACCTTGTGCACTGGTTATTCATGTTGAAAGCTCTTGTATCTCACTGTTGGACATGTTTGCATTGCTCATCTCAGAGGAAAAAAAACAGCTAAAGAGACAGATTTTCTAACCCTCTACAGCTGACAGTTTCTGGCTGCCATTAGAAACATATGACTGCCACTTGATCTGGGCAACATGCAGCTCTACAAACAAATGGCCACTGCCCCCACCTATAACTGGCCTTTGCAGCAAGGAGCACATGGAAGGGGGATCTTCCATGTGTTCCCTGCTACAAAGGCCGGTTATAGGTGGGGACAGTGGCCATTTGTTTGTACTGTTGGAATACTGGTGAGGGAACACACTGGACATCTATCTCTGCTGCCATTGTACTTATATGCTGGGTGTTCAGAGTGCCCTTGTGCCTTTAAGAAAAGGTGAGCTCCCTCCAAGGTTAACCTGCCCTCTGTCTATCCATTATAATGCATGTGCAACAAAACAAATGTAGTCAATGGGACTTTGAATGAGGTGAGCACGCGGGCCAAAAAAAGGGGAAATAAACATGGTTAAATGACCAACATTTATGAATAAATACATAGACATGTAAGCCAAGTTTATTGAAGACCGCATAATACAAATGCTTAAAATTGTTCACATATGTTGTTGTTTAGGATATAAAATGTTATACAAGCATCTATAACTCAACACGTTTCATGAGCCACTGCTCGCTTCCTCAGGAGTAGATCTTTATATGCAGTATATCTAAAAAATAAAGTATCAATGTGTATTACAGGCAAGCACATGTACATGGCTTTAGGGGTGTAGCCTGCGGCACCCACTGGGGGATTTAAGAAGTCGGGTTAACATGGGGGGGTCCTTCCTTCACACTGCCTTTTCATCTCACACATGGAGGACATACCCATTGGTAAGCACCATTTATTCCATTTGCTGGGATACTCCTATGCACATCCTCACATCCTAAAATCTAGGATATGCTTGACTGTTTTTCTCATGCTAAAGGTTTTTTTATTTTCATTTGTATCACTTATACCTTCCATTTGGCACTCTATATCTAAGCACCTTTTCCTTGCAACTCACAGCACTCCCCCTCTATTTTTATGTCCACAGCAATGAGGGATTGCTCTGCATAGCATGTAGATTTATTCACTACTATTTACAGTCTACTATTGCAGTATATACTAGATTATTTAGATATACACATACCTCTATTGCATTTGCCAATCCTGAACATTGAGGGACGTCAGTGGATACACACTTTCTTTCCTGAGCCATGTCTGCCCTCCACGTATTTCCCTGTGGGTTGCTGCTGGCTCCATCCCTTCAGCTCCCGGGCTAGACATATCCCGCCAACGCCTCCTGAGAGATCACTTTTTGGAACCTCGGCTTTGCCGATTTGTAAGTAAGGGGCTTTCTCATTATGGCCTCTATTTGCAACAAATATATTTTTACTGTAATATACATTTTCAATTGATACTTTATTTTTTAGATATACTGAATATAAAGATCTACTCCTGAAGAAGCGAGTAGTGGCTCGCGAATCGCGTCGAGTTATAGATGCTTGTATAACATTTTATAACCTAAACAACAACATATATGAATGATTTTAAGCTTTTGTATCATGCTTTCTTCAATAAGCTTGTCCTTCATGTCTATGTATTTATTCATCATGTTGGTCATACTTTTTTAATAAACTGTGTAACCATGTTTATTTCTACATTTTTTTGGCCCTCCTTTTTACCTCATTCAAAAACTCATGGGCTACATTTGTTTTGTTGTATTTGTTTTAGGGATGGAGGTGTGTCACGGGTAGTACCAGATCTTTTCTTTTCCTTTTTATAATGTATGTGCTTTTACTGTGTACTCTTAAAATTTAGAGTTAGGACTGCAGATAATACTAGGGTGCCGCAAAGGGGCTCTGCAGCTTACGCATGTGTTTGCAAAGGTGTGCAAACTAAAGCCCTGTTTTTAAAGCATACTATTAGACAGGATAATTTGGTTGGTTGCAGACTGGCCGGTAAGTTGAGCTGGGAATTTCCTTTGGTTTTGTTTGGCGTGTGTCATCCTTTCATGTGCTCCTTACTGCAAAGGCCAGTTATAAGTGGAGGCAGTGGCCATTTGTTTGTACAGTTGGAATACAGTTAAGGGGATGCACTGGACACCTTCGCTGCCATTGTGCTATACTCTGGGTGTCCAGAGTGCCCCTGTGCCTTTAACCACTTCAGCCCTGGAAGAATTTACCCCCTTCCTGGCCAGGCCATTTTTTGTGATACGGCACTGTTTCGCTTTAACTGACAATTGCACGGTTGTGCGACGTTGTACCCAAATAATATTTATGTCCTTTTTTTCCCAACAAATAGAGCTTTCTTTTGGTGGTATTTGATCACCTCTGCGGTTTTTATTTTTTGCGCTATAAACAAATTTTGAAAAAACACAATATTTTGTACTTTTAGCTATAATAAATATGCAAAAAAACAAAAAGAAAAAAATGTCTTCATCAGTTTAGGCCGATATGTATTTTTCTACATATTTTTGGTAAAAACAATTGCAATACGCTTATATTGATTGGTTTGCGCAAAAGTTATAACGTCTACAAAATAGGGGATAGATTTATGGCATTTTTATTATTATTATTTTTTTTACTAGTAATGGCGGTGATTTGCGATTGTTATCGGGACTGCAACATTGTGATGGACACATCGGACACTTTTGACAGTTTTTTGGGACCAGTGACATTTATACAGCGATCAGAGCTAAAAATAGCCACTGGTTACTGTCTAAATGTCACTGGCAGGGAAGAGGTAAACACTAAGGGGCGATCAAGGGGTTAACTGTGTTCCCTAGATGTGTTCTAACTGGGAGGGGGGGTGTGACTGACTAGACGATGAGAGAGATCATTGTTCCTTTTCAGTAGGAACACACAATCTGTCTCTTCTCCCCTGAAAGAACCGGGATCCCGGTTCTCGCTCTGTCACGCGCGATCGCGGGTGCCCGGTGGTCATTGGGCTCGCTGGGCACGCGCGTTGGCTCGGGGAACAGGCTGCAGGCACGTGTGTGCCTGCTACAGTGTCTTAAATAGACCTGACGTACAGCTACGATGGCTCGCGCAGGGGAGCCATCCTGCCGCAGTATAACTGCGGCGGCTGGTTGGGTAGGGGTTAAGGAGGGATGGGCTTCCTCCAGGCTCACTTGCCCTCTGCCTATTCATTGTAATACATGTGCTTCTACTATGGAGGCTCTAAAAATTAAAAGTTAACACTGCAGATAATATTAGGGTGCTGTGAAGAGACTGCATCTTATGCATGTATTTGCAAATGTGTGCAAACTAAACCCTTGTTTTTAATGCAATCTCTTAGACAGGATAATTTGGTTGGTTGCAGGCTGGTCGGTAAGTTGAGCTGGGAATTTTCTTTGGTTTTGTGCAACATGCATCTCCCCCACAATCTGTGCGCACAAACAGTCTCCCCCAAGTTCATTAAGCTTTGATGATACTCTCTAGATATTGAATACTCTTACAAAATGGATGCATTAATAGTAGGCTAGAGTGAGAAGGTTGCACAGTGAGTAGGAAGCAGCATATGTATCAAAACTGCATTCAGATAGTTAGTAAAAAAAGACCACTTTGCTTTATTGGTTGACTTGTTTATGTGTCACCTGCCTGTATTCTGATCATAGGTGTGGCCTATTGCATTAGGGTGTGCACCCCAAAGCTCAAACACACATGACTTTCCCTCCAGCCTTTGACTGCACTGGACAGTAAATGAATGGAAAGTGCTCTGTGCTGAGAGGCTTCCTGTTCATTCACAAACTGAAGCATAGAAATACAGTTTACTATGCTTCAGTTATGAATGGACAGTGAGCGAGTGTGTTCATTTGAAAAAAGGAAGGGGCCGGTAAATGACATATTGACTGGCCCTTTCTCCCACTCTCCATCCTGAAACATTCCCTGCAGCAGCTGGGGGGAGAGGAGAGGAGGGTGGCCAATAAGGGGGGGGGGGAGCGGGCAGTAGGGAGAATCAGTACCGCACACATGCGGTACTGATTCATGCGCACGCCTATGGTTCTGATCAACGTCAACTCTTAATAGGACTGTGGAAAAAGCCCAGTAAAGCTCTCAAAGTGATTGCCTTTGTCAGTATATGCATCTAAGGAAATTTCAGGCATATGCTTTTTAAGTACTTTTGCTAAACAGATTAATGCTAATATATTTCTCATCACAGATAATTGCTGGACACAATGCCAGCATCCCAAGCTTTCTCCTCGAGGATCTGTCAGAAATTTTAAGCACCAATCTAAATGTTACAGTAAAGGAGCGCATGATGACTGAAACAATACTGAACAAACTGGAAATGTGCAAGAATAAACTTGGTGAGTAGAAAAGGGCACACTGCTGCTCTTGACATTATTGTTATGTAGTGATATTGGTAACCAGGTAGAAATAATTGAACCACTTTAATACCAGGCACTTTTACCCTTTCCTACCAAGGCCAATTTTCAGCTTTCAGCCCTGTCGCTTTTTGAATGACAATTGTGCAGTCATGTAACACTGCACCCAAACAAATTTTTTATCATTTTGTTCCCACAAATAGAGCTTTCTTTTGGTGGTATTTGATCACTGCTGGGGTTTTTATTTTTTGCGCAATAAAAAAAGTTTTTCTTTGTTTCTGTTATAAAATGTAAATAAGTACTTTTTCTTCTTCAATGATGGGCACTGATAAGGTGACACTGATGGGCACTGATGAGGTGGCACCAATGATGTGGCACTGATGAGGTGGCACTGATGGGCACTGATATGCAGCACTGATGGGCACTGATAAGCGGCACTGATAGGTGGCACTGGTATGCAGCACTGATGGGCATTGATAGGCGGCACTGATGGGCACTGATAGGCTGCACTGATGGATACTTATGGGTGGCACTAATAGGTGGCACTAATGGACACTGATGGGTGGCACTGATGGACACTGATAGATGGCACTGATGGTCATCAATGATAAGGAGGCACTGGCAGGCATCATTACTGGGCACTGACTGGCACCATTTATGGGCACTGATTGGCATCAATTTTGGGCACAGATTGGCATCCCTGGTGGCCATGGGTGGCATACCTGGTGGTCATCAGTGGTGGAAATCCCAGGTGGTCCTGGTGGCATCCCTGGTGGTCTGAAGTGGGTATCAATCAGTGCAGACCCGCCTGTAAGGAGAGCAGCTGATTGGCTCTCCTCTATTCGCGTCTGTCAGATGTGAGTGAGGAAAAGCCGATACACGGCTTTTCCTGTTTACATTGTGATCAGCTGTGACTGGACACAGCTCGATCACATAGTAAAGAGCCTCTCGCCTCTGACACGCTGCACCACCGATCGCCACGCTGCATGCCCACAAGGGCGCGCGCTGGCTGTTTTCCTGAAAAATGTCATATGGCGTCCAGTCGGGATAACGGAATCACCGCCCAGCTGTCATTCTGCTATAGGCTGGGCAGGAAGTGGTTAAAGGAATATGATTCTTCAGCTACCCAATAGCTACATTTTGAATGTCCCAGACCTATTTACTTAGCAAATGTCCCAAGCATATTCCTTTCAGGGTGCAGTTCTTGTCCTCAGGATTGTTACAGTGATGGGCGCCAGTCACTTTGCTTTATATTTTAAAACATGTATTGCACATATGCATGCTGAAAAAGTAAGGAGGGAGCACAGGATACACCATCCTTGATTTTCTGCATATCTTTCTATTTTTCCGAGTCCCTCTCTCACGGGTCTACAGTGACTAGACACTTGCACGTTAAGATGGCTCCTTGACAGCTGAGGTATCTTTGTCTCACAATTCAGGGCAGGACAACAATGAAAAGGTTTCTGTGTTGTTTTCCAACTAAGGCAGTACCTCAATACTGGGGACAGCCACAGTCTATTGCTTTTAGCAATCAAAGGCAGCCAATATTTTCAAAGTTTCCTCCTAGCAGAGGGGGATCCTCGCATCTTCCCACATCCTCAGGCACTTTGGCCTAAGGACAAGATGGATGTCAGCAACATCCTTTGAAGGGTAAAACCCTGATGGGAAGACCATGGAAGTGACTCAGATATTCAGTCTTTCTCCCAGCATGCATAACAGGCCCCACAAGCCTGCTGATTGACCAGGTGTTAAACATCCTTTGGGACTCATGTATACATGTTTTTTTTCTGCCCCTCCTGTGCCCATGCACACAAAGGCATTTAGAGGTGGGGACGTATAGGGGCAGAAATCGGAACACACCAAAATCATGTTCAGGAGAGGAGCATTTGGGCAGAAAAAAGCGTCTGACGTGTGTCAATACATGAAAATGCGTCTAAACGCTAGGTGCATTCCACACTTGACCGTTCATTCCAAAGGCCAGCCAGAATAAAATAATATTTTGAAATGAATGAATGCATCCAAATGTGCCTAAACATATTTTAGAAATGTGGCTTTGGACTTGCTTTTAACGCTGCTTTTTTCCTGTCAGGAGAAAGGCGTTCAGAAGAGCCTTGTGTGCATAAATATGTGTGTGTCTTTTTTAGTATATAAACAATTTTAAAATACCTAATTAACAACAATATCAACTAGAAAATGCATTTCCTGGGGAAAATGTGTGGGAATGCTGAATAGCTGAATTGCTAAAACGGCCCCCATCAAAACTGCCCCCATCATATTGCCATCAAAACTGCCCCCATCAAAACTGCCCCATCATATTGCCACCATCAAAACTGCGCCATCATATTGCCACCATCAAAACTGCCCCATCAAAATTGTCCCCATTAAAACTGCCCCATCATATTGCCACCATCAAAACTGCCCCATCAAAATTGTCCCCATCAAAACTGCCCCATCATATTGCCACCATCAAAACTGCCCCATCATATTGCCACCATCAAAATTGCCCCATCAAAACTGCCCCATCATATTCCTCTATTATAAATCAGTAGATGGTGTGTCTGTCCCCTCCCCCGGGTTCTGTAATCAGAGCTGAGATGCTCCAGCCTCCTCCCCCACCGCCCATCACTGTGTATAACAGAAGCTTTGGTAACCATGGCAACAAAAGCAGCCCAGTACACTCTGTTTAATCGATAACATTTCCTGAAATGATCACTAAACAAACAGCTTTTTCACAAAAACTGTAAAAGATATCAAACTGAAAAGATATAGCCAGATAGCTGAATATTTTGTGAACATTTTAAAGTGTGTTTGGGTTCTGTAGGTGAAAGTATGAAGGAGCTGAAACTTTTGGGAGCGGAAGAAGATTTTAAGGATTTGAAGCATGCTCTCATTGACTTCAATGTTAAAAAAAAAGTGTTAAAAAGCTTAATATTTTAAAAAGTATAAATAGTAGAAAAAAAGTTGAAAAAGTCCCATCATCAGCTGAAAGAGACGAACATTTTAAAAGTTGAATGGCTTTAATAGCTGAAAGTATGCAGAAGTTACGCAGAGCCAACACGTATGGAATAATAAAATTAATATTAAAATTAAAAATAAATAAAAACGAATAACAATAGTGGGACTGCTGAAGCATTCCCACTAATAAGTGGTAGTGCATAGGGATTATTTCACTTTATCTTTAGTACACCCTGTTGGATAAAACTCAACACAGCATGTGAGAGAACACTAGCTAGCATCAGACACAGCGCTGTTACCAAGAAGGACTTCCATTGTTTGCCATTTTATAATACCCTTTGTCTTAAAAAAAATATTGGTATATATATACAGTATCTCACAAAAGTGAGTACACCCCTAACATATTTTTAAATTTTTATCATATCTTTTCATGTGACAACACTGAAGAATGATACTTTACAACAATGTAAAGTAGTGGGTGTACAGCTTGTATAACACTGTAAATTTGCTTTCTCCTCAAAATAACTCAACACATTAATGTCTAAACCACTGTCAACAAAAGTGAGTACACCCCTAAGTGAAAATGTCCAAATTGGGCCCAATTAGCCATATTCCCTCCCCGGTGTCATGTGACTCGTTAGTGTTACAAGGTCTCAGGTATGAATGGGGAACAGGTGTGTTAAATGTGGTCTTATCGCTCTCACTCTCTCATACTGATCACTGGAAGTTCAACGTGGCACCTCATGGCAAATAACTCTCTGAGGATATGAAAAAAAGAATTGTTGCTCTACATAAAGATGGCCTAGGCCAGTGATGGTGAACCTTGGCACCCCAGATGTTTTGGAACTACATTTCCCATGATGCTCATGCACTCTGCAGTATAGATGAGCATCATGGGAAATGTAGTTCCAAAACAGCTGGGGTGCCAAGGTCCGCCATCACTGGCCTAGGCTATAAGAAGATTGCCAAGACCCTGAAACTGAGCTGCAGCAGGGTGGCCAAGACCATACAGCGGTTTAACAGGACAGGTTCCACTCAGAACAGGCCTCGCAATGGTCGACCAAAGAAGTTGAGTGCACATGCTCAGCGTCATATCCAGAGGTTGTCTTCGGGAAATAGATGTATGAGTGCTGGCAGCATTTCTGCAGAAGTTGAAGGGGTGAGGGGTCAACCTGTCAGTGCTTAGACCATACTGCATCAAATTGGTCTGCATGGCTGTCATTCCAGAAGAAAGCCTCTTCTAAAGATGCACAGGAAAGCACGCAAACAGTTTGCTGAAGACAAGCAAACTAAGGACATGGCTTACTGGAACCATGTCCTGTTGTCTGATGAGAGGAAGATAAACTTATTTGGTTCAGATGGTGTCAAGCCTGTGTGGGGGCAGCCAGATGAGGAGTACAAAGACAAGTGTGTCTTGCCTACAGCCAAGCATGGTGGTTGGAGTGTCATGGACTGGGGCTGCATAAGTGCTGCTGGCACTGGGGAGATACAGTTAATTGAGGGAACCATGAATGCCAACATGTACTGTGACATACTGTAGCAGAGCATGATCCCCTCCCTTCCGAGACTGGGCTGCAGGGCAGTATTCCAACATGATAACTACCTCAAACACACCTCCAAGATGACCACTACCTTGATAAAGAAGCTAAGGGTAAAGGTGATGGACTGGCCAAGCATGTCTCCAGACCTAAACCCTATTGAGCATCTGTGGGGCATCCTCAAAACGGAAAGTGGAGGAGTGCAATGTCTCTAACATCCACCAGCTTCGTGAGGTCATCATGGAGAAGTGGAAGAGGACTCCAGTGGAAACATATGAAGCTCTGGTGAACTCCATGTCCAAGAGGGTTAAGGCAGTGCTGGAAAATAATGGTGGCCACACAAAATATTGACACTTTAGACCCAACTTGGACATTTTCACTAAGGGGTGTATCACTTTTGTTGCCAGCGGTTTAGACATTAATGACTGTGTGTTGAGTTATTTTGAGAGGGTAGCAAATTTACACTGTTATACAAGCTGTACACTCACTACTTTACATTGTAGCAAAGTGTCATTTCTTCAGTGTTGTCACATGAAAAGATATAATAATATATTGACAAAAATGTGAGGGGTGTACTCACTTTTGTAAGATACTGTATCTTACTCTTGGCTGCCTAATGCTGGCCTCACACCTGTAGAATTTCATTCTAACATTGGGACAATAAAATGATAAATAAATGATAAAAATCAATGGTCTGACCTTTATGGAGTTTCAAACAACTTTGCTTTCAAGTACCATGTCATTGTCTTGATTTTTGTAGAAGGAACGTCCTTCCAGATTAACTTTCAGCGCATGTGCAAGAGACTAGTTACAATTTTTCTCAGCCAGGACCGAATGCAACATTTAGAAATCTGTTTGTTCCCATTAGATACGACAAAAAATGTCTATCCTTCTCCATCCTTGTCCTTTGATTTTTTTAGTTTACTCAGTTTGGTAGAAACCTATTGTCAAATTGAACCTTTTAACTCTTTTTTTTTTTTTTTTTTTTTTAACAAGAAGCCTTTAACTTTTAGTTAGTTAAGCAAATATTGTGAAGATCTTATTAAGACCAGCTTACATCTCTCTAACAGATCATTAAAAGACATAATAAGAATTTGGAGAAATACTACATTCCTACAGCTGACCTAGGCATTTGAAATAGATGCCTGTTTTTTACTTGCTCCAACCCTTGTACCTTTTTTTTGTTCAAAACTCTACAAGAATCCTGCAGAGGAAGAATGTTGTTGATTTTGTAACAGGGTGAGTGAAGGATAATCTGAAAGGGTGAAGGATCAATTGAATGATCAGACACTATCTTTAATTTTCTGTTTGCTAAACAAATGTAAAGTTAGAATAAAAAATGCAAAACAGGGTTTGAATGAGAAAAAGCATTCACAAACATTGACTCTTCACAGCAATGTCTCTGTGGCTCATTTAGGCTAACGTGGCTGTATAGCAGGGGTAGGCAACCTTTGAGAGGTGGAGATCTACCCAGACAACATATAAGAGATCAAAGATCACTGCCCTTTAAAAAAAAAAAAAATTAACTAGCGAACCTCCAATGAAGCGTGAAGATGGCATAAAAAATCTTAGAAAAACCTTATAAAACTAATGCCACTGTAGAAATATAAACTTAGCCTACCTTATTTAGCTTCAGTGAGAAACTCGAAATTCACTATTTTTTTTTTTCATGTCTGGGGAGTAATTGATCACCCCACAAGGCTGATGCTGAAGTTCATCATTAAAACAGAACATCTGGTACTGCAGGCTGATTTCTTTGACTAGTTTCAGGCCTCAGTACTATGTAGGACAGTGTACAGAGGTCAGTAGTATGTAGGGCAGTGTACAGAGGTCAGTAGTATGTAGGGCAATGTACAGAGGTCACTAGTATGCGGGGCAGTGTACAGGGGTCAGTAGGATGTAGGACAGTGTACAGGGGTCAGTAGGATGTAGGACAGTGTACAGGGGTCAGTAGGATGTAGGGCAGTGCACAGAGGTCAGTAGGTTGTAGGGCAGTGTACAGAGGTCAGTAGGATGTAGGGCAGTGTACAGAGGTCAGCAGTATGAAGAGCAGTGTATAGGGATCAGTAGAGCAGAGGACAGGGGGTCAGGATGGTATGGTACTGGGGGGTCAGGAGAGCATGGTAGTGGGGTGTCAGGAGGGCACAGTGCAGGGAGGTCAGGAGGGTACAGTACTAAGGGGCCAGAAGGGCATGGTATTGGGGGTCAGGAGGGCATGGTACAGGGAGGTCAGGAGGGTACGATACTAAGGGTCCAGGAGGGTATGATATTGGGGGGGTCAGGAGGACAATTTGTTTCTTTGTAATTTGAACCATATAGATATTCTATGTTAACTTTAAATACTGACAGATGATACCAATAAAAATCTGAATATGTGGCATGGTCATTGTACCTGTTTGTCCTCCGGAAGAAAGAAGGATCAGGAAGGAACGGGAAGAATGTCCAGCACAAGGACATCATAGCAGCATTTCTTCTGACTGGAGGTGTGAGGAAGGAGTAACAACTTCACTACACATATTCCAAACAAGATACCAACATGCATTATGCTACTTATAATATAAATCACCACCTAAGACTTTATGTCAGTTTTGCATAGTGAATAATGTCAAGATTTTAATTTTCTGTACTCCCGTAAAGCCAGAAGACATGACAGACAGTGAGACAAAAAAGGGATTGAATTTTGCTCTTGCTTCCAGCTTTGGTGGCAGTGATGGAAATGTCCTCAACAAACAGGTGTTCTGACCTTAGTCCATTTCATGTGAAATGAAACAAAAAAAAAATGATCCACTTAACATAATACAGCACATTTGCTATGGCAGGAAGGAGCTTTATTATAAAACTGAAAAATTATTCTAATGTTCTTTAAAAAAATATAACTAAATGTAACAATATATGTTACTTTGTTTATGTTTTATTGTATTTCAGTATTGGCTTATTTTATTTCCTTAATTTATTGTGCATATAGGATCAAGACAGGACACAGTCCCTGCAGAGACAACAGTGCGTTGTTATATAAATTCAGAAGATATACTAAGGGTATTGTATTTATTTAATAATTCATTTCATTTAAAAAGTTGTACAAATGTAAGGCAATTTGTTCCTGTACATCAGGGATAGGCAACCTTTGAGAGATGGAAATCTACCTGGACAACATTGAAAAGATCAAAGATCGCCGGGGTGTAGCGCCCCCCCCCCCCCCCTCTTTTTTTTTAAAAGAAATTTCCTAGCAAGCCCCCAATTAAAAGGAAAGATGGCATGAAGAAAACCTAGAAGAAGCTACTAAAATGAATGTCACTTTAAAAATATAAACTTAGCGTACCTTAAAAGATGGCTTCAGTGAGAATCGTGGTGTTCACTTTCATTCACACTTTATTCATGCCTGGGGAGTTGGTCATCCCCACAAATCTGATCCTGGTGTTCATCATGAAAAGAGTACATCTGGTACTGCAGGCTGATTTTCTTGACTAGTTTCAGACCTGGCTATCTGTTCTGATTTCTGGCCAGTGTAAGTAGTAGGTTGAGCAGCATACAGAAGTCGGTAGGATGTAGGACAGTGTACAGTGGTCAGTAAAATGTAGGGCAGCGTACAGAAGTCAGTAATATGTAGGGCAGTGTACAGAGGTCAGTAGAATGTAGGGCAGTGTACAGAGATCAGTAGAATGTAGGGCAGCGTACAGAGGTCAGTAGGATGCAGGGCAGCGTACAGAGGTCAGTAGAATGTAGGGCAGCGTACAGAAGTCAGTAGTATGTAGGGCAGTGTACAGAGGTCAGTAGGATGTAGGGCAGCGTACAGAGGTCAGTAGAATGTAGGGCAGCGTACAGAAGTCAGTAGTAGGTAGGGCAGTGTACAGAGGTCAGTAGGATGTAGGGCAGCGTACAGAGGTCAGTAGAATGTAGGGCAGTGTACAGAAGTCAGTAGTATGTAGGGTAGTGTACAGAGGTCAGTAGAATGTAGGGCAGCGTACAGAGGTCAGTAGGATGCAGGGTAGTGTACAGAGGTCAATAGGATGTAGGGCAGTGTACAGAGGTCAGTAAAATGTAGGGCAGCGTACAGAAGTCAGTAGTATGTAGGGCAGTGTACATAAGTCAGTAGTATGTAGGGCAGTGTACAGAGGTCAGTAGAATATAGGGCAGCGTACAGAAGTCAGTAGTATGTAGGGCAGCGTACAGAAGTCAGTAGTATGTAGGGCAGCGTACAGAGGTCAGTAGGATGTAGGGCAGTGTACACAGGTCAGTAGAATGTAGGGTAGCATACAGAAGTCAGTAGTATGTAGGGTAGTGTTCAGAGGCCAGTAGAATGTAGGGCAGCGTACAGAGGTCAGTAGGATGCAGGGCAGTGTACAGAGGTCAATAGGATGTAGGGCAGTGTACAGAGGTCAGTAGGATGTAGGGCAGCGTACAGAAGTCAGTAGGATGTAGGGCAGTGTACAGAGGTCAGTAGAATGTAGGGCAGTGTACAGAAGTCAGTAGTATGCAGGGCAGTGTACATAAGTCAGTAGAATGTAGGGCAGCGTACAGAAGTCAGTAGAATGTAGGGCAGCGTACAGAAGTCAGTAGGATGTAGGGCAATGTACAGAGGTCAGTAGAATGTAGGGTAGCATACAGAAGTCAGTAGTATGTAGGGTAGTGTTCAGAGGTCAGTAGAATGTAGGGCAGCGTACAGAGAGGGGTAGGATGCAGGGCAGTGTACAGAGGTCAGTAGGATGCAGGGCAGTGTACAGAGGTCAGTAGTATGTAGGATAGTGTTCAGAGGTCGGTAGGATGCAGGGCAGTGTTCAGAGGTCGGTAGGATGCAGGGCAGTGTACAGAGGTCAGTAGGATGTAGGGCAGTGTACAGAGATCAGTAGTATGTAGGGCAGTGTACAGAGGTCAGTAGGATGTAGGGCAGTGTACAGAGGTCAGTAAAATGTAGGGCAGCATAGAGAGGTCAGTAGGATGCAGGGCAGTGTACAGAGGTCAGTAGGATGCAGGGCAGTGTACAGAGGTCAGTAGTATGTAGGGCAGTGTACAGAAGTCAGTAGTATGTAGGGCAGTATACAGAGGTCAGTAGGATGTAGAGCAGTGTACAGAGGTCAGTAGGATGCAGGGCAGTGTACAGAGATCAGTAGTATGTAGGGCAGTGCACAGAAGTCAGTGGTATGTAGGGCAGCATACAGAGGTCATTAGGATGTAGGGTAGTGTACAGAGGTCAGTAGGATGTAGGGCAGTGTACAGAGGTCAGTAGGATGCAAAGCAGTGTACATAAATCAGTAGTATGTAGGGCAGTGTACAGAGGTCAGTAGGATGTAGGGCAATATACAGAAGTCAGTAGGATGCAGGCCAGTGTACAGAGGTCAGTAGTATGTAGGGCAGTGTACAGAAGTCAGTAGTATGTAGGGCAGTGTACAGTGGGGTCAGTAGGATGTAGGGCAGTGTACAGAAGTCATTAGTATGTAGGGCAGTCTACAGTGGTCAGTAAGATGTAGGGCAGTCTACCGTGGTCAGTAAGATGTAGGGCAGTGTACAGAGGTCAGTAGTATGTTGGGCAGCGTACAGAGGTCAGTAGTATGTAGGGCAGCTTAAAGAGGTCAGTAGTAGGTAGGGCAGTGCACAGAGGTCAGTAGTAGATAGTACTGAGGTCAGGAGAGCAAGGTATAGGGGGGGGTTAGGGCGGCATGGTGCAGGGGGGTCAGGAGAGCACAGTACTGGAAGGTCAGGAGGGAACAGTACAGTGGGATCAAGACAGCTGGGAATGGTGATTGGGCATTAGAAGGGCTGGAGTGTCAGGGGGGTATGGTGCTGGGGCATCAGGAGGGCTGGGTGTCAGGAGGGCATCAGGGGTGCTGTGTGTCAGGAGGGCTTTAGGAGGGTTGGGTGTCAGGAGGGCATCATGGGGGTGGGTGTCAGGAGGACTGGGTGTCAGGAGGGCATCAGGGAGGTGGGTGTCAGGAGGGTATAAAGGGGGCTGGGTGTCAGATGGGCATCAGGGGTGTGAGTCTCAGGAGGGCATCAGGGGGGCTGGGTGTCAGGAGGGCATCAGGGGGGCTGGGTGTCAGAAAGGCATCAGGGGGGTGGGTGTCAGGAGGGCTGGGTGTCAGGAGGGCATCAAGGGGTCTGGGTGTCAGGAGGGCATCAAGGGGTCTGGGTGTCAGGAGGGCATCAAGGGGTCTGGGTGTCAGGAGGACATCAGAGGTGCTGGTTATCAGGAGGACATCAGGAGGGCATCAGGGGGCTGGGTGTCAGGAGGGCATCAGAGGGGCTGGGTGTCAGGAGGGCATCAGGGAGGGGGGTCAGTAGGGCATCGGGGAGGGGTGTCAGTAGGACATCGGTAGGGTTGGTGTCAGGAGGGCATCAGGGGGTGGGTGTCAGGAGGGCTGGGGCATTAGGAGGGCTGAGGTGTCAGGGGGCTGGGGTGGAGAGCACAGAAGTTTTTTTCAATGCAGAGTGGCGCAGGGAGGGTGCAGGTGAAAACCTACATGTCCTTCCGGCAAGTCTCTCTTACCTTACAACCTGGAATCACCAACAAGCCCCTTGGATCGGGGAGGAGGGCCGGTGGGGATAACCATGGAAGAGAAAGAGCTCGGGCATGTTCAGAGAAAAGCCCAAACCTGCCCGAACGATTCCGGAGGCTTTCCCCCGCTCCGCAGTTGCATGTACGCAAGGGGCGGGGGGCTTCTTTGGCAGCCTAGGAATCGGTGTCCGTGCACCTGTGCCACATGCACACGGAGCTCAGGAGAAGACCGGGGCGGCAACACTGGGATGTGTTCGCGAGCTACCTGTCAGCGGTCGACGGGTAGCTCGCGATCGACGGGTTGCCAACTCCCGCATGTACATTAACCAATATTGACAAATAAAGCTTTCAGACACGCATCTATAATTTTTTATATTATATATTTTCTAAAATAATACTGTGCAGTAGTGGTTTGCAAATACTTTGTCTTTGTACTTTATTACTATCCAAAAGATTTTTGTTGTATGCCTGAGTATAAATTTACACATTTAGTACAAAACTACAATAGTAGAGAATATGAACTGTCTAATTCATAAGCCACTACAATTAAAAAATACAATGTTACAGTATTATCTGTGGTCTCCTTGCAGCTGATTTTTCCTTCAAAATCAATAAGAAAATAATAGAACATATATTTAGATGTGCAAAAACAGATTCCCTTTTGTTGGTAAATATTAAGCATTGGATGTGTTTAAAAACATGTTCCCAAGTCTTTTGCTAGATCATGAGACAAGGTCCCAAACTCTGAGGCTCAATGTGGGCCTGAGAGACCTGATGACTTTGCGTAAATGTTGACGTAATGTGTAAAAATAATGTACATGTTGCAAATTTTGCTACAGGAAAAAAGTGGGATTTATATGGTTACATCTCAATTATGAATGAAATGTCTTTTTCATTTTTTTACAGGGTTATATAGATGAAGGTAAGAATTTCCTCCATATAAGTGAACATATGAGACAGCATTAACATGAATGAAGTCTACACTTCTTTTCTACTTTTCTTATTGACAGAACAATTTGTGACAGAGCAAAATGAAGATCCAAAGGAAGAAATTTGCAAGGATAATGTAGAACTGGTATAGCAACAACAGCAACATTGACTTGTTTATATATGAAATATCAAAGTACAGACATAAAAGCAAAGAAACAAAATTTGATAGTTGGGAAACAAACAACTCTGTTGGAAAAGAATTACCATTGTTTATCTCAATTTGGCTTTGCAATATAATTCATTTAATACATATGTTGACTGATGGATCAGTCTGAAAGATGCTGAGAATTGTTTATAGGCCTATAATAGCTAGATCAAATCAAGCATTGCAGGGAAAACCTTCCAAAAATGGCATGTACGTGACCACTTTTGGAGCTTATGTGTTCCCTTTGTGCCAGTTTTCTGCAGGTTGAATGTAACTTGACTGGTTTATCTATACTATCGATACTATACTATTATCGATACTATACTAGACTTCATGAGTTTATCAGTGTATACAATTGTTACTTTCAAATAGGTTCTCATTTTGAATCCACATGCATTCATCAATCACTTCAGCCCCCGAAAGATTTTCCCCCTTAATGACCAGGCCATTTTTTGCGATACAGCACTGCGTTGCTTTTACTGACAATTGCGCGGTCGTGCGACGTTGTACCCAAACAAAATTGACGTCCTTTTTTTTCCACAAATAGAGCTTTCTTTTGGTGGTATTTGATCACCTATGCGGTTTTTATTTTTTGCGCTATAAACAAAAAAAAATGACAATTAAAAAAAAACAACAATATTTTTAACTTTTTGTTATAATAAAGATTCAAAAACAAATTTGTTTTTAAAAAAAAGTCTTCATCAGTTTAGGCCAATATGCATTCTTCAACATATTTTTGGTAAAAAAATCGCAATAAGCGTATATTGATTGGTTTGCGCAAATATTATAGCATCTACAAAATAGGAGACAGATTTATGGCATTTTTATGGCATTTTTATTCTTTTTACTAGTAATGGCGGTGATCTGTGATTTTTAGTGGGACTACAACATTGCAACAGACAGATCAGACACTTTTGACATTTTTTGGGACCATTGACATTTATACAGAGATCTGAGCTATAAAAATGCACTGATTACTGTGTAAATGTCATTGGCAGGGAAGGGATTAAAACTAGGGGGCGATCAAGGGGTTAAATGCGTTTACTTGTGAGTGTTTCTAACTGTGGGGGGATGGGACGGACTGAAGGAGGAGACATATCGCTGTTCGTAACTACTACGAATGGCAGATCTGTCTCTTCTCTCCTGTCAGAACGAGGATTTGTGTGTTTACACACACAAATCCCTGTTCTGGCTCTCGTGCCCGTGATTGCAGGTGACTGATGGCGATTGCACCCGCTGGCCACGTGCATCGGTTCCCCTGCCGTGCAGCAGGCACATGCGCCTGCTATGGCTCCTAAAGGAGCTGACGTACAGGTAGCGAGATTCGCAGGAACCAACCACTTTGCCGACGTATATTGGCAAGTGGTTAAGATATACATCTAAAGTTTTTTTTTCTTTTTCTTTTCATTTTGGATGAAATAGGGACCGGTTAGAGCCACTGTTATGTTTTTATTGCTGTCTGTGTCCCCACTAGGGATTTTTTCTCTTTTATTTGTCCCAGTGACCACTGTCACTAGAAATTAGATTAAAAGAGAAGTTTTTTTTTCGTTTTTCTTTTTTTTAAATCAGACTTACCTAGGTGGATGCAGCATCGGTCCAATGCTGCATCAGTCCCACTCCAGCTCTAAGGCTGAAAACTGGTCAAAGGTCACTAATTGCTCGGTCTCAGTGCTCCCTGAGCAGAGAGCAGGTTACTGTTAGTTACCCACTCTCTGCTCTGCCCCCCCATGCTCGCCAGAGTGCTGGGCTGTGGAGGTGGTGGGAGTGGCTGGCTCAGGCTCTTAGCGGCTCGCTGAGAGGCTGAGGCGGGTGCTGGTCCAGGGATCTGGGTGGTTCCTGAGCATATGGTTGCGATCTTTCCCTAACCTGGACTGGCTCTGTGACATCAGCTGGAAAACTGGTCACATGAGTGCAGATTCGGTAAGATTCTATACTAGAACAATATAACTTCTGTGTATGTATGCAGGAGTTACATCTTCCTGGCTAATCAAGGTTGGCAAAAACTCAGAACCTGGAAAAAGACCAGAAGAAGATGGAAGTGCAAGCAATGCAAGCTAATGCACCTCTTCACACAGGAAACGTTACCTGGCCCTTTTTTGGGAACACAACTCATGACAACATATTGTAGTATGTTACCTGCAGCATGCTGCAAAGCAGATGCATTACTTTAGCATGTTGAGGTGCCATTTAAAATGAATGGCACAGCAATTAACCGCAATGAACTAATCTGTGCATTGTGTGGCACCATGAATACAGCAGTACACGTGTAATCCTGATATAACAATACTTGTGTTTTGTTCTATGGAAATAGATTTTGTGTTCACACTGCTTTATGTTACTTAGGTAAATGACCAGCTTATTGAGACAGTCACAATGAAAATGAGCCTGCATACCAGGAGAATACTACAGCAACTAAACCATGAAAACATTCTAACTGTGAATGAAATAAAGAGTGAGCACTACAAGACCATACTGGTATGTCACTATTGTTACATTTAGTATTATCCTGAAGCAGTACAGTATTACAGTAATAGCTGAAAATGATCATATTTTGCTTCTAAGGTCAGTTTGCAGTGAAGCTAATGAATCATGATTACAGCTCCAGAGCCAGCAACTCCCATAATTCTGTACTTATTTAAAATTATGTTGACAGTTGGTTCTAAAATGTGAGAAAGGGCAAAGCAGGAGTTAATAACGCTGTAAGGGCCCAGGCTAAATCAGATCTAATACCCCTTTATAGTGCCATTCGCCATTAGTAGCCACTGTTTGAAGTTTTATATATTTGCACTGGTACTTGGATGTCCCTCGAATTTTTGGGTGTCCCTAGAACTAGCTGGACTATGGTAGCGAAATAATAGCTATGACAGTGGCGGAACTACCAGGGTCCCAAAGGTCGCTCTTGCGACAGGGCCCTGGCGCTCCACCACTGTCGGGGGGCCCCAGTGGGGTTGCTCGCCACAGGGCTCAGAGCCTGCACAGTTCCCCCTCATTCCTCCCTCGCATGGATGGGAGAGGGGAACGCCGTTCTGCGCCTTCGTCTCCCGGCTCCCACCCTTTTCCTCCTGTGTGCACCATGGGAAGTGTGAAGCTAAACAGCTGAATTTGATCATTCAGCTGGTGGGCTTCACACTTCCCGTGGTTCACACACAGGAGGAGGGGGACGGGAGGAGAAGGAGCAGATCAGGTCTCTGCTCTCCCATCTGTGTCAGGGGTGAGGGAGGGGGAACTGTCATTGCAGGCTCTGGGCTGTATGCGAGAGACACTCTCAGGTCAGAGTCCTGCTGAGGAGGCACTGATGAGGAAGCACTGATAGGCGGGACTGATGGGCAGCACTTATAGGCTGCACTAATGGGCACCGTTAGGCGACATTAATGAGCACTCATTGATGGCACTGATAAGCAGCACTGATAGGTGGCACTGATAGACGGCATTGATGAGCACTGATAGGTGGCACTTATAGGCTGCACTGATAGGCGGCATTAATGAGCACTGATTGGTGGCACTGATAGGCAGCACTGATAAGTGGCACTGATAGGGGGCATTGAGGAGCACGGATAGGTGGCACTGATAGGCAGCATGGATAGGTGGCACTGATGGGCACTGATAGGCAGCATTGATGAGCATTGATAGGTGACACTAATAGGCTGCACTGATGGGCACTGATAGGCGGCACTGGTTATCAGAGTACTGATTATCAGTGTAAACAATGTACTGACAGTCTTGCCAGGTAACAGCTTTCCTTTCCTCACACAGACACAGCTTTGGAGGAAAGGACTGCCGATAACCGGCAAGTCTGTTTACATGTGATCAGCTGATCACATGGTAAAGGGCCGCTGTGATTGGCCCTTTTACAGTGATCTGTGATCAGCTGTGTCTGAAGGTTAGAGAACCAGGCACAAGTGGAGTACTACAGGAAGAAAAGATGAAATACATGCACTCCCAGAGCAGTGACTGACCATCTAATATGCCTCAGCAACAATGTAAGATATGGATAAACAACCAGGACAGTCAAAGAGGAGCACAAGACTTGAGTACCTGTATGTTGGAAAAGTGTGCACCTGCACAGGTGAAAATGCACAGTAAAAACCATGTCATATTTTCAGTTCTGGAAATGGGAGAGATGCTTAGGTATCAGCCCCAGAGGAATTCATAAAGTAAAGGTTCATGTGCCATGTACTACAGAAATTAAAGCTGGCTGTGCAGAAAAAGAAAGGATTTTACAAGAAGGCAGCAGTCCTTTTACTGCTTGAAAATCAATTTTTTCTTTTTTGACTAGCATTTATCCTTAAAAGTAACATCCATTTGGAACCGATATTTCTGTGATTTGAGATTTTCATTGGAGCAGCCTCAGTTACTGTTTCTTTTTGTTTCACAGATTTCAAAACTATGTGATGGATATAAGTGCCAATTGAGTAAAGTCAGTTCTGATACTGGTATAGACCAGCTGTTTTCCTACTTTGAGCAGATCACTTTGGCTTTGTTCAGTATACACAACCACAATATTGTGCACTGTGATTTAAGATGTGATCACATATACATAAATCAAAAAAAGGTTGGTGTCATGTTTTTTTTTTTTTTTCATAGAGAACTGATTACAACTTTGGAAATACTAACACATTCTTTACATGAACCTGTGTTTTGCCAGTGCAAGGCAATGCAATAGGTCCTACCAGTAGCACATACTTACTATCCTTATGCTCCCATGCTGGCAGTTAGGAAAAATCACCAGTACTTCCAGTAATGGGGAACATGTGACTACTACATGAAAAAGCTAGTGCTTGATGGTTGGCTGCACATTGCTGGGAGAGGATCCTTAACAGTGTGCTTCACCCAAGTCATGATTTTAGGCTTAAATGGAGCCCCCTATCTTTTTTCCTGAAGTAGTGGAAAAACAAAAATAAGGTAGCAGCCGGTGAACCACCTTAATGTGAACCTGTTGCTCAGTCTTGCATTTGTTTCTTTTTTCCCCTCAATTTTTTGGAAAAAGACAATGCACTCACCTCCTCAAATAAAAAACTCCAGCACATCAAGCACACAAAATCGTATTAAGAGCCTCAGCAAGTAACTTGCTATATTGACACTATCTTGTTTGCTTGTCAAAAGTTGTAAGCAAAAGGGACATTCCAAAACTAGCTTGGTGTTAAATGAAATCAGGTTCTCCTGTACCTCCATTACCTAGGAGGGGGATGTAACTTACCTGCCCCAGGATGTAAGAAGCATATCAGGAATATTCTGGTAGCATCAAGTTTTGCATTAGTTGCCTATCTCTAGTCTAGAAGTCTTGTGGTCAAGATAGTGGATAAAAAGCTGGAGTTTTGACAAATTGACAAGTGATTAGCAGCTAGCAGTACAAAAGCAATGGATTTGGGCACCACAGGGAAAACAATTGGCTCCTTTAGTGAAGCAGTATAGAGCTCTGGATGCATATTTTCAGAGAAAGCATTGTCCAGGGAGTCATCAAGGTTGTATTTTCTGTAGGAGGGGTTCCTAGTAACATTGGCTTGGGATATTTTGCTTCAGCTCATTATGGTAACAGAAAGAGTGCACTATTTTGCAGGCATATTTGCACCCAATGCATGCTGCATTACAGCACATGTGCACCATCACCACCTATCTTTTACTGAAGGATACAAGGAAACTGATTTACTAAAGGAGTTGGAGTTGAGAATTTTCACTATGTATGTGACTATTTACTTCAAATTCCTGTTTATTTATTTCATCCGCACATGCATTTGAAGACAACAGGGTTTTGCTTTTCACATGAGTGATAGGTGAAGTAAATATTCACACAATGTATTAAGTGTAGATTTTCAAATCCTTTAGGAAACTGGACCAAGAGACTTGGTTTCAACTTTTTAGTCACTTTTGATTAACTGATGATGTTACAACTAAGCATGCTAAGTTTCAGTTTCTCAATAATTCGTTTTACTGAATGTGAAAACATTTGAATATTAATTAAATATCTTAATTAAATATCGTGTGAATTTTAACTCAACAGGGTACTGTGAAGGTCAGCCATTTTGCAAGAGCCATGTCTCTGAAAGGTAGACAGACCTATGCTTTTAAAATGATGCCGCGTGGTGCTGAAAAATGGTACTGAATCTTTTCATTTGTTTGGCTTGCATGCCTAATTGTTTGGACATTTGTGTATTTTAATTAAATTATATGTGTATGACAATCAGTGCCACCCTAATTGTTACTAAAGTGCTAAAATAATCCCGTATGTGTAATCAAATACAGCAGCTGCTGTACACTCTCTAAGTGGATTCACTTCACTTTCAATAAAATTGTGTATATAAATATATATGGTGCAGCGCTACTATAATGGTGACTCTAATACCACACCTTATGCAGATAAAAACTTGTAAAATTATCAGTCATTGAAATGTCACACAATGAAAAAGTCCATATAAAACAAAAATCTTGATTGATGTGATTTTCTTTCACCACAGTGCTTTTCTTAAAACACTGTATACCTGTGCACACCTCCACCAGCTATTTTACTTGCTGACCTCAAAAATGAGTCAGGCAGACTCAAACACAACTTTTGTCTTCGATTCTTCAGAAATCTCCTTTCTACTCTGGATCAGCTGATTGCCTTCCACCCTCTTGTAGTTTCAGCTACTCCTACTGTGCTTCATATGGGTAAGGGGTGGATCTCACTTGCAAACAGCCTTTCTCCTTAGGCTCTCTTCCTTTCACAAAAACTAATTTCCAGTGTCGTGTAATTATAAACACAGCAGACATATTGCTCTCTGTTTCTCAAATTTATTTTAAAAAAACCCCGCTTAAAAGAGGACACTTACAAGATATAAAACAAACACTCGCATATGTATATAATGAGAGCGTCCGCTCACTCATCACCGTGGCTGCGTAACGTAATAGGCTCGGTTCCTCCCCTCAGCACGCGTATCGACCTCTGATTGGTCATCAGCAGATGGGTGGGACACCTCGCCCGAGCCTTTATATATTCTGTCATTGTTATGGCAACCTATCAGGCTTCTCCCCGGCAGTTTCATGTAATTTAAGGAATGCCCACTTCCTGCGGGCCCCACGGCTCTCTTTCCCTTAAACCGAATCATGCAAAACCAATATGATACCACAATCATGGCATCTAAAGGAGATTGGACTAAAATTCTTTCTACATCACTCTCCCTAACTGCTGCTGAGATCGCCACATATACAAATACAATAAATTCAACAATAATAATCACTTTGCCCTGCTGCTTAATTCTGATATTGTAAACATGTTTTTAATATTAAAACATAATGTATTCTTAATACTCCCTTATAAAACCAAAAAAACTTTAAATACTAGACCTTATGGATGGATGGATCACACCTATCCTATAGCACTAAGCTTCTATTTATTATATATTCGTTTTTTAATTTTTGATTTTTATTTATGCTATCTGGAATGTATATATCATGTTAACTTAATCTATACTATTATACTGATATATAATCTTCCCTATATATGCCAAAGAATAATATGTTAAAATGAGTATTATTATTATTATTAGGGAAGAGACAGAGTGGGGGGGAAGTTTACTGTCAATTATTCCTAGTAAAGCAGTTCAGGTCAAAGTCAACGTTGAGACCCCTGGGAGCCAATACCCTAGTCTCATATACCGAGAAGGACTCACGCTGACTAAGAGCTCTGATGTAATTTCCCCCTCTCCAATGTTGTTTAACTTTTTCCACCCCCCAAAATTGTAGACAATGAGGATTCTTACCATAAAATGTTTAGGGACACTATGGTCTTTCTTTCCTTTTTTAATATTGCTTAAGTGTTCTTGTACCCTCATCAGCAGTGGTCTAGAAGTACATCCCACATACTGGAGCTTGCATGGGCACTCCAACAGATAAACAGCTCCCTTTGATGAACATTTTATGAATTCTTTTATCTTATGAGTTCTTCCTGTGGCCGTGGCCAGGAAATCTTTACGTTATTTCATATTACTTCCTTTTGTAAGCCTACATGCCAAACACCTACCAATAAATAACAGGAAAATAAAACTTTACTGAAAAACAAATTAAGAGTTTGAAAATGTTACTAAAGTCAAAAAATCTGTTGTTTTTGTCTGAAAACTGTTCATACTCTCATACACAAAAATAATGTGTTTAAAAATACACATTCAGGGGTTGATTTACTAACGCAAATAAACTGTGCACTTACAAAGTGCAGTTGCACACTGCAAGGGAAGTTGCTCCAGAACTTAGTAAATGAGCAGAATCTCTGCTGACTTCCATCATCCAATCATGTGCAAGCAAAAATGCATTTTTTTAAATATACTTTGCACATGATTGGGTATCCTTTCCAAAGTGAAGCTTTACCTAATTTACTAAGCTCTGGAGCAACTGCACTTTCAGAGTGCACAGTCTATTTGCCTTTAGTAAATCAACCCCTAAATGTTAAACCAAATAAGTAAAGTTACATAGTTACATAGTAGGTGAGATTGAAAAAAGACACAAGTCCATCAAGTCCAACCTTTGTGTGTGATTATATGTCAGTATTACATTGTATATCCCTGGATGTTGCAGTCATTCAGGTGCTTATCTAATAGTCTTTTGAAACTATCGATGCTCCCCACTGAAACCATCGCCTGTGGAAGGGAATTCCATATCCTTGCCGCTCTTACAGTAAAGAATTCTCTACGCAGTTTAAGGTTAAACCTCTTTTCTTCTAATTTTAGTGAGTGGCCACGTGACTTATTAACCCCCTTCCCCGAAAACGTTTTATCCCTATTATTGGGTGACCAGTATGGTATTTATAAATTGAAATCATATCCCCTCTCAAGCATCTCTTCTCCAGAGAGAATAAGTTCAGTGCCCGCAAACTTTCTTCATAACTAATATCCTCCAGACCCTTTATTAGCTTTGTTGCCCTTCTTTGTACTCGCTTAATTCCCAGTACATCCTTCCTGAGGACTGGTGCCCAGAACTGGACAGCATACTCCAGGTGAGGCCGGACCAAAGTCTTGTAGAGTGGGACAATTATCACTTTATCCCTGGAGTTAATCCTCTTTTTAATGCATGCCAATATTCTGTTTGCTTTGTTAGCAGCAACTTGGCATTTCATGACATTACTAAGCCTATCATCTACTAGGACCCCCAGGTCCTTTTCCATCCTAGATTCCTCCAGAGGTTCGCCCCATAGTGAGTAGATTGCATTCATATTTTTGCCAACCAAATGCATTAGTTTACATTTTTCTACATTACACCTCATTTGCCATGTAAAAGTTGCCCACCCCATTAATTTGCTCAGATCTTCTTGCAATGTTTCCACATCCTGCAGAGAAATGATTGCCCTGCTTAGCTTAGTGTCTTCCGCAAATACAGAGATTGAACTGTTTACCCCATCCTCCAGGTCGTTTATGAACAAATTAAACAGGATTGGTTCCAGCACAGAACCCTGGGGGGGCCCCACTTCCCACCCCTTGCATACTATTGATGTTAGGCTAACTGGTCTGTAATTCCCAGGGATTTATTTTGGCCCTTTTTAAAATATTGGTGCTACATTGGCTTTTCTCCAATCCGATCCCGGTGATTTATTAAGGTTACGATTCCCAAGTCTATTTCTAATTCTGTCCTCTGTTAGCCATTAAGGTGCTTCCTGTGATGTGTCATGAGGACAAACGCTGCAAATTTGGTTACTGAAGTCCCCCGATTCCCTTGTGAAGACTGAGGAGAAGAATAAATTCAATACCTTCGCCATCTCCCCATCCCTTGTAACCAGATGTCCTTCCTCATTCTTTATGGGGCCAATATGGCCTGTCCTCCCTTTTTTACAGTTTATATACTTAAAGCAGGGGTCCACCTAAACCGCCAAAAAAAAAAAAATATTAAAAGTCAGCAGCTACAAATACTGCAGCTGCTGACTTTTAATACATGGCCACTTACCTGTCCCAGGGTCCAGCGATGTCGGCAGGCGACGCCGAGAACCCGCTCGGTTCTCGGCAGCTGCCGCCACCATCCTAGGTGAGGGAATCAGGAAGTGAAGCGTTGCGGCTTCACTTCCCGGTTCCCTACTGCGCATGCGCGAGTCGCGCTGCGCATCGTAACTGGTCCCCGCTATCTCCTGGGAGCTGTGTTTTTCCCAGGAGACAGCGCGGACTGACAGGAAGAGGCATAGACTCCAATGGGAGTCTATGCTGGAAGTGGGTGCAAATACCTGTCTTAGACAGGTATCTGCACCCCCCTGAAAGGTGCCAAATGTGACACCGGAGGGGGGGAGGGTTCTGAAAAGCGGAAGTTCCATTTTTGTGTGGAACTCTGCTTTAAATAATTTCTTGGGATTTTTTTTGCTCTCTTTCTCTGTGTGTCTTTTGTGTTCTATCTTAGCCGCCCTAATTACACCCTTAGATATCTTGTTGCATTCTTTGTAAAGTCTGAATGCTGATGATTTGCGTTTATATGCATTTTTACATTGGAGTTAAGCCATCCAGGACATTTGTTTGCTCTTTTAAATTTATTTCCCAATGGGATGCACTGGCTAATTCCCCTATTTAATATGCTCTTAAAGCAAACCAATCTCTCCTCTGTGTTCTTTGTTTCTAAGATTTTATCCCAATTTATATCTTCTAGCAAGGTTTGTAGTTTAAGGAAGTTGGCTCTTTTGAAATTCAGTGTCTTTGTGTTCCCCTTGTGTTTCCTATTTTTGTGATTGTATACTAAAGCCAATTGACCTGTGATCGCTGTTTTCTAAATTGCCCCCGTATTTCCACATCCATGATCAGGTCTGTATTGTTGGTAATCAGTAGATCTAGTAACGCCTTGTTTCTAGTTGGTGCGTCTACCATCTCACCCAGCCTTAGACGAATGCGTTGTTCCCTCCGCCCAGTCTATGTCTGGATAATTATAATCCCCCATTATGAAAACACTTCCCATCCTTGCTGCTAATCCAAATTGTGATAGGAGGTCCGTCTCCCCCTTCTCCCTCAGGTTAGGGGGCCTATAGCATACTCCCAGTATTATTTTCCCCTTAGCTTCATCCCTTTGGAGCTCTACCCATAAGGATTCCACCTCCTCCCTAGCCCCCTTATTGATGTCATCTCTCACATTCACTTGTACATTATTCTTGATATATAGGCATACCCCTCCCACTGTTTTACCCTCTCTATCCCTGCGATAAAGAGAATACCCTTGAATGGTTGCCAGCCAATCATGGGAGCTGTTGAACCAGGTCTCTGAAATTCCCACAAAATCTAACTACTCCTCATTCAACAGTATCTCTAATTGAAACAATGTTACATGAAATTAGCATTTCATGAATCACACTCTCTAAGTGATACGGGGAAATCCCTCAAAAATCAGTCCGTGTATTTATTTTTTGAATGTATTGATTACCTTGAATGGCCACAGTCTATTCAAGGTAATCAGTCTGTGTACACCCTCCACCTCTTATCCTGCAGCCTCTTACCAGCAATTGAGACCCCAAATTATAGATAGTCTCATAGGCATTTTCTCCGACACCAAATACCAAAGGATCATAGGAAAGATGACAATCTCCAATAGTGAAATACCGCAAGATTTATTTAATAAAAACATATACAAATCTATTCACATAAATCCAGAAACAAAGCGCTTATCATATCAAGGTAAGATACCGCCGCTGGTCCTGGCTCCAGGCGTCACCCGCCAGCTGGAGCTAGGACTAGCGCCGGTATTTTACCTTGATATGATAAGTGCTTTGTTTCTGGATTTATGTGAATAGATCTGTATTTCTTTTTATTAAATAAATCTTGTGATATTTCACACACAGTTTCTGCGCGCTCCTGAGCTATGTGTAGAGGAAAAGAGGGGAGAAGAGATGCACAAATTAAACAGAATTGGTCCCAGCACAGAACCCTTGGGGATCCCACTTCCCACCCCTTGCATACTATTGATGTTAGGCTAACTGGTCTGTAATTCCCAGGCATGTATTTTGGCCCTTTTTAAAATATTGGTGATACATTCGCTTTTCTCTCATCAGCTGGTACCATTCCAGTCAGATGTCATGCACAGCGCTGGATATATTCTCCCCTCTCTTCCAACTTCACACAGGGAGTGAGTGAGTGTGTGTGTGTGTGTGTGTGTGTGTGTGTGTGGGGGGGGGGGGGGGGGGGGCGCAGAAGAATATAATTTTTTTTGTAACCTTTATGCAAGCAATGCATTAAGCTAGAAAACGTTTTTAGCTGTAGCATGACTTTAAGTGGAGTGGAGTTTGTAAGAAATAATAATATTCACTATGCATTTATTGGTTTCTCCATTCGGGAAAGAGGAGAAATATAGAGCACCAAAAAAGGAAATAGGCCAATCCAGTATATGGAAAATCTACTTTCTTTTGTAAAAAATAAAATATAACATTTGCCAAAGTTTTTTATGGGCCTTTTAATGCCCCTTTTTCATGGCTATAGACAAGGCATGAAGCATAAACTAATGTGCTGTATATTTTATTCTTGGCTTACAACCCTGAAGAACAGGGTATTTTAAAGCAACTCTGTCACTAAAATACGTGTTAAAAATAAAGGTCTCTCTACATAGAAGTTATTGAAAACCAAATTTGTTGTTAACATTTACATCAAATCAAAAACATATTTTGAATCTACCAGATTGACCCACCTTTTTTTGGTGCTCCATATTTCTCTTCTTTTTATGATCACACTTAAAGTGATTGTAAAGGTTTGTTTAAAAAAAAATAAAATAACAAACATGTCATACTTACCTCCTCTGTGCAAGTGTTTTGCACAGCGCAGTCCCAATCCTCCTTTTCTGGGGTCCCCCCGTGGGACTCCTGGCTCCTCCTCTTCTCAAGTTCCCCCTCAGAGAGCCGCTTTCCAAGGGGGCATTCGTGTGGACGCGCTCTTGAGTCCTTTGACACAGACAGCAGGACTCGGCACCGCCCCCGGCTCCCGTGTCACTGGATTTGATTGTCAGCAGCGGGAGTCAATCGCTCCTTCTGCTATCAATCTATCCAATGAGGACCCGAGACAGCAACTGGAGCTGCTGTGCTCGTCCCTGTAGCTGGAACGATCTACCCAGGTAATAAATAGGGGGGGTCAAAGGAAGAAGGGCCCGCTGCTCCAGGTGTATATGATAACCCAAATAGAACTTGATGAGGAGTGCCAACCCCGGCCCGTCTCTACTTGGATACTTGAAGAAAAAAAAGAACGGCTGCTCATCCAAAGGTTCCAAATGCCTTTTATTGAAATCACTGTGATGACACCAAGGACACCAGAAAGCAGTCACATACGTGTTTCACACATACATCTTGTGCTTAATCATTCAGAAAAAGGGGAGGTGGAGTCTGGGGGGGGGAGCTGCAGAACAAAAGGTTTTTTCACCTTAATGCATAGAATGCATTAAGATAAAAAACCCTGAGGGTTTACAAGTTTTACCCAAGATTATTGAATAGTTTTAAGAACAGCCTTTTTTAAAGATTAATCCAATTCTAGGACTTTAGAGCACTTTAAAAACATTCTTAAGACTTATCACCACCACCTTTTCAAATTGATTTTAGAATATCAGACAGAGCAAAGCAGGACACTCCCAGGACATCCTCATCCCACTGCTCCACTTCTGTTCTGGCATCTTTACATATCCCATGTTACTTCGAACATGCCAGAGGTCTCTGCTAGGTCCCAAAGACCTGTAGCACATATGTGCACGCTCAGGGTATTCTCAGTCATGCAGCCATTGCTAAATACCTGACAGACAGAGGTGTCATGACATGCACTCCCCAGCAACACTCTGCCTCCTGGGATGTGGCATGGACATTTCAGGAGGCAGTGGGGGGCAATACATCATTCTCATCTAGGTGAGAAGGCAGAAAGTGCTGGCCTGCAGTGCTTAAAAAGGTAACACGTCTTTTTTAAAAAAGGGGGAATGTTCTCCAAATATGTAAGAGGGAGAGGGGAAAAACCAGGATAAAAAAGGCATTTTCATGGTCAAAGATCTGCTTTAGTTCTCTTTAGTGGCTCTGTCTCCACATAGGGGCTGATGTTGGAAAAGCATCCTAACAACATGTTTTTTGTGTACATAGCAACTAATCAGAATTATTGTTTTAATCATGCGCTATAGAAATGACTGCTGGAAGCTGAAGAGGGCAACTAGAAATATTTCCTTGTGCACACTTTTCATGTATCTGCCCCTAAATAGAGTATTAAATTCATGAATTCTAGAAATCTATACACTCAGAATAAAGCTTTTGGCAATAATGGGCTCTCACTAGCTAATAAGAATAAGCAAAATTTAGAGTTTTCATCTCCTAAAATTTTTATTGAAAATCAGGAGATTCTAATGAAATTTTGCCATTTTGGTAAGATGCATTGGAGTCAATGTTGACGGCACAATTAAATGTAGTTTTTGGTGGTTTTTAAGGGTGCAATGGGTTTTAAATGACTCATGAGATTACATAAGGTCCTTTCAACTATCTTGGATCCAATCTTGTGCCAGAAACAGCCCATTGTTTGGCTTATTAAGGAAAACACAGTGAAAAAAACTTTAACTAAAAAGTTAATACTACAGCACACAAATAAAAGACAATACATAAAGCATTAAAAAAAACACAATTACAAAGATTAATTTCACACCTGAAAGATTTTCAGCTTGAAGATTGTAGCTCTAAACGCTCAACAAGCCAAATCCCATTCATTTCATTGGCGCCTGTTCATATATGAGTGTTCTGTTGCCTGAAGCAAAATGCCTGTCGCTCAGAAAAGTACATGAGGTTTTTTTGGCAGATTACAAGCATTTTTTGGCCCCTTAGATTTCAATAGAAATGCCTGACTTGAGCGTTTCACAAGCATTTTGTCGCTCGTTTTCTGCTCAAAAACAACAGCTCTCCACCCTTAATTTCCTCCCCTATCCTCCCCCTAGTGCTTTCTATTGGCTAAACAAAAATGCCTAAAGCTGTAAAACGCTTTCAATACGCTTATAAAACGCTTTAAAAATGCTTGTAAAAAGATACAAAAAACTGTTAAAAATGCCCAAAAAACGCAAGGCATCAACGTATTAATGTTTTCACACAAACAAAACACAACTTTTACCTATAATTCACACATTTTTCTAATTGAATTTATTATGAAAAATGTATGAATTCTAGGTGAAAGTTGTGTTTAGAAATAAAACGCTAGATGAAATAAATTAAACAACCCTCAAAGCTACCGTAATTTTGCTGAAGTAGCTCAATGAGTGAAAACAAAATCAGTTTAGGTTAAATCAGTTTCAGCCCACATTCACATCGGGCCGATTTGGCATGTGATGTGACATGTCACATTGCATGCCAAATTGTTGGCTATTGCTGGCAATAGCACATCCAAATTGGTGCGACAATGACTTTGCGGCGCTGCACCCATTCCCAAAAGTAGTTCCTGTACTACTTTTGGCGATTTTAGGGTCGATTTGAATAGACATCTGTGCAGGAACCCGCACAGATGTCTTTTAAATCTCCCCCGAAGTCGGACTGCATTGCCGGTTTGAAATCATGCAAGTTCAGCTGTGAACCTAACCTTAATGACATCATTCGCTCCTTCCTGCTGATTAAACAAAGATTGCACTTGTGTTTGCTAAACCTCTGTCTATGCAAATGAGATAAAATAATCTATTATGTACCTGGACTGCATAGCTATATAAAAAAACAATAATTTCTGGTTTATTTTGTTCACAGGTCAGCACCTGAAGTGAGGGCTAATCAAATGTATTCAAAAGCATCTGACATTTTCAGCTTGGCAGTTGTGTTTTGGGAAGCAATAAGCATACAGAACAATGAAATATATGCAAATCACCCACTGGAGCCATTCCATCAATGCAAAGTATACATGGTAAAAGATGCGAAAAAGTTGAGAAAACAGTTATCCACCTAATAACCTTACTGTGATTTTAAAGTAACTCTGTTATGAGAAAAGTATAGAAGCTCACAGCATTGACCTTCTTTTAAAATGCTAGTTGCCTGTCTTCAGTACTTTGAAAGGATAGGTTCAGCTTTAGCATATGTTAATAACAGATTCCAGCACAGGGATCTGTGAATGAAGAAATTACAAGTCCTGTCTTCCAGGGCAGCAGATGGCTTAAAGCTCTCAATGGACTGAGTGTACAGATCAGCACGCTTGTAGTCAATTCACATTTCCTCCAGCTTTCTAACTGAAAGCTCAGAGTTATGGGCAGAAAGCAGGAGCCTAACATTGCACCCATGATCCACTGATTGTGGGTGCAATGCTTTGCAGGTTTCTGAAGGAAAAGATAATAAATGCACATTTTTTCCTGCAAAAATATGTGCATTTATTTATTTTTTTGCTTGAAGGTGAGCTTACCCTTTAAAAGAGAAGCATGGCTGAAGTGTTTTTGGTCAGACTTCTCTTGTGTCTAGAGTCACAGGAGTGTACTTACTTGTGCTCTCCTTATTCCAGAATCAGCTGAAGAATGCTGTCGGCTGATGTCACAGAGCCACTCCAGGCTCTGGAGGGATCCTGACCCTATTGTTGAGATCAAGGCTTATAAGCCGAAAGGTGTGAGCACCTGTATTTTTTCTCTCACTTTTTTTATGCACCAATAAAGAAGCAACAAGGACATTTGGAGTTGCCTGCTCTATTCTTTGTATTCATATTGTTGGGATTCATCCAGCTGCCTGATTTACAGCTGGCTCTAGCTCTGACAGTCACCACTCTCTGCTCAGAGCTGACCAAGAACTAAGCTCTCAGCAGTCATGTAATCACTCAGTCCTCAGGCTTAGAGCTGGTGGGGTACAGCTGCAGCATCATACCGATGCTGCAGCATAGAGGTGAGTATGTAGGTTTATTTTTTTTACACAACTCAAACATCTACTTTAAGTCACAAACCCATAACAAGAATGAGCGTCAGAATTTTTCATTTCTATATTTGTTCTAGATTAGAGACTCAGAAAGCATTGAAGCTGAAGTATTAGCATATATACTGTATATATTTTATCTTCACCTTGTTACTTGTATTCAATTTAATACATCTATGGAAATTATAGGCTTTTGAATGTTTTGTTAGATGTGAAATTTAACAATTTAAAGCAGACCTAAACATGTTCTAGTCAAAAGCAGCATAGACAGCTCACTAACTTCCTGTTGCACCTTGGGAGATAATTTTGTAATAGTTAGAGGAATTGGCCAAATGATTGGACAGGGAGTAGTTTTAACTTGAAGGCTTCATGCACACAGGACGTTAATTTAACTCTCCTAGAAACCAGTAGCGTTTTTGCTGACAAAATGCCTGACACTTGTAAAAGTGTCTAAAGCTTTTACAAGCTTTTAGGAGCTCTTACAGGCGTCAAGCTCTTGGGCGTTAATTTCATTGACGGCCATTAAGAATGAATTAATGCTCAAGTGCTAAACACATCTAGAGTTTAGGCACATTTAGCAGTTTTTATTAGCACCAAGCATTTTAATGCCCAAACTCTACTGCTCCAGTGTTTTTTTCTTCCTGTCTCTAAAAGCCCCCGCCACTAATAGCTGCTAAAAGTGCATGCACACATAGGCTAACATGCAGGGGAGTTTAGAGGCAGAAAATAAATGCCAGACGCCCCTATGAGCAGCTGTAAAAATGTCCAGTGTGCATGAGGCCGAACTGTATTAAATAAATACAGAGTAGAAATAACAATGCAAATATGGCTATGAAAGCAAAAACTATGAATACATACATATACAGTACATGGGATGCATTAAGGTGAAAAACCTTAAGGCTCTAGAGCCACTTTAACGTGTCCGTGTATAAATAATGTGCCCTTGCAAAATATTTTAAAAGGTGCCCAGTGCTATGCAATATTCCTCCAGAAATATTTTGCCATTTGTTATATTGCTTCCTGTGCTTATCATCCATGAATAGCATCCGTGATCCTCCACCCCCACACCAAAAAACTCACCAGATCACAATGACCACCTGTGATATGGTAGGTCATTAAACACTTATGTTTCCCCAAGGGGTTACAACTTCCAGGGCTACTCTCAAGCCAGGACCTTCTCCACTTTTTTCACCAATGTGTCTCCATACACATAAGAATTTTCCATAGACAAAAAAAAAGGGCCTCTATAATGTAAAACCTTTGATTTTTTTTATTTAAAACTCGCTCATTAAAAACACATAGGTAATGCCCACTCACATTATTAAGTGCTTTGCCCTGCACAAAGGTAAAGAAAGCATTATCTCTTCCAGGATACCAGCTCCACAATTCCTATTCAGACCTGACTTCCAGGTGTACCAGCGTCACTTCCTTGAGTACTGTTCGGAATGAAGTCACCTCCTGCTCTGCCCCAATGCGTTTCATTACCCTGACATTTTCAGGAGCCACAGCAGGAAGCTCCAAACTCTGCTCTTTTTATACACTGTCATTAACCCTTGGTTGCCTTTTGGCTGACAAATTGCCAATTCAATCTCTTACACAATGACCATGTATGGGTAGCACTAAATATACTGCATAGAATGATCCATCCATGAAAATTCATAATACCATAATGCATAAAATATTACAAAAATATTACAAAATACAAAAATACAAATATACCCTGAACTCCAGTGTCTTCCCTTAGCATCCTTATTCCAAATATAGTAATAAAACCATTTAAATTGATGTTGATATTCATTCCAAATGGTGTTAATATGTGCAAAATATAAATCCATTTGGTTTTGTTCTGTGATATCTGTTTTCTTTTTATCTTGCCATCTCCAAAAACCTTGCACTTTATCGATCCCATAAATTGTAAATTTTCTAGCATCTTTTTTATGATGTTCCTTAAATTGTTTTGACACGCTATGCTTGTCGGATCCCTTTTTTATAATATTAATATGCTTACTGATCTGTTTACTCAGTTGCCTAGTAGTCTGTTCTATATACTGGAAGCAAGAGCATTCCAGTACATAGGCGACATGGCTACTACACCAGAAAATAAATGATTTAATTTCGTATTCCATGTTGGAACTGTTGGATCGAAAGTGTGTTCTCCTTCTTTCTTAGTTTTTCTTGTCCTCCATGCAATACATCTGTTACATCGAAGGAATCCTTGGGCATCCAAAAATGTTGCTTTTTTATTGGGGGACCAATAACACTTTTAACCACCATATTCCTCTGTACACTTGCCCTTTTTATAAATACATTTTGGACGTTTGGGAAAAGATTTACCCAGTACCTTACCTTTTAAAAGGATTGCCTAGTGCTTTATGACTTTTTTTTTCAATTTGTTTGTAATATCTGTTATATTCCGTTACAAAGGTAAATTCCATATTCCTGTTGTCTGTCTTTGTACTCCTGCTCAATAATTCCCCTCTGTCCATTCTTCCATCCTCCTCTCTTACATGTACTAACTTCTGTTTCTTAAACCCTTTCCTTACAAATTGATTTATTAAGATGTTGCTTTGCTCATTGTAATCACTATCCAGGTCACAATTTCTCTGCATTCTAATCAGTTCCCCTTAGGTATTCTACTCACCCATTTTGGGTGGTGGTAGCTATAGGTGGGTAGGAAACAATTTCTATCTGTTTACATAAAATGCATTTTTGTACAGAACCTCTCTATATCCGTAAATAATGTTATACCCAACAAATACACCTTTTCATGGCTCCATGTTCCATCCTGAGAATGAAATTCCATATCTATTTCTATTGATGTATCCTAGGAAAACCTCCAAGTATTCGTAACTTCTTCCCCATATTAGAATCACATAATCTATGAAGCGTTTGTAAAAGACCAATTCTTGTCTCTTTTTCTTTTAATCTCTTCCACCTCCCATTTTGCCATGAATAAATTCTCAATGCTGGGGGGCATATTTAGCCCCCATTGCTACGCTCTTCGTCTGCAAACAATATTTATTTATATACCAAAAAATTTATTTTTCATGGTGAGGTCTAGACACTCTAATATACAGTGCCTTGAAAAAGTATTTATACCCCTTGAAATCTCCCACATTTTGTCATGTTACAACCAAAAACGTAAATGTATTTTATTGGGATTTAATTTAATAGACCAACACAAAATAGCACATAATTGTGAAGGGGAAGGAAAATTATCTTTTCTTTCTACCCATGACCTGGCATCCTTGCTGAGATCTAAGGAGACGTGAGAGAAGTTTATGGTCCGTGTTAACCCTTTTGATACCCGCTTGCATGACCACCTGTTTGCACAGGGGTCCATGCCATAAGGTGAGAGTGATTAGTTAGACCGGAGGTGGAGGGATCGTCACGCTACTGTGGAAAAAAAATTACTTACGTCAGTGCTACAGTTTGATTTTAAAACGTATTTGTGTGAACTGTGAAGTTAGGTCATGGATTGTGGAAACTAACTAGTGTCGGGTGATTGTATATAGTGTATACCACATTTACCACTGACTAATGCAGAGTTGCAATGCAAGGAGATCAGCTAAAAGTAGTTGGATCTGTATGTGCGTTATAATTAATCGAAATTAGTCGATTAATCGATTAAAAAAATAATGATTAATCGAACACGAAAATTTAATCAGTAACAGCCCTAAAAATATTCCACAATTTCTTGTTCTTTTTTAAATTTTTAAGTTTTTGGAAAAAAACAAAAAAGCCTTCAGGAAAAAAACGGAAACTTTTTTTCCGAGTTTTTCAGTTTTTTTTTCCGGGCCTTCACATCTCTATTCATAACTCTACACCATTACACAGTAAGTGCAGGGTACAGTAGAGACGCCTCTTCAGGGGGTGGGTCCATGACATCCTGCACTCACAGTATGTACTAAGGCACTAAGTCCATCAAGTACAACCTATGTGTGTGATTTTATGTGAGTTTCTTGAAACTATCGATGCTCCCCGCTGAGACCACAGCCTGTGGAAGGGAATTCCACATCCTTGCTGCTCTTACAGTAAAGAACCCTTTACGCAGTTTAAGGTTAAACCTATTTTCTTCTAATTTTGAGCGGCCACGTGTTTATTTGATCCTGGACAACAATAGATTGCATATTTTAAAGAATATTCACATACATAACATGACCCTTAACTTTAACCTGACACTTAATACTATATATATTATATAGCAGAGTGTCTAGCAGGGAGCCTGTTCTGAATTTACACTTCCCAGGCTCCTCTCGCACACCTTTCAAAATATCTGATCCTCTATCTACTTAGGGTTTTGCACCTCTCCCTTGCAGGCCATTTAAGCTCACCTGGGACACACAGTCAGTGCTCTGCAGGCTGTGGTGCAGACAGATCATGTCTGTTGGAGATAAGAGCGTTAGGCTTAGACAGTCTGTAAAGTAGGATTGGGATTGTTTTGTTAATGCCAGGAAACAGCTAGGATTTTGTTTTTGGAACGGTTTCTTTTTGGAGTACTGTACAGCAATTGTATATAGCCTGTAAATAGCACAAATAAAAACAAAACTGTTTATCGCTTTATCATGGACTGGTATCTATGGGGTGCAAGGATAGCCGCTGCCTATCTACACACACACACACACTGTATACCTGTGTGTATGTGTATATATATATATATATATATATATATATATATACACACAAGTCAGCTGTAACTGACATGGCTTTGTTTATAAACAAAACCAAGTGATGTCACAGTTGATATGGTAAACCACACTGACTGGTTGTTGGGTCTCACAGCTAGGAGTGCTGTAAAAGGGAACATAAATAAACAACTTTAGAAGGTCAGGTGTATAGAACACTAAATGAACCCTGAAAAATCTCTAACCTTGTCACTGACAAATGTTTCAGTCTATTCTACATTCCGATTGCAGTCTATTCTACATTCTGATTGTTCCTGGCCTAGAACAAAAAGTTTCAAGGTGATGCAATTTGTGTATTTATATGAACAAATATTGCAGGGTGGAATTTTATATTTATACACACATCTATCTTTCATTTAACTGCTGAAATAACTTGTTTTATAAATACTCAAATACCTAAATTTCTAAACACTACCTACAGTGCCTTGCAAAAGTATTTACCCCCCCCCCCTTGGCTTTTTACCTATTTTGTTACATTACAGCCTTTAGTTCAATGTTTTTTTAATCTGAATTATATGTGATGGATCGGAACACATTTGTCTAAGTTGGTGAAGTAAAAAAAGAAAAATATATACATAAAACTATTTTTCAGAAATAAAAAAATGATACAGTGGAACTTTGGATTACGAGCATAATCTGTTCCAGGAGTATGCTCGTAATCCAAGGTACTCGCATATCAAAGCAAGTTTTCCCATTGAAGTCAATGGAAAGGAAAATAATTTTTTCCGCATTGACTTCAATGGGATGCAATACCGCATGCAGCCAGAGGTGGGGGGGGCGCCGGAGAGCCTCGGAAATGGCCAAAAAGGCCGGAGGACACTTCGCCTGACCTCCACAAACCTCGGAAAGAGTTCCTAGCTGATATTTGCCGAGTTCAGCTGTGCTTTTCCGTGCATTTCCGAACAGCGCCGATCGGCTGCAATTGGCGATGTTCGTCTCTGCTCAGCTCCGGCGCCCCCCACCTCAGGCCAAAAGCGGTACTGCACACCACTTTGGCCTGAATCATGCTCGTTTTGTGAGGCAACACTCGCAAACTGAGTTACAATTTTTAAAAATACAGTGCTCGTATTGTGAAACGGTCGCAACCAATTACCTTCAGAAGTCACATCATTAGTGGAATGATGTCCACCTGTGTGCAATGTAAGTGTAACATGATCTGTCATTACATATACACACCTTTTTGAAAGGCCCCAAAGGCTGCAACACCTAAGCAAGAGGCACCACTAACCAAACACTGCCATGAAGACCAAGGAACTCTCCAAACAAGTAAGGGACAATGTTGTTGAGAAGTACAAGTCAGGGTCAGGTTATAAAAAAATATCCAAATCTTTGATGATCCCTAGGAGCACCATCAAATCTATCATAACCAAATGGAAAGAAAATGGCACAACAGCAAATCTGCCAAGAGACAGCCGCACACCAAAACTCACGGACCAGACAAGGAGGGCATGAATCAGAGAGGCAGCACAGAGACCTAAGGTAACCCTGTAGGAGCTGCAGAGTTCCACAGCAGAGACTGGAGTATCTGTACATAGGATGACAACAAGCCGCACGCTCCATAGAGTTGGGCTTTATGGCAGAGTGGTCAGAAGAAAGCCCATTACTTTCAGCAAATAAAAAAAAATGACACATTTTGAGTTTGTGAAAAGGCATGTGGGAAACTGCCAAAATGTATGGAGGAAGGTGCTCTGGTCTGATGAGACTAAAATTGAACTTTTTGGCCATCAAAGAAAATGCTATGTCTGACGCAAACCCAATACATCATATTACCCAAAGAACACCATCCCCACAGTGAAACATGGTGGTGGCAGCATAATGCTTTGGGGATGTTTTTCAGCAGTCGGGACTGGGAAACTGGTCAGAATTGAGGGAAAGATGGATGATGCTAAGTACAGGGATATTCTTGAGCAAAACCTGTACCACTCTGTGTGTGATTTGAGGCTAGGACGGAGGTTCATCTTCCAGCAGGACAATGACCCCAAACACACTGCTAAAGCAACACTTGAGTGGTTTAAGGGGAAACATGTAAATGTGTTGGAATGTCCTAGTCAAAGCCCACACCTCAATTCAATAGAAAAACTGTGGTCAGACTTAGATTGTTGTTCACAAGCGCAAACCATTCAATTTAAAGGAGCTGGAGCAGTTTTGCAAGGAGGAATGGGCAAAAATCCCAGTGTTAAGATGTGGCAAGCTCATAGAGACTTATCCAAAGCTACTTGGACCTGTGATAGCCGCAAAAGGTGGCTCTACAAAGTATTCACTTTAGAGGGGGGGCAAACTTATGCACATTGACTTTTTCTAGTATTTTGTCCTATTTGTTATTTCCTTCACAAAAAAAAAAAAACACATCTTCAAAGTTGTGGGCATGTTCTGTAAATTAAATGATGCAAATCCTCAAACAATCCATGTTAATTCCAGGTTGTGAGGCAACAAAACACAAAAAATGCCAAGGGGGGTGAACACTTTTGCAAGGCACTGTATGGCAACTGAATTCTGCCAAGTTGGCATCTAACTGAATCATGTTATACATATTATGTAACAAAGTTATCAAATTGGTTTTGTATGTATTTTTGTAAATTCCTTTTAAACCCTTTTTTTTTTTTTTAGGAAGCGTATGCAGAAGTCAATATTCATGATATTTGGAATGATGGCATTAACAAAATGTTAAAATGCATGCAGAAATGTTGGCATCCCAATCCGACAAAGAGACCTACACTGAATATGATCCTGGAAGTGATTAAACAAATTAGAGGAAAGAGTGAACAAAATAGGTAAGCTGTTGTTTACTTTCGGGAGATGGAGGGGGGATTGACAAAGAGATGCACAGGCATAAAGCTATCTGCTTTGTTATTGTGATGCTAGTTTCCTAAGCCTCTATAATAGCGTAGAAAATGTTGTTAATTCTCCCATTTGCCCCAGATGCTATCATGTACCTGGTGCTGGAGGCCAATGGAGAGAGAGGGCTTCCAGACCCCCTGAGGGTGAAAACAGGAGAGGTCAGGCCCAAAGTAGCATGGGTCGCCTGCTGGACTGTATGCAGGAGGTTCCAGAGTACAGCTGGTGTGCTGGCGTAGAATCAGCAGACAGGTGGCGCCCATGAGGTGTTGCAGGATTCAGATAATGCTGTGACTGGAGCGTGGTCAGAAGGAAGCCTAGGTCGTGAGCCGGGTTGGTATCAGAGCAGACGTGGTCAGGTGGATAGCCGAGGTCAAACACAGGAAGCAAACAGGAGACAGGTCAAGGGCAAGCCGGATCAGTAACAGGAGACACAGGAACAGGAATATCACAGAGATAACACACTGGAGGAGCCGCAGATCAACCAGCAAATGCAGACACTAGCAGACTTCCTTATATAGGCCCATGTGACCTGCTGGTAGAGATGCTGGGTCCTAAAGTGCTTCTCCTGCCAGAGATGCTGGGTCCGAAAGTCCTTCTCCTGCCATAAGTGCTGGCAGACATGCTGGGTCCTATAGCACTTCTCCTGTTGTTGGTTCCCTGACAGTGCCCCCCTGACGGGCAGCCTCCAGATGCCCATTTGGGCAATTTTCTCAGGGTATTTGGCCCAAAACTCTCGGTGGAGTCTAGGGGCATGTACATTTGCTTCAGGTTCCCAGGAGCTCTCTTCGGGTGGGTATCCTTTCCATTTAATTAGGAATTGGGTTTGTCTCCCTCTCTTCCTGCAGTTCAGGATTGATTCTACCTCAAATTCTGTGTCCTCTCCAATAGTCACTGGTGGTGGTGGCTCCAGTCTCCCTGGAAATGGATCTGGAACAGTTGGTTTAAGCAAGGAGGTGTGAAAGACCAGATGGATCCTATATGAGTCAGGCAGAGACACTTCATACGCCACTGGGTTTATTTCCCGTTTGATCTGAAAGGGGCCAATATACCTTGGCCCTAGCTTTCGCAAAGGGCAGGCCAATTTCAGGTTGGCAGTAGACAGCCACACTTTGTCCCCTACCTTGAAGGCAGGATTCCCCCTCCATTTCCGATCAAAGTGTTTTTTGTAATCCATTGGGCTTTCTGTATGGACTCCCGGAGGACCTGATAATTGTTTTGTATGAAACCCAGTCTGTCCTGCAAGGCGGGTACAGTAGTTTCAGGCAAAGTTTCAGGCAGGGTGGAATCCATAATTGGCCCAGAATGGGGACTGGTTCATAGCTGAATGGACAGAGTTATTATAGGCAAATCCTGCCAGTGGGAGCAGGGATGCCCAGTCGTCTTGGGAAAAAAGCTGAAAAGCAGCGATGGTATTGCTCCAGGGTTTGGTTTGTACGTTCTGTTTGCCCATTACTTTGGGGATGATAAGCAGAAGATAGGCAGAGTTCCACTTCCTAGGCTTTACGAAGGGCTCTCCAAAACCTCAAGGTAAATTGCACCCACCGGTCTGAAACAATGTTCTTTGGGAGTCTGTGGTCTGATCATCTCCTTGATAAAAGTATGAGCGGTTTCGCCGCAGAGGGAGTACCAATCGTTGGTATAAAGTGGGACATCTTGGATAGTCGGTCTACCACAACCAGGATGGTCGTGAAGCTTACATAGAGAGGAAGGTCAACAATAATCCATAGAGATCATCTCCCAGGGGTGATTAGGGATAGGCAAGGGTCTCAATAACCCCCAGTATAGTCAGTGTTTATCTGGCGCTCCAGATGGAGTAATCCTTAGGGGTATAGTCTGTGGCTGTAATAGCTGGATGGTGATGTATCCATAGAAAGGGGTATTAAGGGTTAAAAAGGAAGGCAGACATCCTTCAGAGTGTGTCCAGAACTCTACAAGACATGTAAGGAGAAAACAGGGAGGGGGAGGCGCCGACCTGAGTGTAGCATTAAAATGATGACTTTATTAGGATAAGATTGAAAACACTTACAAGATGATAGAAGATGCATGCGTGTCAAAGTAAAGTGCAGTCCTGGCATTCCACATGGCTCTGTGGGTCCCACTGCTGTTTCGGATAGCTGGAAACACCGCTGTTCAAATGCCGGTGACATAATTTCCTGTTCCACGGTCCATGCTGGTCTGTGTGGAGCTGCTTGGTTCCTTTGCTCCTGGAGAAACACTGTGATCCATTCCAGCCAGCTGCACAATCCTTTCCAGCTATCCGGAACAGCGGTGGGACCCACAGAGCCATGTGGAATGCCAGGACTGCACTTTACTTTGACGAGCATGCATCTTCTATAATCTTGTAAGTGTTTTTAATCTTTTCCTATTAAAGTCATCATTTTAATGCTACACTCAGGACGGCGCCTCCCCCTCCCTGTTTTTCCCTCAATAACCCCCAGTCTTTGGCTTTGTCACCTTTGCTACGTAGACATGTCGTGCATGACTTGACGTAGGATCTGCAGTCCTGTCTGAGGTTAGGCCACCAAAATGACCAATGAATGAGCTCGTTAGTCCTACGGGCCCCAAAGTGCCCTGCAAGTTGGTGGTCGTGGAATGTCCTGAGAACCTGAGACCTTGCTTCCTGAGGTACGAAGATTTTGTCCTGGTGCCAAAGTAATCCTTCCAGCCTCCTTAATGAATCATGTTCAGATTTGGGGAAAGATGCAGAAGCTTGTTCAATTAATGCCTTTAGGCTGGGTTGAATTAGCAAAACATTTTGCACAGATAAGATGGTGCTTGGAGGCGCACATTCAGTAGATTCGGGGAACATCCTGGACAGGGTATTGGCTTTCCCATTTTTGGAACCCAGGTGGTATGTCAGATGGAAATTAAATCTAGAACAGAATATGGCCCATCTGGCTTGTCGAGGTCTTAGGCATTTTGCAGATCTTAGATATTCCAGATTTTTGCAATCTGTGAAAATCATAATTGGGGTGTTAGCACTCTCCAGCAGCTACCTTCATTCTTCGATGGTGACTTTAATTGCCAGGAGTTCTCTGTCACCCACATCGTAGTTTCTCTCAGCCTGATTCATCTTCCTGGAGCAAAAGGCTACTGGATGAAGCAGGGCCTTTGGTGCCTGACGATGAGGGAGCACTGCTCCTGTAGCTACTTCGGATGCTTCCACCTCGAGGACAAAGGGAAGAGCTGGGTCTGGGTATTGCAACACGAGAGCAGAGGTGAAGAGGGCCTTTAGCTGTTCAAAGGCTGTTTGAGAATCCTGGTTCCAGTAGAAGTGTGAGTGTAGGCGAGTGAGCTGGGTGATCAGGGCAATGATAGTCGAGAAATTTCAAATTAATTTCCTATAAAAGTTAGCGAAGCCCACGAACCTCTGCACCCCTTTCCTGTCAGAAGGTGCAGGTCAGTCCAAGATTGCTGAGACCTTCTGAGGATGCATGGAGATCCCCTCCGTGGAGTCTCCACTGGAGAGATTGTTTCTCAAACTGGTACTTCTCTGCTTTGGCGTATAAGCCATGGGTTCTTTAGGTCTTTAACACTTTTCTGACGTGCTCTCGATGGAGTTCAAATGAAGCTGAGGAAATTAGTATGGAGAATTAGAGGTTCCAGAGTACAGCTGGTGTGCTGGCGTAGAATCAGCAGACAGGTGGCGCCTGTTACATGTTTCAGGTTTCGGATAATGCTGCGACTGGAGCGTGGTCAGAAGGAAGCCTAGGTCCTGAGCCGGGTTGGTATCAGAGCAGACGTGGTCAGGTGGATACCTGAGGTTGAACACAGGAAGCAAACAGGAGACAGGTCAAGGACAAGCCGGATCGGTAACAGGAGACACAGGAACAGGAGTATCATGGAGATAACACACTGGAGGAGCCGAAGATCAACCAGCAAATGCAGACACTAGCAGACTTCCTTATATAGGCCCATTTGACCTGCTGGTAGAGATGCTGGGTCCTAAAGTCCTTCTCCTACCAGAGATGCTGGGTCCTAAAGTCCTTCTCCTGCCATAGGTGCTGGTAGAGATGATGGGTCCTAGAGCCCTTCTCCTGCTGTTGGTTTCTTGACAGCTGCACTCTGGGTTAGTCTTAAAATTACTCCCAGCAGTTCCCCACCCCCACTTCCTGCACTGCATGGGACACATGCTCATTTTATCTAGGGGCATAAGCATAAGCTATAATCATTAATGACACTCTTATCTGCTCACTGACATCTCAGTATCTGGATTCTCCCGTACAATGCAGGATTTTTGGTCTTGCATTGTGCATGATGACACTGGAAAGCATGCAACCAGTGGAGCAGAAAAGAGATGCAGTTTTGGGAAATTGGTCATACAGCCGGGTGGAGGCCTACAAGAGCATAGAACAGTGGTTCTCAACTCCAGTCCTCGGGACCCACCAACAGGCCAGATTTTAAGTATTACCTTGGGGAGTTGCAGACTAGAATACTGCAATCACTGAGCAGCAAGTGATATCACCTGTGATGTATTTCAGCTATCTTGCAAACCTGGCCTGTTGGTGGGTCCTGAGGACTGGAGTTGAGAACCACTGGCATAGAAGAAGGCGTGTACTACTGATTTTTGTTTTCCCACAAGACAAAATAACATAATAAATAAAAGGCATTTAAAAGCATGGGGGAAGGGGGGTGGTCAGATGACAAGGGTATTTTTTTTTATACCTGCCTGGACCTGAGCTTTAAAAGTGTGGAAATAAATACCTATGCAAATAAATACCTATTTTATCTACAATATCCTGTGTTCATAGTTAGTCACCTATGAAAGTTGTTTTAGTATTTTACATCCTTAAATTGCACTGATGCATAATCTAAGCATAACCCTAATTACACACTAACTCTGAAAAAGACCTGTTTACTTAACTTATTCTCAGGTATGGAGACACCTTAAAGGGCAAGTAAAGTTCAAATCAAATCCCCAGCCTCTACTTCCTATCCTACTCTAAACAAAACCCAAGCTAAATCCTAGTACACACTGCTAGTTTTTTTTTCGGACAAAAAAAAAACCTGACAGATCAGGTCAGAGCTGTACTAACAATCTGATGTTAGTACAGCTATCTCCTCTGCTGTTCTATTGTGTTCTGACAGGGGCACAGCTGGTGGGGGATGGTTAAGAGTGCTGATCGAGAGACGGCCGGCAGACCTTTTTTGACCATGTCCCTTGGACCGGCTGCAGTACATGAGGGTCCAATGTCGGCCGGTTTCTATTTAACTGGCTGATGCTGACTGACATTCAGCCCGTGTGTACAGGGCTTAAGTGTCCACTTAAGACTGACTGTCAATCAGAATGATGGAGTATCCCGCGAATGTGCAGTACTATCAAATGCAATAAAGCCTTATACATGCTTGAAGATGGAGTTCATGTTTTGCATTGTTTGTTCATGTGTTTTGCTTAGTGTCTTTAAAGTCTCTTTGTGGTAAAAGCAAGGAAGCAAAAAGTGTAGTGTATTAATGTGCTTTAATAAACAAAAATGCTGTACATATAAACTATTTACAATTATAGGAAAACAATAAAAGACTAACAGATAAACATACAGCATGCATGCACACGATACCTAACATTCCTAGCAAATGAGCAATAGGAGTACACTAAAAGTTACTTAGCTCACTAAAAGTTACTTAGCTCAGGTTATGGTGGCTTCACAATCTCCATAGGCAACCAAGACTTCAGGCTTACGCTACAAGCGATTGCAAGAAATTGGGTGCTAGTGTCATTCAGGTGAAGTTTCTTCTTTGGACCTTCTGAAGTTCCTTCTGGCATAGATCTTTTTTGCTGTTATGTCATTATGGAGCCCTCCAAAACCACTTGGTCAAGTCCCTTGTTCCCTCTTCCTACTTCCTGCTAACGTCACTTTCTGTTCCATGAGCTCCATGAACAAAATAAATTCATTAACATATGAATTGGGAAAGCCCAGCTTCTAAAAACAATAAATGGTAACCAAAATGCATCATTCCACATATTTATACTATAAAAGATTACTAAAACAGCCAAAGCAACACATCCTGGAAGGTGGAATCAGCTTGGCAGTCTGAAATAGCAACTGACAGTTGTAGGCAAGCACAGAATGAGCCCGGATCGGTGTTCACAATGCTGCAGTGTAAATACTGCAGCTGGACAGCACCAACATAAAGAGGCAAATGGGCCCTTGGGAGAGGGGAGAGCAATAGGGGGAGCAGGGAGTGGGAACTAGACTTTTAATCTAAGCCTGAACTTACCCATGAATGTATTTTTTTCACCTCCAGAGCCCTAATAAAAACAGTTACTCCTGTCACCCCACCTCCTAAAATTCAGCAAATGGCGCCATCAAGTGGATGTGAGAGATTATCACTAGCCCCAAAGTGGAACTAAGCTGGGGACAAGTACAAATAAAATTAGTTGGAGTGGTGGTCCTGGGTGGAGATATCCTCCATTAGACCTTGATCAGAGAGGAACCCACAGTAATTGACTGATGCTCAGCATTATATAACTATCTGTTCTCAACTCAAAACTGCAATCACAGTGCCCAACAGGGACAACTCCTCTTTAATCAACTTCTTTTGAAGTTCTGAGATGATAAGAACCAAATGCATAGTTGCAAAGTCAGCGCTGGAACCATGCAAACTGTGAATTGTGTTGCTCTCATTTGTTAAAGGAAGCTGAATGATGAGGAGGACCAATGTTTAGTGATGAGAGAACCAAGGAAAGTTCAAACACGTGACATGCGCAGAACATTTAAAAAAACTTGCATACTCGAAACATAGTACCTGAAACTCTAATGAAGCCTAAATGCATCTTGTAATTGCCCTTTTTTCAAGGCCAACTTTCAAACTTTTGGTAAAAACAAATGGCATGAGTAGCCAGGTACTGCCATGGGGGACACGTACCAATGCATAAATAAAAAAAGTATTCAGTGGGTTTGTGAGGAATTCATAGTTGATCAGAAACCTATTTTTGATAATGTTTTAGTATTTTTATTTATTTAGGTAAGTCCACAGGATTTTCACCGATCAATAGTCAATTTAGGAGTTGAAATCAGCAATACCTGAGCTTAAACGGAATTTTAAAATTAGCACTTTTCCCACTAATACTATAACGTAAACCTCTGAACCCGACACTAATTCTAATCTTAGTTTAGCTCTAGGTCACTCTAGATCCAAAATTCCAATGTATTTATGTAGGGAGGGTCATGGAACCTCTTCGTTACTAATCATCTTGCCGAGGGTCCCCATAACTTCTCAAAATGTTTTGGTTATGTTAATTTTTTTTTTTATACAAGCTTTCCAACTCGTACTTTACCATTGTTCCGAATAAGCTTAAACTCCTCAGATCCTTACTTACCTTTTTAGTTTCTTAGGTTGTTTTGCCATCTGGGCCCCAGGTCAGCACTGATATACTGTAGCTTCCTGTACTGCACTAAGATCTGAGCACTGGGAACAGCTGATTCAAGATTAACATTTTACTATAGAGAACTTAGATTAGCAAGAAACAGCCACAAAGAATATTGATAACTTAGATATTTACTGTTATGTGATCATATAGGAAGTGAATTACTATTTTGCACAGCAAGTGATCCAAGCACAAGATGGGTCAGAGATCTGGGGGGGAAAGGATTAACTATGAGGTTCCTTTAACCACGTAATAATCCACTGGACTATTGAGCTAGCAAGCAAAAATTGTGTAAGATTGTAAACCTTAAAGTGCTAATAAACCCAAAAGCAAACATTTATTTTATGTCTGCTTACCAATTCGTAGATGTGATGACTGCATGCGTTTTCTTTTTTAGGATTTATTTTCATAGTTACATAGTTAGTCAGGTTGAAAAAAGTTCAACCGTAAAAATAAAAAAACAAATACATTTTCCTTATTTTCACCTGGTAATCCTGCTAGTGAGTCTGTTGTTTTTCAAAAGAACAAGTTGTCTTTCAAATGTAGCAGTTAGGGGGATGAGACAAACCATTTACCATTGATAGGGGTGCTTACAATGATCGGCTTTTAATTATTAATGTACAATTTTTATCCCAAAAGATAGCCAAACTGTTTGCTGTAACTGCTTGTATGAGCTGGAGTTCAGCTTTGATATGTTAGTGTATCTAAGTATGCTAGTTCATCTAACACTCCCCTCCTCCAAGACTGACAATGCTGCTTTCCAAACATGTCCTTTGTGCTCATTCAGCCAAACTGGGGGCACTCTAATACAAGCGGTTTATTACTGGTCAGATCACCAGGTGAAAACAGAGGGGAATAAGCCCAAAAGAAGAAAAATAATGCAGCTACCATAACTTATGACTGGTAACCTGCAATATATTACATTTTTGGTTTTGGATTTAATACTGCTTTAAATAGTATAAACAATTAATGCAACTAACAATATTTTGTCTGTTGATCTGTGTAGATCAAGTACTCAAGAACATGAACTAGAAGAAGAATATCGAATAGAAGATACTTTGTTAGAAGATGTCTATGACACTGTTATTGAAAATGCAGTTTCTGATTTCTCAATTCACTATTTTTGGAGTAAAGTTGTTAACCAGTTTGAAACTTCTTGTGGCATTGAAAGTAACACTACTGCATTTATTGAGGCCAAAGAAACTTGCAATTACGAGGATGTTGGACTTTCAACCACCAAGGCTATAAGAAGATCAACTCCAATCAATCTTCTGTAAATACCTTTTCATGTATAGTCAATTAACAGTAAAGGAAATAAATGCAACTATGATAATGTCTCTTAATCAGGTATACGTGATCATCCTATAGAATATTAAAGTCTAAATGACACTTCTGTTCTCCTCTTGGGAGATTCTTTCTCCAGTGATGAACTCCAATAAATTATTTTAACAGATGACTGAACACCTTCAGCAACCTACTTATACTCAGTTTTGCAGCACTCCCCTTTCGCTTTGTTTCTCTGTGTTAGTCATTGATGGAGATTTCACAGGTTTTAGGATATCCTCCTCCATTTCACATGACAGTTTTCAGACCCACCATTGACCAACCAGACCCAAGCATCCCAAGAGAAGGTCCCGTGCTCCCTCACACCAAAAAACACCAGGTATTTTGCAAAGACTGAGCATACGAGCGGTAAGGGAGGAAGCAAAAAAAAGTGAGTATCAATGGGTGGATAGTAAGCTTTCACTTTGTCACTTAGTCCTGAATGGGAAAAGTGACTGAGCCTCTTTACCATGCGTAGTACTAAACTGTAGTAGGATATTGAAGTACTGTAGTTCCTGAGCAGTGCCTCACTACACTGTTTTACAGTAGCTTTTATAGATTTTATAGTCTTATTACATACCATGTTTTGGCAATTTACTGGCCCCGGTCAATTGTTTGCCAACTTTTGCTATAATAATCATCTTATTTAACAGAACATTTATTCCATAGCAAATACAAGCACACAATAAAAATTATATATATATAAAGCATTGCACATGCAGAAAATTATCAATCAATGACCTGCACCAATTGAAACTATTAACCCTTTCATGAATAAGCACAACTTTGCAATTATATTTAGGAAAAAAAACATGTTTTCTTTTAATTGCATTGCTTTCTAAAGAAAATGTGTAGTCTGCCCTTATTGACATCTTCCTGAAAATGCCAGTTACCTGGGGTTTTTTGGCTTCAATTTTTTTGAGTTATTGTGGAGGAACAAACATGTAGCAAATTAAATCAAAGAGAAGTCTTAACTTCTAATCTGCACACCTGTTTGGAAGCTGCAGCAAGTCAGATAGAGTCTGCCTCATTTCCTGGCTGCTCAGCTTTACTGTGACTAGTTCACTCCTTTCTTTCATTGGATTTCAGTTCTTTCAAACATGTAGGCTCAGTATCATGTGTAGATATTACCTAGAGCAGTCTACATGTAAATGCAACCTAGGAACATCTACTTTTCTAGACTGACATCCACCCATCAATGTATATTGCTATTTGCAACTCCTCAGAAGAGCCAGTCCATTGCTTGCATGAAAGAGGAGTATTAAGGACCATTATTAAAAAATATGATTGATTTGCATTGTGCAGGTACCATTACATTTATCATGAATTTAGTTATGTTACAAGCGTTTTATATTTTTGTGCATTTCAGTTTGTAAATTTGTATCTACTGTATATACTGTACATATAATATATATATATATAGAGAGAGAGAGTGTTACAATTTGTTTTAAATATTTATATCTGTGAATAAATGTTCTGTATAAGCTAACTAATTGTGGTTATTTAAATGTTTGTTAACAGCATTGGATTAAGAAAAAAGGGCCAAACTACAGCTATACGAATATACTAGGAAAACAATATATACACATATACCTGAGGTTTATTAATAAATTTGTAGTGCTACCCCCTAAGGATCTACTGAGTTTTGAGTCCCCCTATTGTCTGCACAGCTAGGCAACACACATTTTCCAACTTGCATCCAAAGTCAGTAACCAGTCCGTGTAGTTGTTTTATTTAGAGTAAACAACTTGGATAGGGCCTAGGGGTATACGAGATGCCCAACTTGAGGTAAAACAACCTTTGATGACAAAACTTCCTATTTCTATACAATATTACACAAAAATGGATCTTGGACTTTCTACTACCTCCAGAGTGACTTCTGTCCCTTAACAGATCAGCAAAACAGCCTCTGTAAGGAACACTTGGCCCCGTTTAAATTAGCTTCTTCAGACCCCAGTTAGAAACTACCAGCCCACCTGGCTGCCTTGAAGAGTATCCCAGAGCAAGGTATTCCAGAAGAGACTTGAAGCACTTTCCTATGGAGAACTGGTTGGAGATGGCACCTAGCAGCCCTCTCCCTTGTAGACCCTGGGGGTGTAGATGTACTCACACTGTCTTTGCGCTGCAGCTGTAGGTGAAACTGCTTTCAGGCCTTTTCTCTGGGCTAGATTCCTTTTTGGCTAACAGGCTGTCCTTTACCAGTGGACTGCAGGGCAATGAACACCCCTCTTTCAGCTTTCTTCTTCCTTCCAGCCTTCAGCCTGGAGGCAGACCCCCCCTTCCTCTTGGGGCTCCTCCCCAGGCTTCACCCAGCAGCACTTCAACATTCCATCTTCCACCTGACTCCCCCTTGCTGGTTCAGCCACCATGTGTCAAGTACCTGGTGGTGATCAAGCTGTATAGGGAGTTTCTCTTGCACCTCTTGTCCAACACCCTTGGTAGTGATGACAGGAGGTGTGAGGACACAGAATGGCATTAGGGCCAGTAGAACAGGTAGTGCCAGCTAAAGTTTGCAGGAAGCAGATCACCAGACAGCGGGACAGCGAAGGTACATAAGTCGAAGGCAGAGTCAGGATACAGGCTGAGGCCGGTACACGGTCAGTCAGAGAGGCACAGAAGCACAAGACAGGAGCAGGGTCAGAGTACAAGCCGAGATCACAATAGGCAGGCAGGAATCCAGAGATTGGTCAAGGGCAAGCTGGGTCAAACACGGATAGACAAGTATAGCAGGTTAAACAGGAACTAGCTGAAGACCACTCAGCAATCTGTTCTTGCCATAGTCCAGCTTAAATAGCTGTTTGGCACCAGTGCGCATACATGTGCTTGCACGTGTATCTTGTGCACACTCTAATACGTGTGCATGCTAATGCCTGTTCTTTATTGAGCCTTTGCTCAGAATTATGAGCATGTGCATGTAATGGCCTTATGGTTCCAACTGAACTTCTCTTACACTCTGCCATTCCTCCTGCATGGGGATTGGCCAGATTCCCATAAATATTATGATCCCTGTCTCTATACCCCTGCCTACTAGCTTCTAGAAGTTTCCTTGAAACCTCCAGAGCCAGGGGGAGGAGATAGAGGACTGGTTTGTAGAGCCTTCCGGCCTGACCTGAATCTGTACCTTGACCCAATTAACAGATTCATGCAACTACTCTGAATCCAGTAAATTATCCTACACCTATTCTAACACTAGAGGGTGCTACAAATTGAATATTCTGTGTTTTAGCAAGCAGCCCCCAAACTCTTATGCCCCGTACACACGGTCGGATTTTTCGATGGAAAATGTCCGATCGGAGCGTGTTGTCGGAAATTCCGACCGTGTGTGGGCTCCATCGGACATTTTCAATCGGATTTTCCGACACACAAAGTTGGAGAGCAGGAGATAAAATTTTCCGACAACAAAATCCGTTGTCGGAAATTCCGATCGTGTGTACACAAATCCGACGGACAAAGTGCCACGCATGCTCAGAATAAATAAAGAGATGAAAGCTATTGGCCACTGCCCCGTTTATAGTCCCGACATACGTGTTTTACATCACCGCGTTTAGAACGATCGGATTTTCCGACAACTTTGTGCGACCGTGTGTAGACAAAACAAGTTTGAGCCAACATCCGTCGGAAAAAATCCTAGGATTTTGTTGTCGGAATGTCCGAACAAAGTCCGACCGTGTGTACGCCCTATTAGTCATACATTAAATCTCAACTGTTTGTATTATGATACAGATACTTACAGATTATATATGTCTAAGTAGCACATACTGTTGTACCAACTTACAATTAACAATACAACACACGACTAACACTTCAATCAAGCATAACAATTCAATAGCACATATGTTAGTAGGTTTTATTACTGTTTAATTTATGCCAGACACAAAGGGCACTAAACACAAGTACCACTCAGTACAGCGTCCAGCTGTAGTTTATTTTTGTCTGTCAAATGGGGATAGATGCTGCGGCTGTATCTCCCAGGCTCATGCAAACGCGAGGACTGGACGCACAGGAGCTAAATGCCCAATGTGCATGTGGTCTTATAATCACATGTAAAAAAAAAAAAAAAAAAAGGATGTGGATGTATATAAAACTTTATTTACTAGTGAATAAACCCAAACAGTTCAGGCTGGTGGTGGTGAATCCAATGCAATTTTACTGCAGTACAGAGGATGTTTGGATTGGAAAATTGTTGGGTGTTCTTAGGGTCATAGTCAGCATTTTTCTTCCTCCAAACACGATGAGTCCCCCTCCTCAAGAAGGCACATGTACCGTCATGCCAATGAACATCTAAATGATTCAGAGAATGATTGGGAGAAAGTGCTGTGGTCAGATGAGACCAAAATTGAGCTCTTTGGCATTAACTTGACTCCCCATGTTTGGAGGAAGAAAAATGCTGACTATAACCCTAAGAACACCATCCCTACAGTCAAGCACAGAAGTGGAAACATGATGCTTTGGGGCTGTTTCTCTGATAAAGGTACAGGCCAACTTTGCCAAATTGAGGGGCCAATGGACGGGGCCATGTACTGCAAAATCTTGGATGAGAACCTTTTTCCCTCAGCCAGAACACCAAAGATGAGTCGTGGATGGGTCTTCTAGCAAGACAATGACCCAAAACATACCGCCAAGGCAACAAAGACCTCCAGACCTTAATCCTATAGAAAATTTATCGAGGGAGCTGAAACTTCGAGTTGCCAAGCGACAGCCAAGAAACCTTAGGAATTTAGAGAAGATCTGTAAAGAAGAATGGACCAAAATCCCTCCTGAGATGTGTGCAAACCTGGTAACCAACTACAAGAAACATCTTACCTCTGTAATTGCCAACAAGGGTTTCTCCACCAAGTACTAATGCCGTGTACATACGGGCGGACATTTCGCCATCAAAGGTCCGACGGTCTTTCCGACGGACTTTCAATGGACTTTTGACAGACTTCCGACGGACTTTCGAACGAACGGACTTGGCTACACACGATCACACCGTGATGGCGTACGACCGGACTAAAATAAGGAAGTTCATAGCCAGTAGCCAATAGCTGCCCTAGCGTCGGTTTTTGTCTGTCGGACTGGCATACAGACGAGCGGATTTCTCGATAGGAACTGGGTCCGGCGGAAACATGTACATGTACCAAATCTGTTCCATCTGATTTTCGACCGAAAAAGTCAAAAAAGTCCGCTGCAGGTCTGATGAAGCCCACTCACGGTCAGATTGTCTGACAGATTTGTTCCGTCGGACCAGTCTGATCGAAAAGTCTGCCCGTGTGTACATGGCATAAGTCATGTTTTGATTGGGGATCAAATAATTATTTTGCTCACTGAACTGCAAGTTAATTTCCTGTTTTATACCAACATAATGCTGCACTATCCAAATATAATCATATGGTAACAGTACTAAATCATAATATGACTGGTTGCAGTGGTGGTATCCAGTGAATCTAATGGTGGCACAGTGGTGTAGTGGGTAGAACTCTCGCCTAGCAGTAAAAAGGGTCCCTGGTTCGAATCCCAACCATAACATGCATGGACTTTGCATGTTCTCCCTGTGCCTGCGTGGGTTTCCTCCGGGTTTTCCAGTTTCTTCCCACACTCCAAAGACATGCTGGTAGGTTAATTGGCATCTGTCCAAAATTGGCCTTAGTATATGAATGGGGACCTTAGATTGAGGGTAGGGACTGATGTTAGTGTGCGATGTACAGGGTTAGGGACAATTGTAGAAAACTATGTAATAACACAACCTTATGCAATTATAAGTTGCGATCATGAACAATTAAAAATTGCAATCCTCCCAATGACAACCTGTATAGCATACACATCACTATATACACATGTAGCATTCATATGCAATAGAGAAATTTGTAACCCTGTGCGATAGTTGCGATACTGCGATAATTGCAGTGACAACCTGTAATTTACATCAATCTATATAAAAGTGCATCAATATACAATAATCAATATAGAAATAAAGTGAACCGTGTTTAACCGCTTGCCGACTGTCCGCTGCAGTTGTACTGTGGCAGAATGGCACAGGCAGGCGAATCACCGCTATGCTACGCCAGCCGCGACAATCGGAACCGATCAATCCCTAGGCCAGTGAAATCTGCCCTGGACCTGGTGATCGCTCCTGACAAATGATATCCTTCCTCTGTCTGTGTAACTGTAAACACTGACAGGGGAAGTGATGTCATCTCTCCTCGTGTCGGTCTTTTCGTTCCAGACCGAGAGGAGAGAGCATCAGAACAGTGAGTTGCACACTACACTGACACAAGGTCACATAGGCACACATTCACTCCCCCAGTTAACCCCTTCACCACCTGTCACTGTGTCACCCAGTACATCAATCAGATTTTTTTTTGATCGCTGTACTAGTGTCATTAGTGACACTAATCAGTGTTAGGGTAATTAGTATTAGGCTCAGATAGGTATAGGGACCCCCCCTAACCCAATAAAGGTTTAACCCCTTGATTACCCCTTGTCACCTGTGATCACAGTATAAGTATCACGGGTGACGCAGTTTAGCTAGATTTATTTTTATAGCGTCAGGGCACCAGCCGTATTTTACCCAATAAAGGTTTAACCCCCTGATCACCCGACGGGTGATCAAAGTTAGGCTTTAGCATCAGATTGGATCTGCGTTGCCCCAGGCAGCGTCAGATCAGTGCCAGTACGGCTAACACCCACGCACACGCACCATACGCCTCCCTTAGTATTATAGTGTCTTAACGGATAGATATCTGATCTGATCAGAACTAGATTAGTTTTACTGCTGTTCAGTTTGTGCTTGTGGGTTTGTATCTGCTTTTCAGTGCGTGTAGACAGTTCGTATCTGTTTTTTCAGTGAGTCCTTGTCTGCTAGTTGCTGATTTTCAGCTCACTCTTCACAGGCCTTGCTGTTCTTCAGTGCGTTCTATTAGTTTGTTCTGACCAGCCGACTGTTTTGAAGCCATGTTGCGGGTACGTGCTCGTCAAAGAGTTTGTGCTGTGCTGGGGCTTGGTGTTGGGGTTTTAGCTTTGACACAAGCCCAGTCCATGAACAGGGTGGGGAGGAGTTCATGGACGAAGAATTGGTTGCTCCAATGTGACCAATTCTCTCATATGCCTTTGCTCCGTGAGATCCGTGAGAATAATCCTGATGATTTCAGGAATTATCTCCGGATGATGGACTGCATTTTTCACCATTTGTTGGCTTTGCTGTCCCCTTATATTAGCAGGCAGGACACCTGCATGCGGCAAGCCATCACTCCGAAGCAGAGGCTTGTCACCACGTTGCGGTACCTGGTGACTGGGAGAAGCCTGCAGGACCTCAAGTTCTCGACAGGCATCTCCCCCACACCTATAGCCTAGTCACTTAACAATGTATTTCGTCAGCTCCATTATAGTGCTTTACCCTAAACACCCCCTAAAATGTGTACAAATGTTATTTCTGTCCTAAAATTCCGGCAGAGTGCCATAGGCTTTTTTGGGGGTCCCAAAATCATTTGAAATCATTTGGAACCCTCCCCCCCAACCGCTAAATCAACCATACCAATTCTCTATCTGCTGACTTTGCCAAACACATACACACCATACCTACCTCTTTTGGGGTTATATTTATGGATGAATTCCCCAAAGCATGTAGTGAAAGGGCCTACCTGAATACTTTCAAATGGTACTGTTTAAAGTTTTGTTCTCCTATTATTATCTTGATAGGTAATTGCAGAATGTAAAAAAGTGCTTCCATTTGTACAGTGTGTATTTATATTTTTGAATTATGACACTTCTTACCTGTCCAGTGGGCTGCCAATAGTGTAAGTAATGAGGGGCTGGCCAAAATAACACACATTATTTATGCATTCCGCTTTCAATGAAGTTCAGAGGGTTACCTGTCCAAAACATCCCCCCCCCTAAAATTTAAAATTTAAATACTCCTTAAAATAAATGTTATACTGATGTTGGCCAAGAATGTTTGTGTCTAATCTATGTGCAAAATGACACATTTTTTTTCTTGTTTCACTCCACAGTTTCCTTCGACGCCACAGGAATGGCAGACTGTGGCCTCCCACTTTGCCACCATTGGGACTTTCCCAACTGTGGAGGGGCAATCGCTGGGAAGCATGTCCACATCGTTTCACCACCCCATTCGGAGTCATACTATTATAATTACAGGGGGTTCAATAGTATTGTGTTGATGGCGTTGGTGTCAGCGACATATGATTTCCTGTATGTGGACGTGGGGAGGAATGGCCAGATGTCGGATGGTGGAGTATTTGCCCGGACCTAGTTCTACCAACGTCTCGAGAGTGGTGGCTTGGGATTGCCACCTCCGGAGGAGAACGTGGAAGGACTGCCATTTGTGTTCGTCACAGATGAGGCATTCAGTCTGGGTGACCACGTGATGAGCAGGGCCGGATTTCCCACAAGGCCACCGAGGCCAGGCCTCGCGGCAGTGGTACAGGGGCGGCGCCGCGGCCGCCCACAGGCTATTTTTTTTTTTTCGGAGTATGGAGCACGGCCGCAGTGGGGTGTGTTATCAGAAAGCCACTACGCTGTGGCATTCTGGGAGCTGTAGTCCAGACGAGCACCCTGTGATCGGCCGAACAGGGTCATGTGCGGGCGGCCGTCATGGGCACCTTTGATTGGCCCAGGGGAGCTGGTCACTGTGGAGGCGGGGCTGCTCTGTGGGTGATCTGCTGCGGGAATCCCGCCTCCCTGCCTGGCATGCTGACTGTATGTCTTCTGAGGTCTCTCATCTACCCCCTCACAGACAGTCAGTGTACCCTCTCTCTATCAGCCCGTCCCTCTCTCTATGCCCCACCCCTCTCGGTCAGCCCGTCCCTTTCTCTATGCCCCGCCCCTCTCGGTCAGCCCGTCCCTCTCTCTATGCCCCGCCCCTCTCGGTCAGCCCGTCCCTCTCTGTCAGTGCCCCCCCTCTGTAAACCCCCCTCTATCAGCCCACCCTTCTGTCAGCCCCTCCTCTCTGTCAGTGCCCACCCCCTCTCTGTCAGTGCCCCCCCTCTCAGTGCCCACCCCCTCTCTGTCAGTGCCCACCCCCTCTCTGTCAGTGCCCCCCTCTCAGTGCCCACCCCCTCTCTGTCAGTGCCCACCCCCTCTCTGTCAGTGCCCCCCTCTCTGTCAGTGCCCCCCCTCTCTGTCAGTGCCCCCCCTCTCTGTCAGTGCCCCCCTCTCTGTCAGTGCCCTCCCCTCTCTGTCAGTGCCCCCATCTCTGTCAATGCCCCCCTCTCTGTCAGTGACCCCCCTCTCTGTCAGTGCCCCCCTCTCAGTGCCCACCCCCTCTCTGTCCGTGCCCCCCCTGTCAGTGCCCCCCTCTCAGTGCCCCCCCCTCTGTCAGTGCCCTCCCCTCTCTGTCAGTGCCCCCCTCTCTGTCAGTGCCCCCCTCTGTCAATGCCCCCCTCTCTCTGTCAGTGCCCCCCCTCTGTCAGTGCCCTCCCCTCTCTGTCAGTGCCCCCCTCTCTGTCAGTGCCCACCCCCTCTCGGTCAGTGCCCCACCCTCTCTGTCAGTGCCCCCCTCTCTGTCAGTGCCCCCCTCTCTGTCAGTGCCCCCCTCTCTGTCAGTGCCCCCCCTCTCTGTCAGTGCCCCCCCTCTCTGTCAATGCCCACCCCCTCTCTGTCAGTGCCCACCCCCTCTCTGTCAGTGCCCCCCCTCTCTGTCAGTGCCCTCCCCTCTCTGTCAGTGCCCCCCTCTCTGTCAGTGCCCCCCCTCTCTGTCAGTGCCCCCCCTCTCTGTCAGTGCCCACCCCCTCTCTGTCAGTGCCCCCCCTGTCAGTGCCCCCCTCTTAGTGCCCACCCCCTCTCTGTCAGTGCCCACCCCCTCTCTGTCAGTGCCCCCCCTCTCAGTGCCCACCCCCTCTCTGTCAGTGCCCACCCCCTCTCTGTCAGTGCCCCCCCTCTCAGTGCCCACCCCCTCTCTGTCAGTGCCCACCCCCTCTCTGTCAGTGCCCCCCTCTCTCAGTGCCCACCCCCTCTCTGTCAGTGCCCCCCTCTCTGTCAGTGCCCTCCCCTCTCTGTCAGTGCCCCCCCTCTGTCAGTGCCCCCCCCCCTCTGTCAATGCCCCCCTCTCTCTGTCAGTGCCCCCCTCTCTGTCAGTGCCCACCCCCTCTCGGTCAGTGCCCCACCCTCTGTCAGTGCCCCCCTCTGTCAGTGCCCCCCCTCTCTGTCAGTGCCCCCCCTCTCTGTCAATGCCCACCCCCTCTCTGTCAGTGCCCACCCTCTCTGTCAATGCCCACCCCCTCTCTGTCAGTGCCCACCCCCTCTCTGTCAGTGCCCACCCCCTCTCTGTCAGTGCCCCCCCTCTCTGTCAGTGCCCTCCCCTCTCTGTCAGTGCCCCCCCTCTCTTTCAATGCCCCCCTCTCTGTCAGTGCCCCCCCTCTCTGTAAGTGCCCTCCCCTCTCTGTCAGTGCCCTCCCCTCTCTGTCAGTGCCCCCCCTCTCTGTCAATGCCCCCCTCTCTGTCAGTGCCATCCCCTCTCTGTCAGTGCCCTCCCCTCTCTGTCAGTGCCCCCCCTCTCTGTCAGAGCTCACCCCTCTGTCAGTGCCCCCCCCCTCTGTCAGCCGCAGCAGAGTGCACCATGCCAGCCAGCCAGCCACCCACTGACCTACAGCAGGGATCCAGGCCAGCCTACTGCAGCAGTGTGCACCGTGCCAGCCACCCACCCACCCACTGACCCACAGCAGAAAACCAGCCAGCCACAACAGGAGCCACCCACGGTGACCCACCCACACCAGGGAGCCAGCCAGCCACAGCAGGGTGCTGACCAGCCACCCACTGGAACCAGCCACAGAGGACGTGGGAGTCAGCCACCAACAGGAGCCAGCCACCTACAGCAGCCAGCCACAAAGGACACAGAAGCCAGCCAGCCACCAACAGGAGCCAGCCACAGAGGACGCGGGAGCCAGCCAGCCACAGAGGACGCGGGAGCCAACCAGCCACAGAGGACGCGGGAGCCAGCCAGCCACCAACAGGAGTCAGCCACAGAGGACGCGGGAGTCAGCAACATCTGCAGTACCCATAGTTAAGGTAAGAGGAGCGCTACACAGTGCCAATTTTATTTTTACTTTGTGAGAGGTTGGGGCAGGGGTGAGAGTCATGGCACAAGGAGGGTGTCCCATGAGGAACAGAGTGAATGAAGGTGTTCACTGTACTCTCTGTTAGATAGAGGCCCCCTCCAGGTCCCATTATACTCCTTTTCAGTCTCTAATGGGACCTGGTGATGACTCTTTCTAACAGATTCTATAATGGACACTGAATGGGCCTCTGTTAGAGAGACCCCCCTCCAGGTCCCATTAGACTCCTTTTGAAGTCTGTAATGGGGGTCTGTGACGGGGGTTTGTGATGAGGCAGGGGGGATGTGACGTAAGGGGGGGGGGCTAAGGACACTGATGTAAAAGGGGGTATGTGATGTAAAGGGGGGTATGTGATGTAAAGGGGGGACTGAGGACACTGATGCAAAAGGGGGTCTGTGATGTGATGTGAAGGGGGGGACTGAAGACACTGATGTAAAAGGGGGTCTGTGATTTCTGCACTAGCAAAACACACGTCTCTCCAAGGGCAATAGAAAACAATTGTTTTCTATGTGTCCTGTTCACACTGCAACAGCGCCACTGCGTTCTGAGCAGTGTGGTGCAAAATGCATACTGTTTCTATGCACTGCAACTGAGCTGTGGTGCATATCAAATGAATGAAATGTATTTGCATAAAGAACTAGTTACGATCATCTTTAGGTCAAGAAGGACTGAACAGTTTAGCTTTACTTGCCATTGAGTCAGAACTTTTAAATACTTTGTCCTACGAAGATATTATCGATGAGTTTGCCAAAAGAAAAGTTAGAACTAAAAAATTGTAGGGAGTTTCTTACTACTATAATATTTAAAAGGCATTTTCTGCATTACAGAGTATTTTCAGTCTGTACAATTAAAGCCAGTTATTTTCAGTGTTCTCGTGTGTGGAGATATGTTTTTAATTGATCTATTGTAGCAGTCATCGATAAAGGACCAGAATGGTGGTGTGGGTGTGTGTGTGTTTGGGGGCATTGAAGGACCCGGCCTTGGGGCGGCAAAGGGAGTAAATCCGGGCCTGGTGATGAGGCCATTCCCCCAAATGACCCTCACCCCGGAGAAGAGGGTTTTTAATTACCGGCTGGCCAGAGCCAGAAGAGTTGTGGAGTATGCTTTTGGGATCCCGGCCAGCCGGTTCCTCCTATTTCAAACAGCGATAAATATGGCGGAATACAAACTGAACTATATAATTTTGAGTTGCTGCATCCTGCACAATTTTCTAAAAAAACATAATCCTAGTTATGTTGCCTCTGTTGGGCCTGAGGCTGGACTTTCAGAAGTTCCAATGACGGCCCTGGAAGCAGGCCGTCCTGGCTTGCCCCCCCCAAAGTGCCCGTGAAGTGAGAGAAAATTATGTCTAATATTTTACAGGTAGGGGGGCCATTGCTTTGCCACCAAATTTTCAATAAATTTTCTTTTTTCTCAGATAAAATCTTGATTTTCATTTACTGCTTGGGTTTATTTTTGATGTCTCCTAGGTTCTCTTAGTGCACTTGTAGTGCCTAGTGGTTTTTCCATTATTAAATAACACCCATTGTCACTGTATAAACACCAACTTTACACAAAAACTGGTATTGATCATTGAAAGAAGAAGCCACACATTGTTGAGTATAAAATCTTAAAATCTTTTATTCTGCTCACATACACATGTGCATTGTAAAACATATTTTTCGTAAAAACACCAATTATTGGTTTATTTTTTATTTTTTTTTAGGGTACATAAACAGGCATGTTTCAAAACATAACATACACAACTCAGGAACTTACAAAGTTCAACATTGAAACACTGAAGGCAATTTCAGACATTATAGTGTCCAAAATGTCTTGATATTGCCTTCATCAGATGGGGTGATGTCACCCCTGTAAAAGCCAAATTTTGAAGATGCACACAAATTTGGAGTCCAAATGGGTAATGTCAACATGTGCTATCTCCCATCATGGGGGATCAATAGATGTGTTTTGGGGGTGCAACCCCTTCCTCTCACCTACTAGAGTCATGAGGAAGGGGTTGCACCCACAAAACGCATACATTGAGATCCCCTGATGGCAGATAGCACATGTTGACACATCGTGTGCATCTTCAAGATTTGTCTTTTAAAATGTACAAATACAAAAAACTTTTTGGGATATTCTAAAAAGAAAAAGAAAACATGATTGGATTTGAGGGAAAAAGGGATTATAGTCTCCCAAAAACATTGATCATGTTCTTCATTTCCTGCTGCATAATGTCAAGGCGATTTCGCATTGCGTCTATCTCCCCATTCCATGCCATAATTTGTTGAATGAGGGTTTGGGCGCTGGCCCTACTGAAACGTTCCGACGCTTCCTCTTCCACAACCAACACAACACCTAAAATTGTTTAAAAAACATGTATTTAGAAATATGCAGGCATACATAGATTACCTGAAGCTGGGGTGTCAGACACTCACCTGGTGGGGTGCCCATCTCACCCACTTCCTCCACCTCTCCTTCCTCAAGATGCTCGGGGGGGTTGGGCTAATTTGCTAATCAGGTTGGCGATGTCGGGGGTCCCTGGTATCCTCTGACTGCTGTCTGATTCTTTTCTCCCCTATGAGAATGAAACAAAAGGTATACTTAGCACACAGATATTTGAGTCCAGAAATAGGAATATGAAACATTGCTTTGAAGTGGTGTACAATTGTCTGTTTGGGAAGAGATCCAAGTTGAAGACATGATTAAAATTTCCTTTTAACCAAACTGGAATACTTACCTTTTTTGGCCAAGTTTCACAGATGGAGACACCCCAAGTATCCCCTGGAGCACCTGTGTGGGTTACCCTAAAAAATGTGCTCTGGTGTCCCACACTAGTGCTCCTGAGTCCAGATGTGTAAACAGCTGCTGAGTGTCCTCTCCTTACATTCCACTGAATCAAGTTTGCAATTCATTCAAATTTCAAAGACATCTAGACAACAATGTCCGAAACGTCTTTTAATAAGACAAATTAGCATGACCAAAATGTAGTTATAACTAGGGATGAGCCGAACACCCCCCGGTTCGGTTCGCACCAGAACCCGCGAACGGACCGCAAGTTCGCACGAACGTTAGAACCCCATTGACGTCTATGGGACTCGAACGTTCGAAATCAAAAGTGCTCATTTTAAAGGCTAATTTGCATGGTATTGTCCTAAAAAGGGTTTGGGGACCCGGGTCCTACCCCAGGGGACATGTATCAATGCAAAAAAAACTTTTAAAAACGGCCGTTTTTTCGGGAGCAGTGATTTTAATGATGCTTAAAGTAAAAAAAAAAAAGTGAAATATTCCTTTAAATATCGTACCTGGGGGGTGTCTATAGTATGCCTGTAAAGTGACGCGTGTTTCCCATGTTTAGAACAGTCCCTGCACCAAATGTCATTTTTAAAGGAAAAAATCTCATTTAAAACTGCTTGCGGGTTTAATGTCATGTCGGGTCATGGCAATATGGATGAAAATCAGTGAGACAAACGGCATGGGTACCCCCCAGTCCATTACCAGGCCCTTTGGGTCTTGTATGGATATTAAGGGGAACCCCGCACCCAAATTAAAATAAGGAAAGGTCCCTATATACTCTGAACAGCAGTATACAGGCGGTGCAAACAAGACAGGGACTGTAGGTTTGTTGTTAAGTAGAATCTGTTTGTAATTTTGAACATTTTTAATGTGTTTAGCTCCAGCCAAAAAATCTTTTCTAAGCTTTTTGGAAAACATAGGGAAGGGTTATCACCCCTGTGACATTTGTTTTGCGTCTTTCCTCCTCTTCAGAAGATTTCACCTCACTTTTTTGTCCCAATGAAAAATGTTTTTTGAAAATTTGTGTTTTTTTGTGGAACAAGGATTGGAAAGCATCAGTGGAAAGGAAAAATTGTTTTCCCATATTAACTCTTACAGGAGAGAATTTCCCTTCCTTAGGGGTAGATTTCATCTCACTTCCTGTTGTCTCCTTCCGTTTGCAAGTAGGAGTCGTTTGTAAGTTAGATGTTTGAAAGTAGGGTCCTGCCCTATATACTCAGCAGAAATTTGGGCCTTAGGTGTTGCTGTGGCCAAAACACTGTAAGCCCTCACAGGGCCCTGCTGTGAAATATTAGATCAAGAATTGTAATTACATGCCCCTGTTGAACAGGAGCTGAAAAATTAGGCCTTAGGCACTGGTGCTGGTGCCACAACACTGCAACCCCTCACAGACACTCTAGTTGGAACGCAGGAACGAGCCCTGCTGCAAAGTATTGCATCAAAAATTGTAATTACACGCCCCTGTTAGACAGGGGCAGAAAAATTGGGTCTTAGGCACTGGTGCTGGTGCCACAACACTGCAACCCCTCACAGACACTCTAGTTGAAACGCAGGAACAAGCCCTGCTGCAAAGTATTGCATCAAAAATTGTAATTACACGCCCCTGTTAGACAGGGGCTGAAAAATTGGGTCTTAGGCACTGGTGCTGGTGCCACAACACTGCAACCCCTCACAGACACTCTAGTTGGAATGCAGGAACGAGCCCTGCTGCAAAGTATTACATCAAAAATTGTAATTACACGCCCCTGTTAAACAGGGGCTGAAAAATTGTGCCTTAGGCACTGGTGGTGGCGCCCAGAACCAAAAATGTTCTTACAAGCTATCAGCGTGATGATTGAGGAGGAAGAGGATAATTACTCAGGGATAGTCACTCAGCATCAGCATAGGCAGTCTTTGAAGGGATCTGAGATTTCAAAAAAAATTATTCGGTTACATCTGCATCAGGTGCTTGGTAGCTGGTGGTGATCCAAGACTGATTCATTTTTATGAAGGTCAGCCGATCGACCGAGTCGGTGGACAGACGCACCCTGTGATCGGTTACCACGCCTCCAGCAGCACTGAATGTGCGTTCCGAAAGAACGCTGGATGCAGGACAGGCCAGTAGCTCAATTGCATACTGTGCAAGCTCTGGCCAGTGATCCATCCTCAAGACCCAGTAACCCAGAGGATTTTCGGTGGGAAAGGTGTCCAAGTCTGATCTTGCCCCTAGGTATTCCTGCACCATGTAAAACAGACGCTGGCGATGGTTGCTGGAACCGATCATACCTTGGGGCTGCGGACCAAAAAATTGTCTGAACGCATCGGTCAGACGGCCACCTTCTCCACCGCTCCTTCTTTGACTGACCGAAGCCTCAGCAACACGTTGTCCAGAAACAGGAGTTTGTAACCTCCCAGTCTCTGGGAACGCGTTGCACAGACCTTTCTGCAAGGCCTCCCGAAGATGTTTCATCCTCTGCTCCCTCTGCGATGGCAAGATAAGGTCCGCAACCTTACCCTTGTAACGTGGATCAAGGAGGGTTGCCAGCCAGTATTGGTCCTTCTCCTTGATACCACGAATACGAGGATCCTTACGCAGGCTTTGCAGGATCAGGGAGGCCATGCAGCGTAGGTTTGCTGAGGCATTCGGTCCGGAGTCCTCTGGGTCACTAAGGACAACAACGTCCGCAGCCACCTCCTCCCAGCCACGTACAAGTCCATGTGTTCCTTGGGACTGATCCCTTAAAGACTGCTGATGCTGAGTGCCAGGCTCCACCTCCATACTGACACAATCTTCCTCCTCCTCCTCCTCCTCCTCCTCGTCCTCTTCCTGTGTGATCGGCGGGCACGCAGGAACACTGTCTGGATAAAGGGGGCCTTGAGAGCTAAGGAAGTCCTCCTCTTCCTGCCTCTGTTCTGCCTCAAGTGCCCTGTCCATTATTCCACGCAGCGTGTGCTCCAACAGGTGGACAAGGGGGACAGTGTCACTGATGCATGCACTGTCAGTGCTCACCATCCTCGTGGCCTCCTCGAATGGTGACAGGACAGTGCATGCATCCCTGATCATGGCCCACTGGCGTGGGGAAAAAAAACCAAGGTCCCCTGACCCTGTCCTGGTGCCATAGTCGCACAGGTACTCATTGATGGCCCTCTGCTGCGTGTGCAGCCGCTGCAGCATGGCCAACGTCGAGTTCCACCTGGTGGGCATGTCACAGATTAGGCGGTTCTTGGGCAGGTTAAACTCCTTTTGGAGGTCCGTCAGCCGAGCACTGGCATTATATGACCGGCGGAAATGCACACAGACTTTCCTGGCCTGCCTCAGGACATCCTGTAAGCCCGGGTACCTGCCCAAGAACCGCTGCACCACCAAGTTAAGGACGTGAGCCAAACAGGGCACATGGGTCAGTTGTCCCTGTCGGAGGGCAGAGAGGAGGTTGGTGCCATTGTCGCAAACCACCATTCCTGCCTTAAGTTGGCGTGGCGTCAACCACCTCTGAACCTGCCCCTGCAGAGCTGACAGAACCTCTGCCCCAGTGTGGCTCCTGTCCCCCAAGCACACCAGCTCAAGCACCGCATGGCATCTTTTGGCCTGCGTACTTGCGTAGCCCCTTGAACGCCTACGGAGCACCGCTGGTTCCGAGGAAGAGGCCATGGAGGAAGAAGAAGAGGAGGGGGTGGAGGAGAGAGGTGTGTCACAATCAGCATTTTGGAGGCGTGGTGGCGGAACAACCTCCAACACTACTGCACCTTGTCCTGCATCCTTCCCAGCTGCCAGCAGAGTCACCCAATGCGCCGTGAAACTTAAGTAACGTCCCTGTCCATGCCTGCTGGACCATGAGTCAGCGGTAATATGCACCTTACCGCTGACCGCCCTGTCCAGCGAGGCATGGACATTGCCTTCCACATGCCGGTAGAGAGCCGGAATCGCCTTCCGTGAGAAAAAGTGGCGTTTGGGTACCTGCCACTGAGGAACCGCACATTCCACAAACTCACGGAAGGGGGCAGAGTCTACCAACTGAAAAGGCAGCAGTTGAAGTGCTAGCAATTTTGCCAAGCTAGCATTCAACCGCTGGGCATGTGGATGGCTGGGAGCAAACTTCTTTCGGCGGTGCAGCAGCTGGGGCAGGGAAATTTGCCTGGTACAATCTGACGTCGGTGTACCAAAAGCAGATTGCCCATAAGTACTTGGCTGTGACACACCTAATTCTACACCTTCATTCCTCTCACTGCAGGTCGCAGAGAGGACTGAAGGTCTAGTGGGGTTGGAAATCTCAGCTGATGAGGAGCAAGGAGAGATCGTCTTTGTTCTTTGGTGTGGGTCTTTTAGATACGCTTGCCAACGAACTGCATGGCAGGTCAACATATGTCTGGTCAAGCATGTGGTACCCAAGCGGGAGATGTTTTGGCCACGCGAGATACGCTTGAGACATATATTGCAAATAGCAGCGGTGCGATCTGATGCACTCGTCTCAAAAAAGGCCCACACCAAAGAACTTTTTGAATAACGCGCAGAGACTGCAGCGCCCTGCACATGTGGAGCTTTGGGGTGTGATGCAGTCAATGTGCTGCCCTTAGGCTGGCCCCTGGAGGGCATCCTGCCTAGTTGGTGATGTGCCACCTCCTCCTCCTCCTCCTCCTCCTCCTCCTCCTCTCTCCTATCAGGCACCCACGTTGAGTCAGTGACCTCATCATCCCCTCCCTCCTCATCACTGGAGCAAACCTGGCAGTATGCTGCAGCAGGGGGAGCATGACTGCCAGATTGCTGTCCTTCTTGGGCACCCCCTCTGTCCGTGCTCATGTTACTGCCTTCATTGAGCTCAGTATCATCATCAGAGCCTTCCAAACGCTGGGCATCCTCCTGGAGCATGTACCCAACACTGTGGTCAAACAGTTCGAGGGAATCCTCATGAGGACATGGTGGAGCTAGGGAAGGAGTCACTGATGACATTGAGCTGAGGGAAGAGGCCGCTGCTTTGCCAGACAAAGCACCCTGGGCATGGGTGAGAGAGGATGAGGAGGATGAGGACGGCTTGGTCATCCACTCGACCAAGTCTTCCGCATGTTGCGGCTCAACACGGCCAGCTGCCGAAAAAAAGGCCAAGCGTGTCCCATGGCCACGTGCTGATGAGGATGCACCGTCTCCACGACCAGCACTAGACACAGAGCCTGCTTGCCCTCTCTTATTGGCTTGTGACTGTCTGCCTCTCCTTCTTGGCCTTCCAGACATACTAATGGCCTGTAGCTGCACTAAGCTGGGATAGAACACCTGTAATTTTCTTCAGGTAGCTTTATATACTGTAACCAGACAAGCCTGCCTGTCAGTAGGAAGATAACAGGAACGGATCTAGCTGAACACTGTGAGCAGGACGTACTGCACTAAATGTATATAGCAGGAACGGATCTAGCTGAACACTGTGAGCAGGACGCACTGCACTGAATGTAAATAGCAGGAACGGATCTAGCTGAACACTGTGAGCAGGACGCACTGCACTGAATGTAAACAGCAGGAACGGATGTAGCTAAACACTGTGAGCAGGACGCACTGCACTGAATGTAAATAGCAGGAACGGATCTAGCTGAACACTGTGAGCAGGACGCACTGCACTGAATGTAAATAGCAGGAACGGATCTAGCTGAACACTGTGAGCAGGACGCACTGCACTGAATGTAAATAACAGGAACGGATCTAGCTGAACACTGTGAGCAGGACGCACTGCACTGAATGTAAATAGCAGGAACGGATCTAGCTGAACACTGTGAGCAGGACGCACTGCACTGAATGTAAATAACAGGAACGGATCTAGCTGAACACTGTGAGCAGGACACACTGTACTAAATGTAAATAGTCTAGCTGCCTGACCGTGGTACTAATAGGATCAAAAAGAACACCTGTAATTTTCTTCAGGTAGCTTTATATACTGTAACCAGACAAGCCTGCCTGTCAGTAGGAAGATAACAGGAACGGATCTAGCTGAACACTGTGAGCAGGACGTACTGCACTAAATGTATATAGCAGGAACGGATCTAGCTGAACACTGTGAGCAGGACGCACTGCACTGAATGTAAATAGCAGGAACGGATCTAGCTGAACACTGTGAGCAGGACGCACTGCACTGAATGTAAATAGCAGGAACGGATCTAGCTGAACACTGTGAGCAGGACGCACTGCACTGAATGTAAACAGCAGGAACGGATGTAGCTAAACACTGTGAGCAGGACGCACTGCACTGAATGTAAATAGCAGGAACGGATCTAGCTGAACACTGTGAGCAGGACGCACTGCACTGAATGTAAATAGCAGGAAAGGATCTAGCTGAACACTGTGAGCAGGACGCACTGCACTGAATGTAAATAGCAGGAACGGATCTAGCTGAACACTGTGAGCAGGACGCACTGCACTGAATGTAAATAGCAGGAACGGATCTAGCTGAACACTGTGAGCAGGACGCACTGCACTGAATGTAAATAGCAGGAACGGATCTAGCTGAACACTGTGAGCAGGACGCACTGCACTGAATGTAAACAGCAGGAACGGATGTAGCTAAACACTGTAAACAGGACGCACTGCACTGAATGTAAATAGCAGGAACGGATCTAGCTGAACACTGTGAGCAGGACGCACTGCACTGAATGTAAATAGCAGGAACGGATCTAGCTGAACACTGTGAGCAGGACGCACTGCACTGAATGTAAATAGCAGGAACGGATCTAGCTGAACACTGTGAGCAGCACGCACTGCACTGAATGTAAATAGCAGGAACGGATCTAGCTGAACACTGTGAGCAGGACGCACTGCACTAAATGTAAATACCAGGAACGGATCTAGCTGAACACTGTGAGCAGGACGCACTGCACTGAATGTAAATAGCAGGAACGGATCTAGCTGAACACTGTGAGCAGGACGCACTGCACTGAATGTAAATAGCAGGAACGGATCTAGCTGAACACTGTGAGCAGCACGCACTGCACTGAATGTAAATAGCAGGAACGGATCTAGCTGAACACTGTGAGCAGGAAGCACTGTACTGAATGTAAATAGCAGGAACGGATCTAGCTGAACACTGTGAGCAGGACACACTGCACTGAATGTAAATAGCAGGAACGGATCTAGCTGAACACTGTGAGCAGCACGCACTGCACTGAATGTAAATAGCAGGAACGGATCTAGCTGAACACTGTGAGCAGGAAGCACTGTACTGAATGTAAATAGCAGGAACGGATCTAGCTGAACACTGTGAGCAGGACACACTGCACTGAATGTAAATAGCAGGAACGGATCTAGCTGAACACTGTGAGCAGCACGCACTGCACTGAATGTAAATAGCAGGAACGGATCTAGCTGAACACTGTGAGCAGGAAGCACTGTACTGAATGTAAATAGCAGGAACGGATCTAGCTGAACACTGTGAGCAGGACACACTGCACTGAATGTAAATAGTCTAGATAGAAGATAACAGGAACGGATCTAGCTAAACTGAATACAGTGTATATATATATATGCAACACCTGGGATGCATATATATACACAATACACTGTAAGTGCAGCTAACTGACTGACTGTTCTGCCTAATCTATCTAACTCAAATCAAATGACACTGTCTCTCTCTCTCTCTATCGCTCAGCACACCGGAACACACACTACACAGGGCCGCCGTGCAGGCGGCCTTATATAGTGTGGGGTGTGTACTAAATCCCCTGAGCCATAATTGGCCAAAGCCACCCTGGCTTTGGCCAATTACAGCTCTCTCTACTGACGGCGCTGTGATTGGCCAAGCATGCGGGTCATAGTGCATGCTTGGCCAATCATCAGCCAGCAATGCACTGCGATGCCGCAGTGAATTATGGGCCGTGACGCGCCACACGAATTTGGCGCGAACGGCCCATATCGTTCGCAATTCGACGGACGGTCGAACAGCCGATGTTCGAGTCGAACATGGGTTCGACTCGAACACGAAGCTCATCCCTAGTTATAACCCGGTATCAGCTAAATACATCGTATTTATTGTCAAATGATCGATGTTTCCTACAAACGATGACTGTGCCCACGAACATGAAAGTAGCCATTTAAAACTGTACATCAGTAAAGAAAAGCACATGGAGCAGCATGCAAGATAATAATCATAATAGGAACACACGACAAGTACTTACTTTTTTGAAGCAACTTCTTTATTTTGCGATACTGATCCGGCTCCCTCAGTTTTATGTCGGACCAGCGTTTCTTAATTGTTCTTTGGACCGTCGTACCCCAAACCTGTGCTCCAGAGTGTTCACAACTTTAGTCATGATTTGGTCCTTTCGCAAACTGGGATGGGTGTACGGACCATGTTTCCAATCATAATCCTCCCTGTGCAAGATCTCCACCATCTCCACCATTTCATCAAAGGCCATGTTGGTGGCCTTAAATCTCTTCCTCCTGGATCCTGACGTTTGGGGCTCCGGGCTTTCCTTCTCACTAGATGACAAATTGCTAACCACCTGTGTGTCCGCCATGTTGCTCCTGCTGCGCACCAAAGAGAGAAGGGGCGGGGAATATTCTTGAAAAAAGAACGTCAGGGGTGGGCGACGTGGGCGGAGTTTCACGCATGCGCAGTGTATAAAAAAGCGAACACACGTGTGTCGTAACTACGTTCTGTGTGCGGAAGAAGGAACAGAAGCGACGAACGTAATAACAAAGGTAACATTTTATTATTATTCACAATTGATATAGCGCCAACAGTTTACGCAGCGCTTTACAATGTATAGGGGGGACAACAGTACAGTTCCATACAAAAGGTACAGGAGGGCCCTGCTCATAGAGCTTACATTCTAAAGGGAGGGGTTGGTGGTACAAAAGGTAATAGCTGCAGAGAATGATTTGATGGGGGTGGCTTGGGGACAGTTCTTAGGTGGGTGTGGAATAGGCTTCCCTGAGTTTTCAGGGATCTCCTAAAGGTGGATAGGGTAGGGGCTGATCGGACATACTGGGGCAGGGAGTTCCAGAGGATGGGAGAGGCTCTGGAGAAGTCCTGAAGGTGAGCATGGGAGGAGGTAACAAGGGAGCTAGAGAGCAGGAGGTCCTGGGAGGAGCGGAGGGGACGATTTGGGCGATATCTGCAGATGAGGTTGGCGATGTAGATAGGGGCGACGTTGTGAATGGCCTTGTATGTTATGGTTAGCATTTTGAATTTTACACGGTGGGGTAGGGGAAGCCAGTGAAGGGATTGGAGGAGAGAAGCAGCAGTCATGGATTGGTTAGTGAGGTGTATTAGTCTAGCAGCAGAATTCATAATAGACTGAAGGGGGATAGCCTGCTTAAGGGTAGGCCATTAAGGAGAGAGTTGCAGTAGTCAAGGCGGGAAATAATCAAGGAGTGAATAAGTTGCTTTGTGGTGTCATTAGTAAGGAAGAGTCGAATTCTGGAGATGTTGGGACATGAGTGGCCTATACTGATTCTAGATTGAGGCCTATATTGGGATAATATTAGGAGAGTTTAGCCTGATATTTAGTGTTTTTGTCTTGTGTTTGGTCTTTCAGAAAAAATGAAACAATTTAAAGATCCTGATTTTACGGGACAATTCATAGATCAATACAGAGATATGGGGATATTTATGGGAGGTGAAAAACCCCTTATATATAGACACAAACCAGCAAGGAAGGCATCGCTGGAGAAACTGCTGGAATTTGTGAAAACGCAGGTCCCCAACGCAGACATCATGTTTGTTGAAAATAAAATTGTTAGCTTGTGAAGCACATATAGGAAGGAGCTTCAGAAGGTCCAGAAGTCTCTGAGGTCAGGAGCAGCAGCAAATGACGTGTATGTACCCAGTCTGTGGTACTACAACAAGATGCATTTTCTGGATGACCAGAGAATCACTTTCGACTCTTCCGGCCCCCCTTCCATCCAGCCTTCCATCCACCCTTCCCTCAACCCCAGCCGAGGCTTCCTAGGACCAACCAGGGCCTTCCATCCAGGAAGAAATTGAGGAGCCCAGATGGAGCCAGGTATAGTATGTTTAAACATATTTTTTTGTGGGAAAATGATTGTTGTTAACTAGATGTTATTATTGCTAACAAATGAATGATTTAACAAAAAGTGTTTTACATATCAATAGACAGTAGGAGCAAAAAATGTTTGGGACAAGAATGAAAAATGCTGGGCTCGGAATGATAGTCTTTTCTAGTTATTAACATTCAATTTGCAACAGTCATGAGCTGAAAATTGTGTGTAATTGATGAACCAAAAACTAAAACTATTTCCCTTCTTCATACACAGGAAGACCTCAGCCGGGACGAGGCTCTGGAATTTGGCACACAGGAGGAGGCGGGGGGAAGTGGCAGCCAGGAGGTGGCCAGGCCCAGTCACACCCAATCCCAGGTCCCTCCCTTCCGCTTTCCAACCAAAAGGCCCAGGAAGGGGAGGAACGTAGAGGAGGCAGCACTGGGCCTCATTAAGGAGGCTAATGACACCCTGAAAGCCCCCCTCAATGTTTTAGAGGCCTATGGCATGTATATAGCCTAAAATAAATTTTTGAGACCATCCATAAGGGGTTGAGTGGCCAAATGATGGATGACGTCCACTTATGTACGCTCGCCCATCCTCCTCCTCCTGCCACAAGTACACCTCCAGAGCCACAGCCTGCAGGAAAAGCTGCAGGGAAGGGTGCAGGCCAGCGTGGAGGGAAGGTTGCAGCGAAGAGAAGAAAGTGATTGCCTGGGTTCAGTCTGGTCTGACAGAACACGCATCCTGTTGTAGTACCACAGCCTGGGGACATATATGTCATCTGCTGCTGTTTGTGATCTCTGGGAGTCCTGGACCAGATTGTGCTCCCTATTATATGAACTTCTCAAGCTACCAATTTTTTTATCCACAGAGTTGATGTCTGCCATGGGGGCCAAAGGCTTCACAAATTCCAGCAGTTTCCTCAGCGTTGCCTTCCCTCTTTATTTTGTTATTAGGATCCAGAATAAATGGATTTTTAATTTATGAAAATACTTGCCTATTATTAAAATAGGACAGTTTGTTTGTGAGTAGGCAGGTACATTTCAAATACAATGTCAAATTAACAAGGGACACTGACTTAGTTAAATTGACGATAGGCAACTCCTATCCTAATATTGATTAGTGGTTCCAAATTAATAATAACTACTGCAGTAGGGAACAGACACAAAAGATATGCTCAGCATCTTTCCAAATAACTGTCCTGCTTTATTATGACGCAATTGAAGGTTTTTATACACATGATTACGTAGGTATCACATTAATATTACAATTGTATGTTTATGGTAACAAGGAGCGTTACATAGGCAGGCTAATTCTAATCAGGACTAGAAAGAATGTAAACATGTAATGAAAACATTATTAGTGCCATGTGCACAGTGAGGGCAGTGTGCAATACATACAAAATAGAATACAATTATATACAGAATTTACAAATTTCCATTACAGTCTCCCCTCTTTAACCTGGAACCTCCACACACTTAGGTGAAGGTAGTCCTGGCCAAAGAGGCAAAAACTCCATTGTGGAGAAAATAATAGCTGAGCAGCTTTTATCATTACAAAATGACTTTTCATTGTGAAAAACAAATGATTGATAAGACATATTTACAGAGTACTGGCTGTACACTCCTGTGGCCAGAATGGCCTTCTAGCTGAATTGTTGGCATGCTGACTTATCAACATATGTAAACACAGACAATTCTACATAAAATGGAAGACGTACAAAAGACAAATATGACTTCAACATGGCTAAACTACTTTTCAAATATATATATATCTATATATATATATATATATATATATATATATATATAGATAGATATATATATAGATATATATATATATATATATCTATATATATATATATATATAGATATATATATCTATATAGATATATATATATATCTATATAGATATATATATAGATATATATATCTATAGATATATATATCTATATATATATCTATATATATATATATATATATATATACCTTACAATTAAAGTAATTGAATCAAAAAGTACCCTAGACTGTGATCGCAAGAGGGAAACAAATCAAACACAGAGATTTCTTTAATTTAGTCATTTTTGCAGTGTCTGGTGTGGATCCAGGTGACTTTTCCTTCAAGTTTTGCAAAAACTGTACATAGAATAGACGCTGCATTGAGTCTCCAAACATTTCCTTATATACAAGGGGAGTCCAACATCCCCCTTAGGGGCTTGATAAAATATAAGAAAACATTCAGGCAAAAGTTTTCTAGTTTCTTACTCTACTTTGTCCGCTACATTGTAGACAGTAGGGAGTGTAAAAATAAAACCTCAAAACTTCTAGTAAGGACTCTCCTATAAAATGATTTCCTCTGTAACTCTATGAACTTTCTGGCACTCTGTTCTTACAAACTACTTCTGAGAACACCTTTTACTGTGGCCTTTGCATTAGCATTTGCCACTGGATATCCAGAAAACATGTCCATACAGACAAAATGCATACTCGTAGGATCCTGACTTGGGCATCTGGATATATCTTTTTTTGTAATCTCTAAAAGGGATGTTCAGCTTTTGGTAACACCTTTGGTAACAGGTAAAACAAAAAGTGGTATGTTATAAAAACAACTGTGGAGAACCCTGGCTCTATCCCATGCTCATTTACTAAGACAGCCATAACTGCTTGTGACTGATGACACGGTCCATGTGTCAAGCTGGAGGGAAAAGAGTGGCTGGCAGACACAAATGATCACCTTATCCAAAGTCCTGTTCCATAAGAAGTTGCCCCCTGTGGATCACTTGTTGTTCTTGTTCTGGGGTACTTAACTACTTCCCACCCGGCCAATGTACATAAACGGCCAGGTGGGCGCTCTCTCCTTCTGAGTGGACGTTCAGGAACGTCCCTCAGAAGAAGCAGGATCGCGCGCGTGCCCGCGCAGCGGCGCGATCCCGATGCGCTCATGTCACCCGGACACGGCGCATCTGGGATCGGCAGGAGGGCTCTGTGATTGGCCCTCCTGATCACATGACGGCCGTGTCCAATCACAGCCATCATGTGATGTAAACACAGCCGGTTGCTAGGCGATCAGCTCTCCTCTCCTCACACGGAAGTTGTCGCTGAGGAGGAGAGGAGAGGGGATCGCTGCAGCCGGCTGATGATCAGTGAGTATGAGCTGTTTTTTACAGCTTTTTACTCACTGATCACCAACCTAGTGTCAACACACATGTAAATACATACATGTAAAACACACACATGTCCCCACATAATGTAAAACACACACATGTCCCCACATAATGTAAAACACACATGTTACCAAAACACATGTCCCCAAATAATAAAAAAAGCTGTCCCTCACATATGTCCCACTAAAATCACATGTCCCAATGGTAATCTGCACACATATGTACGTGATCACCTGCACACATCTGTACATGATCATTTGCGTACATATGTCCATGATCACACAAACCAATTATTATACACTTAACAGGATTTTTTTTATCAAAAACATGTAGCAGAATACATTTTAGCTTAAATTTATGACAAAATTCGATTTTACTAAATTTCTTTTAAAACAGAAAAAAGAAAATATTGTTTTTTTTCCAAATTTCCACTATTTTTGCTCTTATATCGCAAAAAAAAAAATAATGGAGTCGTGAATAAATACCACCAAAAGAAAGCTCTATTTGTGCGAACAAAATGATAAAAATTTCATTTGGGTACAGCGTAGCATGACTGAGTAATTGTCATTAAAAGTGCGAGAGCGCTGAAAGCTGAAAATTGGTCTGGGAAGGAAGGGGGCGAAAGTGCCTAGTATTGAGGTGGTTAAAGTTGAATTATTAATCCCAGCTATACTGGGCCAGAACTAGGGTGGAATCTGTGAGTTGCACAGACCCATCAAGTGTCCAGGGCTGTAATGCAGCATCCTTAGTCACCTGGTCTGCTTCCATGTGTGAGTTTTCGGAGTTTCGGAGTCCATGGAATGCCCAGATGGCACAACCACCCCCCCAAATGACCCCATTTTGGAAAGTAGAACCCCAAGCTATTTGCTGAGAGGTATGGTGAGTATTTTTGTCACAAAGTTTTGAAAATTGAAAAAAGAAAAAAAAATACATTTTTCTTTTCTCTCTTCATTTTCAAAAACAAATGAGCTGCAAAATACTCACCATGCCTCTCAGCAAATAGCTTTGGGTGTCTACTTTCCAAATTTGGGTCATTTGGGGGCGGGGGGGTGTGCTATCTTGGCATTTTACGGCCTTCAAAACTGTGATAGGTAGTGAGGAGTGAAATCAAAAATTTACGCCGTTAGAAATGCTGAAGGCGGTGATTGGTTTTCGGGGCAACGTACGCAGCAAGGTTCCCAAAAAGTCCCACACATGTGGTATCCCCGTACTCAGGAGAAGCAGCAGAATGTATTTTGGGGTGTAATTCCACATATGCCCATGGAATGTTTGAGCAATATATCATTTAGTGACAACTGTGCACAAAAAAAAAGTTTGTAATTTTCCCGCAACTTGTGGCAAAATATAGAATATTCTATGGACTCAACATGCCTCTCAGCAAATAGCTTGGGGTGTCTACTTTCCAAAATGGGGTCATTTGGGGGGGGAGGGTTGCCATCTTGGCATTTAATGGCCTTCAAAACTGTGATAGGTAGTGAGGAGTGAAATCAAAAATTTACGCCCTTAGAAATCCTGAAGGCGGTGATTGGTTTTCGGGGCCCCGTATGCGACTAGGCTCCCAAAAAGTCCCACACATGTGGTATCCCCATTCTCAGGAGAAGTAGCAGAATGTATTTTGGGGTGTAATTCCACATATGCCCATGGCATGTATGAGCAATATATCATTTAGTGACAACTTTGTGCAAAAAAAAAAAAGTTTGTAATTTTCCCGCAACTTGTGGCAAAATATAAAATATTACATGGACTCAACATGCCTCTCAGCAAATAGCTTTGGGTGTCTACTTTCCAAAATGGGGTCATTTGGGGGGGTTGCCATCTTGGCATTTTATGACCTTCAAAATTGTTATAGGTAGTGAGGAGTGAAATCAAAAATTTACGCCCTTAAAAATCCTGAAGGCGGTGCTTGGTTTTCGGGGCCCCGTATGTGGGTAGGGTCCCAGAAAGTCCCACACATGTGGTATCTCCATACTCAGGAGAAGCAGCCAAATGTATTTTGGGGTGTAATTCCACATATGCTCATGGCATGTGTGAGCAATATATCATTTAGTGATAACTTTGTGCAAAAAAAGAAAAGTTTGTCCTTTTCCCGCAACTTGTGGCAAAATATAAAATATTCCGTGGACTCAACATGCCTCTCAGCAAATAGCTTGGGGTGTTTACTTTCCAAAATGGGGTCATTTGGGGGGGTTGTGCCATCTTGGCATTTTATGGCCTTCAAAACTGTGATAGGTAGTGAGAAGTGAAATCAAAAATTTACGCCCTTAGAAATCCTGAAGGCGGTGCTTGGTTTTCGGGGCCCCGTACACGGCTAGGATCCCAAAAAGTCCCACACATGTGGTATCAGGAGAAGCAGCAAAATGTATTTTGGGGTGTAATTCCAAATATTACCATGGCATGTGTGAGCATAATTACATTTAGTGACAACTTTTTGTAATTTTTTTTTTTTTGTAATTATTCAATCACTTGGGATTCAAACTTGGCTCAACATGCCTCTCAGCAATTTCCTTGGGGTGTCTACTTTCCAAAATGGGGTCATTTGGGGGGGGGGGGTTGTACTGCCCTGCCATTTTAGCACCTCAAGAAATGAGATAGGCAGTCATAAACTAAAATCTGTGTAAATTCAAGAAAATGTACCCTAGTTTGTAGACGCTATAACTTTTGCGCAAACCAATAAATATACGCTTATTGACATTTTTTTACCAAAGACATGTGGCTGAATACATTTTGGCCTAAATGTATGACTAAAAATGAGTTTATTGGATTTTTCTTATAACAAAAAGTAGAACATTTTTTCAACATTTTTGGTCTATTTCCGTTTATATCGCAAAAAATAAAAATCACAGAGGCAATCAAATACTATCAAAAGAAAGCTCTATTTGTGGGAAAAAAAATGACGCAAATTTTGTTTGGGTACAACATTGCATGACCCAGGGGCGGATCCAGGGGAGGGCAACGGGGCAATTGCCCCCCCCCCCAGAAAATAGTACTGACTCCAAGGCTTTCTCCCTCCGCCACCTCACCAGATTTGCGTTACGAGGCTTCTAAATGCAGCTGCAGGGACTTTATTTCTGCTTCCCCTGGCTCTCCCAAAGTCCCAGGTGGCCTAAAATATATATTCATATATTCATGCCATGACCGAGCAATTACCAGTTAAAGCAGCGCAGTGCCAAATTGTAAAAGTTCCTCTGGTCTTTAGGCAGCCAAATGGTCCGGGGCTTAAGTGGTTAAAGTGCTCTTGTGCCAAACTAATTCATACATTAATATGTGTCCATAAAATCGCAGCATAGTCCATTCATAACTACTCCATTCTTCTGGTGCTCATTGCAGATGATAAAACAGATGATATAACAGTAAAGTGCTCGTGTCCACTCTTGTGCTTCCTCTTTGGTGTATGCGCTCACCTTAGAGCATGTGACCTTGCACCTAAGCTCGGTCAAAACACGTTTTTAAACCACCTCTCGGTTTATGGTCAGCATTCAGATCCTTGCATGGTTGCTTGCAGCAATATTCATATGGAAAACAGAAGAAACTGGATAGCGTATTACCGTTTTAAAAGTTTTATTTAAAATGACAATATTCCCTATATTAGGGTACTCACATTTAATAGGTGCTATGATTGCACCACTCTGTATCAAGCCAAACAAATATAAAGGCGCTGTGCTGTTGTGTCCTCTCCCCCTCTGAGAACACTCCACTGTCTCAAAAACTGTCCTGTCCCCTCCCCAACATGTGCCGATACCGGGAAACGTCGTATCTTCCTCAGGGGGAATTCTATTTAACGGTTGAGATGTCAATCATTTTATAGTGTCATTGCGGCCATTTTGTTGAAGACCACAGACATTCTATAGTTTATTGTATGCTCGCAGCCATTTTCTGATAGGTCAGAATGCTCCACACTACCCATACGGCATGCCGTGTATTGTGACCCAGCACAATAACACACAGCAGCATATAACATCAGTTTACAATGGCTTATAAGGCGCTCATTAGCCTAAAATTAGACCATATATCCCTTTACAGGTTACATTCAGACAGTATGTAAGGAGAAGGACACATCTTCACAGCGTCACTAACATAAAATATATTTTATATATATATATATATATATATATATTTTTTGTTTTTTTTTGTTTTTTTTTTGTTTGTTTTTTGTTTTTTTTTGTTTAATAAATTTTTATTAAAGAAAAATATATCATGTATACAATTATAGCACAAAATAGATAACACTTCTATTTTTTCAACAACATAGGATACAGTACTCATAGAATCCACCAATTAGAAAATTATAGTAGGTACATCCAGGAAGCTACATAGAGTCAGCTAAACAGCTAATTTAGATAAAAAATGTGAACTAGGTGAGCACTATACTCTAAATATAATTTAAATAGAAAATATTGCTTTAGTTTAACATAAGTATACATCAAGACAGAGTAGTGGTAGAAAAGGTGAGAATAGAAAGGAAAGAATTGAAGGTGGGAGGCGAAAAGGGTAGGAAGTTGCTGGTATACTAGACCATGTATTGAGATATATATATATATATATATATATATATATATATATATATATATCAGTATCTTTAGAAACAACAACATCCTAACCACCTCATCTGCCTGTATATAGTAGTTATTATTATGCTAATAGACCGCTACATACTACATCATTCTGCGAAGTGTCATAAGATCCTAGTGTGTTAATTAACCAAAAACTCTAAAAACCATCATCATTACCTATAGGACAAATCACATAAAATAAATGACAGGTGAATGCGTGTGTAACAATGCGTGTGCATGTATGCACATACACGCACATCCCCACTAGCCCACCCCTAAATTATGTACCATCAAAGACCAACCTATTTTATTGCATAATCGATCTACTAAAAAATATATATATTGATAATAAAAAAACAATCTTAACCACTTGCCGCCCGCCATATAGCAAAATGACGGCGGCAAAGTGGTTTAAATATCCTGACCGGACGTCATATGACGTGATCAGGATATTAAGCCGCTGCGCGCCCCCAGGGCCCCCCCTCAGTCTGACACACCGCAACTCCGATCTAGGTAAAGAGTCTCTGACAGAGACTCTTTACCAGGTGATCAGCCGTGTCCAATCACGGCTGATCACAATGTAAATAGGAAGAGTCGGTGATCGGCTTTTCCTCACTCGCGTCTGACAGATGCGAGTAGAGGAGAGCCGATCGGCTGCTCTCCTGACAGAGGGGGTCTGTGCTGATTGTTTATCAGCACAGCCAGGGCTGATCCCAGGTGGGTGCACGGGGTGCAGTGCACCCAGGCGCCAGAGAGGTGGGGTAGCTGCAGCGCCAGAGTGCTCCCCTCCCTCCTCCTCCTCCCCTCCGTGTCCAGAAGTAGCTCTGTCCGCAGGTCACCGCCGCGGAGCGGCCGCTGTGTTTCACACTGCTAGAGCCCGTCCCCCCTCCCTCCTCCTCCTGTCAGAGGAGAGCAACCGCCAAAGATCGGAGCGGCTGGTCTCTGTGTTGAGAGAGACGAGCTGCGCAGTGACTTCGCTGGGGGGGGCGGGGGGCGGCCCGTGCCTGCAGCCTGACACAGGTTCTCTCCTCCTCTGTCTCTCACTCCCGCCTAAGCTGCTGCCTGTCTCGATCTGCTCTTCACCCGGTGTTAATGTGTCTGTACTAATAGAGGGAGGTTTGTCCCTGGGGCGGTCTGTACTAATCGAGGGGGGTTCGTCCTTGGGGGTCTGTACTAATTGAGGGGGGTTTGTCCTTGGGGGTCTGTACTAATGGGGGGGTTGTCCTGGGGGGGTCTGTACTAATGGGGGGGTTGTCCTGGGGGGTCTGTACTAATGGAGGGGGTTTGTCCTGGGAGGTTAATGGAGGGGGGTTTGTCCTGGGGGGTCTGTACTAATGGAAGGGGAGTTGTCCTGGGGGGGTCTGTACTAATGGAGGGGGAGTTGTCCTGGGGGGGTCTGTACTAATGGAGGGGGGTTGTCTTGGGGGGGTCTGTACTAATGGAGGGGGGGTTGTCCTGGGGGGTCTGTACTAATGAAGGGGGGATTTGTCCTGGGGGGTCTGTACTAATAGAGGGATTTGTCCTGGGGGTCTGTACTAATGGAGGGGGCTTTGTCCTGGGGGGTCTGCACTAATGGAGGGGGGTTGTCCTTTGGGGTCTGTACTAATGGAGAGGGGTTGTCCTGGGGGGGTCTGTACTAATGAAGGGGGGTTGTCCTGGGGGTCTGTACTAATGAATGGGGGATTTATCCTGGGGGGTCTGTACTAATGGAGGGGGATTGCTCCTGGGGGGTCTGTACTAATGGAGAGGGGATTTATCCTGGGGGGGTCTGTACAAATGGAAGGGGGATTTGTCCTGGGGGGTCTGTACTAATGGAGGGGGGATTTGCCCTGGGGGGTCTGTACTAATGGAGGGGGTTTGTTCTGGGGGGTCTGTACTAATGGAGGGGGGGTGTTTGTCCGGGGGGGTCTGTACTAATGGAGGGGGGGTTGTCCTGGGGGGGTCTGTACTAATGGAGGGGGGTTTGTCCTGGGGGGTCTGTACTAATGAAGGGGGGATTTGTCCTGTGGGGGTCTGTACTAGTGGAGGGGGGTTCTCTTGGGGGGTCTGTACTAATGGAGGGGGTTTGTCCTGGGGGGTCTGTACTAATAGAGGGGGGTTTGTCCTGGGGGTCTGTACTAATGGAGGGGGGGTTTGTCCGGTGGGGGGTCTGTACTAATGGAGGGGGCTTTGTCCTGGGGGGATCTGTGCTAATGGAGGGGGATTGTCCTGGTGGGGGTCTACTAATGGAGGGGGTGGTTTGTCCTGGGTGGATCTGTACTGAGATAGGGGTTTATACTTAGTGGGGGGTCTGCACTGATGAAGGGGGGTCTATACTTAGTGGAGGGGGGTCTGTACTGAGGGGCGACTAAAGTTGGTGGAAGGGGGGTGACACCATGTTATACCGCACCTGGTGACACCAACCCTAGTGATGTCACTGTAGCTGTGGGCTCTTCTTTCGCCCCTTCCCCTCCCTCTCCTACGCACGTACACCGCTATACTAGTGAGCAGCGCTGGCCAGCACAGCCTCCCACTATGTTTCTTCCCCCGCCTTCATATCAGCTAGGGAAAAAATAGAATAGAAAAAGGAGCAGAGAAGAGGATTGTGGGACATGTAGTCCCGAGGACTGGCAGCCCCACTGTAACACGGAAACTGCAGCCCACACAGCAGGCTCAGCTGAACGGGAGAGAGAGAGATACAGGAGCCTGGGAAAGCTTTTAGGGAAGTACACCCAGGACTCCAAAGGGAGAGGGCAGTGCTGAGGGAATACCATCAGAGAGGGAACCCCACTGCCCTGTGCCACCAGAGGGAAAGACACACAGCCTAGCGCCATCCCTGGCGGAGAAAGGAATGGAGTCACTGCCAGAATACAGATCTGGGTGCTACCCAGCGGAGTCGCCACGAGCAATTCAGAGTGAGCTGACTCCTGATCACAGGAACCATCGCTGGGTCAGGTGAGAGGGCCGATCGGCTATTATCTACTAACATCCATAGGAACTGCAGTTTTTGACCAATTTCTGTATTATATCTGCAGTCTCTGACCATCTCTTGTATAATGTCTGCAGTCTCTGACCTTCTCTTGTATCATGTCTTCAGTCTCTGACCTTCTCTTGTATCATGTCTTCAGTCTCTGATCTTCTCTTGTATCATGTCTGCAGTCTCTGACCATCTCCTGTATCATGTCTGCAGTCTCTGACCTTCTCTTGTATCAATGTCTGCAGTCTCTGACCTTCTCTTGTATCATGTCTTCAGTCTCTGACCATCTCCTGTACCATGTCTGCAGTCTCTGACCATCTCTTGTATCATGTCGGCAGTCTCTGACCATCTCCGCAGTCTCTGACCATCTCTTGTATCATGTCTGCAGTCTCTGACCATGTCTTGTATCATGTCTGCAGTCTCTGACCATCTCTTGTATCATGTCTGCAGTCTCTGACCATCTCCTGTATCATGTCTGCAGTCTCTGGCCATCTCTTGTATCATGTCTGCAGTCTCTGACCATCTCTTGTATCATGTCTACAATCTCTGACCAGCTTCTGTACCGTGTCTGCAGTGTCTGACTGTCTCTTGTATCATGTCTACAGTCTCTGACCATCTATTCTATCTTGTCTGTAGTCTCTGACCATCTCCTGTATTATGTCTGCAGTCTCTGACCATCTCTTGTATCATGTCTGCAGTCTCTGACCATCTCCTGTACTATGTCTGCAGTCTCTGACTGTCTCTTGTATCATGTCTACAGTCTCTGACCATCTCCTATACTATGTCTGCAGTCTCTGATCATCTCCTGTACCATGTCTGCAGTCTCTGACCTTCTCCTGTACTATGTCTGCAGTCTCTGACTGTCTCTTGTATCATGTCTACAGTCTCTGATCATCTCCTGTACTATGTCTGCAGTCTCTGACTGTCTCTTGTATCATGTCTACAGTCTCTGATCATCTCCTGTACCATGTCTGCAGTCTCTGATCATCTCCTCTACTATGTCTGCAGTCTCTGATCATCTCCTGTACCATGTCTGCAGTCTCTGACCATCTCCTGTACTATGTCTGCAGTCTCTGACCATCTCTTGTATCATGTCTGCAATCTCTGACCAGCTTCTGTACCATGTCTGCAGTGTCTGACTGTCTCTTGTATCATGTCTGCAGTCTCTGACCATCTATTCTATCTTGTCTGTAGTCTCCGACCATCTCCTGTATTATGTCTGCAGTCTCTGACCATCTCTTGTATCATGTCTACAGTCTCTGACCATCTCCTGTAATATATCTGCAGTCTCTGACCATGTCTTGTATCATGTCTGCAGTCTCTGACCATCTCCTGTACTATGTCTGCAGTCTCTGACCATCTCTTGTATCACGTCTGCAGTCTTTGATCATCTCCTGTACTATGTCTGCAGTCTCTGACTGTCTCTTGTATCATGTCTACAGTCTCTGACCATCTCTTGTATCATGTCTGCAGTCTCTGACCATCTCTTGTATCATGTCTGCAGTCTCTGACCATCTCTTGTATCACGTCTGCAGTCTTTGATCATCTCCTGTACTATGTCTGCAGTCTCTGACTGTCTCTTGTATCATGTCTACAGTCTCTGACCATCTCTTGTATCATGTCTGCAGTCTCTGACCATCTCTTGTATCATGTCTGCAGTGTCTGACTGTCTCTTGTATCATGTCTGCAGTCTCTGACCATCTATTCTATCTTGTCTGTAGTCTCCGACCATCTCCTGTATTATGTCTGCAGTTTCTGACCATCTCTTGTATCATGTCTGCAGTCTCTGACCATCTCCTGTACTATGTCTGCAGTCTCTGACCATCTCTTGTATCATGTCTGCAGTCTCTGATCATCTCCTGTACTATGTCTGCAGTCTCTGACTGTCTCTTGTATCATGTCTACAGTCTCTGACCATCTCCTGTACTATGTCTGCAGCCTCTGACCATCTCCTGTACTATGTCCGCAGTCTCTGATCATCTCCTGTACCATGTGTGCAGTTTCTGATCATCTCCTGTACTATGGCTACAGTCTCTGATCATCTCCTGTACCATGTCTGCAGTCTCTGATCATCTCCTGTACCATGTCTGCAGTCTCTGATCATCTCCTGTACCATGTCTGCAGTCTCTGATCATCTCCTGTACTATGTCTGCAGTCTCTGATCATCTCCTGTATTATGTCTGCAGTCTCTGATCATCTCCTGTACCATGTCTGCAGTCTCTGATCATCCCCTGTAGTATGTCTGCAGTCTCTTTTTTAAATTGTTTATTTATTAAGTATATTCAAGTATACAGAAACAGAGTATTCATTCTCATAGAAAAGACATTGATAGCAGCATATTTTCAATGAGGTAAAACATTTTTTGTAGCTTATTTTAGATCAAGAAGAAATAACATTAAGTGTCAAATGATTTTCAGACAATACATACACATCATGGTAGAAATAAGAGGGTCAGTTAGTGAAATGAAGCAATGGCATGGTCAGTGGTCCTGCTGGACTCATTCAATATAGAAATCTGTCTTTATACCTCATTAACTCTGGACTACCTGGGGGTTCTCTATGTTGTATTCAGAGGAGTCCCAGTGTCCCCATATAGCCTCAAATCTGAGAAGGGAGTCATCAATTATGGCTGTGATACGTTCCATCCTGCGAATATCTGTAATAACTGACAAAAATTGTGCAAAGGTAGGGCAGGTGTTGGCTAACCAACATTGGGGTATAACCTGTTTAGCTGCTAGTAAGATGAAAGCCATCAGTTTCCTAAGCGTTTTTGGCATCTTAGGGAGGGGCAAGCCTAGCTAGAGATGTATAGGTTGGTGGGGTATAGGGAATTTTAGATTTTTTTCCAATAGGGCATGGATCTGTGACCAGTATGGCATTATCAAGGGACATTCCCAAAATATATGAAAATGGGTGCCCAGAGATGAGCCACATCTCCAGCATTGTCCGGATGTAGTCAGTTTCTGTCTTAAAAGAAACTACGGGGTTCTATACCAGAACATCAGTATTTTATAGGTTGTTTCTTTCTGAGCTACACATCTAGATGTCTTAGATGCACTTTCCCAGATATTCTTCCGTTCACTTAATTGGATAGGTCTGTTTAAAATATGGGACCATTTGCGCATATATGTGTGAGTCTGTTCTGTGATAGGAGAGGCAGCATGCAGTATTTTGTCAATTTTTAGATGAGAATCATGAGGGCCTCTGGAGCACACCATTTCAAATTCAGTAGGGATAGTTAGGGTCAGTTGTGGTATTTTGGTGGAGAGGAAATGTTGGATTTGTAGAAAGGAGTAAAAGAGGTTTTTTGGGATTTTATATTTAGATTGTAGGTCAGTAAAAGTGAGGAGTTTACGGGTCACTGGGTTAACCAGGTGGCGTAGTTGGAAAATACCGGCTTTCGTCCATGGCAACATGGCATCATAAGAGAGGCTATCAGAGATTTCCGGATTTGTTAAAGGAGAGCATGGGGATGAAAGCTTATATTTACCGGAGCAGCTTTTCCATATTGAGAGGGTAAATAGCATCGGGTTTAAGCTGATTTTACGTAACTGAGAGATGAATTTATCCGAGGATGGCCATAATATGTAGCATGGATGTGCGGGTACCGTGATGCCCATTTCTATCTCAGACCATCTGTTAGGGGCATATCTAGATGTCCAGGAGGTTATTGTTCTTAGGTGGGAGGCATAATAATATTTGATTATGACGGGTGCCCCCAAACCTCCACCGGCTCGGGGTGCAAAAAGTACCGAGCTAGCTATCCTATGAGATTTATGATTCCAAATAAAATTTAGGAAATTTTGTTGGATTAACTTTAAAGCGGGGGTCCACCTATCGTTTTTTTTTTTTTTGAGTTCATTCACAAACTTTTCTTCTCAGCATTACATACTCACATATTGTGTGTAATATGTTCGCCTGTGTCAGATTTCGTCGGAAAGAATAACTTATTCACTGCAGGCGGTTTCCATCTTTATTGTGGGCATTTGAAGCCCACAAGCATTTATTTCCTGGATGTGGTGAATGCTGTGCTCCCAGCATTCACCGCTCGTTCCCGCACATGCTCAGTGGCATCCTGGGAAGCCTGAGACTAGCTCCCAGGAGTCTGGGAGAGGCTAGAAACACGCCTACTCCCATGGGAGGAGAAGTGCAAAGAAGAATAGAAAAATAAAAGGTAATTACGGCGATTTCAATTTTTTTAAACGGCATGTCAGCATCTAGGCAAGGAAGAGAATACATACAGATATTGTTCAAAATTTGGGTGGAACCCCGCTTTAATTGGGACATTGGAACCTTGACTGGAAGGGTCTCAAAGAGATAGAGGAGCTTAGGGAGCACCGACATTTTGAGGACGTTTATCCTTCCAAGAAGGAATAAGGGGAAATTTGTCCATGACTTTAATAATTTGTTGATTTCTATAAACATAGGAGGAAAGTTGGCCTGAAAAAGAGTGCAATAAGAGGAAGTCAGATAGACCCCAAGATATTTCAAGGAATGGGTGCACCAACGATATTTGAAATTTTCCTGTAAAGTTGAGAGCATATCTGTGGAAAGATTAATAGAAAGGGCTTCGGTTTTGGTCGGATTTATTTTAAAACCTGAAATGCTGCCAAATTAATGTAGAATTGCGTGTAGAGAGGGGAGTGATATATGGGGATGGGTCAATGTTAGTAGAATATCATCAGCGAATAGGGACAGCTTGTATTCCTGATGTCTCAGCGTCACTCCCCCTATGTCAGGGTGGGAACGAATAGCTTTGGCCAGAGGTTCCAAACTTAAAATGAAAAGTAAGGGGGATAGAGGACATCCCTGACGGGTACCATTACTTAGGGAGAATAGCAGGGAGACATGGGAAGACAACTGTACCTGGGAAGTGGGCGTGGAGTAAAGCGCTTTTAAAGCGTGTATAAAGGGACCTGAAATTCCATATCTAGTCAAAATGGCAAACATAAAAGACCAGTTTAGGCGATCAAACGCCTTCTGAGCATCTAAACTAAGGACTATCGCAGGTTTCTTAGTTTTAGTCAGTAGATCAATAAGATCGATAGTTCTTCTAGTGTTGTCTCCTGCGTGTCTAGTGGGAACGAAACCGACCTGGTCCTCATGTATGAGTGAGGGGAGAAGTAGGGACAGTCTGTTAGCTAAAATTTTTGTGAAAATCTTATAATCAGAGTTCAGGAGGGCAATGGTTTAGAAATAACCGTAATAAAGGCATGAAGAAATTGGGAATGCGGAACTTTCCCTGACATCAAAGAGGTAATTAAACTTATCATATGGGGTATTAAAACTGGTAGGAAGTTTTTAAAGTATGAGTAAGGGAGTCCATCGGGCCCTGGGGACTTGTGGGTCGGAAGCTGGTTAATAACCGCTGTAATTTCTGCAGCAGAGATGGGAGATGTCTGCAGTCTCTGATCATCTCCTGTATTATGTCTGCAGTCTCTGACCATCTCCTGTACCATGTTTGCAGTCTCTGATCATCTCCTGTATCATGTCTGCAGTCTCTGACCATCTCTTGTATCATGTCTGCAGTCTTTGACCGTATCCTGTATTATGTCTGGGGACTCTTTCTAACAGAAGCCCTCTCTGTGTGCATCAGAGAGACTCCCCTCCAGGTCTCATTAGTGTTCTCTCTTCCTGTATTTTCTTTATTGTTAAGAGATCATGGGAGGATTTTAGGGTAACAAAGACTTCTCAGTGGAGCAGCTCTGTATTTGAGTTGTTGCCATAGAATCATTTGCAAAGGGGAGGAGTTGGTAAGATGACCACGCCCATGTGGGGGCGCCAGAAATATTTCTGCACCCAGGCGTCTGTGACCCTAGGATTGGCCCTGGTTCCAAACATCCTACTTACAAACGACTCACACTTACAGACGGAGGGAGACAACAGGAAGTGAAAGGAAATCTACCCCTAGGAAGTAAAATTCACTCCTGTAAGAGTTATTATGGGAAAAAAGGTGTCTCCACTGACGCTTTATCACCAAGCCTTGTTTCCACGACAAACCAAAATTTTCAAAATCCAATTGTCATTGGGACAGAAAGTGAGGTGAAATCTTCTGAACAGGGGCACAGACAGCAAAACAAACGTTACAGAGGTGTTAACCCTTTCCTATGCTATCCAAAAAAAGTAAAAATAATTTTTTTGGCTGGATTTTCACTTAAAAAATGTACCTGTTCCAATGTACATACAAATTCAACTTAAGAACAAACCTACAGAACCTTGTTTGTAACCCGGGGACTGCCTATATTACCTTGTTTCTCTTTTTCCCACAAATCTATGTAGCTTAATACATCATGCAATTTGTACAATTTTTCTTTATTACTTCTAAATGAAGAATTAACAAAAAAATAAATAATAGACAATCCTATTGGCAGCAACTGTTCACAAAGTTTGAATGATTCTTATCAGTTAACTGGCAGGTAATCTTGTTTCATAAAAGTCCTCTGATTCTGGAGAGTTCTCATAAATGGCATCATCTCTTCTTGGAATAGGATAATTTTCATAGATTTGGTTTCTAGAATCCTGTGTGACATACTGAGTTCTATTTGTACCTAAGTCGTTTGGGTTGGAGTCTTTATGTTTATTCTGTAGTAGAAAGAAACAAGGTAATTTGATCAGCTATGTTGAAATCTGGCATGGAACACATTTGCCATTTTGATGCAATACCACTGTTTTCTACTGCAAAGCAAATCCCAGTCACTAAAATTGTTATATGTGTGTCATGTGCCTGGTACATCTTTATCATGTCTAAACAATAGCTGACAATAGTAAGGAGTAAATCGGACAATGTAAATATTCAGGAAGAAATATTCAGGAATTTCTAGCTAACAGCAAAAATGATAGGTGCAACAACTTTAAATGGTTCCAGGATAAATCCAAGCAGGTTTTGTTGGGGTACAATGGCATGTTAAACCTCTGTGGGATGCTAACTATGATGCCAACATCCCGGTTTTTGGCACTCTGTCTACCAGATTTGTATCACACTTCCTTGGTTTTAGGCCTAACATTAGTGTTACCAAATATAGGATCTATTTGACACCACTAATGCCTCAGAGGTTTGGGAATTTTGGTACTAAGGAAAAGAATTTTTATTTATTAGGAGAGCTTAAAGGTAGAATTCCACACTAACCTGACTAGTCTTAAAAATGCTCCCTCCCCCTTCTGGCACCTATAAATACTATGTAGTAGGCGGGTGGTACTTCTTCCATGTTCCCCTCCTCATTGGACACCAAGTAAGGGCCACATAGGAGGCTTACCTCAGGAAGGGTGCTTCTGGGCTATGATAGGCACTTTGGTTAGGAACACTGCTTTACACACGGGATACCTTTACGACTGAACTCTAATAAACTCTCTTGATGTAATATACACCACCACGATCACTTGTGCATTTAGGAGGACATGCAGAGCCAATGCCCTCTCCACCTGTTCAGCGTATCACCACTACCTCACTCCCAGTAACCGATAAGGGGTCTCGCCGTGCACCTAGCACAGATTCCATGCATGCACTTCACTTCACCTGTGTACAGGGTGAGGACCTTGGCGGTGCAGATCTTCTCCCATTGCTATGGGAGATGGATCGCTGCAAAAGGAGTGCTGACAATGTCTCCCTTCGCTGCAAGAGACTGTCCCATCTGCCACAGACACACACTTCATGACAGGCTACTAGAGAACCCTTTGTTATCCCTGGTAACTACTTGTATCTTCACACTGTATTAACTCTGGTACCGTTATCTTCACAACCCAATGTGCTTAGTGACCTGAGCTGTAGACTATATGTGCCATTACACCCCTTGAATAACTTCATATCGGGCAAGGACAACGTTTTAAAGCTTTACGTAAATGACTCAGCATGATGACATACATCGGTAACAATCCAAACATAAAGTGCAGTCTTTGCCTAACATCCCTAGTCCCTAACTTTAGGCTTGCAGCTGCCCCAGTGTACCTGCTTATGATGAAAGTTAATACTTTGCAGAGTCCATAGGAAGTTTCTTCAGGGAAGATTTCAAGCCCCAGCAATCTTCCCTAACAGTGGGAACTTCGATTTTGGCATGACGCTGGCGATCCAGACTCTGGCAATGGTAATGAGCAATCCATCTCTCTAGCTCTGAGCCCCTTGGGTGCGGACCCCTGTTCCTTTTTTAGTACACGGAACCAGTGGGTTGGACCCAGCAAAAGGAAACCCAGAAACATGGTTAAACCTACCCTTCCCAACCAGGGCAGTGTTAAACTCTACCTGCTAACAACTAACTAGACATGTGCGGTTCGTTTAGTTCTGAATTAAAATTCGGACGAATTTTCCTTATTCGGAAATTCGGATGTATCTGAATTTCCCAATTAGAATAGATCCAAATTTAAATGAATCCAAAATAATGAAATTCTAATTAGAACGAAATTCAAATAGGTTTCAAATACTTTTCGAATTCGAATAGTTTTTGAATTTGAAAAATTTTCGAATTCGAATAGTTTTCAAATTTGAAAACGTTTCGAATTCCAATAGTTTTTCAATTTCCATAGAGAAGTTAATAGAAAATAAAAGAAATAGAATAGAAAAAAATATTTCTATTCCTTTATTTTCTATTCTATTTTATTCTTTTTGAATATTGGAAATCTATTTGAATTAGAAAACTATTCGAATTCGAAATTGATTCAAAAACTTTTCTAAATCAAACTTTTCGAATCGATTCAAAAACGAATAAACAAAACAAATTAAATGAATGAAACTAATTTAACTAAACAAATTTATGTAAATAACGAATCGTAACGAAACAAAACACATTTTTTGTTCTGCACATGTCTACAACTAACCTGTTGTAGATCTGTGTATTTACCTATTTTCAGCCTGCTCCCATTCGGTCACATGATCCCCTGTGTCAGCCAGCGGCAGCTGCAGGGGAGAGGAGAGAGCACTCGACAATGGTTGGGAAGACCTGGAAGCAATGATGTCACCCATAGGTTCCTATGGCCCATCCGCTGTACTTCTGTACTTGCCAGTGCCTGGCTTTCAGTGCTGTCTTCCTACAGCCAGTTCTTTTTACTGCTATTGGTCCCCCAGCTTCCTGTGGAACCACAGCTGGCTTCCAACTGTGAATGGTCCTGCAGCCTCCTGGGACATGTGATGTGCCTCAGAAGGTTGTGGGAGCAGGGGGGTCGGACGGGGCATAGGAATGGGTACTAATAAAAATCCCCCCCCCCAAAAAAAACCTGTAATTCAGTTACAGGCAAATTAACAATACTTCATTTTTTGAGTTAAGTTCTGCTTTAAGAACTTTCAGGAGTTGATTTAATCAATTACTGAGTTTGCAGCTTCTTCATCTTTTAATCCTTGCCAATGTTCTTGTTTAAGCTGGTGCCATGATCACTGTCCCAGGTTTTCTGTAGCTTTTTTCACACCTTTGCATGCAGTGACTAGAGTTGTGTCTCCCTACACTGGGTGCATCAATAGATACACACTACCCTGTAGCCTAGGATTGCAGGATGCTACTCCCTCCCTTCTCCAAGGTAACAGACTGATTGGAGACTGCACTGTCCACTTGTAAAACTCTTTCTTGTGAAGACCAGAAGTTCAAGAAAGCAGCACTAAAAGTGCAGAAGCCAGCAGTATTGAAAGTTGTAAACTGCAAGTGCTGGGGTAAGAAGTTTAAGAAATAGTTTACTGAAGAGTGTTTATTTTTATTGTGTTCATTGTGTTAAGCTAAATGCTGAGGGCATAATCCTACTTTAATCTGAACATTCAATAAATAGCAGTCAGTTTTTTCTACATTCACAAATCCCTTGAATGTATTTCTTTTTCATTAAAATAAACAATTTTTACTATGCTGCAATTGTGTAACAATCATCCTTTGTACTTTAGTCCTTGTAATGTATGGATAAAAATCCCTCTAAACCCAAGAACAAAAATCTAATATTCGATAGCAGAAAAACAAATACTCCTGTGCACAAGTGAGTATCAGGTGGACTAAAGTTCCTGGTGGAAGGTGCCTCTGCCTAGTAGTTAAAAGGGAAAGAAGAAAAAGAGGGCGCACCAGCCTTGTGCATTATCCTTAAACGTCTTTTTATTACAAATACGATAAAAAACTACTCACAAACATATGAGATAAAGTTTTCAGTACAAATGATCTCCAAAGGACCCCAGTAAGTTCTGAGGAAGAAGGTATCCCTTGGAAACGCATCAGCCGGCAGTGGTCCTTGACATCTCCTGTATTACCATTTGGAGTCTGTTTGTCAGTCAACTTACTGCGGTCCTTTGGAGATCATTTGTACTGTGAACTTTATCTCTTATGTTTGTGAGTAGTTTTTTTTATCTTATTTTTAATAAAAAGACATTTAAGGATAATGCACAAGGCTGGTGCACCCTCTTTTTCTTCTTTCCCTTTCAAAAATGTAATATGTTGCAGCTTACCAGTCCTCAGATGTGGTACTTGTATTAGTTTTCATTTTCAGGATAAGAACGTTTTGAGAAAGTAAACAAATACCTGTTGACCTTGCCAATATTGCAGTGTCCTTGTCATTTTCTGTGAGCTGAGCTGAAAGTATAAACAATCTTATATTCATTCTGTATTTTTATTCTTAGAATAACATACTTCCTGTCCCTGGGTGGCTACATTCACTCCTCCGCTGTATCTATGGAGAGAGCCATGATTAACTCTGGACCTAAAACATGTCTTCTTCTCTCCCTCTCTATCTTTTACCCCCTTCATGACCAGGACTTTTTTTCTATTCAGCACTGTGCTACTTTAACTGGCAATTGTGCAGTCATGCATCACTGTACCCAAAAAATGTATATACCTTTTTCCCATAAATAGAGCTTTCTTTTGGTGGTATTTTGATCACCACTGGGTTTTTTATTTTTTGCGCTTTAAATGAAAAAAGCCAAAAAATTTGAAAAAAAAACGATATCTTTTACCTTCTGCTATAAAACATATCCATTAAAAAAAAAACTAAAAAGCAAAATCAAATTTTGTCATACATTTAGGCCAAAATGTATTCTGCATCATGTCTTTGTTAAAAAATCACAATAAAAAATTTGATTTTGCTTTTTAGTTTTTTTTTTTAATGGATATGTTTTATAGCAGAAGGTAAAAGATATCGTTTTTTTTTCAAATTTTTTGGCTTTTTTCATTTAAAGCGCAAAAAATATTAATTGGTTTGCATGAAAATGTTGGTATATACGGTGCTTTAAAACAGTATTTGCCCCCTTCCTGATTTTTTTGTTACATATTTGTCATACCTTAATGATTCAGACAAATCATAATACAACACAACGAGAACCTGAGTAAATATAACATGTCCTTTTTAAATGGCCCTATGTGGAAAAGTAATTGCCCCCACCCTCTAAATCATGAATGAACTGTGATTAACCACATTCTTTGGAAAGCTGAGTTAAATTTAACTTGTCACAACCAGGCCCGATTACTGCCAGACCTGTTGAATCAAGAAATAACTAAAATAGAAATTGCCTGTCAAAGTGAAGCTTACTAAAAGATCTAAAAAAGCAACACATCATGATGATCTAAATAAATTCAAGAACACATAAGAAACAAAAGAATTGACATGTATCAGTCCAGAAAGGATTACAAAGCTATTTTTAAGGCTTTGGGACTCCAGCGAACCATGGTGAGAGCCATTATCAACTAATGGAGAAAACTTGGAACAGTGGCAAACCTTCCCAGGATTGGCCGGCCTACCAAAATCACTCCAAGAGAACAACGACGACTCATCCAGGAGGTCATAAAAGAACCCAGAACAACATCTAATGAACTGCAGGCCTCACTTTCCTCAGTTATGATTCAACAAAAAGCAAGAGACTGGGCAAAAATGGCATCAATGGGAGAGTTCCAAGGCAAAAGCCATTGCTGGTCAAAAAGAACACAAAGGCTCGTCTCACATTTGCCAAAATACATCCCCAAGACTTTTGGGCAAATATTCTGTGGACTGATAAGACAAAAGTTTAACTTTTTGGAAGGTGTGCGTCCCATTACATCTGGTGCAAAACGAACACAGCATTTCATAAAAAGACCATCATACCAAGAGTCAAACATAGTGGTGGTAGTATGATGGTCTGGGGCTGCTTTGCAGCTTCATGACCTGGACGACTTGCCATAATTGATGGAACCATGAATTCTGTGCTCTACCAGTCAATCCTGAAGGAGAATGTCCGGCCATCAGTTCGTGACCTCAAGCTCAAGCGCACTTGGGATATGCAGCAGGACAGTGATCTGAAACACACCAGCAAGTCCACCTCTTGACACAAAATTAAGGTGAAGTGGCCTAGTCAAAGTCCGGACTTAAATCTGATTGAGATGCTGTGGCATGACCTTAAACAGGCCTTTCATATTCGAAAACCCTCCAATGTGGCTGAAAGAAGAGTGGACCAAAATTCCTCCACAGCGATGTAAAGGACTCATTGCCAGTTATCGCAAATGCTTGGTTGCAGTTGCTGCCGCCAAGGGTGGCACAACCAGTTATTAGGTTTAGGGGGCAATTACTTTTTCACATAGGGCAAGGCAGGTTTGGGCAGTTTTTTTCCCTTAATAAATGAAATCATTTAAAAACTGCATTTTTTACTTGGGTTATCTTTGTGTAATATTAAAATTAGTTTGATGATCTGAATCATTTAAGTGTGACAAATATCCCAAAAAAAAAAAAAATCGGGAAGGGGGCAAATACTATTTCACAGCACTGTATACTGGATTTTACTGGACTACTAATGGTAACGATCAGCGACTTATAGTGGGGCTGTGATAGCGCCTCAGGCAATCAGATAATAACTGACGCTGGTGTGATATATGAGTGTTAATGCCTACCCTTTTCTCACAACACACAATTGTTAGATGGTCATAAAAGGGCTAGTGGGAGCCCCCCCCACACAAAAAATACATCATGGGGGTACCCATAATTATTCACAAAAGAAGTGTCCCACCATGTAGATTCATGTCAATCGCTATGCTTGGCACCCGTCAAAAGAAAAAACTTGATGATACCACTTGCCGAAAAAAACATCATTGCTAAAATTTGGCCATGGCCATATTTGGGCATGTTATTGCCCAAATATGGCCATGGTCCCATACTTAGGCAATGATGTCACCCCCAATCACTGTCCCTTTGCTTTTACGTGGCCAGGGATTCCCGGCCATGTAAGTGAATGGGCCAGATGATGTCAGTGGTTGGTAAGCCCACAGTGTGTGCAAGCACCAGCTGCTTCCTTAGCAATGGTTGACAGTAGGAAGCAGTCACATTTCTCCAACATTCTAAATGCTTGGCGTTTAGAAGAATGTTGGAAAAGCAAGTGTTCGGTCTAAACTTACATTTGGACTGAACACTCAGCTCATCCCTAGCAGCTTAGAATTGGTAAAATGCAAAATATAGAATTTTTGTTTTTAGGTTGACATACATTTTAAACCTCGCCTTTTCTCTGGATGCTACTTACTGAATTATTTTCTTTCCTCTTCCTCCTCTGAAGATAGATTATGGTTACAATCACAGCAATGATCACTGCTATACCACATGGTATTCCAACAGAAAGACCGACTATCAATCCCTAGGAGGTAGAATAGGAAAGGTGAAAATGATAATAAATAATGCTTCACTGCTATTAACTTAAAGTGGAGTTCCAGGCTACGCCTACCTAATCTAAAATATGGTCCCTCCCACTGCTTTTTTTCTCAGAGAATAGTTGCAGGAACGCCTTGTCTCTGCCCCCTACCCACCTCTGACCACCGTCCCTTTATTCCACCCCCTACCCACCTCCCAGTACTGCCCCTTTTAGAGAATACAGAACCAAGTATCATTTTGTGGTGCTAAATCATTTGTATGGAACATGTTAATGATAAAAAGAAAAGCAGTAAAATAGATACCCTGCAGCAAGCAACAATAGAATCCCAGCAATAGATCCCCACACAACAATAGACTCCCCCAGTAACAATGGACTCCACCCCAACAACAATAGATTCCCTGCAGCAACAGTGAACCACCCACAACAAAATATCACACACAGTAACAAAATATCCATCTAAGCAACATTAGACGCCCCCCCAACAGCAACAACAGATCTCCCAGCAGCCAGCATCAATGGATCCTCCAGCAGCCAGTAAAAATAGACCTCTCCCTCAACAGTAGATCCCTTCCAGCAACAATAGATTCCCCATCAGCAACAATAGACCCTCACACAAAATCACATCCCCACCAGTGACAATTGATCCCCCCAGCAGCCAATATCAATAGGCCCTCCAGTATACCCCACACCCCATGCTATTACATACATTTAGTGCTGGAGGTACCGGAACTGCGTTCCCCCACGTTCCCGCTGAAAAAAAGCCCCTCCTAACACCTAAGCTGATTAACCGGTTTAAGAAAAATGTATACACTTACCTACTTTCAGGCTGCTCCAGTCACATGATCTCCCGTGTCAGTCAGTGGTGGCTGCAAGGGAGAGGAGAAAGTGCTCAACAATGGCTGGAATGCCTGAGAGGTTCCTATGGATCATGTGTTGTTGGCGCTCCCTCCTCTCCCCTGCAGCTGACTGACACAAAGGAGTTGGATCAAGTGACTAGAACAAAGCGTCCTGAAAATAGATAAATAAAGCATGGAAAGCCAGGCACTGAGATTGGGGACATGTACTAATGCCATAAAAAAGCTCTCTCCAACAGCGCCAACACGCAATATCAATATGGCTGCTGTGATCCCATCCTTTTATAGAAAAATTACTGGGTTGTCAATTTCTTCAAATTACTGGCTTTTCTAAATTAGCTGACCAAGGGCTAAAGCTGGCCATAGACTTATGCCATGTACACATGACCGGTTTTGCCGTCGGAATAAACACCAAAGGTTTCTCCGACGGAACTCCGACGGAATTCCATTCAAGCGGTCTTGCCTACACACGGTCAAACCAAAGTCCGACCGTCCAGAACACGGTGATGTACAGCATGTATGATGGGACTAGAGAAAGGAAGTTCAATAGCCAGTAGCCAATAGCTTCTGTCTCATACTTGTTTCAGAGCATGCGTCGTTTTTGGTCCGTCGGAACAGCATACAGATGAGCAGTTTTCCCAATAGAAATTGGTTCTGTCAGAAATATTTAGAACATGTTCTATTTCTAGGTCCGTCATAATTTTCTGATGAGGCACACACACGATCGGAATATACAATGAAAAGCTTCCGTCTGACTTTTTCTGTCGGACATTCCGCTCGTGTGTACACGGCTTAACAGAATTTCCTGCAACATATTTTGTTTTAAAAACATTTGTTTAATTTTATAATCATTAGTGGGGGTCAAATCAATGTTCTTTTTGACTGCAGTGAAGACAAACTACAAAGGAGCAGGATAGAAAATATTTCTAACAGTGAATTTGGTTTTAGTTCAGAAAAAGTCTTCCATTCATTTCAAAATAGAATGTTAAAATCAAGCAAAATTGTGAAGTGCTTTCAGATGACATTCATCAAAATTTTTCATACAAAATGTTTGAACGTTTAGTGTATGGTAGTGTATGTAGTAGTGTATGGCCATCTTCAGGCTATGTGCTACATTATAGATTGTTACTTAATCCTGGGGATGAACATGTAAAGTTTGCAAACCGTGAATACCGGAAATTTACCCTTGGTAGCAAGCAAACCCAATCCCCATCCATAAGAGAGGGCAAGACAGATACAAGGCTTTACATCAGAAAGTAGACAACATGTCAGCAATCTGTGTGATAAGCTATTACTTTATTAAGGAATTACAAATGTTATCTCTTATCCCTGCAATTAACAATATATCAGGTGCAGCAAAAGGGCTGTTAAAAATAGAAGAAGAGAACTTGTTTAATTTAATAAAAAATCTATTTGAACGAAAACACCTTATTTTTTTAATCTAAAGAAAAAATCCTTTTTACTAATTGTACTGGAGACAGAGCAGCTATAAAGTGCCCATGTTTTCTGTTAGGAATTTACAGTATAATCTAGAGTCTCTACCCCCTGCTTTCTAATTCTGTCCCTCAATTGTTCAACTTTTATATATTTTTTTATTACAGAAATATGTATTTTAGATAATACATACATATTACCTACAATTACATTTATTATTAGCATAATAAATATGGTATTTGATTTTAAGTACTACATTTGTACAAACATTTGTTTGGGCATATTATATATTATCATTAATTCTGTTATAGCAGTTAGCACTGCAATACCATATTATTGTTGTTGTTACTCCCTCTCTGCCCTCCCCTTTGAGCCTGAATCCAAAATTATAAAAGCATTGCAGGTGACTAACTACCACCATTTGATATTATAATGTATCCAAAACAGTTGTCTACTTGTCATGTAACTTTTTTGTAAAAAAAAACAAAAATGATTAAAACATTTATCATTTGCACCCTTTACTCTTCCGGAACTCTTTTTTGCTCCTTGCTGGAACCACTGAAGGTTAATTCCTAGGACTGCTCAGGCACTTGCCCAATAAAAGCACTGGTTTGGTTGGCTGCTACATATTACAACACATGTTCAAGTGCTGGAGAGAGCTTGCATATCACTTTTTACCTTTCTTTTTTATTCTGTCTAGTGGTGTCAGTGACCAGCCAGAGCAGGCATATGAGTTTAGCTAACTCTGGAGGAGTAGTTCACGTGGCTAGCCAGTTCTACGATTAGGATTAACTACTCTTTTCCATAAACATTAAGCATTCATACTTGACCCAGCTTACGTTAAACGAATAAAGATAAATTCTGCTTCCAGTAGTATGGCCTGGCCATGTGTGTTGCATTCATATTTGCTGTAAACAAGCAGTCCCTGGCCACCACTAAAGATTACTGTTTGTAGATGGGAGATCAGGTTCGCAATGAGTAATCCATCCCTCAGAAGCAAATTTTTCAGAGTGCAACAGAACTTCTATTTAGTAAAGATAATCTTTCATAATGTTATGCTAAAATAACTGGGCAGAAGAGTCACAAAATGTGCTCATGGTGTAATTTGTAAAGCCAAGAAACACCACAAAATAACATCTTATATACAGTAATGTGCAAAAGTTTTAGGTAGGTGTAAAGAAATGCTGTAAAATAATATTTATATTTTAATTGTTTATTTTTATCAATTTACAAAATGCAAAGTGGGTGAACGGAAGAAAAATCTAAATCAAATTAATATTTGATGTGACTACACTTTGACTTCAAACGAGCATCAATTCTTCCAGGTACACAGAGTGCTTGTGCACACAGTTTTCGAAGGAACTCAACTGGTAGGTTGTTCCAAACATCTTGGAGAACTAACCACAGATCTTCTGTATATGCAGGCTGCCTAAAATCTTACTGTCTCTTTATGTAATACCAGAAAGACTCAGTGATCCTGAGATCAGGGTTCTGTGGGGGCCAGACCATCACTTCCAGGACTCTTTGTTCTTCTTTACACTAAAGATAGTTCTTAATGACAATGGCTGTATGTTTGGGGTTATTGTCCGGTTGCAGAATACATTTGGGGACAATCACACGCCTGCATAATGATATGGCATGATGGCTAAGTATCTGCCTGTATGTCTCATCTCCACTTCATTCCTGATCCTGTCCTGTGGGCCCAATATGAGATCAAAACCCTGATTGATATAGTGTCCTGCGGGTGGTTACTTACCTTTGATGACCTTAGGGGAGGGCGGAAACCTGCCTAATTTAATGCTATTTAGATATCTTCAACTCAGTCATGCTTTTAGGACTCAATTTCCCCACCCTATAATGTTGGAGGTGACTGATTTTAAATGTTTACCGAGATCACCTCATGGAGATAAGCCCCTTTTGGCCCTTTATTTTAGACTAGCTGACTTGGATACCTCTAAAGTCTCTCAGCTGTTTTTGGTGTGGCAAACTGACATACCTACACTGGCTGATGATGATTGGGAGGAGGGCTTGCAACAATACCTTCCCCTGATAATTTCTACATGTGATAGATTGACCCAGCCCAATTTCTTACACCGAGCCTACTATTCCTCCACCCGCTTGGCAAGAATCTAGAGCGGCAATCTGCCCTAAGTATGGCTCTGATACTGGTGCTTTCTTTCATATGGTATGGTCGTGCCCGCTTCTGGAATGGAGTGGTCAATGACATTAATCTCATTGGCAAAATACGAGTCCCTTGTGATATTATACCTTTACTACTTGGTATCTGTGACACATTAGAAGTTTCCCAATCCAAAAAATTATTTGTCTTCTATACAGACTTTTATGCTAGAAAGGTGATCCTCCTTCAATGGAACCAGGTACACCCATCGACTGTGCAACAGTGGAAGTCCTTAGTAAAGGCAGCTCTGCCTCTATATAAGTTAACCTATTTGGGGTGTAACTGTCTGAAAAAAATCAATAAGATTTGGGCTGCGTGGGTCAAAGCGAGGCAGTTGACTCTGGAGTAGGGTTCGGACCCCTCTTTTTTTGAGCTATTGGGTTTGTTTATACGTCAATAAGGGATCCCCTTCAACTGCTCCACTGGCCATATCCTTCTTTTTCTTTTCGACTTATACCCATAACCTCTCCCCCCCCCAGTTTCCCCCATCTCTCCTTTTTCCTCTACTTCCCCCCCCCCCTCATTGCCCGGTATAGTTATCCTCACCAAATGCTGAGTCCCCTATCTTGAATAGTCGATTTAGCTGTGACATTGTTTACTAGTGACTTTTAAGTTATTGTTTACATTATGCTTCTTGTAATCCTTACCAATCTGAAATGAATGTACCACTGCTGTTTTCCTGTTTCTTGAAACTTAAATAAACTTTATGTTAAAAAAAGTATCTGCCTGTATTTCTCAGCATTGAGGACATCATTGATCAGGCAACGTTGAAGACGGTAGATGCAGTGGTCGACCAAGGAAACTTAATGCAGCAGATGAAAGACACATCATGCGTACGTCCCTTCCACATCAGAAGATGTCCAGCAGTGCCATCCGCAGAGAACTGGCAGAAATCAGTGGGACCCAGAAACACTCATCTACTGTGTGGAGAAGTCTGGCCACAAGTGGTCTTAATGGAAGAATTGTGCCCAAAAAGTCATACATTTGACATTGAAACAAGGCTAAGTGACTCAATTATGCACAATCGCATGGCCACCCCTTCTGGGGCTGAGTGAACTAGCTAGCTACTTTTGATTTTGCTACACGGATCTACTGATAATTTTGTATATAGCTTTTGAACTGGCTGCTGGTTTGGACCAATCATTTGGTATTGGTTATGTTATATAGATGCCACGTATTTAGTTATATTCCATCTTCTTTATAGATATATAACTTTACGCACTCATTGAGACCTTTGGTTAGTGATGGGACCGTGGTGCTACTTGTTGATACCATCGTAATATTGTTATTGTAAGTATTCTATGCACACATGCATGTTTGCATTTCTTATAAAGTTGTCAACTGTTATAACGTTATATACGCCCCCACAGTCAGGTTGCGCTTTCTTGCAGCTGGGTGGCAATGCAATTAGGGTTATCCATGGGAATTTTGGACAATTGGAATGCAAATTATCAATGTGATTGTTATTTTTGTGATTGTTATTTTTTCAGTAGATGTAGAAATGTATTGTTTGTTTGTTTTTATTTATATATGTTAGATTTCCAAGCCCCTGAAGAAGTGCCAACGCGCGTAACGTGTAGAGCAATTTTTTCCTTGCCTCAACCACCAACCGGATCAATCTTGGAAATGATCTAATATACAATTAAGTTTATCTTGTAGTTGTACATAAGTGGTAACAGTTGGTAGTAATGGTGGTATGCGTGTCATGTTAAGCTCCATGCTGGAATGTTTTTAGCTTTATGTATGTATATGTTGTTTTAACACTTTTCAATTAAAGATATTATATTTTAAACAATTTGTTACGGTGTGCCTATAAAGTCCATTCTCATTTTACATATATCCTTTTCCAAATTCAGCTAGGACATTGGCACACAGCTACTGGTGTATCCACAGTGCCATCCGGTGGTGATACAATATATCTGTCCTCTCTAGTCATCAAGATTTAGCCTGCAGTTTTCCTGCCTCCTTGCGCAGTGCTTTTCCTGGTCCTCTGATTTTGTCCTAGTCCTCTGATTCCTTTCAAATGTGTTGTTGGCTTTTGCACTTACCTATGGCCATTGCCTGTTATTCTGTGGGTTTATATTTTCTTTTCTCTTCCATCACTTCCTGGCCCACCTCCTAGTTTTCTTTCCTATATATACAATATCTCACAAAAGTGAGTACACCCCTTACATTTTTGTAAATATTTTATTATATCTTTTTATGTGACAACACTGAAGAAATGACACGTTGATACAATGTAAAGTAGTGAGTGTAAAGCTTGTATAACAGTGTAAATTTGCTGTCCCCTCAAAATAACTTAACACACAGAAATGAATGTCTAATCCGCTGGCAACAAAAGTCAGTACACCCCTAAGTGAAAATGTCCAAATTGGGCCCAATTAGCCATTTTCCCTCGTTTGTGTCATGTTACTCGTTAGTGTTACTCGTTAGTGTTACAAGGTCTCAGGTGTGAATGGGGAGTAGATGTGTTATCGCTTTCACTCGCTTTCACTCTCTTATACTGGTCACTGGAAGTTCAACATGAAACCTCATGGCAAAGAACTCTCTGAGGATCTGAAAAAAAGAATTGTTGCTCTACATAAAAATGGCCTAGGCCAGTGATGGCGAACCTTGGCACCCCAGATGATTTGGAACTACATTTCCATAATGCTCATGCACTCTGCAGTGTAGTTGAGCATCATGGGAAATGTAGTTCCAAAACATCTGGGGTGCCAAGGTTGCCAAGGTTCACCATCACTGGCCTAGGCTATAAGAAGATTGCCAAGACACTGAAACTGAGCTGCAGTACGGTGGCAAAGACCATACAGCGGTTTAACAGGACAGGTTCCACTCAGAACAGGCCACGCTATGGTCGACCAAAGAAGTTCATGTGCTCAGTGTCATATCCAGAGGTTGTCTTTGGAAAATAGACATAAAAGAGCTGCCAGCATTGCAGCAGAGGTTGAAGGGGTGGGGGGTCAGCCTGTCAGTGCTCAGACCATATGCCGCACACTGCATCACATTGGTCTGCATGGCTGTCGTCAAAGAAGAAAGCCTCTTCTAAAGATGATGCCCAAGAAATCCCGCAAACAGTTTGCTGAAGACAAGCAGAACTAGGGATATGTATTACTGGAACCGTGTCCTGTGGTCTGATGAGACCAAGATAAGCAGAGCATCAAGCAGAGCATGATCCCCTCCCTTCAGAGCAGTATTCCAACATGATAAGGACCCCAAACACACCTCCAAGACGACCACTGCCTTGCTAAAGAAGCAGACTGACCAAGCATGTCTCCAGACCTAAACCCTATTATGCATCTGTGGGGCATTCTCAAATGGAAAGTGGAGGAGTGCAAGGTGTCTAACATCCACCAGCTCCGTGATGTCGTCATCTCTGGTGTCATGATGTTGTGAATCTCTGGTGTACTCCATGCCCAAGAGGGTTAAGGCAGTGCTGGAAAATAATGGTGGCCACACAAAATATTGACACTTTGGGAACAATTTGGACATTTTCACTTAGGTGTGTACTCACTTTTGTTATTTAGATATTAATGGCTGTGTGTTGAGTTATTTTGAGGGGATAGCAAATTTACACTGATATACAAGCTGTACACTCACTACTTTACATTGTAGCAAAGTGTAATTTCTCCAGTGTTGTCACATGAAAAGATATAATAAAATATTTACAAAATGTGAGGGGTGTACTCACTTTTGTGAGATACTGTACATGTGCTCAATGCCACCTGCGTTGCCTGAGCAACTTCACAGTTCTCTGAGCTCCTATTTCCTTGTTATTGCATGTATTCTGTTTGACTTCCCATGTACTGACCCAGGCTCCGTCTACCATCTGCGCTTGTCTGCCACCCCTACCGGGCCTAGCTCTGAGGAAGGGGGTTATGCGTTAGCTGTACCCTGTGTTCTGTGCATGTCCATGCACTGTTTTTATGGCCTTTTGTCAGTTGCATTTTATGAGGACTGTTTCCTTCTGTTTCCTGCACATGATAGTGGTCTCTGCATCCTCAGCTGGGCGTACCAGGGGGCCAAGATCTGGTTCCAGCTTGCTGCAAGCCTATCCCCACCATCAGAGACCCTGTTGAAGAAGCAGGCTGGATCTTAGACTCCATGCCCTGAGGAACCCTAAGCTGGCGATCTACAATGGCTTACTATCACAGACAACTGACAGTTTGCTCAAGCAATGAGGACAACACTGAGCACATGTATATATTGGAAAGTTATCTAGGAGGCGGGCCAGGAAGTTATAGAAGGGAAAGGAAATATAAACCCACAGAATAGCAGGCGACGGCCATAGGTGAGTGCAGAAGCCAAACAACATATGTGAAAGCATACATCCCAAGTCTCCCACAAGGTGCGGGAGACTCCTGCATTTCGGCTGCGGCTCCCGGACACCCTCAAGTGCCCTGCAATATCCCGGCTGTCAGCCCAGGATAAGAAGTCCTGTGGGAATGCAGCAATGAGGTAAGAATCACACAGGCAGGAAAACTGAAGGCAAAATTGTGACAGTTGTCCTCAGTGCTGAGAAATACAGGCAGATATTTATCCATCATGCCATACCATCAGGGAGGTGGGTGATTGGCCCAAAATATTCTGCATCAGGACAACAACCCCAAACATACAGCTAGTAAGAACTATCTTCAGTGTAGAGAGGAACAAGGAGTCCTGAAATTGATGGTTTGGAACCCACAGAGCCCTGATCTCAACATAATCAAGTCTGTCTGGGATTACATGAAGAGACAGAAGGATTTGAGGCAGCCTACATCCACAGAAAATCTGTGGTTAGTTCTCCAAGATGTTTGGAACAACCTACCTACCGAGTTCCTTCACAAACTGTGTGGACAAGCACTGTGTGTACCTAGAATTAACGGTTTGAAGCCAAAGGGTAATCACACCAAATATTGATTTGATTTGGATTTCTGTTCATTTACTTTCCATTTTGTTAATTGATTAAAAAACTATTAACACTTAACTATTTCTGAAAGCATCCTTAATTTACAGCATTTTTTCACACCTGCCTAAAACTTTAGCACAGTACTGTGTATCTCTACTGCTGATGTTTCTTTTCATGAGAGTCTTTTAATTCTGGATGCTTCTGCAAAACATTTTAGGGAAATAGTTTCCCAAATTTCAAAGAAAGAGACCCAAAGAATTATTTCTGAAAAAACATGATATGTTTCGTCTTAACATCACTTAGTAATAATCATGATCATCATTTATGTAAAATATGAGAAATATAAACATTATGGATATTTAATATATGTTCACTTATTTATTATTTAGTTTATATCTATTAATGTAAAAATTATATCTGCATGCATATCATACCAAGTTGGAATTATTCTCAGGAACGGCAGTCGTGACCTGTGATACAAAAAAATACATTAATGTACAGGCTGATCTTTAAATGAGAATTTGTGAGAACAGAAATGTGAGCTACCATTTCTAACTTGTGTGGAAGATCTATATCAACCTTATCCTTCATTCACTGCCTGGGCAAGATACTATTTGGTGAATCAGGGATAAGAATGACAATCCTGGGACTCATACTTTGAAAAGAGTCATCGCTTGCTGTTCCTTTACATTTAGCTTTATAATTTTGTTTTAAAGTGAACCTGTGAGGACAAAAGCATGGGATCTGCCATTGATAATTTTGTGCCATTTAAAAAATATATATATATACTTGCCTATTCTGTGCAATAGTTTTGCTCAGAGCAGCCCCGATCTTCCTCTTCTCAAGACAGGCGCTCCTGGCTCCTCCCCCCTGCCAAGTGCCCACTATAGAAAGCCGCTTGCTATGGGGGCAAGTGTGCATGCTCACTTTTGAGCTGGCTGTGTGTGTTCATTGGCTCCCATGGCCCCCGAGGCTCCCGCAGCTAATAGCTCCCGCTACAATCTCCAAGAGAGAGCCGAGGGAGCAGCTGCTTTTGTGTACATTGCTGGACTGAGATTAGGCTCAGCTAAGAATATATGGGGGGGGGGGGGGGGGGGCTGGGGATGGGGAGCTGCACTCATTAAGGTTAAAACTTTCAGCCTTTAGAACCTATTTAATTATTAGGTACTAAACTAAAACAAGGATTTGTATGCTTCTTGTGAAGTCTGAAACAAATTTGAACTTCCATCCTCCAAGCTTTTTTCCAGGTCTGTGAATCACAAATTAATTAAGCAAATACAGATGAAATCCCTGGAGCCTGCACCTTTTAGAAACAAGTTATCACTGGCAGCTCACATATTTCTATCCTCACAGTGTCCCTTTAAGCAGCTAATGAATATCTTGATTTCAAAAGTGAAAAACGCCAACCATTAAGCTGGCCATAGACAGATCAGTTCAGCAAGAACTTTCAATCCGTCTATGGGCAGGCTGGTTGTCGATGGATCAAATTCCATATAACTAGCCTGCCAGAGTTTTTCACCCAATCACTGGTGGCAGCTATAGCCACCAGTGTGATCATTGTATCTGCTGGTGGGAAAGGCTCCCTGCGCTTCCCACTGGCAAAACACAATAGCGCTGCAGGCGGGATTCACACTGACTGTGTTGATGGGGTAATCAAGCAATGTTCTTTCCTTCAACCTGTGTTTGAAGGAAAGAAAATTGCATAATGTATTGCCTGCCTTAGAATATCCATCCATCCACCTGCCCATCTATCCCTTCCTCTCTCCTTCCATCCATCTATTTCATTATTTTCTTCTTTATCTGCATGCACACCTGCAGGTACTTACATTAAAAGTCGTAAAAATGGTTGTTGCTACCTTGAAAGAAGAATCACAACGTTAATTTCTTGACATGACTATCATACATGGCATAACATAATGTGACAAAAAGGAAGAATTTATATCATTGATAAATCTCACTGACCATGCATTGTCCTTAGTTACATAACTCTTTACTGAACATACTTTGCATTGATACATCATAGCTTTTTATTTGATAAGGCAATAAATGTCTAAAATGAAAGCATTCACAGATATATCCAGCACTGTATATACAGTTGTGCTCATAATTTTGCATACCCTGGCAGAATTTATGATTTCTTGTCCATCTTTCAGAGACTATGAATGATAACACAAAAAACATTTCTTTCACTTGTAGCAGGCATGTTGTCATGGACCAATGAAAGACTATTGTCATGCAATTTCTCCTTTTGGTCACAAGGTGGAGATAGGGAGATGCTGACTTGTCCTTCCAGAAAACTCAGACAGAGAGGACACTGGGAAAATGGGGAGTTTCAGGAAGAGCTGAGGAGGCTAAGGTGTTTTCAGAGGAAGAGAGAGAGAGTCTAGGAGCCCAGGAAATGAAAAGGGTCTGACATGACAGTGCAGAGACAGTGAGGAGAGAACAACTGTGCCCAAGATTGCCAGCCAGAGAAAGACAGAGCCTGAGTTTGCAGAAATCCACAGCCATTTGGGGAATCTCCTAAGTCTGCAGCGAGTTATCGGGGCCAGTGTGGAGAGAGAATGAGGTGCCATTGGAAGCTACTACAGTGTGGGGAAGCAGTTCTGGGACTGGATCGTGGAGAGATGGAGCCACTCCCGGGATGCTGTCTTTGCCGTGCTGCCTGCCAGAGTCACTCTAAGCAACCTAAGCGAGTTGATGCCTGAGCAGTGGGGCAACTAAATCAGTGTTACCAGGACTGGTGAGCGGGCCTTGTGTCCAATACTTGCTACCACTGCTAGGGAATAAATTCACTGGGAGCTACTTAACTAGTGACCTCAAAGCTCTAATACTGCCTGCAGACCTTACAGACGACAGCAACGCGCACCAGCGAGCTCCAACGAAACTTAGGACTAAGGACTGCCCCTAGTTGTAACTACCTTGAAGCTCTATCTGCTGACCAGTTTAAAGGGGTACTATACCTATGTCTATTTGTTTGAGTGCACTCAAAACCTAGTGTGGATTTATAAGTACCCTTGTTGCATTTAAAGTTTATATGAATTGTTTATTGCTAACCTGCCTGCTGAGTGTGTTCAATTCGGTTTAACTGTTACTTACACTATAATAGTCAGTCAATAGATTAATCATATTTATCACTAAACAGGTGTGTGTGTATTTATTGCCATATCCCACAGCCAGGTGAAAGGTATTAATCACTTGCGTGTTGTAAATTGTGCTTGCAGTAATTTTATTCAACCAGGTGTACCAGGTCGGTTGAGGTTGTTCTTGGAGTCAAGGTGCAGAACAGAGATCCCAAAATTTAACCAGCGGCTCGTTCGGGGGTGGTGCTAGATGTGGGAAAACTCTGGGATATCCTGTTCTGCTAGCAAACCACCAAGACAACATCTTTGAAAGCATCAAGATGGACCCTGTTGATGTGAGCCCAGAGAGTTCAAGCCAAGCAGCCACATTGGAAGAAGCTACCTTACCGACGCCAGTAGCCATGATAGGGCCAGAATTCATTGTCGCCTTAGAAGAGTTTGTGGCAAAATGTCAGAAGAGTAATCCAATATACACTGGGTCTGAATACCAAAAGCTGGGAACCTTTTCTGGAAAACAGCCAGTTCCTGTCAGTGAAGAGAGTTTTTTAGGAATGGCTGCAGCAAGCCATGCAAGCCTTAGATGAGTGGGACACCCCTGAGGCCCAGAAAAAGCAGAGAATCACAGAGAGTTTGAGGGGCCAGCCTCAGAAGCTGTTTGCAACCTTAGCAAACAGGACTGTAGTGCTCATGACTACTTAGATGTCTTGCAAGACATGTTTGGGAGAACAAAAAAGGCCTCTGATCTCATGTACCAGTTTGAGCATACCTACCAAGATGAGGGAGAGAAACTATCTGAATATACAAGACGTCTTGACAAGATAATGCACCAGATACTGCTAAAGGAAGTTATAGATCCCAGGAACCTGCACAGCAGGTTTTAAGGGAGGCTCAGCCCTTAGACCCTATTATGATCCAATTGAAAACGCGAAGAGATGTTGGAATTTTGAAGTACCCTGAATTAATCCGAACAGTGCGAAAAGAAGAAGCTCTTTTGGAGAATAAAAAAAAAGAACCTGAAACCAGAACCTGCTACTGAGGTCAGAGTGATTACTGCAACTAGTGATGACCCAGAGATAAAGCTCTTGAAAACCCAAGTATTGCAAATGATGGAGATGATGATTCTGCTAGAAGCCAGGATCACCCCTTCAGGTAACGAGAATGTCTCCGAGCCCAAGCAGACTTTGAACGATACAGTCGTTCCCGCAGAGAAGTCTATGAGTCAAGTGGCCTGTCTTAACTGCAGAGGAGTGGGTCATTACTGGCGCAACTGCTCAAGTCCATTAGAGTATGTCAGCCGCTTCCGAGGAGCCGCCAGGAAACCTCAGGGGGCCCCGATGAAGGAGCCAACTAGGTGCCCACCTACAGCAGGTAACTTAAATTCCAAAGACGCAAGGAAGTCACAACGGAAGTCTAAACTGTTGCAGAGGGCCCTCATGGCTGTTTCTGAGTAAGCAGACAATCTGCTTCCATCAACCTCAAGCGCCGATCATGGAGAGTCAGTGCATACCAGCCCTCTGGAGCTCAACTGAGAGGCACACAAAATCCAAAGCCCATCAAGAAGGGGGCACAAACAGACTAACCATACTTCTACTTGCAAATTCCCTGTCAACTGGTGGGACGTCTCTTGTCATACCCATTCAAGTGAAAGGCATCTACACAAAGGCCCTTCTGGACACCAGGGCACAAGTGACCCTTCTGTACCGAGACTTCTACGACAAACATCTCAAACACTTTCCTCTGCAGAAGTTGGAGAAATTCAAAATATGGGGAATTGGGACCCAGAATTTCCCCTACGATGGCTACCTACCAGTCAAGTTAACCTTTGACCCCTCTGTGGCTGGAAAAACAGAGGAGTGGTATGTCCTCCCCCCACTCCCGGAGCCAACCATAGTTCTGTGATCATAGGAACCAATACCAACCTTGTTAGAAGACTGCTTACTCCTCTTGTCTCTGAGCCTAATACTTCAACCAGGGGTATACACCCCATGCTGAGACAAGCATACCAGCATCTAGTCCAAGAACTAAAATCCCCAGGTGAAGGGGTGGGAAAGATATGGCATTTAGACCAATGCAAGAAAGTACTACAACCTGGAGAGGTGGCGTATCTACAAGCTTCAGTTAAGCTTAATTGGGAACAACCGGGCCCCTTTGTTGTCCTTGAACCTGACTGCCAGGGAAAGACATGGGAGTGGAGGTAATTCCAGAAGTTATATCAACTAGGGCTCTGCAACGAAGTCATGGGAAGATCCCTGTCAGCGCCCGGAATGTTACAGCCTCGCCATGGAAACTGCGGGCCCAAAATGCTGTTAGGACAAGTGAATCCAGCCATCCCAGTCTCACCATCTGATTTGGGGAAGGGAGAGAATGACAGAATCTCCATAGAACAGTTTTTCCCACAAAACACCATACTCTCACCTGAGTGAAAAGAAATAGTCAAAGCCCAGCTCCTGAGATTTTTTCGAAAAATGAGTTTGATGTGGGGTGTGCAAAAAGTGCTCAACACCGGATTCGCATTCAGGAAGACAAACCATTCAGGGAAAGAGTCAGACGGATCCCTCTGGGAGACCTAGAAGATTTAGGCGAGCAGCCGGCAGAATTAAAGAGATCAGGCATTATTAGGGAGTCTAAGAGCCCTTATGCCTTCCCCATAGTGGTGGTGCGGAAGAAGAACGGGTCCCTGAGGCTGTGCATTGATTATCGGACGCTCAAAAGGAAGACCATTCCTGATCAGTACACTGCTCAGAGGATAGAAGATGCCCTGCAGAGCCTGTTGGGGGCGAAGTGGTTCAGCGTGCTGGATCTGAAGAGTGGGTACTATCAAATTCCCATGCACTCTGAAGATAGGGAGAAGACAGCGTTTATCACCCCAATAGGGTTCTTCGAGTTCGACAGGATGCCTCAGGGTCTGTCTGATGCTCCAGCAACATTTCAGAGACTGATGGAGTAAACAGTAGGAGACATGAACCTGATCGAAGTGCTGGTATACCTGGACAATATCATTATCTTTGGCAAAACAGCCTTCAGTTAATTACCTCGGCCATGTTGTCTCTGCTGAAGGAATAGCTACTGACCCCCAGAAGTTGGAAGCTGTCACCTCTGGGCCAAGGCCTACCAATGTAACTGAACTTAGGTCGTTCCTGGGTTTTTGCTCATACTATAGAAGGTTTGTTGAAGGATTTGCTAAAGTAGCTCGGCCCCTTAATCAATTGTTGTCGAGGATCCAAACCCAACAAAGCCAGTTAGATTACCCGGAGGGCCCAGGAAACCTTGAGAGTCAATCCAACACCAGTGGACCAACCAGCGTGAGCAAGCCTTTCGATAGTTGAACGACTGCTCCTGTTCTGGCTTATACTGATTCAACTAAGCTGTATGAACTTGTCAGGGCTGGGCCCAACTCTTCCCTCTCTGGGCTGGCCGCTCAGCTGTCGGCTAATTGCCAGCTCCTATCTCTCCATAGTGACTCACCTGTTGATGATCCTGCTCGTCGGTCCTGTCAATTTAAGCCATCAAGTCCAGATGATCTCTGCCTTCGCCTTGGTCACATCTCTAGAGATGTTCTCCTGTGTTTCTGTTAAAGACTTGCTTGGCTGACATTCCTTCTGGCTCCCTGACAATTTGGCTTGTTTGACTATCTGTTCCAGTTCCTGAGCTCTGGCTGTTTTAGCTACGTTTACTCTGTTTACCTTTTTTTATTATTATTAAACAAGTGTGATTTAACTGTACTTCAGTCTCAGTCTGATTTATGGTTTCTGACAGAACTGCATGTTGATGCCAGTCGAGACGGTACTTATCAGGAACACGATGGACACCTGCGGCCTGTTGCTTATGTGAGCCAAAGTCTTTCACCTGCTGAGAAGAACTACCCTACTCACAAGTTGGAATTCTTGGCTCTGAAGTGGGCAGCGGTGGACAAGTTGAAAGACTATTTGTATGGTGCAAACTTTGTAGTCAAGACCAATAACAACCCACTCACATATATTCCTACTACCGCCAAGCTGGATACCACTGGTCACTGGTGGTTGGCTGCCATATCAGGATTCTGTTTCAGTTTAAAGTATCGTCCAGGGGTCGGGAACCGGGATGCTGATGCCCTGTCGAGGAGACACTATGACGCAGGGGCTTGCTATTAAGAGTGGGCTCAACTAACACCAGAAGAGATACAAGCCTTGTGTCAGGGGGTGGAACATCAGGCCAGAGGAACAACTGGGGCCGAAGCCATCGGAATCTTAGTGGCAGGTGTCCCCAAATACTACTGTGATTTGTCCCAAGTCAGGGAGAATGGCCTACCTAAGCTTTCAGACAGGGACTTAAGAAAGAGCCAGATGGAAGATCCCCTCTGTAGTTTAACACTGAAGGCCCTGGAAGGCCAATGCCCAGATCTACTGCTAACAGGCTCTCCAACAGAAGCACTACTAGTGTACAAGGAATGGGATCGACTGCAGTTACACAATGGGGTGGTCTACCGAAGGGGCCCCTCAGATGATCCTGAAGATAAGTGGCATGTATCCTTACCGAGAAAGCATAGGAAAACTGTGCTGACTGTCTTACATGATAATCATGGCCACCTAGGGTCTGAGAGGACATTCAAACTGGTGCGAGACCGGTTCTGTTGGCCTTGTATGTGGGCTAAAGTTGAGGCATACTGTCACTCCTGCATACGGTGTATACAGGGGAAGACTTTGCCCCACAGAGCTGCCCCAATAGGCCATCTTCAAAGTCAAGGACCACTGGAGTTAGTGTGTATTGATTTTCTGTGTCTGAAGCCTGACTCAAGTGGACAGGGAAATGTTCTGGTGGTGACCGACCACTTCACCCGGCATACCCAGGCATTCCCAACTAAAGACCGACAAGCACCTACGGTGGGCAAAATACTGGTAGAGAAATTCTTTGTCCACTACAGCCTACCTCAGCATATTCACTCTGACCAGGGGAGAGACTCATTAAAAGACTGTTAGACCTGTTAGGTGTTCAGAAGTCAAGAACCACTCCCTACCACCCTCAAGGGGATCCCAGCCAGAGCGCTTTAATCGCACCCTCCTGGATATGCTTGGGACTCTTACAGCTGAAAAGAAGCAACATTGGAGCAGGCATATTGCAGCTATCGGAAAATAGTAAAAAAAGCTGCGCTTAAAACCAGGTGCAAAACAATATGTGAACTGTGAAAAGCAGCAAACCTTACAAAAACATCAATTGTAAATAAGCATAAGGAAAATAATAGGTCGCGCTAATCTTGGTAAACGTAATAAATGATTGACAGTGAAGAAAAATTCACAAGTTGATCATAAAATCAATATGCAAAACTTAATAATAAAGAGGAAAAAGTCCATGAGGTAAACCATCAGTGAAGGGTTGTGAAAAAGTCCATAAAAATAAAACATCAAGAAAGATTCAAATTGAGTGTAATTCAAATCACCAACAATAAATTATAAAGTCCAAATGATGAAAATGAAAATCTGTGATGACAAAGGGGGGTCCACCACCAGGTATGGAAGGGGTTACTCCTTACCAAAAGGCCATGATCCCCCACCACAGAGGATCACAGCAAGCAGGAATCTTTAGAGTTAAATGGAAACTGCCAGCGATGTCCACCAGAGGTCGTCTCATCAGCAACCACTCCAACGACCCAGGGTATCGATACCCAAAAAATAAGAGGGGCTCACATAGTGTAAAACCACTAACATTTATTAAGATAAAATAAAGTACAGATGTAAACTTACAAATTTTCAATGGAACAGCAGCCTTAAGTCCGGCTCCGTGGCCACCGGAGCACGGACAAACCTGTCCTACTGGAAAGCAGCTCGCTTGGGGGTGACGTCAGCGCGTCGTCTGGCTCCGCCCTACGCGTTTCGTGACATCATCACGTCTTCCAGGGGCCCCTGGAAGACGTGATGATGTCACGAAACGCGTAGGGCGGAGCCAGACGACGCGCTGACGTCACCCCCAAGCGAGCTGCTTTCCAGTAGGACAGGTTTGTCCGTGCTCCGGTGGCCACGGAGCCGGACTTAAGGCTGCTGTTCCATTGAAAATTTGTAAGTTTACATCTGTACTTTATTTTATCTTAATAAATGTTAGTGGTTTTACACTATGTGAGCCCCTCTTATTTTTTGGGTATCGATACCCTGGGTCGTTGGAGTGGTTGCTGATGAGACGACCTCTGGTGGACATCGCTGGCAGTTTCCATTTAACTCTAAAGATTCCTGCTTGCTGTGATCCTCTGTGGTGGGGGATCATGGCCTTTTGGTAAGGAGTAACCCCTTCCATACCTGGTGGTGGACCCCCCTTTGTCATCACAGATTTTCATTTTCATCATTTGGACTTTATAATTTATTGTTGGTGATTTGAATTACACTCAATTTGAATCTTTCTTGATGTTTTATTTTTATGGACTTTTTCACAACCCTTCACTGATGGTTTACCTCATGGACTTTTTCCTCTTTATTATTAAGTTTTGCATATTGATTTTATGATCAACTTGTGAATTTTTCTTCACTGTCAATCATTTATTACGTTTACCAAGATTAGCGCGACCTATTATTTTCCATATTGCAGCTATCGTATACGCCTATAATAGCACTGAAAATGATGCCACAGGCTATTCACCATACAGGCTGATGTTCAGAAGGGAAGCTCGACTGCCAGTTGACAGCATTTAGCACCTCTTTAGATAATACCTCAATGGTGTCCCATAGAGGGTACGTAGATCACCCGAGGAAGAGCCTGAAAACAGCATATGAGAAAGCCCAGGCTGCCTCAGACACACGGGGGCAGCAAAACAAGCGAAACTTTGACCTGAGGATGAGAGTACACAATTTGCAGCCTAGCGACAGAGTGTTACTGAGAAACTTGGGCGTCCCTGGGAAGCACAAACTGGCTGATCGCTGGAAGTTGCAGCCCAACATCATCTGCAAGCAGTTACCAGGATTACCAGTATACCAGATTCGCCCAGAAGGACGTACAGGCCCGCTAAAGACCTGGCACCGGAATCATCTGCTACCTTTATCATAAACAGTTCGTACAACCAGGTCCACAGCCAATTAAAGCTATTCAGAGATCATGTCCAATAACCAGGTCTCAGTCTGTGCCACTAAACACAGATGAAGAGGATAGTGAGGATGAAGAAGTGGGCATTACTAGCTGTGCCAGTCTATGCTATCAGATATTGAAATATAGGATAGCATGGGGTATTGGGGACACTGGAGCAAGCCGTTATAAATGGATGGTCAATGAATTAATTGACCAATTGCTGATCAAACACCTGGTGTGGCATTGTTGCTGTAACCAAAAGCAAATAATGGGAACAAAGGGAGGGGGTACTCAGTATAGAGAATACCAAGTGAAAAGAAGTTACTGTAGCAACAAAATTGATCAGAGTATTGATAATATCAAAAATATCAATTTATTAAATAAATCAAACATACTGAGGCAATTCATAAAAACAAACAGATTATGGCTATGAAGAGGTAACCATATTCAAGAATGGTTCTACAGACAGGACAACATAAAAGGACAAAATACAAAGCAACACTGAACACGGTCCGGATGTTCTATGGTGGTCAGCAGCAATGACAATTCAATTGGTGGAAACTATCCCAATACTGGATCACAACGGATCACTTGATTAAATAATAATTAAGTTGGTGTAATAGGCTGCTGATCAACATTAATATGGGGGAACAGAGTGGGTGGAAAGACGGGATTGAAGGTAGACCGGTAACTAAGGGATGACAGGACCAGCTTATGGGGGGTGGCCATGCACAGGAACTGTGGCTGTAGATATCGTCAAAATGGGGACCGTAGGGACAGCCTCGGATTCTCAGGCAGTCTATAAAGTGCAAGTGTAACATATTAGTCAAGTCCACACCATTGTAAAGTAACAAAGATATTAGTGATTAGATATTCATGATTGTCACATTATACAGCAGATCACAATTCCTGGTTCATTATGGCAACCACCTAATGCTGTCACGTGAAATGGTTAAATATTGTGAGCATTGTTCCAGTATTGCTTGTGATGCAGAGTAACAAAGCTTAATGCATCGTATTGCAAGGTGCAAGCATGTAAGGACATCAAATATACACAGCTTAGGGTTTATCCATACATTACCACCCGTATGTATAGAAGGGGGCTGGTTCAATTCCTTTCGTTTATAGCAGGTAGCGTAATCAAGATGACCATAGTGGCGGCGAAAATCTCACGACCGACGATGGCAATCACATTTCATCTCCAAGGCCACATATATCCTGGCTCGTGGCTGTATTAATCCATCATCGGTCTTTCCGACCTCCTGGGTAGCTATGGCCGTTTACCGCACACTACACCGGGTGTCTTGTTTCTTACAACTGTTCAACTCCCATAGCACCGTGGAGCGTGTCAGCACTGTTGATGACGTCAACGCATTTCACTGGAGCTTAGCAGCGTAGCTTCATCTCGGACGTTTGATTGGTGGATCGGCCACACTCCCATTTATTGTGATATTCTCGTATGGTCGCACCCAATCAAAAAGGGTAGTTTATCAGGAAACAATATCTCTGTCAGTGAGAAGGTTACTTTGAGCAACTCATTCATTTGCATCAAAGCGTCTCATACATGGCCAGTGAGAAGATAGTTAATTGGCAATGAAACAATTCATCATGTATCAGTGGCAGAGGTTTTCCTATTGCGTTGCATAATGTGTGTAAGGTATACCAAATAATGGAAAGTGGTAGTATGTGCACTGGAGGAAAAGGAAAAAGAAAGAGAGAGGAAGAGAGAATAAGGAAGCAGAGCCTCATGACATATAGCGAGGACGGACGGAGGGGGAGGGAGAGACAATCACACGACAATGAGCCAGACGTTAAAGGAAATAATATAATTATTATACAGTCTAGAATCCTTAGATCGAGCAAGAATTGACATTAAGCTCAGTAATTTAAATGGATTTATTAAATGAAAGTTGCTAGCGGCTGCTTTGGCATATTCAATGTGTTCTGTTATTTCCTAGGTCTCCAAGAAGACTTGTAAGTTTAGCTCAGTATTCAAGCCTAACGGCACTAGGGACTTTAGGCGGTACACCCACCACTTTTCCTTTTGTAGGAGCACCCGATCAAAGTCACCTCGTAATGATATTATTTCCTTTAACGTCTGGCTCATTGTCATGTGATTGTCTCCCCCCCCCTCGCTATATGTCATGAGGCTCTGCTCCCTTATCCTCTCTTCCTCTCTCTTTCTTTTTCCTTTTCCTCCAGTGCACATACTACTACTTTCCATTATTTGGTATACCTTACACACATTATGCAACGCAATAGGAAAACCACTGCCGCTGATACATGATGAATTGTTTCATTGCCAATTAACTATCTTCTCACTGGCCATGTATGAGACGCTTTCATGCAAATGAGTGAATTGTTTAAAGTAACCTTTTCACTGACAGAGATATTGTTCCCTGATAAACAACCCTTTTTGATTGGGCATGACCATATGAGAATATCACAATAAAAGGGAGTGTGGCCGATCCACCAATCAAACGTCTGAGATGAAGCTACGCTACTAAGCTCCAGCGAAACGTGTTGATGTCATCAACAGCATGGACATGCTCTACGGTGCTATGGGAGTTGAACAGCTGTGGGAAACAAGACGCCCGGTATAGTGTGCGGTAAAGGGCCATAGCTACCCAGGAGATTGGGAAGACCAATGATGGATTAATACAGCCTCGAGCCAGGATATATGTGGCCTTGAAGATGCAATGTGATTGCCATCGTCGGTCGTGAGAAGCTGTGTATATTTGATGTCCTTACATGCTTGCACCTTGCAATACGATGCATTAAGCTTTGTTACTCTGCATCGCAAGCAATACTGGAACAACGCTCACAATATTTAACCATTTCCAGTGACAGCATTAGGTGGTTGCCATAATGAACCAGGAATTGTGATCTGCTCTATAACGTGACAATCATGAATATCTAATCACTAATATCTTCGTTACTTTACAATGGTGTGGACTTGATTAATATGTGACACTTGCACTTTATATACTGCCTGAGAATCCGAGGCTGTCCCTACGGTCCTCATTTTGATGATATCTACAGCCACAGTTCCTGTGCATGGCCACCCCCCATAAGCTGGTCCTGTCATCCATTAGTTACCGGTCTACCTTCAATCCCGTCTTTCCACCCACTCTGTTCCCCCATATTAATGTTGATCAGCAGCCTATTACACCAACTTAATTATCATTTAATCAAGTGATCCGTTGTGATCCAGTATTGGGATAGTTTCCACCAATTGAATTGTCATTGCTGCTGACCACCATAGAACATCCGGACCGTGTTCAGTGCTGCTTTGTATTTTGTCCTTTTATGTTGTCCTGTCTGTAGAACCACTCTTGAATATGGTTACCTCTCCATAGCCATAATGTGTTTGTTTTTATGAATTGCCTCAATATGTTTGAATTATTTATTTAATAAATTGATATTTTTTGATATTATCAATACTCTGATCAGTTTTGTTGCTATGCAATCAGAAACTGTCACTCTTCTTCCTTCTAGAGAAATGGATACTGGAACCCTCAGGCCTGAGGCACCAGAGTTCATACCACAGAGCCAATCACTGACAGGCTAGGAAGATATTCTAATTTCCCTAACTGCAGAGGACACAGAAACTCTTCAACCTTCTATGGTGGAAGATACTAGAACTATCTGGACCCAAAGAGCAAAGGAAATAATGAAAATTCACCCATCAAGAAGACTGACTTATGATACTCTAGGCAAAAGTTCTGAGGAAGCTATCTATACCTCTCAAAGAACTCACAACATGCCGACTCTTCCCGCTACAAGTTTAGTGGAGGGCGACTCCAACTCATCCCCTGGCACATCTAGGTTGGCCATCCCAATATAGGTGGCTTGTGGGCAAGACAATCCCACCTCTTATGACAAATGGTGGGAGTCCCCTTGCCAGGTTCATACGTGCATGCCAATTGCTTGTTTTCTTACATGTACTAACCTGTTTTTGCCTCCAGTTGTATCTTGAAAGCATGTAACAGGTTGTGAACATTATATGTTGTTGGACTCTGTCCTTCCTTTGGGGACCAAAGGTTCTTTGGTGGGGGAAGTGTGTAGCAGGCATGTTGTCATGGACTAATGAAAGACTATTGTCATGCAATTTCTCCTTTTGGCCACAAGATGGAGATAGTGAGATGCTGACTTGTCCTTCCAGAAAACTCAGACAGAGAGGACACTGGGAAAAAGGGGAGTTTCAGAAAGAGCTGAGGAGGCTGAGGTGTTTTCAGAGGAAGAGAGAGAGAGAGAGAGAGAGTCTAGGAGCCCAGGAAAAGAAAAGGCTCTGACATGACAGTGCAGAGACAGTGAGGAGTGAACAAATGGGCCCAAGATTGTTAGCCAGTGAAAGGCAGAGCCTGAGTTGGGAGAAATCCACAGCCATTTGGGGAATCTCCTAAATCTGCAGCGAGTTATCGGGGCCAGTGTAGAGAGAGGACAAGGTGCCATTGGAAGCTACTACAGTGTAGGGAAGCAGTTCTGGGACCAGATTGTGGAGAGATGGAGCCAATCCCTGGATGCTGTCTTTGCCATGCTGCCTGCCAGAGTCACCCTAAGCAACCTATGCTAGTTGACACCTGATCGGAGGGGCAACCAAATCATTGTTACCGGGACTGGTGAGCGGGCCATGCGGCCTATACTTGCTACCATTGCAAGGGAATAAAGTCACTAGGAGCTACCAGTGACCCCATAGCTCTAATACTGCCTGCAGGCCTTACTGACAGCCAGAATGCGCACCAACGAGCTCTAACAAAACTTAAGACTAGGGACTGCCCCTAGTTGTAACTACCTTGAAGCTCTATCTGCTAGCCAGTTTAAAGGGGTACTATACCTCTCTCTATTCGTTTGAGTGCACTCAAAACCCAGTTGCATTTAAAGTTTATGTGCATTGTTTATTGCTAACCTGCCTGCTGAGTGTGTTCAATTCGGTTTAACTGTTACTTACGCTATAATAGTCAATCAATAGATTAAGCATATTTATCACTAAACAGGTGTGTGTGTATTTATTGCCATATCCCACAGCCAGGCTAAAGGTATTTCTCACTTGTGTTGTAAATTGTGCTTGCAGTACTTTTATTCAACCAGGTGTACAAGGGGGGCTGAGGTTATTCTTGGAATTGAGGTGCAGAACAGAGAACCCAAAATTTAACCAGCGGCTCCTTCGGGGGTGGCGCTAGACACTCATGGTTAGTGTTTGGCTGAAGCCATTTATTATCAATTAACTGTGCTTACTCTTTTTAAATCATAATGACAACAGAAACTACCCAAATGACCCTGATCAAAAGTTTACATTCCCTGGTGAGTTTGGCCTGATAACATGCACACAAGTTGACACAAAAGGATTTGAATGGCTATTAAAGGTAACCATCCTCACCTGTGATCTGTTTGCTTGTAATTAGTGGGTATGTATAAAAGGTCAATGAGTTTCTGGACTCCTGACAGACCCTTGCACGTTTCATCCAGTGCTTTACTGACGTTTCTGGATTCTGAGTCATGAGGAAAGCAAAAGAATTGTCAAAGGATCTGCAGGAGAAGGTAGTTGAACTGTATAAAAAAGGAAAGGGATGTAAAAAGATATCCAAGGAATTTAGAATGCCAATCAACAGTGATCAAACTCTAATCAAGAAGTGGAAAATGAGGGGTTCTGTTGAAACCAAATCGCGGTCAGGAAGAACAAATAAAATTTCAGCCACAACTGCCAGGAAAATTGTTCAGGATGCAAAGACAAACCCACAAATAACTTCAGGTGAAATAAAGGACTGTCTGAAAACATGTGGTGTGGCTGTTTCAAGATGCACAATAAGGAGGCACTTGAAGAAAGATGGACTACATGGTCGAGTCGCCAGAAGAAAGCCATTACTACGCAAATGCCACAAAGTATCCCTATTACAATACGCCAACCAGCACAGAGACAAGCTTCAAACCTTCTGGCAGAAAGTCATTTGGAGTGATGAGACCAAAATTGAGCTTTTTGGCCACCATAAACGCTACATTTGGAGAGGAGTCAACAAGGCCTATGATGAAAGGTACGGAGGTGGATCGCTGATGTTTTGGGGATGTGTGAGCTACAAAGACACAGGAAATTTGGTCAAAATTGTTAGCAAGATGAATGCAGTATGTTATCAAAAAATACTGGAGGAACATTTGCATTCATCAGCCAAGAAGCTGCTCATGGGACATACCATGGGACATATTTGGACATTCCAACATGACAATTATCCAAAACACAAGGCCAAGATGACCTGTCATTGACTACAGCAGAATAAAGTGAAGGATCTGGAGTGGTCATCTCAGTTTTCTGACCTCAATGTCATTGAGCCACTCTGTTGAGATCTCAAACGTGCAGTTCATGCAAGACAGCCCAAGAATTTACAGGAACTGGAGGCTTTTTGCCAAGAGGAATGGGCAGCTTTACCATCTGAGAAGATAAAGAGACTCATCCACAAATACCACAAAAGACTTCAAGCTGTCATTGATTATAATGGGGACAATACACGGTATTAAGAACTGGGGTATGTAAACTTTTGATCAGGGTCATTTGGGTAGTTTCTTTTGCCATTATGATTTAAAAAGAGTAAACACAGTTGATTGATAATAAATGGCTGTAGTGGGTAGCACTCTCACCTGGCAGTAAAAAGGGTCACTGGTTCGAATCCCAACCACGACACTAAGTGCCTTGAGTTTGCATGTTCTCCCTGTACCTGCGTTTGTTTCTTCCCACACTCCAAAGACATGCTGGTAGGATAATTGGCTTCTGTCCAAAAAAAAAAAAAAAAATTGGCCCTAGTATATGAATGTGAGTTGGGGACCTTGGATTGTGGGCTCCTTGAGGGTAGGGACCGATGTGAGTGTGCGATGTATGTGTGGAGTGCTGCGTAAATTGACGCTGCTATATGGGTACCTTGAATAAATAATAATAGATGAGCATTTAAATGAGACACATGTATAGGGATAGGGATAATTGTAGACAAGCACCCACACTCACTCAGCATGGACTGGTGTCTTTATTCAACCTTACTAACTATGACATTTTTGGAAAAAAAAATATATTTTTTTACTTTTTGCTATAATACATATGCCAAAAAATATATAAAAAAACATTTTTTTTCATCAGTTTAGGCTGATATATATTCTTCTACATATGTTTTGGTAAACAAAAATCGCAATAGGCATATATTGATTGGTTTGCGCAAAAGTTATCGCGTCTACAAACTATGGGATAGATTTAGGGACTTTTTTGATTGTTTTTACTGGTAATAGCGGGGATCTGTGATTTTTAGCGGGACTGCGACATTGCGGCGAACAAATCTGACCCCAAATGACATTTTTTGGGGACCAGTGACATTACATTGATCAGTGCTGCCTAACTGTAGGGGGGGTGGGCTGCCTGGGACATGACAGGGATCACTGTTCCCGATGACTGGGAACAGTAGATCTCTGTCATGTCATCTGTCATAATGGGGATCCGCCTTGTTTACAAAGGCGGATCCCCATTCTGGCTCTGTACTAGCTGACATCGAGTTTGCCCGACCTGCGGGCATACTCTCACAGCGTGAAGCGGGTGCGAGAGCGCGCCACCGGCGGCACGCACCAGCCCGCAACTGCGCCTGCACGCGCCACCATACATGTACAGCGATTCACACAGGGGAGCCCACCTGCCGCGGTGGCTGGTCCTTAAGTGGTTAAAAAAGTGCCTAAAGCAGCATTTTGCACACACATTTAGGCGTGTTTGGGTGTTTATTGATTCCATTGGCTACAAAATTAATTTATTCTGTCAATTGGAATGAATGAACGCTCAAGTGCTAAATGCACCTAGAGTTTAGGCAATTACATGCGCTTAGGCACGTTCAGTGTTTTCTTCTGCCATAATGCTCCTCTCCTGAATGTCCTGGTGTTGCATTTTTTTTAGCCTCTAAATGCTCCTCTTGACCACATAGACTAACATTGAGTTGCATTTACAGGCTGAAAAAAAAAGTCAAACACCTGTGCATTTTTTACATCCTGTGTGAATGAGGGCCTAACAGTGTAACAGTGAGCTTTGGTTCCAAAACACCAGTCTCTAATCGTCTTTAACTAAAGTAAGCGAATCTCCATTGGGTCTTTTTTTTCTTTTCATAAGCACAAGATCTTCACCCAAAACACTTAAGTAACCCTAAGGCCTAATGCACACTGGATGTTATAATAACAATTTAAAAATGCCAGCAGCTTTGCAGTGAGTTTTTCAATGTTTTTCAGCGTTTTTGCAATAGCTTTTTTTAGCGTTAGCGTTTTTAAGCATTTTTTTTTTCAATGGGATCAAAAATGTTAAAAAACACTGGTGAGCCGCGTTTTTGAGAGGTTTTCTGCGTTTTTAGGCATTTTTTGACGTTAGAGCGTTTTTACAGCTAAAAAAACTCCTCTCAGAACCCACTAGTTTTGTGGGGGTTTTTTTACAGCCAAAAAACGCCCCAGCCAAAAACAGGTAATAACAGCCTATGTGTGCATGCACACATATGCTGGAGAGTTTATTGACTGTAGAAAAAAATATCTGAAGCCAAAAACAGCAGCTGTAAAAATGTACAAAAACGTCCAGTGTGCATGAGGTCTTTTTAGCCTCTCTTTCTCAAGATAGTGCTTTTTTCCAGGTAAAAGCCTTCCTAGTTTGGTAATTTAAAATGGCAACAAGAAATGCACATAGCATCATAAAGCTAATGATAATGCAAAATGTATAAAATTCTATCCTTAACTAAAGCAGAAAATAGCATATATTTTCAAAATCAAAAACATTATGAGATGGGGAAACAGGTGGGACGTATTTTGGCTATGATAGCCCAAGTACAGAAGGTCCTAATAACTATTGCAACAGTTAACCACTTCAGGCCCGGAAGGATTTTCCCCCTTCCTGACTAGAGCGTTTTTTGCGATTCGGCACTGCGTCGCTTTAGCTGACAATTGCGCGGTTGTGCGACGTTGTAACCAAACAAAATTAACAGGGAAGGGGTTAAACACTAGGGGGCGATGAAGGGGTTAAGTTTGTTCCCTGGATGTGTTCTAACTGTGGGGGGATGGGCTCAGTACAACCTGACAGAGATCACTGCTCCAAATGGCAGGAAGCAGTAGATCCCTGTCATGTTGCTAGGCAGAACAGGGAAATGCCTTGTTTACATAGGCATCTCCCCGTTCTGCCTCTCCTCGCCGCAATTGTGGGCCGCCGGCGAACATCGCTAGGCGGCAAATTCAAAGGGACATATGGGTACACCCTTTTGCCTGCCTGTGCCATTCTGCTGACGTAAATCAGCGTGCGGCAGTCGGCAAGTGGTTAAAGATGCAAAAGGGGTTGGTGATGTATGATACAAGCAGCATTCAGAATACATTTTTTAATTTTTATACCTCATTATAGGCAGTCCCTGAGTTACAAACATCTGACTTACAAACAACTCCTACTTACAAAGGGAGGGAGACAACAGTAAGTGAGAGGAAATTTACCCCTAGGATGGGAAATTCGCTCCTGTAAGAGTTATCATAGGGAAAAAGGGGTCTCCACTGATGCTTTATTACGAAGGCTTGTTACCACAACAACTCAAAATGTTCAAAAGTCAATTGTCATTGGGACAGAAAGTGAGGTGAAATCTTCTGAAAAGGGGCACAGACAGCAAAACAAACATTACAGGGGTGTTAACCCTTCCCTATGCTATCCAAACAGATTAAAAATATTTTTTTTGGCTGGAGCTACACTTAAAAAATGTACCTGTTTCAAACGAATTCAACTTAAGAACAAACCTACAGACCCAATCTTGTTTGTAACCCGGGGACCGCCTGTATATGAGTCTAAGATGCCAAAGTTGACAAATCAAGTTAGACAATTTCTGGATAAATTGGATCTTCCAAAACTTAAACCAACAGAAAGAGAATTCCTTGATGGTCCCATATCCCTGGAAGAGTTACAAGAGGCAGCTGCTCAGACCCATAATAATAAAGCGCGAGGGATGGACGGACTACCAACGGAATATTATAAAAAATTTAGTAAGATCCTGTTACCTGAATTATTGGAAGTATTATAAATGATGCTTTCATAAAAGAAAACTCCCAGAGTCAATGAAGGAAACAATAATAATAGTGATTCCAAAACAGGGTAAGGATCCATTGCTACCCGAATCTTACCACCCCATCTCTCTTCTTACCTCAGATGTCAAGATATCGGCCAGGGCCCTTGCAAATAGGTTATCAAGACATATTAACACTTTAATTCATGGGGACCAAACAGGATTTATGCAAGAGCAGCATCAACAAATATTCGTAGACTTTTCTTAAATATGCAATTACCTATGGATAATATAGGATCTACAGCAATACTGTGCTTAAATGCCCAAAAAGCCTTTGATATGGTGGAGTGGGAATAACTATGGGCTGTATTGGAGGCTTTTGGAATAGGCCCTGGATTTCTAAAATGGGTAAAATTATTATATAGGGATCCTAAAACAAGGGTAAGAATTAATAATACAATATCTAGCCCGTTCTGTCAGTCTAGAAGGACAAGGCAGGGCTGTCCCCCGTCTCCACTATTGTTCACCAAGAGCTATGGAGTCCTTCGCCCTTGCCATTAGACAATCAGTGGAAATAACTTGGTTTCGTCAGGCGGGTAGAGAGGATAAAATAGCGCTATATACAGACGACGTTCTTATCTTCCTGGGGGACATTTCAAAATCATTTATAGAGCTTATGAGCCTCATCTTCACATTTGGGCTATTTTTGGACTTTAAGAATAATTGGGTCTATATTATTACCATTAGATTAGTTAAAAGCCCCTTTGAAAGAACAAGCTTCCCAAATTCAAAACATACAGTGAAATACTTGTGGATAGAGTTATCTCGGAATGTAAAAGACTATATCAATCTGAATATTAAACCACTATTAGCGAAATTAAGCAGAGTTAGACAGTAATGCGCTTCTGTACAAAAAAGTGGCAACCACCCCAACTTATAACTGGCCTTTGCAGTAAGGTGCACATGAAAGGGCAAAGCACAACACAAACAAAATATTTCCCAGCACGCTTACCAGCTTGCAAATCAACCAAATTCACCCTAACAATTAATTAAAAACAGAGGGGTTTTTTTGTACACATTTGCAAATATATTGGTAAGCTGCAGTGTCCACATCAAGGCTCCTCTGTAGTAAGTAATGAATTTCTGCCTACAGGTACCCTTCATTTAACTTTGGACATCTCTGTGGGATATTAGATAAAGTGATTATAAACAATCACGTTGTAAAAAACCCAATACATTTAAAATAGAAATGAAAGGCAATATTTTTGTATAGATATGAAAAAAAAAACCTTTTCCCTTTTTTATACGTGATCACATTCCCTCTGTCCACTCCTCATCTGCCTAAGAGTTGGGGGGAGGAGAAGCAGCAACATAATGAGCTTCTCAGTGAATGACTGTGCAGCTAACTGGAGAAGAGCACACTAAATTCCGGGTGTAGCTAGAGAACTGACATCAGTGTGCTCTCCTGCTTAGTGCGGTCAGTTTTTAATAGGAAAGCAGAGGGACTAGCAGGAATTTCACATAAAGGAAGCAATGCAAAGAGAACAGAATACTTTCCCATACAAGTACATGGTACGGCAGGCATATATCAGGAATATGAAGAGTTGGGGTAACAAACACTTTAAAGTGACACAAAACGATATCCATATTCTTCAAAAATATTTCATGCACATCCACTACCTAATGGTCCTATAATCTCAACATGCAGCGTAGGTTTGCAGAGGCATTCGATCCTGAGTCCTCTGGGTCACTAAGGATCACATGATTCTCAACCACCTCCTCCCAGCCACGTACAACTCCATGGCTTTCTGGGGACTGAAAACAATCCCTTGAAGACTGCTGCTGAGTGTTATCCTCCACCTCCATGCTGACACAATCCTCCTCCTCTTCTTCTTCCTGTGTGATCAAGAGGCCTGCAGAAATACTAGTATCTGGATAAAGGGGGCCTTGAGAGGTAAGGAAGTCCTTCTCTTCCTCCCGCTGTTCTGCCTCAAGTGCCCTGTCCATTATTCCACGAAGCATGTGCTCCAACAGGAAGACAAGAGGGACAGTATCACTGATTCATGCACTGTCACTGCTCACCATCCTCGTGGCCTCCTCAAATGGTGACAGGACAGTGCATGCCTCCTTGATCAGTAACCACTGGCATAGGGGCTCCTGTGCCCTAAGCAGACCAACTCAAGCACCGCATGGCATCTTTTTGCGTGCTTGTGTAGCCCCTTGAACGTCTATGGAGCACCACTGGTTCAGAGGAGAAATCTGCAGAGGAAGAGGCCATAGAGGAAGAAGAAGAGGAGGGGGTGGAGAAGAGAGCTGTGGCAGAATCACCACTAGCATTTTGGAGGCATGGTGGTGGAACAAGCTCCAACAATACTGAACCCTGTCCTGCATCCTTCCCAGCTGCCAGCAGAGTTACCCAGTGTGCCGTGAAAGAAAGGTAACGTCCCTGTCCAATATGCACCTTACTGCTGACCGCCCTGACCAACGAGGCCAAGACATTGCCTTCCACATGCTAGTAGAGAGCCAGAATTGCCTTCCGTGAAAAGAAATGGCGTTTGGGAAACTGCCACTGAGGTACTGCGCATTCCACAAATTCACGGAAGGGGGCAAAGTCGACCACCTGAAATGGCAGCAGTTGCAGTGCTAGCAATTTGGCCAAGCTAGCATTCAGACGCTGAGCATGTGGATGGCTGGGACCGAATTTCTTTTGATGGTTTAGCAACTGGGGTAGGGAAATTTGCCTGCTAAAATCAGATGGAGGTGTACTGATAGCAGATTGGCTGCAAGTACTTGGGATATCTATTGCTATACCTTCATTCCTCTCAGTGCAGGTTTCTGAGAGGACTGGAGGTATAGTAGGGTTGGAGAACCCAGCTAATGAGGAGCAAGGAGAGGTCCGCCTTGTTCTTTAATGTGGGTCTTTTAAGTGCTGTTGCCAACGGACTGCATGTGAGGTCTGGTCAAGCATGTGGTGCCCAAGCGGCTGCTCTTTTGGCCATGCTTGATACGCTTCAGACATATGTTGCAAACAGCAACTGTGCGATCTGCTGCACACGTGTCAAAAAAGGCCCACACCAAAGAAATTTTCAAAATATGTGGGGAGTCAGCAGCGCCCTGCACCTGTTTAGCTCTGCGGTGTGATGTAAAAGGGTGGCTGCCCTTATTCTGCCCCCTGGAGGGCACCTTACCATGTTGGAGATGTGCCTCCTCCTCCCCCCCATCTTCCTCCTCCTCTCTTCTATCAGGCACCCAAGTTAAGTCAGTGACCTCATCATCCCCTCCCTCCTCATCACTGGAGCAAACTTGGCAGTATGCTGCAGCTAGGGGAACTTGACTGCCAGTTTCTTGACCTTCTTGGGCACCCCCTCTCTCTAGGCTGACGTTACTCCCTTCCTCAACCTGGGTACCATCATCAGAGCCTTCAAATCGCTGCGCATCCTCCTGCAGCATGTACCCGACAGTGTGGTTGAATAGTTTGGGGGACTCCTTCATGCATGATGGTGGGGCTAGGGAAGGAGTGACTGTTGACATGGAGCCGATGGAATATGCCGCTTTGGCAGCTGCATTGGCAGGCAAGCTACTCTGAGCCTGGGTGACAGAGGATGAGGAGGATCAGGACGGCTTTGTTATCCATTCCACCAACTCTTCTGCATGTTGTGGCTCGATAACACGGACAGCTGCAGGAAAAAAGGACAAGCGTGCCCCACAGCACACGCTGAGGATGCACCATGTCCACAACCAGCACTGTCGACTGTAGACACAGAGCCTGCTTGCTCTCTTTTAGTGGCCTGTGAGCTTCTGCCTCTCCTTGGTGGCCTTCCAGACATGCTGTAAATTACTGTTTGTTTAGAAAAAAAACACTACACTGTACACCACCAGGAAAGTAGTAGCAACTGCACTATGGGTGCACGGTACTGTGTACACCAACAGAAGTTTAATAACAACAATGGGTGCACTGTATGTATTGTGTACACCACCAGGAAAGTAGTAGCAACTGCACTAGGGGTGCACGGTACTGTGTACACCAACAGAAGTGTAATAACAGCTATGGGTGTACTGTATTGACCACCAGAAAAGTATGAGCAGCTGCACTATGGGTGCACAGCACTGTATACTGTGTACACCTCCTGAAGTATATTAGAAACAGTACACCAGGAATGGCCTGCAGTCAGATATAGCTAAACTGGGTACAGTGGATACATAGATACATATATATATATATATATATATATATATATATACAAGAGTTGTATATATATATTAAATACACTGCAGCTAACTGAATAACCTGCCTGCCAGAAGTATATTAGAAACAGTATGCCAGGAACGGCCTGCAGTGAGATATAGCTAAACTGTATGCAGTGAATATATATATACAAGACTATCTGGATATACAGTATTCAGACCCCCTTAAATTTTTCACTCTTTGTTATATTGCAGCCATTTGCTAAAATAATTTAAGTTCATTTTTTTTCCTCATCAATGTACACACAGCACCCCATATTGACAGAAAAACACAGAATTGTTGCCATTTTTGCAGATTTATTAAAAAAGAAAAACTGAAATATCACATGGTCCTAAGTATTCAGACCCTTTGCTCAGTATTTAGTAGAAGCACCCTTTTGATCTAATACAGCCATGAGTCTTTTTGGGAAAGATGCAACAAGTTTTTCACACCTGGATTTGGGGATCCTCTGTCATTCCTCTTTGCAGATCCTCTCCAGTTCTGTCAGGTTGGATGGTAAACGTTGGTGGACGGCCATTTTTAGGTCTCTCCAGAGATGCTTAATTGGGTTTAAGTCAGGGCTCTGGCTGGGCCATTCAAGAACAGTCACGGAGTTGTTGTGAAGCCACTCCTTCGTTATTTTAGCTGTGTGCTTAGGGTCATTGTCTTGTTGGAAGGTAAACCTTCGGCCTAGTCTGAGGTCCTGAGAACCCTGAAGAAGGTTTTCATCCAGGATATCTCTGCACTTGGCCGCATTCATCTTTCCCTCGATTGCAACCAGGCGTCCTGTCCCTGCAGCTGAAAAACACCCCCACAGCATGATGCTGCCACCACCATGCTTCTTCACTGTTGGGACTGTATTGGACAGGTGATGAGCAGTGCCTGTTTTTCTCCACACATACCGCTTAGAATTAAGGCCAAAAAGTTCTATCTTGGTCTCATCAGACCAGAGAATCTTATTTCTCACCATCTTGGAGTCCTTCAGGTGTTTTTTAGCAAACTCCATGCAGGCTTTCATGTGTCTTGCACTGAGGAGAGGCTTCTGTCGGGCCACTCTGCCATAAAGCCCCGACTGGTGGAGGGCTACAGTGATGGTTGACTTTCTACAACTTTCTCCCATCTCCCGAATGCATCTCTGGAGCTCAGCCACAGTGATCTTTGGGTTGTTCTTTACCTCTCGCACCAAAGCTCTTCTCCCCCGATAGCTCAGTTTGGCCGGGCGGCCAGCTCTAGGAAGGGTTTTGGTCATCCCAAACGTCTTCCATTTAAGGATTGTGGAGGCCAATGTGCTCTTAGGAACCTTAAGTGCAGCAGAAATTTTTTTGTAACCTTGGCCAGATCTGTGCCTTGCCACAATTCTGTCTCTGAGCTCTTCAGGCAGTTTTTTTGACCTCATGATTCTCATTTGCTCTGACATGCACTGTGAGCTGTAAGGTCTTATATAGACAGGAGTGTGGCTTTCCTAATCAAGTATAATCAAACACAGCTGGACTCAAATAAAGGTGTAGAACCATCTCAAGGATGATCAGAAATGGACAGCACCTGAGTTAAATATATGAGTGTCACAGCAAAGGGTCTGAATACTTAGGACCATGTGATATTTCAGTTTTTCTTTATTAATAAATCTGCAAAAATGTCAACAATTCTGTGTTTTTCTGCCAATATGGGGTGCAGTGTGTACATTAATGAGGAAAAAAAATGAACTTAAATAATTTTAGCAAATGGCTGCAATATAACAAAGAGTAAAAAATTTAAGGGGGTCTGAATACTTTCCGTCCCCACTGTATATATATATATATATATATATATATATATATATATATATATATATATATATATTAAATACACTGCAGCTAACTGAATCACCTGCCTGCCTGAAGTATTTTAGAAACAGTACACCAGGAACGGACTATAGTTTGATCTAGCTAAACTGGATACAGTCGATATATATATATACACGAGACTGTCTGTATATATATATATATATATATTAAATACACTGCAGCTAACTGAATAATCTTCCTGTCTGCTCAATATAAATGACACTCTCTCTCCGTCCACGCAAACAACACACTACACGAGGCCGACGTGCAGGCGGCCTTATATAGTGTGGGGCGTGGACTTAGTCCTCCTGAGCCATGATTGGCAAAAGGCACCCTGCCTTTGGCCAATTATGGCTCCCTTAGCTGAGGGCGCTGTGATTGGCCAAAGCATGCAGGTCATGGTGCATGCTCTGGCCAATCATCATGCAGCAATGCACTGCGCTCCCGCATTGCATTATGGGCCGTTCCGAATTTGGCGCAAACGGCCCATAATGTTCCGTTTTTGATGATTTTCGATGAATTGGCGAACAGTCAATGTTCGAATCAAACTCATGTTCGACCCGAACAGAAAGCTCATCCCTAGTGGCTACATTTCTTTATACAGCGGAACTATGGAGAATGAATGTAACCACCCTCTAAAAGGAAGTCAGACCACAGCAGCAAAAAAAAAAAAAGCAATGAAAAGTAATTTTTTAAGTTCAGGGTACATATTTGACCAGAATATATTTTTTATAACCAGAGTTTAGTGTCACTTTTAGTTTTTGCAACTGTGAACAGTAGAACATTTGCAATTCAGCCCAAATGGCCATACACACAGGCTGAATATCGGGCAAAAACTGACTGACATTCGGCCTGTGTGTACGGCAGCCAGTCCGATAGAAGCTGACTGACTTCAGGCATGACTGAAAAAGGCCTGGCGATCAGCATCCAATCAGCACTCTTAGCCAATGGCTGAGAGCACTGACCGAGAGCACTGACCGATGTGTTTTTGCGGAGGGGGGGGGGGGCTACCCCCCTGCCAAAACCAAATAGCTAAGTGGGGAGATTGCTGTACTAACATTGCATAGTTAGCTCGGTTCCTCCTGAGCTCTTCGTTTTTTTTTCATTCAGCCCTCTGGGTTGAATGAAAATAAGCTAATAAGATGAAATAAGCTAGTGTGTAACAGGCTTAAAAATGTATTATTTCAATATTAATGATTGCATATTTATTAAAATATCATTACAGACCCTCACCTTGCCCTCAGGCACCCATAGGGCCTGGACTTGGCGACTCAATGAAAATCTGTTGGACGATCGGGTAGTAGAGTCAAAGATTTCAGAAACCTTGCAGCACTACTTTCAAGAAAATACTGCTGCAGACCTGAAAGAGGGAATAATCTGGGAATGCCACAAGGCAGTAGTACGAGGTGAGCTTATCGCCCTGGGCACAAAAATTAAAAGAGAACAACAGGCAGACTTCAATAGAGTGCTTGACGCACTCCAGCAGGCAGAACATGAACACAAAAATTAAGGTGATCCCGAGGCCCTGAGGAAGTTAACTGGCGAGGAATGTGGGGGTACTCCCCGTATGTGTGTTCCATATGTACCAGAGTCCAATGATTGTGTATTTCATATATTGTATTGCATATTTTGTTTGTATTATGCATCCTGTATTCCCCTGTACATCCACCTTTGTGCATCATAGACTTGTTAGATCTACACCCAATGAAAACTCATTTTCATTACAAAAAAAAGTTACACTCTTTATACTCCCTATTACTCCAGCGTAGGTTCTCCCTTTAAAGTCCTGCAAGAGGAACAAATTTCCATTTGCTGAGGAAGTTAACTGAGCTTAGCGAATTGTTCTCGCGCTTGCTGGAGAGACAAACACGGAAGCAGTTGAGGTACCTGTCACACAGGTATTATGAACATGGTAATAAGTGTGGCCGTATGCTGGCGAGAGCACTACGAAAAAAAAGGGCCCAGACACAAATACACATACTGTGCTCCCCCTCGGGAGACTTGATGTTTAAATCCTCCCAAATAGCTGCGGGGTTTCGCGATTACTATGCTACCCTCTATAACCTTGATGCTGATATGACCCTAGAAGACGAGACCAACAAAATGTGTAGAATCTGCAAATATCTAACAACAAATGGATTACCACCCCTGACTGAGGACTAGGAAAGAGCTTCGAGTTCGAGTCAAACTCATGTTCGACTTGAACATTGGCTGTTCTAATTTTAAAGGCTTATATGCAAGTTATTGTCATAAAAAGTGTTTGGGGACCTGGGTCCTGCCCCAGGGGACAAGGATCAATGCAAACAAAAGTTTTAAAAACGGCTGTTTTTTCGGGAGCAGTGATTTTAATAATGAAACAATAAAAGTGTAATATTCCTTTAAATTTCATACCTGGGGAGTGTCTATAGTATGCCTGTAAAGGGGCGCATGTTTCCCATGTTTAGAACAGTCTGACAGCAAAATGACATTTCAAAGGAAAAAAAGTCATTTGAAACTACTTGTGGCTATTAATGAATTGCCGGTCCGACAATACACATAAAAGTTCATTGATAAAAACGGCATGGGAATTCCCCACAGGGGAACCCCGAACTACAATTTAAAAAAAAAAATGACGTGGGGGGAAGAAGATAAGAAGACGCCGCGGATGAAGATGCAGGACGAGAACACCGGAGGAAGAACCAGAAGAACCAGAAGAAGAAGAAGATGGAGGAAGATACCGAAGGAAGAGAGAAGATAGAAGAAAGAAGAAAGAAGAAGCATTTAAATAAAGGAATTGTCAAAAACTGTCTCTTGTCACTTTTAACATTTTTGACAGTTTTTTTGTGAAATGGTAGGGGTACTTTTGTACCCCCTTACCATTTCACACAGGAGGGAGGGCCGGGATCTGGGGGTCCCCTTGTTAAAGGGGGCTTCCAGATTCCGATAAGCCCCCCCCGCAGACCCCCAGAACCACCGAGCAAGGATTGTGGGGATGAGGCATGCTTGGGCTACTCCAAAGCACCCTCCCAATGTTGAGGGCATGTGGCCTGGTACGGTTCAGGAGGGGGGGCGCTCTCTCGTCCCCCCCTCTTTTCCTGCAGCCTGCCAGGTTGTGTGCTCGGATAAGGGTCTGGTATGGATTTTTAGGGGGACCCACGATATTTTTTTTTTTTTTGGTGCGGGGTTCCCCTTAAAATCCATACCAGACCTAAAGGGTCTGGTATAGATTTGGAGGGGGACCCCACACCATTTTTTTTAACATTTTGGCTGGGGTTCCCCTTAATATCCATACCAGACCTGAAGGGCCTGTTATGGAATTTAGGGGGACCCCCACGTCATTTTTTTTTTAAATTTTGGTTCGGGGTTCCCCTGTAGGGGAATTCCCATGCTGTTTTTATCAATATACTTTTATGTGTATTGTCGAACTGGCAATTCATTAATAGCCGCGAGTAGTTTTAAATGACTTTTTTTCCTTTGAAATGTCATTTTGCTGTCAGACTGTTCTAAACACGGGAAACATGCGCCCATTTACAGGCATACTATAGACACCCCCCAGGTACGAAATTTAAAGGAATATTACACTTTTATTGTTTCACTTTAAGCATTATTAAAATCACTGCAGCCGAAAAAACGGCCATTTTTAAAACTTTTTTTGCATTGATCCATGTCCCCTGGGGCAGGACCCAGGTCCCCAAACACATTTTATGACAATAACTTGCATATAAGCCTTTAAAATTAGCACTTTTGATCATTCATGTTCGTGTCCCATAGACTTTAACGGTGTTCGCGTGTTCAAACAAATTTTTTGCCTATGCGCAAGTTCTGGTGCGAACCGAACAGGGGGGTGTTCGGCTCATCCCTACTGAGGACCAACAAACTAATTTAGACTGCACCATAACAATTGAAGAGATTGAATCCACCATTAAATCGCTGCCCAATGGGAAAAGCCCAGGCCCAGACGGATACACCAAGGCTTACTATAAGAAATTCTCCCAGATACTAGCCAGCCAGATGTGCAAATACTTCAACTCCCTGATAAAAGGTAACTGTATTCCCCCAGAGGCCCTATTAGCACACATTTCAGTTATACCGAAAGAAGGGAAAGACCCCACCACTCCACAAAGCTACCGTCCCATATCCCTACTAAAAACCGACGTGAAAATATTAGCGAACCGACTAAAATATCTTATACCCCAAGTAGTCCACCTAGACCAAACAGGTTTCATCACAGGAAAGGAGGCCAGAGACAACTCCATACGAGCGATTCAACTATAGGGCCAAGAAACAGGAAGACCCCCTTCTCTACCTAATATTCTCTACTGATGCAGAGAAAGCATTTGACCGCATCGACTGATCCTATCTGCATTCAGTAGTCGTCACATTGGGTTTAGGCTCCAATATGTTAACCTGGATACAGGCCCTATACACAGACCCTAGCGCACAGGTCAAAGTAAATGGCACTCTCTCATCCAAGTTCCCGATCAGGAATGGCACGAGACAGGGGTGCCCACTTTCAACTCTCCTCTTCGCATTAGCCTTAGAGCCTCTGTTGCGTAGAGTAAGAGCAAACACGGACATAACGGGCCTGACAGTAGGTACCGTAGAGCATAAGCTTTCTGCATATGCAGATGATGTATTATTCCACCTAATGAACCCCCTGATCTCACTGCCAGTCCTGCTGAAGGAGCTCCAACATTTTGGGACAATTTAGAACTTTAAAATCAACTACACAAAGACTGAAATCCTGCTCATACAATTATCCCCAAACATGACAGATAGACTGAAAACAGCATTCCCCTTTAAGTGGGCTGCGACCTGCCTCCGTTATCTAGGCATACAACTAACAGACAGATTTGACACACTATACATGACAAACTACCCTAAGTTAATATTTGCGGTCAAACAGGATTTGCAACACTGGACGAAAACCACCTTTACATGGCTAGGGAGAGTGGATATTATAAAAATGAATGTCTTACCTAGGATTTTGTTCTATATGCAAATGCTCCCTATATCCCTACCCAGAACCTTCTTTGCCCACATATCCCACATGTTCACTAAGTTCATATGGAATTCCCAGAAGCCACGCAAAACACTGAGGGTCCTGAAGTGCCCGAAGCACTCCGGAGGCTTGGGCGTTCCAGACCTGCAGAGATACTATCAGGCTATAGCCCTCCAGAGACTCCTCAACTGGCGCTTTCATGACCAATCCAAACTGTGGGTCACAATGGAAAACTTGGCATATGCCCCGTGGCTCCCGAGGGAAAACAGGGGCCTGTCAGACAACACATCCCCCCTGACGCACTTGTCGCTCAGGACGTAGGATAAAATCAACCAATCACTAGGTCTGACCCCCCCTGAGTCCCCTCTGGCATCGCTGGGAGGGTACCTTTGGTTCCCTCCTGAGGAAAGGGGAGACTTCTTTGGCACATGGGTGAATGATAGAAATGCTAGCTGCGGGAAATTGTCAAGAAATGGCAAACTGATACCCTATGACTCTTTAACAAGCAGACCCGGGAGACCACAAATTAACTTTTGGAAGTATAGACAGTTACACCACTTTTTTGAGACAAATGGTAGCTCAATAAGAGATATCACGTCATTTACACCTTTTGAAGGCCTATTCTTAGCAGACGAACCAATCCCACGAATGGTATCAGAGTTATACCAACTGTTGGGGTCCTCGGCCTCGGCATCCAAACCCATCTGTATACGGGCATGGGAAAGAGACCTGGGGCAGGAACTCTCAGCCCTCAACTCACACACTTATATCAAATGACCCACTCCAGCTCGGGCGACTCCAAAATGCAAGAGACAAACTACAAATTGATGTTGCACTGGTACAGGGTCCCCGTGGATTTAGCACAGATGTACCCCACCGGCTCTGATTTATGCTGGCGGGGATGTGGAGGCCGAGGAACCCTTCTACATTTATGATGGGAATGCCCAATAATTGCACCTTACTGGGAGGACATTAAAAACCAGATTAAGTTTTGGGGATAGGTATCCCCCTCTCTCATTTCCACTTTCTCTCCCACATCCCTTCCATGCCTATAAGTCGTTACAAAAAGAACGCACAAGCCCACCCACTTGATGCCGCCAGGCGGCTACTTCCTATTTACTGGGAGAAAACTAGGGTTGTCCCGATACCACTTTTTTAGGACCGAGTACAAGTACCGATACTTTTTTTCAAGTACTCGCCGATACCGATTACCGATACTTTTTTTTAATGTCACGTGATTTTTTTTTTTTTTTTTAACAGTGCTTTCTTTTTTTTCGGGGGGGTTGAACGGTGTATGTGTATGTTTGTTTTTTTTTATTATTATTTACAATTTTTATTTTTTACAATGGTTTTTTTTATTCTTTATTGCAATATGAGTTTTTTTTTTTTTTTTATCAGCCCTTAACAGACCTCTGATATCTCCCCCTTGAGACAGAGAAAGAGACAGAGGATAGAGATTCCCCAGTCCCTTTCTCTGCAGCCTCAGCTGCACTGAGAATGAATGGAGAGAAGACAGCGGCTCCTCTCCATTCATAAACTGACACATCGTAATCACAGAAGATTACAATGTTTCAGTTATGTGAATGGACAGAGTCAGCTGACTCTGTCCATTCACAAAGGAAGGAGGAGGAGGACGGCGGAACAGAGGGGGACAGCGGAGGGGGACAGAGAAGGAGGGGGGAACGGAGGGGGCATGGAGGAGGATGCAGTGACAGTCAGCAGGGACCGATCACCGCTGTATGTCACTTAAGCCGCTGGGGGAGAATCTTGTAACTCCCCCACGCGCCGATCACAGCTGTCCTCTAGGTATCGGGGGAAGCATCGGGAGCATTTGCCCGAGTACAAGTACTTGGGCAAATGCTCGGTATCGGTGCCGATACCGATACTAGTATCAGTATCGGGACAACCCTAGAGAAAACACAAATACCAAACAAGAAGGAATGGATATGCAAGATAAATGAGATCAGGGAAGCAAAAGAATGGATTGCAACCTGTAAAGGTACTAGAGATAAACACACTGCCCGATGGACTATCTGGGCAGATCATTTCTCTGATCACAACCATATCCCCTCTAGTTTAGACAAATCTCTACTAAAGTTAGCAGATCCAACCCTGGGCCACAATAGGGTGCTAGTAAGTAATTAATACCAACCTCTCATGGAATGGAGCATGGACATTGCATAACGTGACATTGCACTGCAAAATTTTTACTGTTGACAAGATTGATGGTAGTCGTCCTCGAACTGCTAAGATGGTTACACATGGCAAGGCCAACTGTTCACACATAAATGCCCCGAACAACGGCACTAGCATTATGAAATTCCATAATGAGGGCTGGGGAGACAGAGGGGGGCCTAGGCCTGGGCGACGCGCTTCGAGGAGGCTAGATGGAGGCCTTGATTGGCACCCCTACTTCGGTGCAAAACCTAGGTGGGGCCACCCCTGGAGCTGCCTAAGGTGGTTCCCTCCCATGCAGATAGCTTGGCCCAAGCCACGCCATGATTAGATAATTGGCGTAGGCATGCAAGCCACCCACTCTTCTCTCAAGAATAACCTTCTTATGCTATATTTGCTTTGGCTACCATAAGTTACCTTTTCGTTGTCTTGTTGTAAAAGATAAAATGTTTGTCACTGTTATGAACAAGTCTTACCTAATTGTTAAGCTGTGACTGAACTCAATAAAAAAGTTTTACACAAAGATGGCACAATCATTTAAAGTTGCAGTATATTGCCTATATATAACCTAAATACAACATTACCTCTTGGCACACGAACTGTAAGACAATGATGTCCAGATAAACTGAGCTCTGGAATCTGTGCCCAAAAAAAGGTAGGCAGGGAGCAAAGAACTAGTCAGCAGTATTGTCTGTGTTTTCCCTGCAGCTGATCTTTCCTCATAACTGACTAACCATTTTCCTGTACTGCATGGAGGCGGCCATTTTGGTATAGGCAGGGCTTAGTTTCCTCGTGTCAGAGCCTCCAGCAAGGAGTACAGTGTTTCACAATAAACTGGCAAAAATATGCTTTGTGGGTGGCCCTGTCAGTCGCCTCCCATGCCACATCCTTCAATTAAAAAATCATTCAGTCAAAGGCAGGCACTGTTAAGGAATTTTGACAGCTGGCAGGACAGGCTGTTAAAATACAATAACAGCAGTAGAAGATTTGTCTATCTGAGCTTTGAGGCGTGGATGGAGGAATCAGTTACATTTTCTTTCAAACAACCTGCAGGCTGAACAATAAAAAAACCCATAGGTGTATAGTCATGTGAGGATCTCACACTGCAGATATACAGCTATGAGATTGTGGGTGTGGAAGTACCTAGGCGTCCTCACAAACCAGACAGTGCAATGCTATTTTCAGTAGGAATTCAGTAGGATTTCCACAAAAAAATGTTGTGTAGGAACAGCCACTAATCCTCACTATGGAGCCATCCGGACAATAGAGATATTCAATTTAAATGGTGAGTTCATCAGAAGATATTAAAACAATAAAAGTGTTGCACTCTGCTCTGTATACAGTACATCAAATTTGTTAATGCAAAACAACATGCATAAGTGCATAATACTTTAAAACCAAAAAATGACAGTGATTAAATTGATTATAAATTTCTTCCCAGTACGAACAATATTGTGCTCATAAATTCCAAGTCCATCAATCTGTGTTCTTTGTGAAGTTCTTAAAGTAGTTGTACACCCTGTACAACCACTTTTACCTACAGGTAAGCCTATATTAAGGCTTACCTGTAGGTGCTGGAAATATCTCCTAAACCTCCACGGTTTAGGAGATATTTACAATAAAGCTGTGCATTGAAGTCTACGGCGCATGCGCACTTTAGAAAGGGCACATCGTGGAAATCCTACTGAATTCCTACTGAAAATAGCATTGCACTGTCTGGTTTGTGAGGACGCCTAGGTACTTCCACACCCACAATGCCGTGACTGATGGCTCCCGCGCAGGAGTGACGTCACACGACTCCGGCCAGTCACAGAGCCCCGGAAGGAAGAGGGGTGAAGATGGACGTTCGCTGCTAGTGGGGACAGCGTTGACATCGCAGGCTTCGGCTTCAGGTAAGTGACACATAATGGGCTACTATGAGATGCGATGCATGGTAGCACATTATGCTTTACCTTTGCAGGGAAATAAAAAGAAAGTAAAATCCATCAGGGTTTACTTCCTCTTTAATATGAATAGTATCCTTGTGAAGGTGGTCCAAACATATTATATGTGCCACCACTCTCATGCTCCCCCGTGGTGTTATGCCCACCTCAGGGAATGTGAGCTCACAGTTAAGTTTGGTCAGTCAGTGCTGTTGAGCCACCCCTGGTCTCTTTAATTGGTAAAATCTCCAGGCTCCTTTGCTGATCCTTTCAATAGGTATCCTCAGAAAGGATCAGCAAAGAAGCCTGGAGATTTTAACAATTAATGAACCCAGGGGTGGCTTAACAGCGCTGACTGACCAAACTTAACTGTGAGCTCACATTCCCTGAGGTGAGGATAACACCATGGGGGGAGCATGAGAGTGGTGGCACATATAATATGTTTGGAGCACTTTCACAAAGATACTATTCATATTAAGAACTTCAAAAGGGAAAAAGATTGATGGACTTGGAATTTATGAGCACAATATTGCACGTACTGAGAAGGAATTTATAATCCATATAATCATCATTTTTTGGTTTTAAAGTATTATGCACTTATGTATGTTGTTTTGCATTAACAAATTGGATGCACTGTATACAGAGCAGAGCACCACACTTTTGTTTTGATTCATTTCGCAATTTTATATGGGATTGTGAACAGTGTCAGCAGCTGGCTATAGGTATAAATTAATTTATTGCCAGAAGGCATAAGTGAGCATGCACGGAAGCTCGCAAGACTTATTTACATTTATACTCGCCAGAAGATATTGTGGTTTACCTCATAAAATACTGTGCTGGTTCCCTTAAATAGATAAAATAAGCGTAAAAAAATAAATACATAACATTAATTGTTTACTCCTCTTTTATGTTTGCCATTTGGATAGTTTGTTCTTTGATAACTCTAATCCTCACTTTTTATGCTGACCCTGCTGGTAACACATTACCTGTACTCAGGGCTTTTTATCTCAAAGAATAGGTGTAGTACTCCCCTTTCTGAGCCACCCCTTGTCTCTGCCCCGACTCACCTCTGAGTAACATCCCTGGGTTCCACCCTCTACCAACCTCTCAGTACCACTTCTTTTAGAGAAAACAAAACCAAGTTACCTTTTTTGGTGCTAAGCAATTTGTATGGAATTTGCTAATGATAACTAGCAAATAAGAAAAGCAGTAAAATAGATCCCCTGCTGCCAGCAACAATAGACCCCCAGCAACTATATGTCTACATATGCTATAGCTACAATAGACCACCCTGCAACAAAATACCCCCAGCAACAATAAATGAAACTTCAGCAACAATAGACCCCCGCCAAGAGCAATAGATCTTCCAGCAGCCAGCATCAATAGACCCTCCAGCAGTTGGTAACAATAAACCCCTCCCTCAACAGTAGATATCTCCCAGCAACAATTGACCCTTCAGCAACAATAGACTCTCCTTCAACAAGAGATCCCCCTTGTGACAATAGATCTCCCAGCAGGCAGCATTAATAGACCCTCCAGCACACCTCAGCATCCCTTGCTATTACATACGTTCAGTGCTGGATGTGCTGGAACTGCGTTCCCTCCTGTTCCTGCTGAAGAAAAGCTCTAACTGCACTAGGGTGACAATGCTCAATCACTGTACTGCATACGTGAGAGAGCTCTGTGGTCACCCTGGGACAGGTATTGTGAAACAAACTATCCCTCTCCTCGTCTTCATAACATAAGGGCAAGGTGTTCCATAGTCCACAGAGAGAGCTGGGAACATTGCTAACTGACAACAGTCAGACAAGCAGAGAGCAAAGGAGGTTATCAGCTCAATGGATTTCAGGCAGGATTAACGGATTGTTGTTGTTTTTTTTTTGCACTTATTAAACGGATTTAACAACTGTGTATTTAACAGATCAAAAGTGTGCAAATAAGCAAAGTTTATTGTTAGGGTTTAAATATACTTAAATGGGAAAATAGTTAAAAATTAATGAATTAGGGTTGATAAGGGTTGGCGAGCCTTAATAAGGGTCTTATGAAACAATCCTTGCACATTTGCACATCCAGAACTATAGTGTTTAATAAACCGTAACAATAATACCACATATTAATCAGTGATGCCTGCAAACAGGGACGTACTAAACTGCATATTGGGATGATGGGATGATTGGACTATTGGCTGCAATACTGAGAACTCTCACTAGATGTCAGTGTACTTTATACACATATATATGGTAATGACTGTTGTTTCTAAAAATATGTTATTCTTTCCTACAGTGTTTGATACAATGTTGCAAGAAGCAGTTGCTAATGTTTAACTGTTCACTATATGTGTATAAAGTACACTGACATCTAGTGAGAGTTCTCAGTATTGCAGCCAATAATCCAATTATCCCATCATCCCAATATGCAGTTTAGTACGTCCTCTGCAAACAGTCTTCCTTGGTTGTATTCACACAGGAGCTTCTGGAACACAGAGCAGGACTTGGCTGTCAGAATGGTCTCTCCAATAACAGCAACTGAATGACAAAGAAAGACCAGGCTGTGAGGAATGTACATGAAGCTTACTAGATCCTATCTTTATGGCAAACATCATTAATTAGTTAAGTTCTTCTTTTTTTCCCTTAAAACAATACATATGCAACTAATATAACTTTGTAAAAATAAAGTGATCAATAATTCAGGTGCAGCTCTCATTTATACCAATCAGCCATAAGTTCATGACCACCTCCCTAATATTGAGTACCACCAATATTGAGTTGCCACCAAAACAGCCCTGACCCATCGAGGCCTGGACTTCCCCAGACCTCTGAAGGTATGCTGTGGTATCTGGCACCAAGCCATCAGTAGCAGATCCTTTAAGTTCTGTAAGTTGTGAAGTGAGGTCTACATGAATTGGACTTGTTTTTCCAGCACATCCCGAAGATGCTCAGTTGGATTTAGATCTGGAGAATTTGAAGGCCAAGTCAACACCTTCAACTCGTGTTCTTCAAACTATTCTTGAACCATTTTTCAGTATGGCAGGGCACATTATCCTGCTGAAAGAGGCCACTGCCTTCAGGGAATATGTTTTCCATTAAGGGGTGTACTTGGTCAGCAACAATGCTTAGGTAGGTGGTATAAAACAGAGTAACAGCTACGTGAATGGACTCAAGGTTTCCTAGTAGAATTTTACCCAAAGCATCACACTGCTCCCTCCTGCTTGCCTTCTTCCTATCCTGGTAAGCAATGCACATGCACCTGACCATCTACATGATGTAAAAGAAAACATGATTCGTCAGACCAGGTCACCTTCTTCCATTGCTCTGTGGTCCAGTTATGATGCTAACATTTCCATTGTAAACACTTTTGGCTGTGGACACGCATCAGCATGGGCACCCTGACTGGTCTGCAGCTTTGCAGCACCTTTTTCTGCATTTAAAACATCAACTTTAGGGACAACATATTTCCTTCCTGCCTAATATATCCCACCCACTTTCAGATGCCATTGTAACAAGATAATTAATGTCATTGACTTAACCTGTCAGTATTGGTGTAAGTGTCACCAAACAATATTAAGGCCACTTTCACACTGAGGTGCTTTACAGGCATTTTAGTTCTAAAAATAGTGCCTGCAAAGCGGCTGTAAAGTGCTTCTCCTGTCGCTCCAGTGTGAAAACCTAAGTTCACACTGGAGCGGTGCGCATGCGGGACGTTAAAGAAAGTCCTGCAAGCAGCATCTTTGGGGCGGTTTAGGAGCGGTAAATGCACCGCTCCCTAAACGCCCCTGCCATTGAAATCAATAGCCAGAGCTGCAGAAGTGCCTGCAAAGCTCTTCGGCAGCAGCGATTTGTGGCTTTTAATCCTTTTTCGTCCACTATTGGGGGTTAAAAGCACCCCGCTAGCTGCCGAAAAACGCTGCTAAAACGATGGTAAAGTGCCGCTAAAACTACTTTACCGCTAACGTTGCTCCTGCCTTAGTGTGAAAGTGGCCTAAAAGTAACAAAACCAATCTCTTTATCATCTGTGTACCTATCATATGAAGAAACAACATATTGCAAAATGTATCCTTTTGTGCATAAAGCGATATGCCTTTGCAATGTATAGACAAAAGTATACAAATCCAGGTCTTATAAATCAACAGTCTGCGTGCATCTTAACAATTATAATCCTCTTCCACTGCTGTGTGCAATCCAGTTAAAAAATGTTCAACCCCACACCTTTTGCTCTCACAAACAGCTCACCAAAAACATTGTCAGCTTTCATGTGTGAAAGTCTCCAATTTAATACTTTCATCTCCTGTGGTGCTTTTATTTTCATCATAATTTTCCTCTTCCAGGCAATGCAACAGATAAAAGGCTCAAACAGGGTTATAACTTTGAAATCCTTAGCTGCTGACTATTAATATTAGGACACTTACCTGTCCAGGGTTCCTGTGATGTTGGCACCCAAGCTGATTTTCAGGTTGGCTCTCGGGTGCTGCCGCCACCATTCATGGTAAGGGAAACCAGCAGCTGGTTCCCTACTGCGTATGCACAAAGTGCTCTGCACTTTCTAACTGGCCCGGCGGCGGAGGAAGGAGGAGGGGGGGCGAAATTGTGAGGGATGGCTCCGCAGCGCAGTCTCCCGTAAGTGGGGAATGGTACCTGTCAAAAACTGGTACCCATTCCCCCCTCCCCCCTGAAAGGTGTCAAATGTGGCACCGGAGGGGGGAGGAAGTAGATAAGCGGAGGATTCAGTTTTGGGTGGAACTACACTTTAAAAATCACAAAAAATGCACTCACTTAGACCTCTTTCACACTGAGGCGCTTTGCAGGCGCTACAGCACTAAAAATAGCGCCTGAAAAGTTCCCTGAAAGAGCCCCTGCTGTGTCTCCAATGTGAAAGCCCCGAGGGCTTTCACACTGGAGCGGTGCGCTGGCAGGACTGTAAAAAAAAAGCCCTGCTAGCAGCATCTTTGGAGCTGTGAAGGAGCGGTGTATACACCGCTCCTTCACTGCTCCTGCCCATTGAAATGAATGGGGAAGCGCTTTGCGGTGGTTTTAACCCTTTCTCGGACGCTAGCAGGGGGTAAAACCGCCGCTAAAACGACGATAAAGCGGCACTAAAAATAGCTCCATTTTACCGCCGGCGCCCGCACCGCCCGGTGTGAAAGGGGTCTTATAAACTGATAAAACCACACTTTCAAATTGCTGTGCTGTTTAATTCCTTCCACAAATCTATACCAGCAGTCTGGCAACTGTTGTCATTTCAATAGCATAAAAGGAAGGTAATGTTTCTAGAGCTCAAAATATAATTTCAGTGAGGTAAAATATACACTAAAATTAATATCATTTTAAAGCTACAGACAGAATAAGTTATAGTCCGGTCTCTAGCTGTCATTACCTAACATGTTATTTAGAATTCAAAGAGGGTAGTTTTCTACAATATGGTTATTTACATCAAAATAATATCATAATTTATCCACTTGACCTCCCAAAGATTTTACCCCCTTCATGACCAGGCCATTTTTTGCTATTCAGCACTGCGCTACTTTAACTGACAATTGCGCGGTCATGAAACACTGTACACAGACAAAATGTATATCACTTTTTTTTCTCACACAAATAGAGCTTTCTTTTGGAGGTATTTGATCACTACTGGGGTTTTTTATTTCCAGAGAAAATCCAGGGAGGATGGAGTGGGGCAAAACATAGGTAATGTAAGAATAAACCTCAAATCTCTGTATCACAGGATTGGAATAGGGGGATAAATTGTGTGCCTTACAAAAACAGACATATATTAACAATCAAAAAAGTTCAATTTTATTGGTGCAATTTAAAATATAAAGAAATTGAAAACATTCCATATCCTTTCTAAACATTCCATTTTCTATTTTAGATTTTGCATTATATAATATATCCCTTTGTAATTATGGCAAGTGGATCCTGATGAAGCAATCCTATGTTCGAAACACATTGATTCAACAAGCTTTTTTTGTATATGTATTATGCTACTGTATAAAGATTAGGGATGAGCCGAACACACCCCTGTTCGGTTCGCACCAGAACATGCGAACAGGAAAAAAGTTTGTTCGAACACGCGAACACCGTTAAAGTCTATGGGACACGAACATGAATAATCAAAAGTGCTAATTTTAAAGGCTAATATGCAAGTTATTGTCATAAAAAGTGTTTGGGGACCCGGGTCCTGCCCCAGGGGACATGGATCAATGCAAAAAAAAGTTTTAAAAACTGACATTTTTTCAGGAGCAGTGATTTTAATAATGCTTAAAGTCAAACAATAAAAGTGTAATATCCCTTTAAATTTCGTACCTGGGGGGTGTCTATAGTATGCCTGTAAAGGGGCGCATGTTTCCTGTGTTTAGAACAGTCTGACAGCAAAATGACATTTTGAAGGAAAAAACCCATTTAAAACTACCCGCGGCTATTGCATTGCCGACAATACACATAGAAGTTCATTGATAAAAACGGCATGGGAATTCCCCAAAGGGGAATCCCGAACCAAAATAAAAAAAAAAAATGACGTGGGAGTCCCCCTAAATTCCATACCAGGCCCTTCAGGTCTGGTATGGATATTAAGGGGAACCCCGGCCAAAATTTAAAAAAAAATGATGTGGGGTTCCCCCTAAATTCCATACCAGACCCTTCAGGTCTGGTATGGATTTTAAGGGGAACCCCGCGCCAAAAAAACCCCAAAAAACGGCCTGGGGTCCCCCCAAAAATCCCTACCAGACCCTTATCCGAGCACGCAACCTGGCAGGCCGCAGGAAAAGAGGGGGGGACGAGAGTGCACCCCCCCTCCTGAACCGTACCAGGCCACGGGCCCTCAACATTGGGAGGGTACTTTGGGGTAGCCCCCCAAAACACCTTGTCCCCATGTTGATGAGGACAAGGGCCTCATCCCCACAACCCTGGCCGGTGGTTGTGGGGGTCTGCGGGCGGGGGGCTTATCGGAATCTGGAAGCCCCCTTTAACAAGGGGACCCCCAGATCCCACCCCCCTCTGTGTGAAATGGTAAGGGGGTACATACCCCTACCATTTCACTTAAAAACTGTCAAAAATGTTAAAAATGACAAGAGACAGTTTTTGACAATTCCTTTATTTAAATGCTTCTTCTTTCTTCTATCTTTCTTCATCTTCTGGTTCTTCTGGCTCTTCTGGTTCTTCCACCGGCGTTCTCGTCCAGCATCTCCTCCGCGGCGTCTTCTATCTTCTTCTCCTCGGGCCGCTCCGCACCCATGGCATGGGGGGAGGCTCCCTGTCAGGAACGGTGTCATCTCCGGTTTCTCCTGCTGGTGGCACTATTACATTCAGCACCAAAAGGGTGTAATTCCAGTGGCCACCAGCGGGGTCTCCCTGCCTGGACTGCAGACTTGCCATCAAGCACACCTGTCATGGTTTTGCTGGACTATATAAACCCGCCCTGAACTAACCTCCAGTGCTTCAGTATTCCTCTGCTAGCCCTTGTCCCTGCCAGTACCTGCTCTTGTTCCAGCCTGTTCCTGTTTGTTCCTGAACCCCGTTTGTGTATCCTGACCTTGTACCCTGTTTCCTGTTCCCTACTCCTTGGTCTGCTTCATTATTCCTGTTTTCTGTTCCCTTGTCGCTTTGGCCCATGCCTTATTTTTTATTTCATGTTGGTTTCCTTGCTTGTGTATTATATTAGTTAGATAGATAGTTAGGTGGGTTTTGGGGTTTGCTGTGTTTTCACCATTTACTTGTTTTGGTTTGCTGTCTTGTTTTCACGTGTATCTTTATCATTGACAATAAACATACTTTCTTTATTTACTCGTTGTCCCTGATTCCTTGGTGCAGCCCAGCGATCTGATCACCTGCATGGGATGTTGTGTATAACATCCCCTGACACTCCCGCTCTTCTCTTCTTCTTTTCTTCTCTTCTTCTCTTCTTCATTTTCTTCTCCGGGCCGCTCCGCACCCATGCTGGCATGGAGGGAGGCTCCCGCTGTGTGACGGCGCTCCTCGTCTGACAGTTCTTAAATAACGGGGGGCGGGGCCACCCGGTGACCCCGCCTCCCTCTGACGCACGGTGACTTGACGGGACTTCCCTGTGATGCCACGGGGAATGCCGCAGGGAAGTCCCGTCATGTCCCGTGCGTCAGAGGGGGGCAGGGTCACCGGGTGGCCCCGTCCCCCGTTATTTAAGAACTGTCAGACGAGGAGCGCCGTCACACAGCGGGAGCCTCCCTCCATGCCAGCATGGGTGCGGAGCGACCCGGAGAAGAAAATGAAGAAGAGAAGAAGAAAAGAAAAGAAGAGAAGAGCGGGAGCCTCCCCCCATGCCATGGGTGCGGAGCGGTCAAGGAGAAGAAGATAGAAGACGCCGCGGAGGAGATGCTGGACGAGAACGCCGGAGGAAGAACCAGAAGAACCAGAAGAACCAGAAGATGAAGGAAGATAGAAGAAAGAAGAAGCATTTAAATAAAGGAATTGTCAAAAACTGTCTCTTGTCATTTTTAACATTTTTGAGTTTTTTAGTGAAATGGTAGGGGTAAGTACCCCCTTACCATTTCACACAGGGGGGGGCGGGATCTGGGGGTCCCCTTGTTAAAGGGGGCTTCCAGATTCCGATAAGCCCCCCGCCTGCAGACCCCCACAACCACCGTCAGGGTTGTGGGGATGAGGCCCTTGTCCTCATCAACATGGGGGCAAGGTATTTTGGGGGGCTACCCCAAAGCACCCTCCCAATGTTGAGGGCATGTGGCCTGGTACGGTTCAGGGGGGGTGCACTTTTGTCCCCCCCTCTTTTCCTGTGGCCTGCCAGGTTGCGTGCTCGGATAAGGGTCTGGTATGGATTTTTGGGGGGACCCCAGGCCGTTTTTTTCTTTTTTTTGGCGCGGGGTTCCCCTTAAAATCCATACCAGACCTGAAGGGTCTGGTATGGAATTTAGGGGGAACCCCACGTCATTTTTTTTTTAAATTTTGGCCGGGGTTCCCCTTAATATCCATACCAGACCTGAAGGGCCTGGTATGGAATTTAGGGGGACTCCCACGTCATTTTTTTTTTAAATTTTGGTTCGGGGTTCCCCTTTGGGGAATTCCCATGCCGTTTTTATCAATGAACTTCTATGTGTATTGTCAGCAATGCAATAGCCGCGGGTAGTTTTAAATAGGTTTTTTCCTTCAAAATGTCATTTTGCTGTCAGACTGTTCTAAACACAGGAAACATGCGCCCCTTTACAGGCATACTATAGACACCCCCCAGGTATGAAATTTAAAGGGATATTACACTTTTATTGTTTGACTTTAAGCATTATTAAAATCACTGCTCCTGAAAAAATGGCCGTTTTTAAAACTTTTTTTTGCATTGATCCATGTCCCCTGGGGCAGGACCCAGGTCCCCAAACACTTTTTATGACAATAACTTGCATATTAGCCTTTAAAATTAGCACTTTTGATTTCTCCCATAGACTTTTAAAGGGTGTTCTGCGGCATTCGAATTTGCCGTGAACACCCCAAATTGTTCGCTTGCGAACAGCCAATGTTCGAGTCGAACATGGGTTCGACTCGAAGCTCATCCCTAATAAAGATATAGAAAGGATATGGAATCTTTTTAATTTCTTTAGATTTTAAATTGCACCAACAAAATTGTGTTTTATATGATTGTTAATATATATCTGTTTTTGTAAGGCATACAATCTATCCCTTTACTCCAAAGCTGTGATACAGAGATTGGAGGTTAATTCTTACTTTACTTGTAATATATACATGGGAGATATGCTAAATTGACTGCTGTAAAGGTCTCCCACCCATTTTTATATTGAAATGTAAAACATAGGATATCATAGACAGAGACTAAGTGGACTATATGCCTGACACTTTGACCTCCAAAAGTTTAAATGCTGATATAGATTAAAATGGTTTTATTCAGAATAATTAATTAGTGACGGAGTAGATATTTTAGGATCTAGATTATTTTTCTTTATATATATATATATATTGCACATTTGTATATTTGTATATATGTATATATGTTTGTTTTTGTCAAATATTAATTAATGTTGTTAATCATTTTTATATGCATTGATTGCATGTTATATTGTTGATTTTGTTTCATTATTGGTTTTATGGTGCATTGACCGCATTTATGAGGTTAAGCAAGCATTGAGGGGTTATTCAGCAGACCGTGGGTGTAATGCCAGGATCCTGAATCTCAGTATAGATGTTTTCCTGTACCTGCCCTCACCAACGCCCTCGCAGTCCACTAAGAACTACAAGCAATCTGCCGCAGTGGCAGGTGGTAGTTGTAGTTCATTCTTTCACCGATCACTGTGAATAAATGACATGGTCGTGTGGGTGGAGGCCTGCATGGCCATGCTCTTTTTAAGTTGTGACAGCAGGTGTGGGGGAAGATCTCTCACGCAATGTCACAGTGGGGATTTGAAGAGGTACAGGCAGGAGCTCTTTGGTAAAATGTTACACCCTAAATACTGGTGTAACATGTACCATGTTACCAAAGGTGAACTTATCCTTTAACATTTTCCTGGGTATGTTTTTGTATTAATTTTCATAAAAGGTTTTAGATGTTATAACACAATGGGGAAGATTTACTAAAACTGGTGCACACAGAATCTGGTGCAGCTGTGCATAGTAATCAATCAGCTTCTAGGTTTTTTTGTCAAAGCTTACCTAAACAAGCTAAAGTTAAAAGCTAATTTGTCACTATGCACATTTTAGTATTCAGCCTTTTATTTGTAGCGTTGCCTGCAGAGGAAGATCATAGTTTATACATAGGAAAGGTCACAAAGTTTTTGGTGAGTTGTGTGTGAAAGCACATGGTGCGGAATTGCACCCTTGTTGTTGTTGGAACTGGTTTGCATACAGCAGTGAAAGAGCATAATAATTCTTAAGAAGACACACACACAGAGACTGCTGATTTAAAAGACCTGGATTTTTATTTATGAATTTACATAAAATTGACATTGATTTGCCATTTAGATATTGATACTTTAGGGACAATATTTTGCATATTTTTGTTTTTACATCACAGAGACACATAGGCTTATGCACAAAACAATACATTTTATATTATGGTACTTTGTTTCTAATGTACTCACATAATAGAGAGGTGTGCTCTGTTAATTATTATCAGTATAAACTTGCAACCTTGCAACAGAAATGTAAAATAATATTAATCAAAAACCAATGTAAGTTCCCTTTAGGCAGAAAAAACACAGTGATATGGCAACTGACATGCTGTGACAGTGATCTCCTGGAAAAGCATATACAAGCAAAACAAGTTGTATGGGGAAAGTCAGAGAAAAAGTGCAGCAATAAAATTTTTTATCAAATAATTTTATTCAAGGGAAATGTAGGCCTTGGTATCCATCTGCTTATGTCTATTTGGGATTGTACGTTTTTATAAGAAAGGTCTCCACTGTTTCATTATGTTTAAATAGATGTTGACCTGGTTTTGGGAACAGCATGATAATATTGTTTGCACTTTTGCCATTCTGTAATAAAAGGTCCTACAGCTCAGGTAACTTTTCTTATTATCAGGTGGATTATTGCTTCACTTTGGTGTTTGAACAATAAGATTGGAAGTCTACACAAAGATACATCCACTTCCAACTTAATGATTGCTATGCGTTGATTTCATTATCCTTTTCACCATGGGCTCATGTGTTATTTGATATAAAGGGAAAGCACTGCTTCATTTATGTATTTATATTTGAGAATTTATAGAGCACAGGATGATTTACTAAATGAGTAGAGGCTGTTCTCTTAAATGTTAACTTGGCAAATACTTTGTATTTTCACTTAGCTTAGCAAATAGCATGAAGTCGTGCTCACTCTGAAAATCCAATCACGTGCAATGGAAGTTAAAAGAAGTTAAATATAGTCTCAGCTGAACCCACAGAACCTTGAGCGCCAACACTGATAGTAGTCCATGAAATAAGAGAATAAGAGAAGGGCTGTGCCAACAGGTTTGGGCTTGTACCAGTGACATCAGTTTAACATAAGTTTGAAATGCTTCTGAGATCATTCAGAATTCAACGACAGGTTGACCTCCTTCTAACTTGCATTTTTCCAGATTCAAGTGGGTTGTGTATTCCCTCAACTTGTATGGGAAAGCAACATCCGCTTGAAGCTTATTGAAGCCTGTCTCCAAAAGCCTAATAAACTGTCACCTTAAATGTTTTAAGCCAGTGAACACTTTTTTTTTCTATTGGAGTCTCTCTGAAACTATCTTCCACATTTACCTCATAGCTATCTCGCAGACAGCCAGAGTGCCAATTCTAATGTATTATGATGCAGTGGTTATCTGTGGGCATGGGCATAGTATGGTATGGCTGTCCATGGGAACCTTAAGGCCTATCTTATTTTCTTACAAAATAACAAAGTCATTATAGCACTTGTTAAAGCCGTGGTTATTTATATAGCTGTAACCTGGAACACAGCAGCTCAGTAGTAGGAAGACCAGTGTCATTGTTTTCCAGAGAAGCTGATTCTTAAGCAATATGAAGAGCATCTGCTGACAAAACAAGAGGGCTTTTGTAATGAAAGAGGATTGGGCATTAGTCCTATGAAAATAAATATGTTATACTTGGAAATAATTTTAAAATGTGGAGCTAGTTGTCTGTACTACATTAGCCTCATCCCAAGTGTTCCTTATCATTTACAACCTGAGACATTCTTTAAGGGAAACTTCATCCAATTCTTTTCTTGATAGAACAGGACAGGGTTAGAAACTCTATCATATTTCTTTTTGCTGCCTGTGTCCTCAAGAGGATTATCTCACAAAAATATGTGGTCACCAGGATAAGAAGGGACCAGAAGGGAGCATGGTACATCAATAAATTTGAGGTAAGGTTAGAAACGGTGTCAGGCATATAAAAGAGGTTTGCTCTCTGTACACCTTTGTGATCAGAACAGGGTCATAAAGAGCAATACAAACTTGACAGAAGTACTAACCCTTCTTCATTATATTGAACATGACAGTTTACCTACAAAACATATTAAAACCAGCCTTAGGTAAGTTAAGACTATGCTATTCAGCACAACACAGTGGCAGTTTAGTAAACTATAAATTTATGACACTACCAGGATCCTCTGTAGCTGTGTGACATAAGAAGTATAAATCCGTTCTCCAGGGAAACCAAGCAGAAATTACAGTCTTTACTGGAGACTGGAGACTCTAAAAGTTCAAAGAAACCAGTGGAAATTTTAGCCCAGCAGGGTCATCTATAACTAATATATCACTGGGATTAACATTGTGATTGTTGAGATTTTCACCTGCTGGTCATGCTAGGATGCAAACTAAGCTGACCATATTGCAATGGTTTACCTTTTTGAAGATCAAGAGACCCTCAGCAGATCTAGTACACACACTTTGGTTAATGTATTGTTATTTGTCCCAGTATCCTGAAACTACATTACAGGTTCTCAACATCAAGTACATTTACCCTTAGGGGTAATTTTGATGAGTTTAAGGGTACATCTATCAATGTATTATTGTCAAACACCTTATCTATGTAGCACCCTAGTGTGCAACTAGTGTCAGTATAGGCAAATCTATGTTGTGACCAAGGGTCAGGGTTTACTGCAGGTCAGTCTGGACTGGCAGGTCCCGGGTGCTTTTCCCTGGTTCCAGAAGTTTAGAGACATTTCTAGAAGCTAGAGTGTGGAGGCCAGGAGGGTTGATCTGCATACTTACGGGAGCTTGGCCAATCCCCAGCCAGTGGGCCTGGCAGGGTGGGTGAGCCAGCCCTTAAATATGGATGAGTCATGACAGCAGGGAGTCGGTGGAAGATGCGGTGCTGAGGAGACTGTCACTGGCCTTGGAGGGGAGCCCCTGGTCTGGGGGGGGGGGGGCTCTGCCTCAGCTGGAGCACAGGAAGGCTTTGGGGAATGCAGTGCGGTTTGAAAGGAATCTTGCCTAAAGTAGCAGCAGGGAGCAAGGAGGACAGTGCGAGTACAAAAGAACACCCAGAAATTCACAAGGGGAGAGACTGCCAAATATAGCAAGCCCTTTTAGGAAGACAGCGTTGTGCTTAATCTTTACTTTCCCTTGCTCTGAGAGATCTTCGGAGCAGCGGGGGGAGCTGGTGAAGAAGCAGCCAGGTGTCTGATAGTTCCTGCAGGTCGTAGAGCTGGGAAATTGTGTACAGTGGAGTTAGAGATACTCCGTATGCAGCCTACAGATGCTTTGTGCTACTTTCCAAGGGACTGAGAGTTCCTAGTCCTTAAGGGGCTTTTGCATCTTTGATTATCAGAGACTGTCAGCATTCAGGAAGAGGACAGCTCTGGAGCATTTATATAGGGAGGAAGTTGACCCTGTTATTGTTGCAATCAAGCTGGGCATCTCATAATTCCTATTCCCCATATAAGTTATTACCCCTAATAAACAACAAAAGCCAAGCTCAAAGGCCCCTTTCATACAGGCTTTCTGATCAGGTTCACCTGTCAGATTTTCAGGCGGACCCGATCAGAGCCTCTATTCACTCCTATGGAGCGGCAGATATCAACGATGACATGTCCACTGACACCTGCTGCTATCTGATCCTGTCCATGAAATGCAGATGGATGGTGACCCATTTTTCCAGATCATGATTTCAGATTAAATGAAAGCGAACAGGCGGTCCGTTTTCATCCAGTCTCCCCATAGAGGAGAGGGGGGCTCTGACAGGTCTGTCTCAGAATGAATGGAGACTGACTTGTCATCCGCTTGCTCAGCGGGGATCAGCTGATTGATCCCCCACTGAGCAAGTGGACAAGCCCATGTGAAAGGACCCAAAGTCTTTTCCTTGTGTCTGGATGGAAGTGGAAAATGCTTGTCGCCTGACTGTGCAGAAGTAGGGAAACCAGTCATCTGCAACCCCTGCTGGGGTAGTGCTGCTTTTACTAAGCTCAGGAACATTCACTTTGCAAAAATGAACAGCTTCTACTTCTTTAGTAAATCACCCCATTGACTTTGACCCATTAAAATTATTGTGGTCTCATTAGCTTTAGGGATGCAAAATGGAAAGCACATTTGTAAATCAAAATGTTGTTGTTTAAATAAAGGCACATTTTTAAATAACTGTATAGCAGTAACGCCATACCTCCGTTTTTTTAAATGGGGAGTCCCTTAGTGTTAAGAAACCTTGATCTGAAATTGTGAGATTCCTAAATCATATATGAGACTTCTCCACAGATAACCTGCCCTTTAAAAATTAGAAATATATGAATCACAAAAGCTAAAATTAGATTAGAAAAATATAGCTTGATGTCCATACAAAGAAACAAATATAAAATAATGTACCACATAAAATAAAGTAATGTTACTGTTATCGTAATATAGCGTATGCTCAAGGTTGGCCACTAAGTAGAGCACTTATACAAATGTACAATAGGTAGAAAAAATTATACAGTGGCATCACTTCATGTTTTACCTCATATGTGACAATCTGTTGCCCAGTTGTCTACCATATAAGCAGTGAAGATGCAGAATTAGAAAATGTAGCAAACAATAATTTTATATGACAAATGTGGTATTGAAATATGAAATGCAACAATAATAAGCAATATAATAAATGTGTGCAACAGTGTATACTAATGAACAGACAAGGAAATCTTTTTTCAGTATCTGTTTGCCTGTAAAGTAATTAAAATCAGTTTCAGAAGGAAGTAACATATTTTTTCCTTAAGTTCAAAGAAAGTAGGATTGGCAGCAATCACCAACAAATACACACCCATGTTTCTGCAGTCATGTGGCCAACATGATAATAAGTCTACTGTTCCTTTCACAGACATTGCTAACATCTTATAGTATGTGTTTAGCCCTTCAAGAATTTATAAAACATATCACGGTAACACAAATGGGCGACCAATATATTCTAAAGTGTATGTAAAGGCAAACCTGCCATAGATAAACTTTAATAAATAAGTAGTTTGCAGTCTATTGTATGTTTGCAGTCCGCTGTCTGCCACCCAGAATTTGTTTCTGCCTACAATCCAATACACAGTATACAAAAAGCAGATAAGAACAGTCCTACTGTATCGTGGGAGCTTGAGCCAGCCATGGATGGAGTGATTTTCTTTTTTGCAACTGTGGGTTGCAGGAATGAAAATCGATTGATTCCCCCATCAATACAGTCAGTGCTGATGGTCCCGTTGATCTATTGTGTCCTCCTGGCGGGGGCAGGGGGGGCGTCAGGGATCTGCCCCAGCTGGTAGAACACACAGTGATTATTGCTAGTGGCTATAGTGGCTTGCAATAATCGCATGAAAAACATGACAGGCTGGTTGTACCCAAATTGATCGATCGATTGACTTGGGTACAATCAGCCTGCCCATACATGGTTCAAATCTTGGCTGGTTCAGCAGGCCAGCTTCAGTTTTTTCTGGTTTGGATCTGCTCAGCTTCAAAACATTAAGGATTGATTTATAAAATGGTAGAGACTGTTCACCCAGCAAAGTAAATGGTTGCTTTACAAACTGTTAGTTAAGGAAAATTTTTTAAAATTGCTAGCACATGATTGGGTATTCAAGGGGAACACAGCTTTGCTTTATTGACTGCATTCACTAAGTGAACAGCCTCTAGTCTTTTCATAAACCAACCCCAATGGTTGCTTGCTGTGAAAACCTCTATGTAGGAAAGGGTTGGTAAAAAGTAGAGCTTGTTTACTTAGCAAAGTGAAGGTTCACTCACCTTAGTGAATACAGTAACCCTTAAGTTCACTTTTAATACCCAGTCATGTGCAAGAGAAATAATAAACCTGGGTGTTTTATTTTCTGTGATTTTTTTTCTTCACTTGATGTCCCTGGGACGCCATGACAAGAAAGTAGGAGAATGGTTGTCACCAGGACATTTACCAGGCACTCACAGTTGGAAATTTTATAAATTAGTAACTTCCATCTACCTGAAAAGCAAAGTGTTATGGGAGGGAGGCAAAGCTTATGTTTAATGTTTCTGATTACTTTGAATATCCGTATTGTCCCACAAAAATTAAATTCTTTTTTGAGTACGTGAGCGTCATTTATCACTGTGTCTTTGCATCCGATTCAAAACCTACTCTTATTTCAGTTGGTTTACCTTGATAAATAAGGCCCACTTTCATTTACTTAGATTACTCAGCAACCAGGAAGCTTTGATGCACTAATTTGTTCTATGTAAAAAAAACTTTTTTGTTGCAGTGTAAAAATACTGGATATATATTGAATTTATAGTTTAATATCTTTGAACTAATCCTGTGGTACATAATATTGGCTACAGATAGATCCATCTCCTTCCATTGGAAGATGTATACATTTATATCTTCCAAAGACATTGGGCCAATTTTCTAAAGGATATGCATATACCGTATGTTGGTGCTCTGATCATGTATTGACAACCAACTTGTATCCTCACAGTGCAGTATTTACTATGCAGCCATGATATGTGCTACAGAAAATGTAGCTGTGGTGTGCCTAAAATAAAAATTGTAATTTTCTCAAAAGTTTTTTGTATGTGTCTAATCCCTGTTAATATTTTGCAAAAGGGAAAGGCAGTTTTTTTTATAAACGGTATAGCGGTTTTAAGGCCATACCCTGCTTTATTAATGGGTTCCTTAGTGTTAATGTGGTAGGAAAGTTTTGTTCGTTATTTTAAAAAAAATGGGCCCCCATTCAGGTTTAGATCATAATGTACTAGTATGCAGTGCATACTAGTAATATAATCTGAGCTGCACATGAGTGGCTCAGACAACATTTACGACCCACTCTCTGTGCTGCAGCGATGTGACTCCTATGCGCATGAACCTTGAACTGGTTAAGAACAGTTTTTGATATGTCATGTAATGTTTAAACCTTTGAAGACAAGTATGTTTTTTTCTATATAGGTGGGTGTTTCCTGCTCACCATAAATAATATCTTCTCATTTAATTCGTTATCGCCGTCACCACGGCTGCTTAGTGAGCTGAACAGTACAAAAGAAGTTACAGAGGAGGAAAGGATGGAGAATGGGAGGGAAAGCGGGGTAGACGAAGGATAAGGAAGGCTTGGAGAAAGGGAGAGGAAGAGGCCAAGAAAGAGGAGGTTGGAAAGGAATGGCTGCGACATAGCCCCCGCTTCGGCCCCATTTGCCAGACCCCAGGAGGGTGTGTACAGGTATCTGTTTTAATGGAATCAGCGGGGTTTTAACCTCAGGTAGATGAGGACTGTGCCTGAGCTATGTCCTGTAGATATGTGTTTGTGCCGACAAAATATCTCCAGGGTCTCCATTTGTCGTTAAATTGTTCCTCCTTGTTTTGTATGGTTGCCGTCAGTTCCTCCATACGTAAGATACAGTTAACTTTTGAATACCACAGAACCCTGCCTGTAAAGTAATTTGAATCAGTTTCACAAGTAATCAAGTAAAATATTTTTTTCCTTAAATTACGAGAGAAAGAGATTGGCACCAATCAAAACATGTATTAAATTTAAAGAGAAATATCCTTGAAATAATCCTGTAGTACATAATATTGGCTACAGATAGATCCATCTCCTCACATGGTAAGATGCATACATTCATATCGTTAAAAAGGCATTTGGCTATTTGCAGGAACACCAGGTGAATATTAGGCCAAAGAAGCAAACAAGAAGAAACAAAGAAGAAAACAAATGCAATCACACTCTGCAACAGGTTATGGGTCCAGTGTCCGGATAAAGTCATACAACCAGGTGCGACCCAGGCAGAACAAAGCCTCGAATGGGAGACAGTGTGGCTGATGCGGAGATCGACATAAGGAAGGTTTCCAGTGACATCTCCTACAGACAAGTAAGATTGTTTGTATATAAAGGAGAGAAAAAATGGCCGGAAACTCAGAGCTTAAACTCTCAGTGGCCAAGCTGAACAATGACAATTATCAGTTATGGAAGTTCAAAGTGGAAATGCTATTATCCAGAGATGACTTGTGGGAGGTTACCACCACAGAGAGGCCACAGGATAATAATCAGGACTGGGACAAGAAAAACAGACAGGCACGGGCCACCGTAAGTTTACTAGTGGAGGATGATCAGCTCATACATATTTGTCATGAGGACACAGCGAAAGGCATGTGGGACGTACTGAAAATACTGCATGAAAGATCCAGTTTAAACAGCAAGCTGTTTTTGCTGCGGAAACGTTACAAAATGAGACTTGGCAGAGAACAGGATATGCAGGAGCATATAAATGCAATGCTGGAAGTGATTGTGCAACTCATGATCAATCGGGGAGAATATAACAGACAGTCACACTGCAGCCATGTTGTTATGCAGTTTGCCTGATACATATACTGCACTAATCAATGCACTGGAGACATGACCTGAGACAGATCTGACGCTAGCATTTGTAAAAACCAGGCTCATAGATGAGTATCAGAGAAGAAAGGAATTAGTGCATGACTCCACAGAAACCGACACCAGAACCACTCTTAAAGTTACAGATGCAAAGTTACATAGGAAAGAGACTAGAGTGTGTTTCAGATGCCACAAACAGGGACACATAAAGAAAGACTGTACTATATGGAAAGCAGAGCAAATGAGACAGCGTCCCTCTTATGCTAAACAAAAGGTCAAAACCATAATCAATGATCCATGGGAAGGAAACTGGAATGCCACATTTAAAACAACAGGCAACAACAAATGCCAAGACTGGTGCCTCGATTCCGGGGCAACCAGTCACATGACGAGTGATAGAAGTTTCTTCACAGAACTTAATCTGAACAACAAAGAAACTATTTATCTTGCAGATGGAAGCAAAATACATGCAGAAGGATATGGACATGGAACCCTTGTATGCCCGGATGATGGGGGACACAATTTAGCCATACCAGTGAAAGATGTGCTTTATGTTTCTAATCTACAAGGAGGACTCTTATCTGTGAAGTGTCTAACAGCCACAGGACTCCCTGTAAAATTCCAAGGTGACAAGTGTTCTATTCTAAACAGCAAACAGACAATAGCAAGTGCCAAGCTGGATGATCATCTATATCACCTCGATACAGTGAAGGAAAAGGTGAGACTATGTACACACAAGCACAATGACTGTATACATATATGGCACAGACGTCTAGGTCACAGACACCCAGAATGCATACAGGAACTACAAAGGAGGAATCTGACAAAGGATCTAACAGTATCCCCTTGTCCAGTTACTGTTAAGTGTGAATGTTGCATTAAATCCAAAGCGACAAGAGCAAAACTTCCCAAAGTCAGTCAGAAGAGAGCTTCAAGACCACTTGACTTAGTTCACAGTGACGTGTGTGGTCCCCTAAACCCACCCACACCTGGAGGCAACAGGTACATAGTGACTTTCATAGATGACTATTCAAGATACACAGTCACCTACCTAATGCAACACAAAAGTGAAGTTTTCGACAAATTAAAAGACTATATAACAAAGACCAGTAATAAGTTCCAGAGGAAGCCTCTCATACTTCGGAGGGATAATGGAGGTGAATTCACAGGAAGTAAGATACAGGGGGAGTACTTAAAACAGAATGGAATAGAACATCAACAGACAGTCCCATATACACCAGATCAAAATGGAGTAGCTGAAAGAAAGAATAGAACTCTGACTGAAATGATCAGATGTATGCTGACAGACTCTGGACTACCACAAAAATACTGGGGTGAGGCAGCCACGACAGCTACATATTTGCAGAACAGACTTCTTTCCAGAACAGTAGAGAAAACATATGAACTATGGCACAATGAGAAGCCAAGTGTAAAACACTTGAGTTTTTGGATGCAAAGCATTCATCTACATACCTGAAGAAAAATGCACCAAACTCCGGAACAGAGCGTTTGAAGGTATCTTCGTTGGATACAGTGACAATGTTAAGGGTTACAGAATCCAAAATCCCAAAAATAACAAGGTTACCATTAGCAACAGCATAACTTTTGTTGAAGATTTAAGAGACAATGTAATGACAACAGTAGAAGTGAGAATAGAAGAGAAAACTGACATTGACCAGCCCATCTCTGTAACTTCCGAACAAACAGTTGAAGTAAGTGCAGACTCAACCAGCACTGAAGAGCAGAAACAAGAAGACTCAGACACAAAAACGAGATGTTCAACAAGAGAAAACAAGGGTAAACCACCTATATGTCTCTCATACAAAGCAAGTACTGCCAGTATCAACAAACTTGCAAGCTGGGAAGACATATTTCAACTTTCAGAACAAGAAGCAAATAAATAGATAAAGGCTGCTGAGGAAGAGATGAAATCCATGCATGACACCAAAACATGGACACTTACAGAACTACCAACCGGAAGGAAAGCCATAAGCCATAAATGGACTTTTAAAGTGAAATACAATGCAGATGGCACAATGGAACGGTACAAAGCAAGACTAGTAGCCAAGGGCTATTCTCAAAAATACGGAGAGGACTATGATGAGACGTTTGCACCAGTAGTCAAGCACACTACAATACGGACTTTACTGACAATAGCCGCCATAAGGAAAATGCAAGTGAAACATTTTGATGTAAAAACTGTGTTTCTACATGGCGATTTAACAGAAGAAATTTTCATGAATCAGCCGCCAGGATTCGAAGACGAACAAAGGTCAGACCTAGTATGCAAACTTCGCAGGAGTATATGTGGTCAAAAGCAAGCAGCCAGGGCTTGGAATATAAAAATAAATGAAGTGCTTACACATCAAAACTTTCTAAGGAGTAAAGCAGACCCCTGCTTATACACAAAGAAATTGGCAAATCGATGGGTCTATATGCTCATTTATGTGGATGATATCCTGATTTGTTTTGAGCAAGAAAGGGATGAAGCAGAAATACTGGAAAAACTAAATTTGACACCAAAGATCTTGGCAACATAAAGAATTACCTCGGTATCCAGATCGAGAGAGGAAGATGGCAGCTTTCTTCTGAACCAAAGGCACAAAATACAAGAAATTATTAGTAGTAGAAAGCAACTCTCTGTTACACTGTCGTCTACTGAAGCAGAGTATGTTGCTGCAGCGCAGGCAAGCCAAGAAGTTATATGGCTGAGACAGTTATTAACAGACTTGGGTCAACCACAATTGGGACCAACAGAAATCTATGAGGACAATCAAGGATGCCTTGTACTTGCGCACATGGAAGGAGTTAATTCAAGAACCAAGCACATTGATGTGAAGTTTCACTTTCTTAGGGATCTTCAAGAGCAAAGTCTTCTTGAGTTACTTTATTGCCCAACCGAGGATATGACAGCAGATATCCTTACAAAGCCCCTGACCGCTGAAAGACATTCAAGGCTTACAAGGAAGATGGGTTTAACAGACTAAGCTTTAGCTGTTGAGAAAGGGTGTTTGAGATACAACAGCTTTCAGCTTAGCCTATTAACTGCAGTTCTCAAACAGGACACTAGATGTCGCTAATGCTCAGTGGTATGCTATGCTGTGCAGTTTTCTATGATATGCTGTATTTCCTGTGTATAGTGTTCTACTTGTTGGTTTCTTTTTCCTGTCTGTGTACTTCTTGCCAGTTATGTTCCAATAAAGAAGTCAGTTCCAGTTACTCCACAACATTTGGTCTGAATTGACTCCGCTGCACCTAGCAATCGCACTCTGCAACAAGGAGGAGCTGCCTGGAATATTTATGAGGCATCGTCCAATCCCCAGTAGTGGTCTGGCAGGGGGCAGAGCTTACCTTATAAATAGGTATGCAGGACAGCAGGACAGTTGGGTGGAAGATAGAGATACAGTGCTGAGGAGGCTGTCGGTGGCCATATAGTGTGATACCGTAAAATTAAGGATTTTTATTAAAAGAAAGACACTTACATTTAAGAAGTACCAAAGCGCTTGTATACAATAAAAAGGCGGCAGTGGAGTTCCCCCGACGCATTTCGTCTCATAGGACTTTTTATTGTATACAAGCACTTTGGTACTTCTTAAATGTAAGTGTCTTTCTTTTAATAAAAATCCTTAATTTTACGGTATCACACTATATGGCCCCTTTTTTATTCTATGTGGGGCATGTTCGAGGACATCCTTAAATTTCCACGTGGAGGAAGTACCCCGGTGAGGCACCCCCAGGACTTCTTCTCTAGTGTATCTTTGAGATCTCCTCTCCATTGCCAGTGGGCAATTCCCAGCCTGTTTGACTCATCCAGCATATGCTGTTTTGGGTCCCAACCTTTTGGTAAGCCTCCATTCATATGGGTGGTGGTATTTGCACAAGTGTGTTTTTGCACATAATCCCCGAGCAAGATTCCAGGACCGTTGACTTTCCCTCGATACGGATTTTGTGTACCATTGCCATTGGGCAATAAATGCTTATGTTGACCTATGTAGCATATGCTATTTTTAGGTCCAATATCTTCGGTACGCTTCCACTACCTTGGGAACTGCTTAATTATTATTTCAGTCATACATTCACGTGGTGATTTCCATGTTTTCACAAACAAATGGACTTTGATTTATAGAAAATGGACTTTCACTATTCTAGGATTTCTTTATGTTGATATGCACAACTGTCAATTCACGTTATAAAAGTATAGCGCCGCACTTATTTATATATTTCACACTGATGCGATGCAAGAAGCAGCGTGATTACAGTGCGGGTTCCTGCATCGCATCTCTCCAGCAGGCAGTTCACACTGTCTTCTGCAAACTGCTGCAGGTGTCATTACATTGTTAATGGCACCCCCAGATCGGTTCACAGATCACAGTGCGAACTGTGAACTCGCACAAGAATAGGATCGTGTACTGCAAAGTGCTCCGTGCTATTAATTATATATATATATATATATATATATATATATATATATATATATATATATATATACACACACACTAATAAGCTGTGATATATGAGGCTGTACTGATATGCTACACTGATGGGCAATGATAGGCTGCTCACTTTATTCTTTATTTTCCCCATTTCACTCTTCCCCAACTAAATCCGGGAATACCAGGTCCTAAGATGACAATTTTTGTATTTTAAGTACTTAATTTCTGGATGAATTTGTATTGTCTCATTGACCCCTTGTACTTTCTAAATCAGTTGAAAAACTTTTTTTATAACATTACATATGCTGACATTTTCTGTTAAAATCTAATTAAAATTATTGTAAGTAACAAAATCTCATGCCAAAATAGTATGACCATGGATTTTATGTTTAGATATCAAGCACATGCAACTTACATTATTCGATTACCACCCAATCATCAGGGTTTCCAACTACAAAACTTGGAAAATGTACTGACAAAATACACTTTTTGACATCCTCAAAATGATAACAATGTTAAAAACTAAGACAATCAATATATAAATAGAATAAACAATAACTGCAATAAGCGCAGTAAGTAAACTGCCTTGCTTTACAGTTAAGCTGAGTAAACATGGATCTAAATTCGTCCAGTTCATCAGGGATCAGCCAATTTTCAATCTGTGTGTGCCCCTCCCCTCCCTGTCCGACAACCCTGCAGCACTGATCAATGTATTTGGACAGCTCAGTTCTGCACTGTGTAGGACATAGCTGGGCAATGCAGAGGAAGAGGAGCTTCCTGCATCAGCTAAACCCTCCACAGCTCAGCATCCAAGGGGGGTGCCTCTTCTGTCTCTGCCTTTGCCCGACCCTAAACAGATGTAATTGAAGAACAGATGTAATGGGAATACTGAGGTTCTGCAATGTGAGATTCAGTTTCAGCCATCACTGATGATGGTTCTGTTAGTGCATGCTTCTATCCTCATGACTCAATCTGGGCTTCATCATTTTAAGTGCACTCTTCCCTGGGACCAACCTGGACACATGCTTGTTTGAGTAGCATTGAAACAGCAGTAGCTGACCACCTGCCCTGAATGCCATGATGTCATCATGTACTGTAAGGCTGACAGTACACTATACTATCTGATTGTATAATGACCTTATGATCTGCAATCAATAATGAAGTGCAAAGTCCTACCTGGTTTGATAGAAATTGATGAGATTGCTTAGGTTTTTCCTCAAACTACATTTTTATGGTAATCTATTGTATAGTGTATAGCCAGATGTTTCCCTATGCCCCGAGGTCAACTGATCTTGAATCGGCTGGCTTTGGAACTGCACATGTGAAGTGTTTTCTTACAAACTTTAATGGACAGGAGCAGACCACTTTTTTCACAAAAATCCCAAAACTTAACCCTGCCAGTCATGTCATACCTCCGGAATCCTACCTGGAGTACTATCCTGCATGGAGCTTACATGTTCTCCATGTATTTAAGTGGTTCTCCATTATCTGGTTTTCTTGATTTTTAACTCCCACAATTCCAAAGCACACTAACTCCAAAAATCAGCCCAATTGTACATACGAGTGTGTGAGAATTTTAGACGGTGAGCTGCTTCACTGATTGAAATTAATGGTCTAATCTACCCTGTAGTGCTGTAGAATATGTTAGTGCTAAGCAAGAAAGGGAAATAACTAGCATTTCTAGAATCAAATGCTACCTTATTTATTATTTCACTATAGTAAGACCAGTAAGTAAGATCAGATTTAACCTTTCTTTTTACAACTTCCCAAACTTTTCCAGTGCACATCTGCATCCCATTGGTGGCTGTTTAGTAACAAAAACAGTTCTTGGTAACAGTTAACTGTAAATTAGACTTAGTTTGACTTTACCATCTATGGATGATCTTGCAGGGGTTTCTGCCATCTTTATGCCTCATGGGGCCACGATCTAAGATCACTTAACCAGTTACAATGAATGTGAAAATAAGAATCACAAATAACACATTTAAAAATGTCTGTACTTCATGAGTTAAAATTGATGATGAAACCCTAAATTGATGGAGACACCTCAATATTACTAGGCAAACAGGTCAGGAGGGGGGTCCACTAGGTGAAAGTGGTGACCCTTTGTAAGTCATTGACCTACTAGACCAAAGTGAATAAACATTACAATGATGTCTACTTCCAAACCTAAGTAATGTGCTTTTACATAAATTGCATCTTGCAAAAGCTGTAAACTACCAAATATTCTGGTGCTGTACATGACACATGACCACCAGGAATAAGAACAAAGTATTACCGGTATATTTTGAGATTCTAGTATGTTTCTACAGTAACTATAGTATCTTAACAAATCACTTAAACTATGAAAAAAAAGGTATAGGTCTGTTCTATTTAGTAAACAGTAAAATCAGGACCCTGATGGTCATTAAAGAACTCAAAACTTTTATACTCTCGAAAACATAGTGTCATTTTAATTTAAACTATTTTGAAATCCACGTAATTAAATTTGCAGATCATCTTAGTAGCTCAGTAAAATAGTAGCCAGGGAGACTATTATAAAAGAACAGTGTATCGACATGAAGACTATAATCCTGTAAATGTAACTACCCTGCCTATGGGAGGTTTTAATCATTAATTTATCATTTCACATACATAAAGTAAACACCTACCATAATTAATCTGATGAATCAAATCTTGCACGACAGAAATAACAGTTAATTCACTTCAGTGATCAGTGGATCGTTTCTTCTTCTCATTCTGTGGGCTGCAAGCAGTCTGACAGTCACTTCCTATTAGCAGGAGGCAATGTTTAACCCAGCTTGGTATAATACCAAGTTACTTCCTTGCATTAGGAAACCTGCATAATATATTCTAGCGGGGGTGTGCTGGAATAATGGATGTTCTAAAGTAGGACCAAATTTAAACTCTAGTTTTGTTGAGAAAACAGTCCCTTTTAAGATGGCCATATACTAGCAAATTTTCCAAAGAGCACGTACGAATTTGTACAAAATTTCTCAGTACATAAGATGACTTGATAAATGTCACTTGGAAGTACTTAAAGGGGTTGTAAAGGTAAATTTTTTTTTTAAATAACAAACATGTTATACTTACCTTCACTGTGTAGCTCGTTCTACACAGAGTGGCCCCGAACCTGCTCTTCTGGGGTCCCTCGGCAGCTGTTTCAGCTCCTCCCCGCAAGAACTAACCACCTTAATGCGAGCTCCCTCGCATGGTGGTTAGTTCTTGCGGGCGCGCTCCCGTGATACAGCCGGCGGCTATAGCCGCTCACTGTATCACTCGGCCCCGCCCCCCAGCGCGCTGCATCATTGGATGTGATTGACAGCAGCGCGAGCCAATGGCTGCGCTGCTTCCAATCCATCCACTGTAGCCAATCAGCGGCCAGGCTGAGCGGAGGAATAGATGTCGGGAGCGAGCAGCTGACTTTCGAGGGGTCAGGTAAGTAAAACAGGGGGGCTGGGGGCGGCGGTATTGTCAGAAGTTTTTTCACCTTAATGCATAGAATGCATTAAGGTGAAAAATTTTTTACCTTTACAACCCCTTTAAAAATGTTGTTTGCTTTTAACATTCCACTATTTACCCACCTTATATAGCTATGTTGTATACCATACAAGATCTTACAAAAATTGATCAAAGAGTAGTGACTGGGACTTAGTGGAAAGAGACACCTTACCCACATCCCTATATGGATACACAATGGAGAATTTACTCTTTGTGGGACTTTAAAGGGCAGGAGTCTCAGAACAATACATCAACAAAGTATGAATAATAATTACATGTTTTATTTATCAAAAAAATAAGACATAACAATCGATAAAAGAAAAAAGAAAAGAACGGATGCCAAGATTTCAATTGATGGTGATACAACAATGTTACATGACAGTTTCATAAGGTTACACTTAACCCCACAGAGGCTGTTCTAGCAAGAGGAAAGCTGTACAGTAGAGGCCGACGCGTTTCGAGGTTTTATCAGTGTTGAGACCTCTTCTTCAGGGGCTGATAGTGAGTTATTTTATCTGTCTAAAGATATTTTGTAAACAAAAAATATATATATAAATGAAAAAAATGGAAAAATAAAAAACAGAAGTAGAGACCAAAAAGCAAAATACAAAATGAACAACACTGTATAGACCAAACATAGCACAGTATTCTATATTTACATGACATAAACATCATAGTATTATACAAAAAGAGGTTCCAACTGTGTTGTTTCTTGATCAGCATCATATAGCATCCAATTTAAAAACTTTAAAGGGATGGAGTGGTTTGCCAATAGGGTTCAAGAACTAAAGAGCCTCTGCTTTCACTGAGGGACTGAATGTGTCCCGAACCTAGGACACGACACAAAGGGCGTCCCGCCCACCAGCTAACGACACTTTAGATGTTAACAGTTAAAAGGTGTTGTTGTCCACTGAAAAAAAAGGAAATATATATAGTGGAAAAATGTGTCCCATACAAAGAAAAAGAAGGAAAATCTCCAGAGTTTCTTGCAGGAACTGAACAATAATCCCTTTAACCTCACTTTTACCATGACATTCCACGAATGGAATATCACTTTCCTGGATGTAGCCATCCATAAACAACCTGATGGTTCACTTACCAGCTCGATATATCGTAAACCGACTTCCGGCAATTCTATTTTACATGCCACCAGTTTTCATCCACAGCCGTTGATTCGATCAATTCCCTATAGCCAGTACCTACATGTCAGGCGGAACTGCACCAGCGACGAGGTCTTCAAAAGGGAGGCCGACTTGCTGATAGAGAGACTCCTGGCACGTGGGTACTCGAAAAAATGCCTGAAGAAGGCCTTCAAACGTGCCTGTTCTAAAACCAGACATTAGCTTATTTTCAAGGCAGAAGTTAAAAAGAACCAAACTAACCCAATCCGCATAGTTACAAAATTTTCCAACCAACATGCTAGGATCAAAAGCATTGTGGAACGATATTGGCACGCCCTTAAATTAGATCCCACCATTGGCCCTTATGTACAAGATAAACCATCTTTTACCTTCAGATGGGCCAGATCCATTAGGGACAATTTGGTAGCCAGTGAGTACCTAGGGGGCGGTGCGGGCAAACGAGATCCATGCAAATGCCCTGGGACATTTCGCTGTGGCGGCTGTCCTTACTGCCAATTCATGAATGTCAAGCCTAACATCAGACTACCTGACGGTCAAAAATACACACCAAAGCATTTTGCAAATTGCAAAACAATTGGGGTGGTATACCTGCTAATGTGCGATTGCGCATGTTATTATGCGTCTTTTTTTTCCATTTATATATATATATATATATATATATATTTTTTTTTTTTTTACAAAATATCTTTAGACAGATAAAGTACCTCACTATCAGCCCCTGAAGAAGAGGTCTCAACACTGATAAAACCTCAAAACGCGTCGGGCTCTACTGTACAGCTTTCCTCTTGCTGGAACTGTGGGGTTAAGTGTAACCTTATGAAACTGTCATGTACCATTGTTGTATCACCATCAATTGAAATCTTGGCATCCGTTCTTTTCTTTTTTCTTTTATCAATTGTTATGTCTTTTTTAACTTTTTGATAAATAAAACATGTAATTATTATTCATACTTCGTTGATGTATTGTTCTGAGACTCCTGCCCTTTAAAGTCCCACAAAGAGGAAATTCTCCATTGTGTTACAAAAATTGATGGTAGATTTTACCTGCACCTGTCTTGCAAATATTGATTTAAGCCATTCTAATGCCCTTGTTCAATTATTTATTATAGATGTTAAGCAGAAGGGCCTGCCTTTACTGTAATTACAGTTTAAGCCAGGTCATAGATGATGCAATCTTATTTCCTGCAACCACGGTAGCTATTATGTTTTCCCAGTGGGGGGAGCTGTCCCTGCCTGGAAAACACAGTGATTATCACTAGCAGCTATAGCCGCTGGTAATAATCACATGCTGGAAATCTTACATGCTGGTTGTATGTATGGGTACAATCAGCTTGCCCATACATGTATGCAATCTTGGCTGCTCCTTGCTGAACTGGCCGAGATTCTAACCATCTATGGTCAGCTTAAAGCATAACTCCACTTATGTTGAGAAAAAAACATTCCCTCTGGGTAATCTATGTACATTACAAGGATTTTAACAAACTTTGCTGCAGATTCCTACCTTTTATTATTCTGAAGAGATCCCTGTGTGTTTGCCTGTATCCATCTGGTAAAGTGAGTCTAATGTGAGTGGTTTCATAATTATCAATCAGCTGTGCACCTGCAGGGCACTAATGAGGAAAGATGCTGGGCCTGCATCCCTTTAGACGTGATTTCCTACTGGAAGTATCTCACCAAAAATGAAATTTTTGCTGCAAGAGATGCATGAAATCTGACTTGTATCTTAGTGTAGACTTCTGGGAAATTGGTGAGCCAATCAAACAAGCAGGAAATGATGTTTCTGGGGGGCGTTCTGCACACATTCACATTACAGAGCTGCAGATTGAAAAGGAAAGGTAATTTTTAATAACATTCAATTACAATATGACTTGTTTTGTAATTGTATTCACTATATTTTTTTTTATATTTGCTATTTTTTTCCCTATGAAAGTGGAGTTACCCTTTAACTGTTTTAAAAAAATTCCCACCATTCATTTAGATATACAAAGCCTAAGGAAAAGATGGAATTTACACAATTAGATCCAACAACATGCTTTGAAATAAAGAGATTGGTCCTTTACTTTCTCTAAATAAGATAGCAGGTTCTACAACTGACCATTACAAATTTGTCTAAAACTAAACAGATATACTGATACATGATGAAATACCAGCAACATTTTTTTCAACTTGTGGGTGCATCAGTTACCAAAGAGCACCTCCCCACACCCCCTGATCTCTCATTTTGACAGTGGGAGTGGGACCATCTCCCAGAACCTGCTGTCATAATTCATGTGGGGCTATGTGCACATGGCCGTGTCATTCATTCACAGTTTCCTGTGAATCAATGAGCAACAAGTACTGTCTGCCATTGCGGCAGATGGCTTGTAGTTCTCAATAAACTGCTGGAGTTCTGGTGAGCACTCTGGTAGTTAATTAATTCTTCCTGGAGTTAAGGAACTGTCTGCCCATATGGGAGGTACATGCAGACAGCTGACTAAGAGTCTGAAGGATCCTGACATTGCACCCGCCATCTGCTGATCGCGAGTGTAATGCTTTACAGGCTGCAGAGTAAAAAAAAAAAATAAATGCACATTTTTGTACCTGCAAAAAGATGTGCATTTATTATTTTAATTTGTTTTACAAAGGTGAACTTAGCCTTTAATCCTTTCACTGCCAGGTCCGTACAGCGTATGGACCTGCAGCACTGTTTCCAGTATGGACCTGCATTACTCCTTCTGCTATAAGCTCATAGTCACTTCAGGAACCATGAACGTATAACAGAATTGTTCAGCAGATGCCGCTAAACAAACTGATAGATTTGATCAGTGGCTGATCAGCTACTGAACAGAGCTATTTATCTAAAATGTGACCCCCCTCCCTGCTGCCTCTTCTCTGTACTGTGTCTCCCGCCACTCCACCTGCCTTTGCTGACATCTAAAATGCCCTCCCCACTCTAATTCTTCCTTACCCTATGGCTTCACCCCCCACTGCTCTGATTCACCCCCAGCACCGATACCCCCCTCGCAAATCCCGATCCTCTTGTGGCTACCCTGCAGCTGCCAGATTCCCTCGTCTGTCCGCCCACCGGCTTTGGGAGCTGCAGGGCAGCCACAGCGGGATCTGCTTGTCAAAAAAAAAACCCCTGCTGCTCTAACCTCCTCTTCAGTACCCCCACCAAACTGATGGCTTGGCCCCCCTCCCTGCAGCTGCTGGCTGGCTTTCCCTTCCCCCTTCACCCTCTGGCTGCAGCCGCTGTATGATCCCTGTAAGGATGGATAGCAGGGGGGGGGGAACGTGTTTTACCAGTCCGCTTCTTTTCCTGAAAGAACACAGTCAGCAAACAATCAGTACAGATCGCTTCTGTATTCATTAATCACTGACACGTAGTAAACTGTTCACTATGTGAACTATACAGTTTGTGAATGAAACATAGTAAACTTTTTGTACTATGTTTCATTTTATGAATGAATAGGAGTCTCTACTTGACTCAACTGTTTAGACCCCTGATGTCTCTCCAAAGCTCCCCTCAAGTTTTTTTTTAAATATTAAAAATAACATTGTACCTGTACAAAAAAAAAGTTAAAAATATATTTCTTTTTGAAAGAAAAAAATTAAAAGAAAAAATAAATAATCCAGGAAACTTCAGACATGCGTCTAAATCTCCATTGCCTCTGAAGCACGATCCACGTTCGGATCGCACCCTCGTGGATACTGACAGGAAGTGCCTCCTCGCCACCTGTTTTAACCCTATTTTGCGTTTGCGATGCTTCTCTATTGACTTGAATGTGTAGTGTTTGACGTGCGGCATCACTACAAGTTGGTTCACCTTTGCCGTGGGAGCGAAGCATTATGACCGTAGCACCCTGTCCACTGCCTATTTCAGATTAAGGAGCAAAAACGCAGCTCAACTGTGCATTTTTGCCACCCCCCAACCACAAGTCTAAACAAGGCCTAAGGCCTCATTCATGCAGAACATAGTACAGTAAGGACATTTTTGGCTGCACAGGAATGCGTGCATTCCTGTACAGGCAGTCCCATATCAATTAGGTTTCAGCAGCTGCATGGACACAGCCACTGCTCCTAACTTGACATCCATGTGGGTGCATGTCCCTGAACTCATACTGTCTGCGTTTAGGGCTATGCACCTTCACCCACATGGCTGTCAGATCTGTCCTTGCAGCTGCTGCGTCTCAACTGACAAGAATAGGACAGCCTGCATAGGGATTCACAGAACACCTGTGCATCTCCGTGCAGGTAAACATAGCCCTCCATGGGTGCACGTTTAGCATACCCCATTGAATGAGGCCTTAGTAGGAATTTAGCAGGAATTTTTTAAGATATGTTGTTTTTTTTTGCTGTGGGGGCACTCGGCAGGAAGGAGGGGCCAGGAGCGCCGACGAGGGACCCGAGGAGAGGAGGATCAGGGCTGCTCTGTGCAAAACCACTGCACAGAGCAGGTAAGTATACCTTGTTTGTTATTTTTAGAAAAATACAAGACTTTAATATCACTTTAAATGCAGAAGTGACACTACAGGTCACATGTGTTATTAAAGTATAGAGGTAATACTAAGGGTCAGTGATACTTAGGGTGACCACATTTCCAAACTGCCATTCAGGGACCCCCCCCCCCCCCCCCCCCGCGCCGCCCAAAAAGGATGGTTTTTGATACTTTTTTTTGCCAATTTTGGGGAAAAAAAAGCAAACAGTGGTAACCAGTTTAGACAGGTGGTATGCAATGTGCACCTGCCTTAACTAAGTCACTTAGTGACAACGGCGTACTTTGTACATCACTTACTCTGGCAAGTTCACTGCATCAAAGTTATGATTGAGATTGCTATAAACATAGCATAGCTGCCTGTGCATTGTTCAGTATTTTGTGATTACGCCCTGCACACAATCACTGGCTACCTAAAACAGGTCTTACATTTCAAATATGTTAGACATCTCTTAAGAAGTAGAAAAAACAAACAGAACAAGTTGCAATAAATTTAACAGATTATTTTTATTGTTTTCTCAACGAGCAAGAACATAACTAGGTATAAACTAGTAACCAGCCATATATAATAAACCACAAAATCCATTTTTTTCTTAAATAACAGATATATATATTACTATAAATATATTCTTGAAAATATAAAAATTAACAAAACAGTCAATTGGAAATATAACGTTGCTGAAATATTAATGCTGTGTCTAATTCAGCTCACATGGCAATATGACCATAATCAAATCCTTCAGACCACATGACACCAGCTGAGTACCTTTTGTTTTCAACACTGATGTCTAAAAGTGTATTTTTTGTCACTTCTTGCACATTGCAAGAGTTTTTTATTTTGTTTTACAAAGCTAAAAAAAGATTGACAACCCATGTCAAAATTGATTTTCACCTGAAGTTCAGATTTTATTAGATCAATGCTGCATCTATTTCTTGTGTCAGACCAGCACATTCCCATCATGCTGAAGACCCTTTCAACTGCTGCATTTGAGCATGGGATGCTAACAACAAATGACACCACTTTCAAGAGGTTTGGCAGTTTGTCAGGTCCAGCCTTCGTAAATATTGTTGACCATTTAACATCGGTGTTGAGATCATCATCCGCTTCAGTACCGGTAGAAACCTTTTGAAAGTGTGGACAAACGCAAGCAAATTCTTCATAAAGGTCATCTATTGAAACAGAGTCTAAATTCAGAGCTTCAACAGATGCCACCAGGTTATCAAACATAAGGTTCTCCTTCAAATTCAGACATTGAATTTTAGTCAAATAGTTTTTGTCTGAAAAATCAAACCACTGTTCTAAATACTGAACAGCTTTTTGATAAAATTTTAGGAATTCTGATTCTATTTTTTTTGCTTGCAGGTGAGGTAATTTTGTTTAAAGCTTTCCCAACTAGATATCCAAAAAAATGGTCTGTCTGTCTTTGTATTAGTTTGCCTTTGACTGATGTCATGATCTCATATACATCAACTGCAATCAAGTCATTTCGCTCCAGTTTTAATATGGCTGTCTGAAAAATAGGCAAGCAGTTGTGTAAAAACTGGAGATATAACTCAGGAACTGATGGTGGGTCCAGTTCTGTGGTCTCACTATCTTCATCCACAATAAATTGCCATATTACTTTAGGTGTTTCATCCTCACCAATACTTTGGAAGTAAGCTTTTACAGCTGGCCAATTTTTTAAAACTCTCTCGATTGCTGGATAAAGAGACAGCCATCTTGTTGGGACATGGCGAAGAAGTTCTGACCACTCAAGGTCAACAAAGTCAAACATTTCTTTTAGTGTGGCAACTCTCTTGGCTGATATTGAAAAATAATTATATAATTTCAAAATCAGACTTTCCACGTCACAATTTAAGACATCTGAAGCCTTTTTAGCTGTATTGTGAAGTATGTGAGCTGGGCAGCCAGCTGGCAATATCCGATGATTTACAGCATGAAGCTTCTGGTATACACCATTATGCTTACCAAAGTTCACACTTGCATTGTCAGCAGAATATGCAGACATCATATCCACAGATAGGCCATTTGTTTTAATTACATTTAAAATTTGCTCAGAAATTGCAGCAGCACTTTCCTCACCTTCATAAAAATCCAGCAAGCTTGTTACCACGCCTTTGGAGGGCTTAAAGTAACGCAGAACTAAGGGGAAAAGTTTGGTGTGCCCATGGTTAGATGCATCCGATCCAACACTAAAATAAGCATAGCTGTTTTTCAAATCTTTAACTACCATTTCCACACTGTAAGGAGCCAGCACATTTGTTACAATGGCTTCAGCTTTGGTACGACCACATGACATCCTAGTGGCTTTAGCAGAATCCTAAAATATAACAGGAAGTAGTTTCATGGTGCAGTCCAAAGATCTATATGAATGACTGTGGCACACGGAATGGTAAACCATTGGAAAGCATCCCACTTTGTTTTGCAGCCCGATCAGCATTTTTGTGACTTTCGCTAGATATGTGGATTTTGATATCACCTTCACCACCATGACCAATTCCAAACTCGCGCCTACACAGAGTACAATATGCTCTATGATAGTTACCGGTCACTGCTGTAATGCATGTATAAGTTGTTTTCCATGAGTCTCGAAAACGGCACAATCGCTTTATCTTCTTTGATTTAGAGGTCGAAGGCCCCTGTTCATCCCCGCTGCTATCCATCTTAGTACCAGTTGCACGATGTGTGAATGATCCTATAGTGATGATCCAAACACATTGACTGATGTATAAAATGGACAAGCCAACTTGTAATACAAAGTATTTACCAACACGCTACAGAGCTCCACAGCAATAAAACTCAGAGAGTCTACAACTAGTGTTTCACTGAAAATTAATCACATCTGATGTACTGATGGCCTCTCTCATTTCTTGAGACACTAATGGCCCATAAAGAAAATTGGGCGAACATTTTTGTCCAAGGAACGATCGTACAATTTTCTAAAAGTGTGTACACAACTTTTGACAGCCGATTCCGAACGAAAATTTCCGAAGGGAAAAACGCCAACATTTTTCTTGTATGGGAACACAATGTACCATTTTCGTATGATTTTCGTACGAGAAGTAGCAGATACGAAAGACTGAGCATGATCAGAAACAACAAATAACAAAAAAGCCTTTGTCGTATGCGATTTTTCGTGCATTATTTCTATCCTCGGTTCCGACTTGATGTGAAACATTGAGGAAAACCTGCCGATTGTTTGTCCGAATTTCTCATAGTGTGTACAGGTTAACAAACCAGATACAAATACCCCCCAAATTATTACTTTTTGGAAAGTAGACATTCCAAGGTATTTACTAAGAGGCATGGTGAGTTTTTTCAAGTTGTCATATTTTACCACAATTCTTTGCAAAATGAAGATTTTTAGTTTTCACAAAATTGTCATATTCACAGGTTATTTCTCTAACACAGCATATGCATACTTGCAACTACACCCCAAAATATATTCTGCTGCTAATAAGTGAGTTTTCAGGGATCTCCTAAAGGTAGATAGGGTAGGGGCTGATCGGATATACCGGGGCAGGGAGTTCCAGAGGATGGGAGAGGCTCTGGAGAAGTCCTGAAGGCGAGCATGGGAGGAGGTAACAAGGGAGCTAGAGAGCAGTAGGCGATATCTGCAGATGAGGTTGGTGATGTAGATGGGGGCGATGTTGTGATTGGCCTTGTATGTTGTGGTTAGCATTTAGAATTTTATACGGTGGGGTAGGGAAAGACAGTGAAGGGATTGGCAGAGAGGAGCAGCAGTCACGGATCGATTAGTGAGGTGCATTAGTCTAGCAGCAGCATTCATAATAGACTGAAGGGGGATATCCTGCGTAAGGGTAGGCCATTAAGAAGAGAGTTGCAGTTGTCGAGACGGGAAATAATCAAGGAGTGAATAAGTTGCTTTGTGGTGTCATTAGTCAAGAAGGGTCTAATTTTCGGAGGTTAAGGCGGCAGGATTTAGCCAGCGATTGGATGTGGGGGCTGAAGGAGAGATCAAAGTCAAGGATTACACTCAGCACCCTGACATGTGTGGAGGGACCAATGGTTGTACTGTTTATCTTAATGGTAAAATCATGGGGGTGGGGACCGGGAAGGAGATAATGTAACAAGCTCCGTTTTAGAAAGACTGAGTTTGAGAAAGTGGTGTGACATCCATACCGATATGTCATTCAGTAAGTTTAGGATCCATGAGGAGATCGAGGGGGTGAGTTGAGGAGTGGACAGATAGATCTGGGTGGGGGGGGAAAGCAGGATGGAGGGGGACACGGAGGAAGAACGGAGGGGGACAGCAGGACGGAGGGGGACAGCAGCAGAACGGTAGGGGACACGGAGGAAGAATCGAGGGGGAGAGCAGGACAGAGGGGGACAGCAGCAGAACGGAGGGGGACACGGAGGAAGAATGGAGGGGGAGAGCAGATTTAAATTTACAAATACCGGACTGGTGACCCCACAATATATAAATACCGGACTGGTGACCCCACAATAGGGATAAAACTTTTTCGCAGAAGAGAGTTTAATAAGACTCGTGGCCACTCATTACAATTAGAAGAAAAGAGGTTTAACCTTAAACTACGTAGAGGGTTCTTTACTGTAAGAGCGGCAAGGATGTGGAATTCCCTTCCACAGGCGATGGTCTCAGCGGGGAGCATTGATAGCTTCAAGAAACTATTAGATAATCACCTGGATGACCGCAACATACAGGGATATATAATGTAATACTGACACATAATCACACACATAGGTTGGACTTGATGGACTTGTGTCTTTTTTCAACCTCACCTACTATGTAACTTTGTAGTTAACTATGTAACTATGTAGCAGGACAGAGGGGGACAGCAACAAAACGGAGGGGGACAGCAGAATGGAGGGGGACAGCAGCAGAATGGAGGGGGACACAGAGGAAGAACGGAGGGGGACAGCAGCAGAACGGAGGGGGACACGGAGGAAGAACGGAGGGGGACACGGAGGGGGACAGCAGCAGAATGGAGGGGGACACAAAAGAAGAACGGAGGGGGACACAGAAGAAGAACGGAGGGGGACAGCAGCAGAACGGAGGGGGACACGGAGGAAGAACAGAGGGGGACACAGAGGAAGAACGGAGGGGGACACAGAGGAAGAACGGAGGGGGACACAGAGGAAGAACGGAGGGGGACACAGAGGAAGAACTGAGGGGGACACAGAGGAAGAACGGAGGGGGACACAGAGGAAGAACGGAGGGGGACACAGAAGAAGAACGGATGGGGACAGCAGCAGAACGGAGGGGGACATGGAGGAAGAACAGAGGGGGACACAGAGGAAGAACGGAGGGGGACACAGAGGAAGAACGGAGGGGGACACAGAGGAAGACCGGAGGGGGACACGGAGGAAGACCGGAGGGGGACACGGAGGAAGAACTGAGGGGGACACGGAGGAAGAAAGGAGGGGGACACGGAGGAAGAATGGAGGGGGACAGCAGCAGAATGGAGGGGGACACGGAGGAAGAACGGAGGGGGACACAGAGGAAGAACGGAGGGGGACACAGAGGAAGACCGGAGGGGGACACAGAGGAAGAACGGAGGGGGACACAGAGGAAGACCGGAGGGGGACACGGAGGAAGACCGGAGGGGGACACGGAGGAAGAACTGAGGGGGACACGGAGGAAGAAAGGAGGGGGACACGCAGGAAGAATGGGGGGGAACAGCAGCAGAATGGAGGGAGACACGGAGGAAGAACGGAGGGGGACACAGAGGAAGAACAGAGGGGGACACGGAGGAAGAACAGAGGGGGACACAAAGGAAGAACGAAGGGGGACACAGAAGAAGAACGGAGGGGGACACAGAGGAAGAACGGAGGGGGACACAGAGGAAGAACGGAGGGGGACACAGAGGAGGAACGGAGGGGGACACAGAGGAAGAATGGAGGGGGACACAGAGGAAGAACAGAGGGGGACACAGGAAGAACGGATGGGGACACGGAAGAAGAATGGAGGGGGACACGGAGGAAGAACAGAGGGGGACACGGAGAAAGAACAGAGGGGGACACGGAGGAAGAAAGGAGGGGGACATGGAGGAAGAAAGGAGGGGGACACAGAGGAAGAATGGAGGGGGACACAGAGGAAGAACGGAGGGGGACACAGAGGAAGAACGGAGGGGAACAGCAGCAGAATGGAGGGGGACACGGAGGAAGAACAGAGGGGGACACGGAGGAAGAAAGGAGGGGGACACAGAGGAAGAATGGAGGGGGACACAGAGGAAGAATGGAGGGGGACACGGAGGAAGAATGGAGGGGGACACGGAGGAAGAACAGAGGGGGACACGGAGGAAGAAAGGAGGGGGACACGGAGGAAGAAAGGAGGGGGACACGGAGGAAGAAAGGAGGGGGACACAGAGGAAGAATGGAGGGGGACACGGAGGAAGAACGGAGGGGGACACGGAGGAAGAACGGAGGGGGACACGGAGGAAGAAAGGAGGGGGACACGGAGGAAGAAAGGAGGGGGACACGGAGGAAGAATGGAGGGGGACACGGAGGAAGAACGGAGGTGGACAGCAGCAAAATGGAGGGGGACACGGAGGAAGAACAGAGGGGGACACAGAGGAAGAACGGAGGGGGACAGCAGCAGAACAGAGGGGGACATGGAGGAAAGATGGAGGGGGAGAGCAGCAGAACTGAGGGGGAGTGTGGGAGACAGCAGCAGATCTGAGGGGGGTGGGGGACAGCAGCAGAACTGAGGGGGGTGGGGGTCTGGGGACAGCAGCAGAACTGAGGGGGGTGGGGGTCTGGGGACAGCAGCAGAACTGAGGGGGGTGGGGGTCTGGGGACAGCAGCAGATTTGAGAGAGAGTGTGTGCATTGCTCACTAGATAGTGTGCTGTGGAAGTTACACTAACCTGAAGTATCTCTGGCGGGCGGACCTCGTGGGCGGGAGGGAGCCGGAGGGAGAACAACTCGGACGAGGGTTGCGCTTGCTGGCTGGCAATCAATGTGCGGCTGCTGCTGGAGTAGCTGTAGTCGGCTCGGCGCTCCGGGACTGGTGGTCACTGGCAGGCACCTTCCACACTGTCACTGACTGGGGCTGGGCAGCGCGCACAGGGCAGGCTAGTGGACTCACTGACACTGGCACTCAGGAGGGAGAACTCGGACGAGGGTTGTGCTTGCTGGCTGGCAGTGGCTGGCAATCAATGTGCGGCTGCTGCTGGAGTAGGCAGGCTAGTGGACTCACTGACACTGGCACTCAGGCTGGCAGTGGCAGCTGCTCTCTCTCTCAGGCGCGCTGCTCTGCTCAGCCGTAGGCCCGTAGCGTTTAGAGTGAGGCTAGAGTGCGCACTGCACTGACTCCACGTGCCAGGTGACGTCACTGGTTGCTAGACGCGGGGCGGGCGGCCCTAGCCTAGCAACCAGTTAAGGCACTTAAGCTAAGCTGCGCTACTTGTTGTGTGTATACTGTGTGACAAGGGTGGCAGGCAGTCAGACTCGGAGACGGAGTCGGACTGGTGCCAGCCGCCTGCGGTGTGTTTTTTTTTCATTCCGGGACACTGTATTGTCCCGGAATGAAGGTACCCGGGACACGGGACAAATATCTTAAATAAGGGACAATCCCGGGCAATCCGGGACACGTGGCCACCCTAGTGATACTAAAACACAGAGGTGACACTACTGGTGTTCCATGTAACACTATAATACAGAGGTGACACTGCAGGTCACACGTGGCACTATATTACAGAGGTGACACTACAGGACACATGTGGCACTGTAATACAGAGGTGACACTACAGGACATGTGTGGCACTATAATACAGAGGTGACACTACAGGACATGTGTGGCACTATACTGTAATACAGAGGTGACACTACAGGACACATGTGGCACTGTAATACAGAGGTGACACTACAGGTCACATGTGACACTGTAATAAAAAGGTGACAGTACAGGACACATGAGGCCCAGTAATGCAGAGGTGACACTACAGGACACATGTGGCACTGTAATACAGAAGTGACACTAGAGGTCACATGTAGCACTGTAATACAGAGGTGACACTACATGACACATGTGGCACTGTAATACAGAGGTGACACTACATGACACATGTGGCACTGTAATACAGGGGTAATACTACAGGACACTCGTTGCACTGTAATACAGAGGTGGCACTACAGGTCACACGTGGCACTGTAATACAGAGGTGACACTACAGGTCACATGTGGCACTGTAATACAGAGGTGACACTACAGTTCACATGTGGCACTGTAATACAGAGGTGACACTACAGGACACATGTGGCACTGCAATACAGAGGTGACACTACAGTTCACATGTGGCACTGTAATACAGAGGTGACACTACAGGACACATGTGGCACTGCAATACAGAGGTGACACTACAGTTCACATGTGGCACTGTAATACAGAGGTGACACTACATGACACATGTGGCACTAAAGAAGTGATTCTACTGGTCACTTTTAGAACTAAAGGCACCCATCTCATTTTGCCCATAGACATTTTCTCCAATGGTTCTACATGATAGAATAATATAACTATGACAACTGTGCCCTGCGCAAACTGTGAATGAATCTCTGTGAATGTAACAAACAAAATGCCAAAATATCTAAGATCTTCATATGAAAGTTGTCAGTAATGGTAAACTCACTGGCAGTATCTTCAAAAACACAAGTCAGTATTTATTTACATGACTATCCATGTTCCAAAGTCCAGAAACATCACAAACCACTGATAACAGCCAAGAATTCCTGGCATTAATCACTGAACCTAAGCTCTTGACTGTTATAAGAATAGTTGTGTTAAAGGTAAACCTTTTTGGTAATACAATATTTAGGCTCCTGATATATTTTTCTATGGATCATAAAGGCAAATAAAGTGATTATATTTATCAGTGGTTTCACCCAATATTCACTCATTTTTCACATGTGATTACATTAGAAAAATGAGTGAATCTTGGGAGAAAGTTGTAGGAACCTTAGGTGAGAACATTAATAAATGGACCCCTAATATTTTTTAGTGGGTAGAAAGTTACTGACAACTGTAATGTGTAGAGTGTCAGAAACCATGAACCAGACCGGGACAGAAGTACAGTAAAATCACACTTGTTTATTAATAAACATAAAAAGGTAAATAGGGTAAGCGTGGTCAAAGCATAGCCAGAGTCCAGTAACCAGATCGGGTAGTCAGCCAAGCCAGACTTCAGTAACCAGATCGGGTAATCAGCCAGGCTAGAAGACAGGGATCCAAGTAGAGGGACAGCAAGCAGGATAAGGAGCCAGAAGGGATGTCAGCAAAGCCAGTCTTGTGATGTGTACAAGGCGAAGTCAGGAATGAAGTGAGCTGGAGATCTTTAAGTAGCCTGGACTGACGAGCAGATCCACAACAGCTGGTTAACTGTGGAGAGAGATGAGAGCTGGCAATTAACCGACAGCTGAGCGGCCAGCTCAAAGAAGGAAGAGCTGAGCCAGCCCTGACAGTACCCCCCTCCTCAACGACCCCTCCCTAGGAATAATCTGCGGAGCAAACGAGTCAGGCAACATGGAAGGTTGGAAACCATAATTCACCATAAACGGAGACAATCAGGAAGCAGAATTCAAGGCACTGTTGTGAGCAAACTCTGCCCATGGTAATAGGCCTGACCAACTGTTGTGATAGTCAGAAATATAGCAACGTAGGAATTGCTCCAAGGACTGATTGGCTCGTTCTGCGGCCCCATTAGACTGTGGGTGATACGCAGAGGAGAAAGCAAGCTGAATTCCCAGCTGTGCACAAAAGGCTCGCCAGAACTGGGACACAAACTGAATACCCCTGTCTGAGACAATCACCTTGGGTAGCCCATGTAAGCGAAAGATCTCCGGTGCAAAAATGGAAGCCAGTTCCTTAGAAGTGGGCAACTTCTTAAGTGGAATACAATGACACATCTTTGAGAACCGGTCAACCACCATAAGGATAACTGTGTTGCCTTGGGAGTTGGGCCACTCCACAATGAAATCCATAGAGAGGTGGGTCCAGGGCCTATCTCCATTGGGTATGGGTTGTAGGAGGCCCACTGGAAGGTGTCGTGGAGTCTTACTCTGAGCACACACGGAACAGGCAGCTACAAAGGCGGTTACATCAGCACGTAGACTAGGCCACCAGAATTGTTTGGAAATGGCCCAAACGAGTTGATTCTTACCAGGGTGGCCAGCTGCCTTGGGAGAATGGTAAGTCTGGAGCACGGCAGTACGGAGACACTCTGGGACAAAGCAGCGGTCACAAGGTGTCTCAGGAGGAGCATTGACTTAAGCAGCAAGAATATTGTCATTTAAAGGAGAAGTAAGACTGGTGTGCACCGTAGCCAGAATACGATCAGGAGGAATCATAGGAATCAGAAACGACTCCAACTTGGAAGTATAGGAAAATTGTCGTGAGAAGGCGTCAGCCCTTACATTCCTAGTACTGGGTAAGAATGAGACAATGTAATTGAAACTTGACAAGAAAAGAGCCCATCGCGCCCTTCTGAGAGAGAGGCGTTTAGCCTCAGACAAGAATGTGAGATTCTTATGGTCAGTAAGAATGAGAACCGGCACAGTGGTATTTTCGAGGAAATGTCTCCATTCTTTCAGGGCTAAAATGATTGCTGTCACGGAACGTCGGACACTCCGATTGAGTGCTTCCGTCAGTATACCACTTCCTCCCAGTCTGGACTAAGATATCCGATATTCCAACCGCTCATAAGCACAAAACAAGGCGAGACTTGCTTAGATGCTAACATGGACTATATTTATTAGAACCAGAATACAGTCTTATATACAGTAGAAGATGAGGTTCCCCCCTCTTGATCATATTACTCTAACAATACACCTGTAACCTAATTAACCTAATTAACATGAGCTAGTTTACTAAATCATTTACCCAGACTAGATGACTCCGAGACATGACCTGTAGGACACAGACTTGTGGTCACCGAGCTTCACACAGTAGTATAAACACAATAGCAGGAGCTAATTACAATTAGCAATACAAACAACAATCTACCCCCTCCTCAGCCTAGTCATCAACAAACTATAGTAGGAGTAGACTATTCGTCTCCTAGCCAGTCCTGGAGGCCAATGTGATCAGCTCACACAATTAACATGTTGAGTTCAGAATCAAACAAACCAATAATAGTCTCTACATACATCCTGGGAGATATTGTGGACAAATATTACTGTCCCATTTTAAGTAGTCCAAGATATATTTTCTCACTCACCCTGTGCCAGGATAGCACAGGTTGACTTAGACATAAGAGGTGTATGGGGAGCTGAAACAAGGGCATCCCCTACTTTCCAAGGGATTCTGAGTTCCACGGGCCCTCCAGTCACAATTGCTAACAGCTCTCTGTCACCAATCTTGTAATTGCACTCGGCAGGTGACAATTTCTTGGAAAAGTAGCCACAAGGATGCATAGCACTCTCAGAGGTAGGACGTTGAGACAGAAGGGCGCCAACACCAGTCTCAGAAGCATCAACCTCAAGGATAAAAGGTAACGTAGGATCAAGATGTGCCAACACAGGAGCAGAAACAAAGGCAGCCTTGAGACTTTTAAAGGCCTTAATGGACTCCGGAGACCAACTCTGTGGGTTACCGTTCTCTCTGGTCATATCTGTCAGGGGCTTGACCAGAGACGAGAATTTACGAATAAACTTCCGATAATAGTTGGCAAAACCCAGGAAACGCTGCAGAGGACGTAACCCCACGGGTCGAGGCCACTGTAGGACTGCCGAAAGTTTCTCTGGGTCCATCAAAAAACCAGCAGTGGAAATGACATAGCTCAGGAATTTAACCTGTTCCCGATGGAACTCACAATTCTCCAGTTTACAATAGAGATTGTTCTCTCTTCATTTCTGAAGCACACGACAGACATCTGTGTGGTGGCTCTCCAGGGACTTGGAAAATATGAGGATATCATCGAGATAAACCACCACACATAACTGCAACAAATCTCAGAGGACATCATTAATAAATTCCTGGAAAACTGCCAGGGCAAAGGCCAAAAGGCATTACGAGATACTCATAATGGCCTGTTCTGGTATTAAGTGCAGTTTTCCACTCGTCGCCCTCCTTAATCCTTAGGAGATTGTAAGCCTCTCTCAGATCAAGCTTGGTGAAAACCGTTGCTCCCTTGAGGCGGTCAAATAACTCTGTAATCAACGGGACCGGGTAGGCATTCTTAATCATGAAACGATTGAGACCCTATAATCAATACAAGGTCTCAGTTCACCGCTCCTCTTCTTCACAAAGAAGAAACCAGCACCAGCAGGTGACGAGGATTTGCGGATGAAACCCCGAGAAAGTGCGTCTGCAACATACTCCTCCATGGCTTTATCCTCCAAGACCGACAAAGGGTAAACCCGGCCACGAGGGGAAGTGGCACCAGGTTGAAGGTCAATTGCGCAATCATACGGCTGGTGTTTAGGCAAACTACCGGCTTGACCTTTGTCAAAGACATCGCTAAAATCACGGTACTCCTCTGGCAGGGAGGAGAGTGAAGAGGTACACAGGACCTTGGCTGCCTTCCGGAAGCATGTTTCACTGCATTGTGGTGACCAGGAGAGAACCTCAGCACGGAGCCAATCAAAAGAGGGGTTGTGCCTTTGTAACCAAGGATAACCAATAACCAGCGGAAACTTAGGAGAATCACTTGGAATTGGATTATCTCATGGTGAAGAGCCCCTACGGCCATGGACAACGGAACCGTTTAATGAGTCACATGGGCAGGCTGTAGAGGTCTCCCGTAAAGAGCCTCAATGGCAAGTGGATTGTCATGCAGCTGCAGTGGAATCGAGTGCTTTGATACAAAGGCAGCATCAATGAACAGGCCTGCAGCCCTAGAGTCAATTAGAGCCTGTATCTCGATAGACGCCCAAGAAAGGGTGACCGAAACCAGGGGCTTATCCTTCTGGATAACTGGGGACGACACAACACCACCTTAGGTCTGTCCATGACAGGACCTCAAGGTTCAGGTGTTCCCAGGACGGGTTGGGCAAGACTTCAAAAAGTGACCTGCCTGGCCACAATAAAAGCACAATCTCTGCCTCCTCCTAAAGGCTCTCTCATCCACAGAGAGATGCGTGAAGCCCAAGTGCATGGGTTCATCTTCACTGACCGACTCGGTACCAGGAGGCATGGGAGGTGAGTCAATGAGGATGGCAAACGAGATCAAGCTCTCCAGCTCAGTGGTTATATCTCAAGCTGCTATCTCATCCTTGATGGAATCTGAGAGACTATGAGAAAAAGCAGCTACGAGGGCCTCATTGTTCCAAGCAACCTCTGCTGCCAGAGTACGGAACTCAATGGCGTAGCTCGCAACAGTTCTCGTACTCTGTTTGATGGACATGAGGCACTTGGTAGCAGAAACGGAGCGTGCGGGAACGTCAAATACCCCTTTAAAGGAGGCCACAAACTCAGGGTAACTCAAGACAACAGGTTTTTGCGTCTCCCATAGAGGGTTAGCCCAGGCCAAGGCTCTCTCAGAAAGCAAGGATATCACAACCCCTACTTTGCTTCTGTCTGTGGGAAATGCCTGGGGCAGCATCTCAAAGTATATCTCAACTTGGTTGAGAAACCCTCTGCATTGAACTGGATCGCCCCCAAATCGCTGGGGAAGCGGGGCGGAACCAGACATACCACTTATAGAGGTAATACTCAAGGCGGGTGCCTGCAGAGACTGGCGCAGCAGCAGGGACGACCTGCAGCTCAGATTTTACCAGAGCAGCCACAGTGGGGGATTCCAGGTGAGCCGTGCGACTCAGGAGCGTTTGTAACGCCATGGCAAACTGATCCATGCGATGATCTTGCTCATCCAATCTGGAAAACATATTACCAACAAGTGGATTGACTGTATCTTCTGAATTCATGACCTTCGCTTACTGTCAGAAACCATGAACCAGACCGAGACAGAAGTATAGTAAAATCACACTTGTTTATTAATAAAAATAAAAAGGTAAATAGAGTAAGCGTAGTCAAAGCATAGCCAGAGTCCAGTAACAGGATCAGGTAGTCAGCCAAGCCAGAGTTCAGTAACCAGATCGGGTAATCAGCCAGGCCAGAAGTCAGGGATCCAAGTAGAGGAACAGCAAGCAGGATAAGGAGCCAGAAGAGATGTCAGCAAAGCCAGTCTTTAAACAGGAACGCAGGAGATGGTTTCTTGTGATGTGACCAAGGCGAAGGCAGGAATGAAGTGAGCTGGAGATCTTTAAGTAGGCAGGACTGATGAGCAGATCCACAACAGCTGGGTAACTGTGGAGAGAAATGAGAGCTGGCAATTAGCCGACAGCTGAGTGGCCAGCTCACAGAAGGAAAGGCTGAGCCAGCACTGAAAGAGAAACTTGAAGGGAAGCAACAACAGTTCATGGTAATTTTTATCTATTTAAAGTGGTTGTAAACTCTCACATATACCCAGTGAAGTTGATTAACAGAGATGAAACACATCCTCCCACATAAGTTGCACCTGTTTACCTGCGGCCCTCTCTTCTCTGCAGCCTTCTAAAACACACAAAGCAAACGATTTTCTCAGCTCCAGAAGAAAGGGTGCATGGATCTGATGTCACACATTGCACTGCATGGGAGGAGAGCTCAGCATATTCTGAGCCCTGAGTGGAGGGAATTAACACCCCTCCCTCTACACCCACTCATAGAGAAACATGCACAGCTGAATCTGTCAATCACCTGCTGTGTACTGGAGGGGGGCAGAGCCATCCCCTTGGCTTTTGCGGTATCGAGTTAGACTGTCAGAAGTGATTAACTAGGTGCTTTGGATTGAGGCTACTACACGCTATAGAGGGATATGCTTTGTTCATTTTTAATTTCAGAAGTTTACATCCACTTTACATTTTCAAGATTATAATCTATCGTTTTCTTGTTTTTTTAATACTTGTTTAATATTTCATTAATTCCTGGTTTCCTGTAATGATAGCAATAGACATTTCTAAAGTAGAAGATGAAAACACTTTTTTTATTTTGGATTGAGATTGGGAGGCTTATACACATCTCTGTCCCATTGGATGGGTTTCTCTTCATTTCCTGTTCCATAGCTACAATAGAAATTGAGAGGAGGAAAATCTCTGGCATTCATCAGGGTGGCCAGAACACTTGTCCTCCTTGTTAAATTGCCCCTCTACTCTTGTTCTGGTGACCACTTAAAATGTAAGATTTTCTTTCACTTTTACTTTTGGTAATAAGTCACCAGGGCCTACTGTATAGGGGTTGATTTATTAGAGGCAGGGGAAATTGTACATTGCAAGGGAATTTTCCCCAGAGCTTAGTGAATGTGGTGAAGCTCTGCTGACTTCCATAATCTAATTATGTGCAGGCAAAAATGCTGTTTTTTAAATTTTCCTTGACAATACAGAAAATATATATTATGAAGCACACAAATACACTTGCATGGAGATCTGAAGTGGTGAAGATGGAAAAGAGAAAAAGTCCAAATAGCTCATAAATCCATTGGAATAGTAATCCTGCAGCTCCTCAATCACAGATCTGGGATGATCACGCTGAAACAAAACAAGAAGTAGACAAGTGCACAGGAAGGAGTTAAAAGTTGTACAATTGTATTGAAAATAAAACAATATCTCACTTACAGTGAAGTAGCCTTGTTCTTCTCAAATGACAACCACAGTCATAGTATACAGGCAGCCAGAGATATCTAGTAATAGGAGGATGGAAACTTCCTAAACTCTAATGCCGTCTACACATGGGCAGACTTTTTGACCGGACTGGTCCGACGGACCGAATCCGGCGGACGATCCGACCGTGTGTGGGCTCCATCGGACCTGCAGAGGACTTTTTCGGTCAAAAATCTGACGGACTTTTGATTTGGAACGTTTCAAATTTATCCTACGGACTCGAGTCCGGTCGAAAAATCCGCTCGTCTGTATGCTAGTCTGACGGACGAAAACCCATGCTAAGGCAGCTATTTGCTACCGGCTATCAGCTTCCTTATTTTAGTCTGGTCATACGTCATCACGTATGAATCCGTCGGACTTTGGTGTGATCGTGTGTAGGCAAGTCCGTTTGTTCAAAAGTCCGTCGGAAGTCCGTCGAAAATCCATTGGAAAGTCCGTCCGACCAGGCCGGTCGAAAAGTCCGCTCGTGTGTACGCGGCATTACTCTTTGCTTCGTTCACCAACAGTGGCGTAACCAGTAGACATGTGCACAGCGAAAAAATTTGTTCATTTTCGTTTTCGTTTCATTAGTTTATTATTTTTTTCATTCGTTATTTTCATTTCATTCGTTATGATCGTGATTCGTAAATTCGTTCATTCGTAAATGCGTTCATTCGTACATCCGTAAATTCGAACATTCGTACATTCGTTCATGCATACATACGTACATTTTTACAGTTGTACATTTGTAAATTCGTACATTCGTAAAATCGTACATTTGTAAATTAGAAAATTCGGAAATTCGAAGTTTGAAAATTCAAAAACCCGAAAGTTCAAAAATCTGAAATAGTAACTAACTATTAAATTATAGGTATTGTAATTTCCTTTCAAATTTGATTGTCAGTGAACGTAACAAATAGGAATTTATCCGAAATTAAGAATTATCCAAAACGAATGCTGCATCTAAACGAATGGAACGGAACAAATAAATAATAAATAATAAAACATTATTATTATTATTGTTATTTATTATTATTAATTCATTACGTTCCATTCCGTTTTTTCGGTTCATTCATAATTTCGGATAAATTTGTATGTGTTACGTTCACTAACAGCCAAATTTGAAAGGAAATTACAATACCTATAATTTAAAAGTTACTAGTAATTACTAATATTTAAGTTATTATTAGTTAACTATTATTTTAGATTTCCGAATCTTTGAATTTACAAATTTACGAATTCACTAATTTACTAATGTACGAATGTACGAATGTACATTCGTAAATTGCGAATGTACGAATGCCCGAATTCACGAATGTCCAATTTTATCAAATTTACGAATATTCGGGAAAAAATTGTTAAACGGGTTTTCGTTAATTCGGATATTCCCGAATTAACGAATTTGTCGAAATTCGTTAAAAAACAAATTTGGAGCGAAACGAATTGCACATGCCTAGTAACCAGCCCGCCTGAAACTTTTTAAGCAGTAAATCATGGTGCAATTGTACTTGGTATCTGCTCACATGAGCCCATTTATGCACAATCAAATTTATTAAGCACTGATGAAGGGGGAGAACGTTTTACCCCCGAAATGCACTGGCTCTATTCGGCTACAAATCAGTTTTATCATTAAATTACCTTGGACTCTTGGACATTTGTTTGCCACTCTAATTGGTTTGTATGTGTGTGGATTCTCAGCTCTGGGTCCTTTACCTTTTTCCTGAGTGCTGCAGATGATATTTTAATTATATTTTATTGTAGTTCAATTTGTGCAGGGTATGAATGTTTAAAAATGTGGGTAAAAAAAGCTTAAAAACATTAATATATTGCTTACCAGTCTATAGTTGTACTGGCTGCATTAATTTAAAGTGTAACTCTACTTTTGTTGATCAAAAAACATTCCCCTCTGGGTGATCGATGTACATTGCAGGGATTATAAAAAAAATCACACAAGCAGGAAATTATGTTTCTGGGGGTGGTCAGTACACACTCTGTGTACAGAACAACTCCAGGTAGCCATATTGCATTGCATTTACAGAAAATTACAGAGCTGCAGATTCATTTTTAAGAACAGTCAATTACAATATGACTTGTGTCGCAATTGTATACACTATATTCATTTTTCTTTATTTGCTATTTTTTTCCCCACAAAAGTGGAATTACCCTTTAAATTGTAATGCTATTTTTACTTTCATTTTCTTCTGTGATTCTGCCACTAACACCTTCATGGTCATAGGGTGACACTGCTCACTAACTGTACTGTATCTATAAAGGAGCAGTGTTGTTAACGTAAAGTGATTGTAAACGATCACCTTATAAGGCAATCCATTCAGTTTAAAATAGAAATGAAAGGCAAACATTTGTGTATAGACATGAAAAAACACTTTAAATACCTTTTTTGCCTTTTTAATAAGTGATCACATGTCCTCTGTTCTCAGCTGCATAAGAGCTGGGGGAGGAGAAGCAGCAGCACCAGTGAATGGCTGTGCAGTGGGAGCGTATCAGGACAAGTCTGATCATTGGAGGAAAGCACACTGAGTTCCCAGCATAGCTAGAGAACTGACCACGTTGTGCTCTCCTGCTTAGTGTAGTCAGTTTTTAATAGGAAAGCAAGGAGACTTGCAGGAACACCAGGGATTTCACATAAAGGAAGCAATATAAAGAGAACAGGATACCTTCTCATACAAGTATATGGTACAGCAGGCACATATCAGGAATATGAAGTGTTCGGTTAAAAAACACTTTAAGATAGGACTACAGAACACCCCCCTCCTCATCTCCAATACACAAGAAGATGGTGCTTTGTTGTTCACAAAAGATAGCTGAGAAACTGGATAGCATTGTTTGAGAATTCAGTTCAGTGTACAATATGCTAAAGGACACATGATTAGTTAACAGTGCCTTTAAAGAAACCCTGTTGCCAAATAAAGCGTTTTTAGGTAAAAGCACGGACAAAAGAAAAATGAAGTATTTTAATTTGCAGTGATTTTCTTTTCTATAATCAATTTTTTTTTATTTACATGCAATGTGCCTTTGAACTTAAAGGAAAGTAAAGGTGTTGTGTGTAGCATCCATTCAGTCTCCAGTTGTATATTTCTGATAGGAGATGAAAACGGAAAATTGTATACTCACCTTTCTGTAATTTTCCCTTTCCTGTCGCATCTTCATGGCAGCATACATTTGGGTTGTGACTCCACCCCTCACAACCTGATAGGACTGAATAGCTATAATTTGTAAGAGAGCAAAAAGGAAAATTTCCCCACATTGGGGTTTTTAGGCAGCACAATAACAGATGTAGTCAATGTTGTATGAAAAAGTATAACAATTTTATTGGATAATATACCATCAGAGTTAAAAACAATGAGCTCCAGTGGGAATTATTTAAAAAAAAAAATTATTATTGGCTGAACATACATAAGCAGACATTTGTTCATAACAATACTTTATATCATGAACATTAAACCTGATGCGTTTCAACCCCTAAGCTTGGGGTCTTCTGCAGAGGATCAGTCTGCTGGGGAGGACACGAAAATAGAATTGATATACACATATAAGTTCCATTCGTATAAATATAATATAAACTACATTGATTATGTTATACATCAATACAGTATAGTTACCAAATGAATGTATGTCCAACGAAAAACATAGATTCCCACATGGAGATCCCTTTAAAAGATATATTGCTTTGCCCTCTTCCCCAGGGGAGGATTCCAATCTCCTCTACCACCGTCACAGCCCAGACCAGGATAGTGAGAAGCAACGTGGCTTACGAGAGGTCACACTTTTAAAAGTGTGACCTCTCGTAAGTGTGACTTTTAAAAGTGTGACCTCTCGTAAGCCACGTTGCTTCTCACTATCCTGGTCTGTTACGGCGGTAGAGGAGATTGGAATCCTCCCCTGGGGAAGAGGGCAAAGCAATATATCTTTTAAAGGGATCTCCATGTGGGAATCTATGTTTTCCGTTGGACATACATTCATTTGGTAACTATACTGTATTGATGTATCACATAATCAATGTAGTTTATATTATATTTATACGAATGGAACTTACATGTGTATATCAATTCTATTTTCGTGTCCTCCCCAGCAGACTGATCCTCTGAAGAAGACCCCAAGCTTAGGGGTTGAAACGCGTCAGGTTTAATGTTCATGATATAAAGTATTGTTATGAACAAATGTCTGCTTATCTATGTTCAGCCAATAATATATATATATATTTTTTTTAATAATTCCCACTGGAGCTCATTGTTTTTAACTCTGATGGTATATTATCCAATAAAATTGTTATACTTTTTCATACAGCATTGACTACATCTGTTATTGTGCTGCCTAAAAACCCCAATGTGGGGAAATTTTCCTTTTTGTTCCAATTTTTAAGGGGTGAGCAGCAACTTTCTTTTCTTCTCTCTAGTGTCCCCTCCATTTTTTGAAATAATTTGTAAGAGAGGACCCATCTCAGCATTCTCTGTATCTATCACCTTAGAAGGGTGGGCATCTGTATACTGCCATGAAAATGTGACAGGAAAGGAAATTTCAGAAAGGTGAGTATACAATTTTCCGTTTCCCTGTCGCATCATGGCAGCATACATTTGGGAAATAACTCGCCAAATGGGTGGGTTCAAGAAGAATTTTAATCTTATTTAACAAGCAATTGAGGCATTGGCTTTAATGATTGACCTCCCGAATTAATAAATCCCACAAGAAAATGGCTCCGGTAGGGAAGAAAGGTTTGTGAGATAGTGCTTGCAATACAATTGATAGATCCCATGCTGGGAAAGGTTTCCTGGGAGGTCTTATTTTTACTCCTTTACTCCTGTCATGGCCGATAGTGTGAGACCTGAACTTTTAAGGTATTTGAGCCTAGGCCTTTTTCCAGACCATACTGCAGGAACGCGAGGATTTGTGGCACCTCTAGTGATGATGTGTCCCAACATTGTTGTTAGAATGAGATGAGTTTTTTCCAGATTCTCTTGTAGGTGTCGTTGGTAGTGGCCTTTCTGGTTTGGAGTAGAGTTTCTACCACTCTTTGAGAACAACCCTGATCTAGGAACCTAGACCTTTCAGCCTCCATGCCGTCAGATGTAGTTTCTCTGGCGACGGGTGAAGAAATTGGCCCTGGAAGAGTAAATCTGATGTTACTGGAAGAGGCAGTGGATTCTCTGTGTTTATCTGCATGAGCGCTGTGAACCATGGCCTCCTTGACCAGAAGGGAATCATTGCTATCACTGCTGATGTTGATCTTTTGAGTCGGAACAGGAGCCTCGCTATCAGAGGAGTTGGAGGGAATATGTAGCCTAACTGGAAGTTCCATGGATGCTGCAGGCAGTCTATCCCTTGCGCCGATGTGTAAGCAGCCCTCGAAAGGTATCTCCGGCATTTTGTTCTCTGGGGTTGCTGCCAGGTCTATGTCCGGAATACCCCAGGTCTGGGTTATGAGAGAGAGAAGGCTCAGAGACCACCCATTGTTGGATAGGAAATTTCTGCTTAGGTCGTCGGCTAGATGATTCTGTGCACTGGGGACGTACACCGCCCTCAGATCCATTAGGTTCATTTTTGCCCATTCGAGGATGGAGCGAACTTCTTCCATAAGAGAACGACTCCTGGTGCCCCCCTGTCTGTTAATGTAAGTTACTGCCACTTTATTGTCCATACGTAGTTACACCCCCTTGCCTCTCAAGAGGGGACTGAATGCTAAGAGGGCTTGAAAGGCAGCTCTCAATTCCAGTATGTTTGAAACAATCTCCCGGGTTTGGAACGGCCAGAGACCATGGACTGCCTGGTCCGGAAAGTGGGTTCCCCATCCCTCCCTTCTGGCATCTGAAGTGACCACTTCTTGTTGAGGGGGAACTACATTCTTGAACCTCTTGAGGTTGTGTATATGGGTCCACTACCATATGGACTGTTTGACTTTATTGGAAATAAAGATTGGTTGAGACATCAACACTCCATCCCGCTGCCTCAGAAATTAATTCTGAAATGGCCTTGTGTGCCACTGGGCCCACTGAACCATTGGTATGGTTGCTGACATCGAGCCTAGGGCGCTGAGGCATGCTGTGGTTGGAATCAATATTGCTGCCAGTAATCTTTTCATTTTCTGAATTAGGAGAGTTGTCTTCTCTTGGGGAAGTTGTACTCTGTTTAATCGATTGTCTAGCTCTACTCCCAGGAAGATCATCTTCTGCATTGGTTGAAGGTTGCTCTTTTCCCAATTTATCAACCAGCCAAAACTTTGTAGTGTGGCGGCAATCGGTGTTTCCTGATGGAAAATGAGAGATGCCCGATAGTCTGATAGGATGAGGATGTCATCCAGGTAATGATGGACTCTTAGACCCTTCTCCCTCAGGGAGGCTATCACCGGTAACAGGACCTTTGTGAAAGTCCTGGGGACTGTGGAAACTCCAAAGGGTAGACTCTGTAACTGAAAGTGTTGATGTTTTACAGGGAATCTAAGGAATCTTTGGAACTTAACGTGTATGGGGACATGAAGATATGCGTCTGATAAATCGATGGATAGCATCCAGTCTTCCAGATTTATCGCGCGAAGGAGTGATTGAAGACTTTCCATTTTGAAAGACTCGACCATGATTTTCTTCTTGAGATTCTTTAGGTCTAATACTGGGCGCAGGTCTCCCATCTTTTTCTTTACTAGAAATAGTGGAGAGTAGAAGCCTTTCCCTCTGTGGTACAATGGATGGAACTTCTACTATCGCCCGTTTCTGCAGCAAGTCCTGAATGTACTTGGCTAAGAGAATTCTCTTTTCTCGCGGTGCTAGAAGCCTGGTTGCATAAAACTGGTCCTTGGGAATTCAGTTTTTGAATTTCCACCTGTGACCAAACTGGACGGTGGCCATCATCCAGGGGTCTCTTATGTTCTCCGCCCAAGCCTTCATGAACTTCCTGAGCCTGGCTCCTACCACTGCAGGCTGGACAGATGCGCCATCAAAAATACTTTTGCAGTTCCCCTGTGGGGAAGGATTTAGTTTTTTGGATTGTTAAGAAGGAGGTCTGGAGATTCCTCCTGTTTCTCCTAAATTCCTTTCCAGGTCTGTATGACTTGGCCTCTCTATACCTTTCTGGGAGATTACGCTTGAATTGTTTTGGGGTCTGTTGTTTGGGTCTCCTGTCTGAGGAAATGAAACCTGATTTTACCCCGGTGACTTTGGATATGGCTGTGTCTAGCTTTTCTCCAAAAAGGTTTGTTCCGTCATATGGAATCTTATACCAGTTAGTTTTTGAAGTGGTATCAGCTGTCCAGGGTTTAAGCCATAGGGCTCTTCTGGTGATCACGGAGGCCAGCATTGCCCTTGAGGAGGATCTGATTGTGTCCACCAAAGCCTCTGCAATGAAGTCCCCTGTGAGACTAAGTTCCTGACGAGCCGTGATCAGTCTCTCCTGTTCTGCTCCCTCCAGAATCAGCTTCTCAACGTTAGACGTCCAGCTGGAGATGGCTCTTCCTACAGCTGTTAAGCGATGGCTGGCCTACAAGCTCCGTCTACTACCGCATAGGCTCTCATTAAAGTGGATATTCCACCCAGAAATGGAACTTTCACTTTTTGGATTCCTCCCCCCCTCCGGTGTCACAATTGGCACCTTTCAGGGGGGAGGAGGGAGCAGATACCTGTCTAATACAGGTATTTGCTCCCACTTCCTGGCATAGATCACCGCAGTGATTGCAGTGACCTACGCCACTTCCGCCGCCTACGCCGTCCTCCCCCGCTGTATTCTGTGAGACACAGAATACAGCAGGGACCTGTGAGAATGCGCAGCGCGGCTCGCGCATGCGCAGTAGGGAACCAGGAAGTGAAGCCGCACAGCTTCACTTCCTTATTCCCTTACCGAGGATGGCGGCGGCAGCAGCCGAGAGCCGAAGGACGGATCGGCTTCGGCTGCCAACACCACGGGCTCCTTGGACAGGTAAGTGTCCATATATTAAAAGTCAGCAGCTGCAGTATTTGTAGCTGCTGGCTTTTAATATTTTTTTTTCAGCAAACCTCCGCTTTAAGTCAAGGTCGATTTTCCCTTCTAATACATCTCTGAATTTCACTGCATCCTTGAGAGGTAGTGTTACATGCCTGGCCAAACACAAATTAATGATGTATCTACCACTGGAGTTGACACTAACAGATTTACTTTTAGTGGGTAGAATTTTGTCAGTCTGTTGTTGAGACTTTTTTTCTCCGGCTTTTGCCACTCATCTTTGATCAGTTCCTCCAACTCATCAATGAATGGGAATGATTCCAGATCCTTCTTTAGATTTGGAAAATATTTTTTGGTTGTCCGTGGGGCTTCTTCAGGATCCTCCCATCCGATTGCTTCCTTCACGGACTTAACAAATGGCTCTATCAGGGTAAAGTCGAATCCTGTTGAGGTCTCCAACTCTTCACTGTCAGATGAGCTATCTGCTGTTTTTGATGTGCTGGGTGTACCCGTTGAGGAAGTCTGAGCAGGCTTATCTGATTCAGGTGTTGATATTTGTTGGATCGATTCTCTTACCGATTCTCTAATGATGTAAGTCACCTCTCTGGCATCCGTCTCTTTTTATCTAGTAGCTTCATCGAAGCACGGATGACAGGCCAATTGTCTGGAAGAGCTATGGCGCCAAAGACCCAGCAAGCGTTTGCGGTTGGGCGGGAGTGATGGCTGGCCGAAGAAGTTCTGTGGGAAGAAGACTCTCTGTGGTATGAGTGACTGTGTTGAGAGGATGACTTTGAGCGAATTCGTCTGTGACCTGAGCGGCTTCTCTGAGTTGAGCGTCTTCTTCGGTGCCCTGAGCGGCTCCTTCGGTTATCTGAGCGACTGCCTCAGTGTCCTGAGCTGCTTCTTCTGCGTCTTGAGTCCGACAATCTTATGGACCTGATAGGAATGTCCAAAAAGGCAGGTGAGGACAAAAGGGAGAATGCTGAGGTGGGTCCTCTCTTACAATTTATAGCTATTGAGTCCTATCAGGTTTTGAGGGGCAGAGTCACAACCCAAATGTATGCTGCCATGATGCAACAGGAAAACACGTTTCTGCTTTTATATAATGATATGCTGCTTCTGTGACAGTTTTCTTTCTTCATTTCTATAAATATGTCATAAGAGAATAATCGAAAAAATAAAAATAAACATTGGTTTCCCGTTATTATTTTTTATAAAGCCTACCTTCTAGAGAAGAGGTGGAGATCTTCCTGAACAACATGGAAAAGATCAAAGATCACTGGGGTTCACGCCTTTAAGGGCCCATTTATAGGCAGCTACCTGCGTTTTTCCTCATGGATAAATGCAGGTAACTATAATGACACACAGAAAACAATAGTTTTTTAAATGTAATGTTCACAACAAAAAGCGGTGTTTCTCTGTGTTCCAAAAATGTGTGATATTATGCAACGTCACTGGATGGCCCTAAATGTCACCACACAGAAAACGCAATGCACCTTGCTGCTGTGCGGTGACACGAAATAAGTGTCAGTTTGTGCAGTGACACAAGTTGACACAAAAAAACAAAACAAATGGCAGTCAGTAGGGCAGTGGATGGTATCAGTCAATAGTGCGGAGAACAGTTTCAGGAGGGCAGAAGACAGTGTCAGGAGGGCAGAGGATGGTGTCAGGAGGGCAGAGGACAGTGTCAGGAGGGCAGAGGATGGTGTCAGTAGGGAAGAGGACAGTGTCAGGAGGGCAGAGGATGGTGTCAGTAGGGCAGAGGATAGTGTCAGTAGGGCACAGGGCAGTGTCAGGAGGGTAGAGGATGATGTCAGGAGGGCAAAGGATAGTGTCATTAGGGCAGTGGATGGTGTCAGTCAGTAGGGCAAAAAATTAGGTCAGTAGGGCAGAGGACAGTCTCAGTAGGGCAGCGGACGGTGTTAGGAGGGCAGAGGATGCTGTCAGTAGGGCAGAGGACAGTGTCAGGAGGGCAGAGTATAGTGTCAGGAGGTCAGGTGGGCAGAGGACAGTGCCAGTAGGGCAGAGGATAGTGTCAGGAGGGCAGAGGACAGTGTCAGGAGGGCAGAGGACAGTGTCAGGAGGGCAGAGGATGGTGTCAGTAGGGCAGAGGACAATGTTAGGAGGGCAGAGGACATTGTCAGGAGGAGAGAGGATGGTGTCAGGAGGGCAGAGGACAGTGTCAGGAGGGCAGAGGACGGTGTCAGGAGGGCAGCGGATGGTGTCAGTAGGGCAGAGGATAGTGTCAGGAGGGCACAGGACAGTGTCAGGAGGGTAGAGGATGATGTCAGGAGGGCAGTGGATCGTGTCATTAGGGTAGTGGATGGTGTCAGTCAGTATCGCAAAAGATGAAGTCAGTAGGGCAGAGGACAGTGTCAGGAGGACAGTGGACAGTGTCAGTAGGGCAGTGGACAGTGTCAGTAGGGCAGCAGACGGTGTTATGAGGGCAGAGGATGGTGTCAGTAGGGCAGAGGACAGTGTCAGGAGGGTAGAGGATGGTGTCAGGAGGGCAGAGGATAGTGCCATTAGGGCAGTGGATGGTGTCAGTCAGTAGAACAAAAGATGATGTCAGTAGGGCAGAGTACAGTGTCAGTAGGAAAGTGGACAGTGTCAGTAGGGCAGTGGCCAGTGTCAGGAGGGCAGAGGATGGTGTCATGTAGGGCAGAGGACAGTGTCAGGAGAGCAGAGGGTGGTGTCAGGAGGGCAGAGGATAGTGTCATTAGGGCAGTGGATGGTGTCAGTCAGTAGAACAAAAGATGATGTCAGTAGGGCAGAGTACAGTGTCAGTAGGAAAGTGGACAGTGTCAGTAGAGCAGTGGACAGTGTCAGGAGGGCAGAGGATGGTGTCATGTAGGGCAGCGGACAGTGTCAGGAGAGCAGAGGGTGGTGTCAGGACGGCAGAGGATAGTGTCATTAGGGCAGTGGATGGTGTCAGTCAGTAGGGCAAAGGATGATGTCAGTAGGGCGGAGGACGGGGACAGAAGGGCAGTGGACAATGTCCGTAGACCAGTGGACAGTGTCAGTAGGGCAGAGGACAGTGTCAGAAGGGCAGAGGATGGTGTGAGTAGGACAGAGGACAGCATCAGTAGGGCAGAGGACGGTGTCAGGAGGGCAGAGGATGGTGTCAGGAGGGCAGAGGATAGTGTCATTAGGGCAGTGCATGGTGTGAGTCAGTAGGGCAGAGGATAATGTCAGTAGAGTGGAGGATGGTGTCAGTAGGGCAGAGATTTGTGGGTACAAGGGGTTAGAGCACAGCAGAAACTTCACTCACATGCAGAGCAGAGAAACAGCGGCGACACTTTTCTGTTCTTCTGGCACACTGATCACCACCAGTTCTACTCTCTTGGCCATCCCTCTCTCATGCATACCATGTCAGTGCATGTGGGGATGGCCTTTTATGTGTATAATTTTTATTTTTTACTGTGTGATAAATAAAATATACTGCCCTGTACTCACTTGTCCAGATTCACTCTTGTAGTCAGGTGCTGGACTACAACAACATGGAGAAGGAGACATTGGGGTTGATTTACTAAAGGCAAATCCACTTTGCACTACAAGTGCACTGCAAGTGCACTTGGAAGTGCAGTCGCTGTAGATCTGAAGGGAAGATCTGAAATGAGGGGAAGCTCTGCTAATCATCCAATCATGTACAAGCAAAAATGCAGTTTTTTATTTTCCTTGCATGTCCCCCTCAAATCTACAGCGTCCGCACTTCCAAGTGTAGTGAAAAGTGGATTTGCCTTTAGTAAATAAACCCCCTTGTGTCATAGTAGTTAAAAATATATAGTGGTCTAGCTGTGGTTGTAGAGTCTGAGCTAGTGTCTGTCCTTTACATTTAAAAGGCTGGTGGCTCTGTAGTTGACTCATTGTACTATATATTTTTATTCCTTAGGTATTGTGGAATACTAATATAGATGGGTCAGGTTTGATATTTGGATAGGAAGTATATAGCTGTAAAAATCATTGGGCTCTTATACATATAAACTGTCAGCATATGGTGTCTTCTCACTCAATAGGGCCTTAGAAACCATTATAAGTTATTTGACCACATATTGCTAATGTCTGGGATTGATTTGTTACAGGAGTTAAATAACTTCACTTTGTAATGTCCTTTTGTACTTAATTTGATATTTACGATAAAACCAAGGTATTTTATATACCCAATTATGTGTAAGGCAAATGAAGAAAAGAAATAAAGGATTTTTGTTTACATCAAATGGTTGAAGTGAATGCAGCCTTATCTTAAAGAGGAAATAAAGTAAATTACCGCGCTGTGATAATAAGACTAAAAATAATACACCCCAAAAACAAAAAGCTGCTGCTAAAGTGAGATACACACAACAAATAATAAACAATAGAAAGCAGCGCTAATCCCCCAAATTAGATTAAATGCAGTGAGTAATCAAGAATTAGTGTACAATTAATAGAACACTCAATAAATCAATATGGTCAGAAAAGAACTGAAAAGTCCGTCTTCTTAATCAACAGTGAAGGAAAAACGGCATATGTCAAAAATGGTGACACAAAGTTCATATCGTGCATAGAGAAGAACAGGATGGATGGCCCACGGTAAGTACTTCAACCTTCACCACACCACCAGTGCTAGGAAAAATGCTCGCTTACCAGATGGCAAGCAAGAAAAGCTTGCGGCCTATACCCGGCCAGGGCCTTTATCCAATAGGGACACAAGAGATCTCCAGAGGAACCCGTCTGGGGGGTCAAAATGGATTCGCCAAACTTGTCAGCCAAGGACCGTGACCAGGTAGGATACCGTGATATTCAGACGTTCTGGTAAAAGACAAAAGAATTGTAGGGGATGTTGTGCCTCTCCTCCGTGATCTGGGTGTGCTTCGGAATACAGCAAAAGGGAGCAGCAGTATGATAACTGGCCGGGTATAGGCCGCAAGCTTTTCTTGCTTGCCATCTGGTAAGTACTTATCGTGGGCCATCCATCTTGTTCTTCTCTATGCACGATATGAACTTTGTGTCACCATTTTTGACATATGCTGTTTTTCCTTCACTGTTGATTAAGAAGACGGACTTTTCAGTTCTTTTCTGACCATATTGATTTATTGAGTGTTCTATTAATTGTACACTAATTCTTGATTACTCACTGCATTTAATCTAATTTGGGGGATTAGCGCTACTTTCTATTGTTTATTATCTTAAAGAGGAGTTCCACCCAGGGGGGCCGTCAAAAAAAAAATTAAAAGTCAGCAGCTACAAATACTGCAGCTGCTGACTTTTAATTGGACACTCACCTGTCCCTGGGTCCAGCGATGCGGGGGATCGAAGCCTCGCTCGTCCCCCCCCCCTCCGCTCGTCGGCGCCGGCATTTCAACTGTGGGCGCCGGGCTGTGGCTTCACAGCCTGGCACCCACTGCGCATGCGCGAGCGGCGCCGCGCGCCGTGATTGGCCGCTCAATCACCTGGGACCTGTAATGGGTCCCAGATGATTGACAGGAGGGAGGGAGCAGAGCTGAGCCCTTCCTGTGCCGAGGGGGAAGTGATGTCACCAGCCCAGGCAAAGGAACAGGCAGACTACGAGGGACCACCTAGCAACAGGCATTTAGAGGTAAGTGAAAAAAAAAAAATATCCCAATTTTTTTTGTTTTGTTTTTTAGAATTTTTCCAGGTTTTTTGTTTTTTTGGGTGGAACCCCACTTTAAACTAATCTTAAACTCTCTATTATGCCCTGTACACATGGTTGGACATTGATCGGAAATTCCGACAACAAAATCCATGGATTTTTTCTGACGGATGTTGGCTCAAACTTGTCTTGCATACACACGGTCACACAAAGTTGTCGGAAAATCCGATCATTCTGAACGCGGTGACGCAAAACACGTACGCTGGGACTATAAACGGGGCAGTAGCCAATGGCTTTCATCTCTTAATTTATTCTGAGAATGCGTGGCACTTTGTGTGTCAGATTTGTGTACACACGATCGGAATTTCCGACAATGGATTTTGTTGTCGGAAAATTTTATAGCAAACTTTGTGTGTCGGAAATTCCTATGGAAAATGTGTGATGGAGCTTACACACGGTCGGATATTCCAACAACTAGGTCCTATCACACATTTTCCATCGGAAAATCCTATCGTGTGTACAGGGCAATAAAGTGGTTGCAAACCCTTAATTTTATCCAGTGAAGTGACTGGCTTCAGGTGATACACAGAGATGAAACGAATCCTCCTAAGTTGCATCTGTCTATTAGCATCCGTCTCTTCTGTACATTATTTCAAAGTACTGAATTTATAAAGCTTGTCAGAGTTCAGAAAAAAACAAGGGGGGGGGGGGGCTGAAAATACATGCTGCAGAGCTCAGTGAGGAGAGCTCTGAGAACCGATTGGGCGAGTAGGGGGTGGTTAGAAACTTTCTCATCTGATTTGAGGTCTGAAGGGCACTGGGCTACATTTAGCCTAAGTTCACACTGAATGTGGTTTTAAAATTGTGCGAGTTAGGCTGAACTCGCACAATTTCAAACCGGCATTTCAGTCTGACTTCTGGGGTGATCGAAGAGACATCTGTGTGGGTTCATGCACAGATGTCTATTGAAATCGCCCCCGAAGTCGCCAAAAGTAGTGCAGGAACTATCCGATTTAGCATGTGATTTGACATGTTAAATCGCATGTCAAATTTAAATGTGAACGTGGGCTTAAGCTGAGCACCTGAGCACTAATTGGCTGCCTGCAGCCCATGAGCCACACGTTTGGTGCCAGAGGTCCATACAGTCACATACAGTCGCTGTGCACGCTAACGCTGGCTAACCACTAAATGGAACAAAGTTGCATGAATAACAATAGAAAAATAAAAAGGCAAAAGGCATGAAGCCATGATATGTCAAATTTACTTTTAATTAGCTTGATCTCAGTCTCTAATTTCTAACTACAATAAAGTTTAGTTCGTAAAGAGCAGAGGGGCAGATTTACTAAAACTGGAGCACTCAGAATCTGGTACAGCTGTGCATGGTAGCCAATCAGCTTCTAACTTCAGCTTGTTCAACTTCAGCTTTGACTAAAAAACGTGGAAGCTGATTGGTTTCTGTGCAGAGCTGCACCAGATTTTGCTCTCTCCAACTTTCGTGAATCTCCCCCATAGTTTTTAAACGATAATACTGATTTGGGAGCCAAAAAAACAAAAAGTTACCACATATCTGATCATTTAAATACATGTCTCAGATAAGTTAAGTAAAAGCCTCAGGTCCTCATTATAAATACTCCCATTGAGAGACCTGTTCAAATGTTTATTTAAAATCGGGTTTAGCTTGTTCCTTTATATAAGCCCGCTAGAACAATGCGCATATAGCTATTATGTGTGATCCTTTTGTCAGATAAGGAAATCAGCGGTAAATGATAAACCCAACCCCTTTCCCCGCTTACAGGCCAGCCTGTATCCTCCTCTATTCCTTTCAATCAGCCGGGTGCAAAGGCCCTGGAGTCTGCTCTTGCTCCACTCTAGTCCACCGTCCAAATAGGGAGCCTCACACCCATAGGTGTGCGCAGTCTATTGCATTAGGGTGTGCACCCCAAATCTCAAACACACACTATCGATCACTCACGATGTTCACTCAGAAAGAGAAGGGTCAGTAAATTACATGTTTACCGGCCCCTTCCCCCACACATTCTAAAACATCTCCGCAGCAACAGTCAGCAGGAGAGGAGGGAAGCCAGCAGCACTGCGGGGGAGGGAAAGGGGGGAGCCAGGGCAGTAGGGGGAATTTGTGCTGCACAGTGTGATTAGGGTGTGCCTGGGCACACCTGGCACACCCTGTGCGCACGCCTATGCTCACACCAATGACATTAAACTCCAGCCAATACCACAGTTTACTGCAATGACCGTACACCGCTCACTCCTATCCAAAGCCATGTCCCCATTATGTTTCACCCACAGCAGAGGTTAATCATGTGCATGATGATTAAGCCTTGGTGTGGATGAAACATAATGGGGGCATGGCTTTGGGTGGTAATGAGATGCTGGATTTGAATGCCTCCTTTGTGCGGCCCCTATTTGGATGGTAGACAACAGTGGTAAATGATGACATGGACAATAGCATGGCAATGAAGAGATTGCTCGTATTCTAATAGGCCAGTCTGTTTAGAAAGTGGAAGCTCAGCATCACATGTTTGCATTAGGGATGAGCTGAACACCCCCTGGTTCGGTTCGCATTAGAACATGCGAACAGGCAAAAAATTTGTTCGAACACGCGAACGCCGTTAAAGTCTATGGGACACGAACATGAATAATCAAAAGTGCTCATTTTAAAGGCTTATATGTAAGTTATTGTCATAAAAAGTGTTTGGGGACCCGGGTTCTGCCCCAGGGGACATGTATCAATGCAAAAAGAAGTTTTAAAAACTGACGTTTTTTCGGGAGCAGTGATTTTAATAATGCTTAAAGTGAAACAACAAAAGTGTAATATTTCTTTAAATTTCGTACCTGGGGTTGTCTATAGTACCCCGCCCCCTCTGACAACACGGGAAAGCCACAGGGAAGTCCCGTAAATTCCCTGTGCGTCAAAGGAATATTACACTTTTATTGTTTCACTTTAAGCATTATTAAAATCACTGCTCCCGAAAAAACGGCTGTTTTTAAAACTTCTTTTTGCATTGATACATGTCCCCTGGGGCAGGACTCAGGTCCCCAAACACTTTTTATGACAATGCCATGCATATAAGCCTTTAAAATTAGCACTTTTGATTTTTCCCATAGGCTTAAAGGGTGTTCCGCGGCTTTCGAATTTGCCGCGAACACCCCAAATTGTTCACTGTTCAGCGAACTGGCGAACAGCCAATGATCGAGTTGAACATGAGTTTGACTCGAACTCGAAGCTCATCCCTAGTGGACATTAGCTAGGATAGTTTGCATCCATATGTCCATATGCAGCTTACCAGGGGTGGCCCATCTATTAACCACTTAAGCCCCGGATCATTTGGCTGGCAAAAGACCAGAGCACTTTTTGCGATTGGGCACTGCGTTAACTGACAATTGCGCGGTCGTGCGACGTGGCTCCCAAACAAAATTGACGTCCTTTTTTTCCCCACAAATACAGCTTTCTTTTGGTGGTATTTGATCACCTCTGCGGTTTTTATTTTTTGCGCTATAAACAAAAAAATAGCGACAATTTTGAAAAAAACACATTATTTTTTACTTTTTGCTATAATAACTATCCCCAAAAATATATAAAAAACATTTTTTTCCTCAGTTTAGGCCGATACGTATTCTTCTAATCAATCAAAAATGCAATAAGCGTATATTGATTGGTTTGCGCAAAAGTTATAGCGTGTACAAAATAGGGGATAATTTTATGGCATTTTTATTAATAATTTTTTTGTTTTACTAGTAATGGCAGCGATCAGCGATTTTTATCGCAACATTATAGTGGACAGATTGAACACTTTTGGCGCTATTTTGGGACCGTTCACATTTATACAGCCATCAGTGCGATTAAAAATGCATTGATTACTGTGTAAATGTGACTGGCAATCTGGCAATGAAGGGGTTAACCACTAGGGGACGCTGTAGGGGTTAAGTGTGTCCTAGGGAGTGATTCGAACGTTGGGGGGAGGGGCTATGTGTGACACGACACTGATCACCGCTCCCGATTACAGGGAGCTGTGATCGGTGTCAGTGTCAGTGTCACTAGGCAGAATGGGGAAATGCTTGTTTACATCATAATTTCCCCATTCTTCCTCTCTCTGTGAGACGATCGCGGGTAACCTCGCGGACATCGAGTCCGTGGGACCCGCGATCACGCGCGCCTGCACCCACATTGACATGAATGCAGACTCACCATCAGTGCAGTGCAGCCTGATTCATGTCCATCTGCAGCCTCGGGGAGACAGGGAGGGGGCGGGACGAGCGCCGACAGACATACAGGAGAAACTCCTGTTTTCTCGGCGGCCTCTTTAATCAAAAGTCCTGCCTCCTGTGATGGACAGAACAGTTGTTCAATGGCAACGCAGGAGACGGGACTTCCTTTTACACACGACGCCGTGTAAACAGGAAATACTCCTGTATCCTGTACGGCGCTCGTCCCATTCCCTCCAAGGCATTTATATCTTTTGTGGCCCCCGGTGCTCGGGGATTCGTTGGGGGCCACAAAAGATATATATTTCAAAATTACCAGGCGGGCCGTCCGAAACTGGAACGCGGACCGCGATTGGCCCGCGGGCCGGACTTTGGACATGCCTGCCATATACACAATCCTTCACCCACAGTTGATCCAGTGGAAGGCGAAAAACCCCAGCAAAGCATGATCCAATTTGCTACAGCAGGGAAATAAATTCCTTCCTGATCCCCCGAGAGGCAATCGGATTTTCCCTGGATCAACTTTACCTATAAATGTTAGTACCCAGTTATATTGTGTACATTTAGGAAAGAAGCCAGGCCTTTTTTAAAGCAATCTACTTCTACTGAGCCTGCCAGAACCACCTCTGGAGGGAGTCTATTCCACATTTTCACAGCTCTTACTGTGAAGAAACAGTTCTGTATTTGGAGATTACTTTTTTTTCCCTCTAGACATAAAGAGTGCCCCCTTGTCCTCTGTGATGACCTTAATCACTTCCGGGCCGCCCGTTGTCGTTATTACTTTGGTGTTGAATACTGTTGTTATGGCAGCAGAGAGCTGCCATAACCCCAGTATTTTTAAAAATGGCGGGCGGTTCGCTTTCAGATAAAAGTGGTCTCTGCGGTGATTTGCCACTTTTATCGGTGGCGGGAGAGGTGCCCACCCCCCTCCCGCCGCATCCCAGTCATCTCTGCTGGTTACCGGAGCCGTCGGTAGCGGCGGAGATGATCTGATGCTTTCCCCTCAGAGGCGTGAAGTCGAGTGAGGGACTGATGGCCCCCACCCAACTCCATACCATTGGATGACGGAAGCGACGTTAAACCTCACTTCCAACCAATGGTCTTAAAGGGGACATTTTTTTATTGAATAAAAATACTTTTTTTTTTTTTTATTGCATTTAAGTGTAAATGTGAGATCTGAGGTCTTTTTGACCCCAGATCTACATTAAAGAGGTCCTGTCATGCGTCTTTTCTATTACAAGGGATGCTTACATTTCTTGTAATAGGAATAAAAGTGATACAATTTTTTTTTTTAAAGGGACAGTGTAAAAGTAAAAAATAAAAAGTAAAATATAAAATAATTTAAAGTGTCCCGTCCCTCCGTGCATATGTAAATGGTGTTCAAACCACACATGTGAGGTATCACCGCGATCGTTAGAGTAAGAGCAATAATTCTAGCAAAAGGCCTCCTCTGTAACTCATAACTGGCAACCTGTAGAAAATTTTAAACTTTGCCTATAGAGATTTTTAAGTGTCAAAGTTTGTCGCCATTCCACGAGCAGGTGCAATTTTGAAGCATGACATGTTGGGCATCAATTTACTCGGCGTAACATTATCATTCACAATATAAAAAAAATTGGGCTAACTTTACTGTATTCCTATTTTTTTATTCAAAAAGGTGTAATTTTTCCCAAAAATTGCGTTTGTGAGACCACTGCACAAATACGGTGTGACGTAAAGTATTGCAACGACTGCCATTTTATTCTCTAGGGCAGTGGTTCTCAACTCCTGTCCTCAGGACCCACTAAAAATCCAGGTTTGGAAGATAACTGAAATACATCACATGCAGGCCCGGACTGGGACAAAAAATAGGCCCGGGCATTTTGGAATGAGCAGCCCAGGACATGTTAACCGGCCCCTTCCCCACTATCCACCCTGATGGCTCCCCGGAAGAGGGGGGGGCCCTGGAGAGGTGCGGGGGCGAGGGGGACTGGGAAAGAGCACGGGGGGGCAGAGAGCACAGGGAAGAACCTTGTGAACATGGGGTGGGGTGAGAGCACAGGGGGGGTGGAGAGCATTGTGGGGGAGGTGGAGAGCATGGGGGGCAAAAAGCACAGGGGAGAGGCAGAGAACACAGGGAGGAAGAGGAGAGCACAAGGGGGCTGGAGAGAATAGGAGGGTTGGAGAGCACAGGGGTTGGGGGTTGGAGAGCACAGGGGGAAGCAAAAACACGGGTTGGGGCGGAGAGCTCAGGGAGGGCAGCAGAGCATGGAGGGCAGAGAGCACACGGGGAGGCAGAGAACATTAGGGGGGGCTAGAGAGCACTGGGGGGGCTGGAGAGCACTGGAGGAGAGGCAGAGGGCACAGGGGGGCAGTGGAGAGCATGGGGGAGGTGGAGAGCACAGGGGGAGGCAGAGATCACTGGGGGGGCTGGAGAGCACTGGGTGATGGTGGAAAGCACTGGGGGAGAGGCGGAGGGCACAGAGGGGCAGCAGAGAGCATGGAGGAGGTGGAGAGCACAGGGGGGCTAGAGAGCACTGGGGGGGCTGCAGAGCACTGGGGGAGAGGCGAAGGGCACAGGGGGCAGCGGAGAGCACAGGGGGGAGGTGGAGAGCACAGGGGGGAGGTGGAGAGCACATGGGGGAGGTGGAGTGCACAGGGGGGCTGGAGAGCACTAGGTGAGAGGCAGAGGGCATGGGGGAGGTGCAGAGCACAGGAAGGAGGTGGAGAGCACAGGGGGGTGGAGAGCACAGGGGGGGTGGGGAGCACAGGGGGGAGGTAGAGAGCACAGGGGGAGGTGGAGAGCACGGGGGGCTGGAAAGCACTGGGGAGAGGCGGAGGGTACAGGGGGCAGTGGTGAGCATGGGGGAAGGTGGAGAGCACAGGGGGGAGGTGGAGAGCACGGAGGGAGGTGGAAAGCCCGGGGGGGGGGGCTGGAGAGTATGGGGGGCAGGAGGAGGGCACAGGGGGGCAGCAGAGAGCATGGGGGAGGTGAAGAGCATAGGGGGGAGGTGGAGAGCACAGGGGGGCTGGAGAGCACTGGAGGGCTGAAGAGCACAAGGGGAGAGGTGGAGGGCACAGGGGGGCAGCGGTGAGCATGGGGGAGGTAGAGAGCACACGGGGGAGGTAGAGAGCACAGGGGGAGGTTGAATGCACTGGAGGAGCTGGAGAGCACAGGGGGGCTGGAGAGCACTGTGGGAGAGGCGGAGGGCACAGGGGGGCAGCGGAGAGCATGGGGGGAGGTGGAGAGCATAGGGGAGAGGTGGAGAGCATTGGGGGGCTGGAGAGCACCGGGGAAAAGGCAGAGTGCCCAGGGGGTGGTGGAGAGCACAGGGGGGAGGTGGAGAGCACAGGGGGAGGTAAAGAGCACAGGGGGAGGTGGAGAGCACAGGGAGGCTGGAGAGCACTGGGGGAGAGTCGGAGGGCACAGGGGGGCAGTGATGAGCATGGGGAGCTGGAGAGCACTGGGGGAGAGGAGGAGGGCACGGGGGCAGCGTAGAGCATGGGGGAGAGGCGGAAGGAACAGGGTGGCAGCATAGAGCATGGGGGGAGTTGGAGAGCACAGGGGGCAGGTGGAGAGCACAGGGGGGCTGGAGAGCACTGGGGGGGAGGTGGAGGGCACAGGGGGGAAGTGGAGAGCATGGGGGGAGGTGGAGAGTACAGGGGTGAGCAGAGAGCACTGGAGGGGCTGGAGAGCACTGGGGGGGCTGGAGAGGACAGTGAGGGGGCAGGAGAGCACAGGGAGGGAGGCTGGAGAGCACTGGGGGGGCTAGAGAGCACAGAGAGGGAGGCTGGAGAGCACTGGGGGGGCAGCAGGATAGGAGGAGCAGTGGGGGTGGCTGCATATAGAAGAATCATTCTCTCCATCCTCCTCCCGCAGTCTCTGAAAGCCTGCGAGAGGGAGAGGAGCAGAAGCAGGCATTCAGAGACTGCGGGAGGAGGATGGAGAGAATGATTCTTCTATATGCAGCCACCCCCACCACTCCTCCTATCCAGGTTACAGGGGGCCACACTCACGTTCTCTCTGATCCGGCTCCATGGTGTCTGCAGCAGGTGTCTCCTCTAGCTCCTCCCCCTTCGTGGTCACGCCCCCTGGCACAGACGGCTGAACTACACTGGCGGCCGTCGAGAGACCAAAGGTGTCTTCCTCTAGCTCCTCCCCCTTCAAGATTCCGATGGCTGAGCTGAACTGTCAGCCGGGCGGCTGCGGAGAGGCTGGGTGAGCAGAGCGGGCTCAGAGAGCAGCGCAGCTGCCTTGGGCCCCGCAAGGACATGCGGCCCGACCAATTGCTTATCAGTGATTGCAGTATTGCAGAAGCGGTGCCTGGTCACCCTATTCTACGCCACTCCTGGGGCATGATGGGACTGTGATGTCATAAGGGGCAGGGTCACCGGGTGACATCACCCGGTGACCATGTCCCATGCGTATATAAGTCGTTGCGCACCTCGTACACGGCATTACAGCGGGAGAGAGCATCGTGTCAACATCGGAAGAAGAGAAGAGGGAAGAAGAGAAGAGGGAAGACCGGGCCATTGCTAGCAAAAGAGCGGCAAAAGAGCAGAAGATAGCGGAGGTGCCCGGAAGAAAAACTGTCATGTACCTGACGGTAGAGCCTGATATGCAGAGGACGGCCTCGTTAACACCTCTGACTCAAGGCCCCCCAATAGAGCAGACAGGAGGCACGGGAGTGCAGAGTCTCATGAGTGCCTGATGGGTTGCAGACCGTGGGACTGGAAGCAGCTGCGGGTGAAATGGTAGTTTAGCGGCATTCTCCAGATAGTAGAGAAGGCAGGTACAGGCAGGCCAGGTCATACACTTGCGGGCACATCAGGAGCAGGTGCGGAGGCAAAAGGGTAGTCGGGATATAGGTTAAGTCGGTGATGGGCTGGCAGCGAAGTAGTCAAGGGAGCAGGCAGGTGCGGTGGTTAAACAAGCTGGGTCAGATGCAGGCAGCAAACAGGAGCGTCAGAGGCAAGCCGGGTCAGATAACAGGTACAGGTATCAGATACAGGCAAACAGGAACACACAGGAACACTGTAGAATGGACAGCACCAGATCTGGGCACTGGCTGAGTTTAAATAGCCTGTTGGGCGCCAAAAGCTGTCACAGGGTGTGCACGCGTGCATTAGCGCGCGCTGGCACACTGGCATTCTGACTGAGGAACAGACTGTCTTGGATCCTCTTCTTGAATGCTGGCATGCCCTTCTTGACAATGTGCACGCGAATGCACTGGAGGTGTTCTGACAGGGGCTATGACCACAGGTCGTCTTCTTCGCCCGCCATCTTGAGTACTGGCTAGCCTTTGCTGACATTGCCCCCCCTAACAGGCAGCCTTCAGATGCCCAATCTGGCCACCTTGTCAGGATAAACACTCTTGAAGTTTCGGACAAGTTCTTGGGCATGAATATTGGCTTCTGGTTTCCACGAGTTGTCCTCTGGGCCGTATCCCCTCCACTTAATCAGGTATTGAACTTGATTCCTCCTTCTCCTGCAATCTAAGATCGCCTCCACTTCGAATTCCTCTTCCCTGTCCACCACCACAGGTTTGGGTAGGCCTGTATTTCGATCTGGAAAAGGGTTAGGGACAGCGGGCTTCAGCAAGGCTATGAAAACACAGGATGGATCCTGAAAGTATCTGGTAATTCAAGTTCATAAGCAACATTGTTAATCCGCCTCTTTACAGGCAAAGGTCCTACAAATTTGGGACCTAATTTCCTCGAAAGACAGGCTAGCTTCAGGTTCGTTGTAGCCAACCAGACTTGGTCCCCCGGGTTTAGGTTCATCTCCCCTCTTCTCTTCTTGTTGAAGATCTCTTTGTTGTAAGCTTGAGTTTTAGCCATCGTCTCCTGTGACAGTTTGTTGTTGGAGTTAAAGAAATCCCTGTAGTTCGCGAAGAAAGGAGATTGTTTCATGGCTGAGTGAGTAGAATTATTGTAGGAAAACTCGGCTAAGGGAAGTAGGGACACCCAGTCATCTTATGAAAAGGAAGAAAAGCAGCGTAGATATTGTTCAAGTGTTTGGTTAGTCCTTTCTGTCTATATGCAAAAATGTGTGGAAAATACCGCCTCTGCCTCACATTGCTCTGCGCCTAGGACTACTCCTGAAATCAAATGTAGTAAACTGAAACAGCTACTTAAATAATAAACATATATGCATAAGCAATAAAGTATAAATCAATGGTGCCAAGTCTCTGATTCCTTATTGCAGCAGCGCTATGTGCCAGATGTCAAGACACATATAAGTAAGACCAATGGTTAAAGAAGATTGTTAGGAAAGTTCAAAAAGAGATTGTAGTCTGTGGATATGAAGAGTTTCTTTCACCAAGAGTAATCACCGCAGGAGGGGGTGGACCCCAAGGGAGATTGCACTCACCACAATTCCAGCAAACACAAGTCTTTATGCTGTTATCTTTGATAGCTTTCCATCTTCTCTATCCAACCACCAGATGTCGTTAACACTCTCAATTAATGTTGTGTCATATAAGGGGAGAAAATAACATGCCCATATAGCGTAATATTGCTAAAGAAAGTTTATTGACATGAAAGAATAACTCCCCCCTTATAAACTGCGTACCAGATAAAATAAACAGTAAAGGATTTGTAAAGTGCACTGTGCCTGAATTCACGTATCCCGGGAGGTGTTTCCAGAGCGCTCGCTGTATACAGCTGATCTCACTTGCTTCCTGGTTCCTTCCGGTGCGTGGAACGCACACGTCACTTCCGGTGGATTACGATTCTGACGCGTTTCGTCACTTCTGGACGCCCTCAGATGATGTCCGGAAGTGACGAAACGCGTCAGAGTCGTAATCCACCGGAGGTGACGTGTGCGTTCCATGCACCGGAAGGAACCAGGAAGCGAGTGAGATCAGCTGTATACAGCGAGCGCTCTGGAAATACCTCCCGGGATACGTGAATTCAGGCACAGTGCACTTTACAAATGCTTTACTGTTTATTTTATCTGGTACGCAGTTTATAAGGGGGGAGTTATTCTTTCACGTCAATAAACTTTCTTTAGCAATATTACGCTATATGGGCATGTTATTTTCTCCCCTTATATGACACAACATTAATCGAGAGTGTTAGCGACATCTGGTGGTTGGATAGAGAAGATGGAAAGCTATCAAAGATAACAGCATAAAGGCTTGTGTTTGCTGGAATTGTGGTGAGTGCAATCTCACTGGGGGACACCCCCTCACGCGGTGATTACTCTTGGTGAAAGAAACTCTTCATATCCACAGATTACAATCTCTTTTTGAACTTTCCTAATAATCTTCTTTAACCATTGGTCTTACTTATATGTGTCTTGACATCTGGTACATAGCGCTGCTGCAATAAGGAATCAGAGACTTGGCACCATTGATTTATACTTTATTGCTTATGCATAGTCCTTTCTGTCTGTTCCTTTTTTGCGAGTGATAGGCTGAAGAAAATGAAAGTTCAATCCCAAGAGATTCGCATAAGGATCTTCAGAATCTGGAGGTGAACTGGACCCCTCTGTCAGAGATGATATTTGCCGGAACCCCATGGAGTCTTATAACTTCTCTGATGAAAATCTGTGCAGTCTCTTGTGCAGAAGGAGTACCCTTCATGGGAATGAAGTGGGCCATCTTGCATAATCAGTCGACGATCACAAAAATAGTACTAAAGCCCTCGGATGGGGGCAGTTCCACAATAAAGTCAATTGAGATCATTCTCCAAGGTCTATTCGGGACGGGTAACGGTTTCAAAGGACCCCAAGCCCTGGACTTGCTGCTCTTGTTGCAGATACAAGTAGTACAATATTCTACGTATTTCCTACAGTCCTTCGCCACCCCAGGCCACCAAAATGTTCGCTGCACAAGGAGGTCTTGCTGATGCCAAAGTGCCCTGCAAGCACGTGATCATGGCACATACCCAAAGTGGCCGTTCGCAGATCCTCCGGCACAAAGATCTTATCCTAGTACAAGAGTAGCCCTTCCTTTGCCCGTAAGTTGGTCCCGGGTGGTGCGTAACTCCCCACTGAGGCTTGCTTGATCCGGGTCATTAAGTCCCCTTGTAGAAGAAGGAAATTCCCAGAAGACAGGATCGTATCCGGAGGGGAGACTTCTTGAGATTTGCTGAACATGCGTGATAGTCCGTCTGGCTTTATGTTCTTAGATCCTGGTCTGTATGTCAAATGAAAAGCGAATCTAGAAAAGAAAAGCGCCCACCTGGCCTGCCGGGGTCTCAACCCCTTTGCCGTCCTTAGGTATTCTAGATTCTTGTGGTCTGTATAAATTAAGATTGGATACGCAGACCCCTCAAGAAGGTACCTCCATTCTTCTAGAGCTGCTTTGAATGCTAGAAGTTCGCGATCCCCGACGTCATAGTTCTTCTCCGCGTTTGACAGTTTACGAGAAAAGAATGCAACAGAGTGCAACAGAGCCTTGGGACCCTGCATTTGGGACAGGATAGCTCCAACTGCTGTTTCCGAGGCGTTCACTTCTAAAACATAGGGTAGGGCCGAGTCGGGGTGCTTCAGAACAGGTGCGGAAGTAAACAACTTCTTTAGCGCCTCAAAGGCAGCCTGAGCCTCTGGGGACCAACGGAATATGGAACATTGTTTGGTGAGTTGTGTGATGGGGGCAATGATCGCTGAAAACCCCAGAATGAATTTCCGGTAAAAGTTTGCAAAACCTGTGAAGCATTGAATGCCCTTGTTGTCACCAGGAGCTGGCCAGTCCAAGATAGCTGTGACCTTCTGGGGATCCATCTTGATACCCTCAGTGGATATGTTCAGACCCAGGAATTGCATATTCTGGCGCTCAAACTCGCACTTCTCGGGTTTGGCGTATAATCCATGTTGTCGAAGGCGAGTTAATACACTTTTGACATGTTTGCGGTGGTTGTCTAGGGAGGAAGAAAAGATTAGTATATCATCAAGGTATACAATAACAAACAAGTCCAGGAAGTCTCGGAAAACGTCATTAATAAAGTGCTGGAAAGTGGCGGGAGAGTTCCAAAGGGCATTACGAAATGCCCAAATCGTGTGCGGAAGGCAGTCTTCCATTCATCGCCTTCTCGAATGCGCACCAAATTATAGGCGCCACGAAGGTCCAGTTTTGTAAATATGGTGGCGGAGCCAAGTCTTTGAAAAAGTTTGGTTACTAATGAAAGTGGATAACGGTTCTTAACTGTAACTTTGTTGAGCTCACGGTAGTCCACACAAGGTCATAAAGAATGGTCTTTCTTCTCAACAAAGAAAATTCCTGCCCCAGCTGGAGATGTGGAAGGGCAGATGAACCCTTTCTTAAGATTGTGATTGATGTAGTCTTTTAGAGCTGCCAGCCAGTGCCGGACTGGCCGACCGGGATACCGGGAAATCCCCCGGTGGGCCGGCTGTCTGGCTGCCCCTGGTGCCGCTGTGAGGGCAGCGGCGCCTGAAAGAAACATGGCCGCGGGGCCGCCAGGCTTACATGCAACTGCGCATGCGCCAGCACTACTGTCGAAAGTGTGTAGGGCTTTCCCGAGCTAGCCGTGCTCGGGAAAGTCCGTACACACTCGGCAATTCTCGGAAGTGCGGGCGCATGCGCAGTGACGATGGCGCCGATCGGCGCCATTTTTAAAAGTACCGCCGTGAGTACTCGTCTGCTCGCCTCTTCTTCGGCTGGTGGCCTCTTCCTCCCGCCCCCCCTGCAGCCTCTGACCTCCTGCCCCCCCTGCAGCCTCTGACCTCCTGCCCCCACTGCAGCCTCTGACCTCCTGCCCCCACTGCAGCCTCTGACCTCCTGCCCCCACTGCAGCCTCTGACCTCCTGCAGCCTCTGACCTCCTGACCCCCTGCAGCCTCTGACCTCCTGCCCCCACTGCAGCCTCTGACCTCCTGCCCCCACTGCAGCCTCTGACCTCCTGCCCCCACTGCAGCCTCTGACCTCCTGCCCCCCCTGCAGCCTCTGACCTCCTGCCCCCACTGCAGCCTCTGACCTCCTGCCCCCACTGCAGCCTCTGACCTCCTGCCCCCACTGCAGCCTCTGACCTCCTGCCCCCACTGCAGCCTCTGACCTCCTGCCCCCACTGCAGCCTCTGACCTCCTGCCCCCACTGCAGCCTCTGACCTCCTGCCCCCCCTGCAGCCTCTGACCTCCTGCCCCCACTGCAGCCTCTGACCTCCTGCAGCCTCTGACCTCCTGCCCCCCCTGCAGCCTCTGACCTCCTGCCCCCACTGCAGCCTCTGACCTCCTGCCCCCACTGCAGCCTCTGACCTCCTGCCCCCACTGCAGCCTCTGACCTCCTGCCCCCACTGCAGCCTCTGACCTCCTGCCCCCCCTGCAGCCTCTGACCTCCTGCCCCCACTGCAGCCTCTGACCTCCTGCCCCCACTGCAGCCTCTGACCTCCTGCCCCCCCCGCAGCCTCTGACCACCTGCCCCCCCCACAGCCTCTGACCTCCTGTCCCCCCCCGCAGCCTCTGACCTCCTGTCCCCCCCCTGCAGCCTCTGACCTCCTGTCCCCCCCCTGCAGCCTCTGACCTCCTGTCCCCCCCCCTGCAGCCTCTGACCTCCTGTCCTCCCCCTGCAGCCTCTGACCTCCTGCCCCCCCCCTGCAGCCTCTGACCTCCTGCCCCCCCCCTGCAGCCTCTGACCTCCTGTCCCCCCCCTGCAGCCTCTGACCTCCTGTCCCCCCCCTGCAGCCTCTGACCTCCTGTCCCCCCCCTGCAGCCTCTGACCTCCTGTCCCCCCCTGCAGCCTCCGACCTCCTGCCCCCCCCTGCAGCCTCCGACCTCCTGCCCCCCCCTGCAGCCTCCGACCTCCTGCCACCCCCTGCAGCCTCCGACCTCCTGTCCCCCCCCTGCAGCCTCCGACCTCCTGTCCCCCCCCTGCAGCCTCCGACCTCCTGTCCCCCCCCTGCAGCCTCCGACCTCCTGTCCCCCCCCTGCAGCCTCCGACCTCCTGTCCCCCCCCTGCAGCCTCCGACCTCCTGTCCCCCCCCCTGCAGCCTCCGACCTCCTGTCCCCCCCCCTGCAGCCTCCGACCTCCTGTCCCCCCCCTGCAGCCTCCGACCTCCTGTCCCCCCCCTGCAGCCTCTGACCTCCTGTCCCCCCCTGCAGCCTCTGACCTCCTGTCCCCCCCTGCAGCCTCTGACCTCCTGTCCCCCCCCTGCAGCCTCTGACCTCCTGTCCCCCCCCTGCAGCCTCTGACCTCCTGTCCCCCCCCTGCAGCCTCTGACCTCCTGTCTCCCCCCGCAGCCTCTGACCTCCTGTCCCCCCCGCAGCCTCTGACCTCCTGTCCCCCCCCGCAGCCTCTGACCTCCTGTCCCCCCCCGCAGCCTCTGACCTCCTGTCCCCCCCCGCAGCCTCTGACCTCCTGTCACCCCCCCTCCGCAGCCTCTGACCTCCCCTGTACCATCGGCAGCCTCTGACCTCCCCTGTACCATCGGCAGCCTCTGACCTCCCCTGTACCATCGGCAGCCTCTGACCTCCCCTGTACCATCGGCAGCCTCTGACCTCCCCTGTACCATCGGCAGCCTCTGACCTCCTGTCCCCCCCCCTGCAGCCTCTGACCTCCTGTCCCCCCCCCTGCAGCCTCTGACCTCCTGTCCCCCCCCCTGCAGCCTCTGACCTCCTATCCCCCCCCCTGCAGCCTCTGACCTCCTGTCCCCCCCCCTGCAGCCTCTGACCTCCTGTCCCCCACCCTGCAGCCTCTGACCTCCCCTGTACCATCGGCAGCCTCTGACCTCCTGTCCCCCCCCCTGCAGCCTCTGACCTCCTGTCCCCCACCCTGCAGCCTCTGACCTCCTGTCCCCCACCCTGCAGCCTCTGACCTCCCCTGTACCATCGGCAGCCTCTGACCTCCTGTCCCCCCCCCCTGCAGCCTGTGACCTCCCCTGTACCATCGGCAGCCTCTGACCATCTATTGTCTTATATCACGTCTGCAGTCTGGAGTGGAGTCAACAGTGGGAGTGCCTCAGGGATAGGGGTCATGGGAGAAGTCAGACGTGTATGGACTGTGGAGAGGAAACTATGGGATAAAACCAGAGCCACCGAGCTGGAGCCGACTGACTGAGCCCTGCAAGGTGCACCTGAGAGGAGGTCAGTGACAGCGCCGCCAGGCCTACCTGAGAGGGGGGGGGGGTCAATGCAATATTGTAAGGGGGCACTGATAAAAAGGTTTACCCCTTATATCAGTAAACCCCCTTACTTTAGTGTTTTCTTTCTGCAGAAGGTGGTCTCTGGTCACCAGAGTCCTCCCCACATTCCCAGAGTTCCCCTTTACATCATAGTCTGCAGGATTCCACCTTACAGTGCAAGTGAGAACTCTGATGTAAAGAGGAATGCAGAGGACTCTGATATAAGTGGGGTCTCTGGTCACCAGTGCCCCCCTTTTATATCAGAGTTCCCGCTTAGATCATGATCTGCAATGTTCCCCTTTATATCAGAGTTCCCTTGCACTGTAAAGGGGAATCCTCCTGATATATGGGGGAACTCTGTGTTGGGTTATATTAATCTGACTTTCATGTAAATGGAGAAATATGGTGTTTGACTTTTGTTTAACTTAACACATTGCTAATAGCAGTTTATAGCTTAAATATTGATATTTGCACTGAAAACTGCCATTTACGGCACCTTTTTTTTTGCAGTGTCAATAAAAAATGTGCCATTAAATGCCATGATTTTTGCCTTGAAAAAAATTGCTGCTGTTTGTAAATTCCATGTCTCTCTTATCTATATATAATACACTCTTCAAATGTGCTTTAAAATGCATGGTTTTCCCTTTTGTGAACAAGAAAATAACGACGTTATGCGGTTGGGCTGGTATAATAATGCTATGGGGCTGGTATAATAATGCTATGGGGCTGGTATAATAATGCTATGGGGCTGGTATGAAATTATTTCCAGGGCTGGTTTTTATTCCCAGTCCGGCCCTGCTGCCAGCTCACCTTCGGATAGGGGGAAGATTCTCCCGAAAGGGACTTCGACTACGGGAAGTAGCTCTATAGGACAGTCGTAAGATCGATGAAGGGGAAGGCTCTCTGCCCCTTTCTTGCTAAATACATCTAAAAGGTCATGGTAGGCTGTTGGCATGAGCTGACTGGTCTCAGAGTCCATGTCAAGGCATAGCAGAGCGGGTACACCACAGGGGGTCTGTAAGCAGTACTGGATGCAGTAAGGGGAGACTGGAACGGTAGTTCAGCGGGATTCTCCAGATAGTAGAGAAGGCAAGTACAGGCAGGCTGGGTCATACACTGGCGGGCATGTCAGGAGCAGGTACGGAGGCAAAAGGGTAACCGGGATACAGGCCGGGTCGGTGATGGGCTGGCGGCTCAAGTAGTAGACTATTCAAGTGGTCGAGGGAGCAGGCAGGTTCAGTGGTCAAACAAGCCGGGTCAGATGCAGGCAGTAAACAGGAGCGTCAGAGGTAAGCCGGGTCAGATAACAGGTACAGGTATCAGATACAGGCAAACAGGAACACACAGGAACACTGTAGAACGGACAGCACGGGGTCTGGGCACTGGCTGAGTTTAAATAGCCTGTTGGGCGCCAAAAGCTGTTACAGGGTGCACGCGCGTGCGCCGGCGCGCATGTGCATGTGTTCGTGTTAGCACGTGCAAAGGCGCGCGCCGGCGCACTGGCATTCTGACTAAGGAAACAGACTGTTTTGGATATTCATCTTGAGTGCTGACATGCCCTTCTTGACAATGCGCGCATGTGCGCACATATGCGCGCACGGGCGCACGCAAATGCACCGGAGGTGTTCTGACAGGGGCTGAGGTCACAGATCGTCTTCTTCGGCCGCCATCTTGAGTACTGGCTAGCCTTTCCTGACAAGAACCAGAGACCGGGAGAAGAGGCCAGAGAGCGGGAGAAGAGGCCGGAGAGAGCAGAGGAGTCAGGAGAGACCCCTGAAGTCGGAAGAGACCCCCGGAGCTCCCTTATAAATTACTTTAAAAACCTGTCTAGTGTGTTTTTTTATTGGCACTTTTTTCCCCCCAGGTGAATGGGTAGGGGTACGATGTACCCCCATACTCATTCACATAGGGTGGGGGGCCGGGACCTGGGGGCCCCCTTATTAAAGGGGGCTCCTGGATTCCGATAAGCCCCCCGCCCGCAGACCCCGACAACCAACGCCCAGGGTTGTCAGGAAGAGGCCCTTGTCCTCATCAACATGGGGACAAGGTGCTTTGGGGTGGGGGGGCACAGGGCGCCCCTCTTCCCCAAAGCAACCACCCCCCCATGTTGAGGGCATGCGGCCTGGTACGGTTAAGGAGGGCGCTCGCTCGTCCCCACCCCCTTTCCTGACCGCCTTTGCTGCGTGCTGGGATAAGGGTCTGGTATGGATTTCGGGGGACCACCATGCAGTTTTTTCAGCGTAGGGGGTTCCCCTTAAAATCCATACCAGACCAAAGGGCCTGGTATGCCCTTGGAGGGGAATTCTTTCTCACGCTCACTGCAATAGGAAAATGTTCCTAATTTTCCTATTGCAGCCAGCACGAGATGTACAGTACCCTGTCGCTGATGGAATCGCACTGGAAACACTTTCTCGCGGGCAGGTACTGTATCATTTTTGAGCCACTGTGGATCATTTGGGGCTGTGTCAATACCATCCTCATTATGAACATGAGCTCCCCCATGCTCCTTTGTATATACAAAGCTGAAGAAAATATTTAATAAATTTGCCTTCTCTCTGTCTCCAGTTGTCATGGTTATGCAGTAATCTTTCTCTATCAGCTTACCTTCTCCTCATGTGTTCAGACTAAGAGGCCAGCCACTCACACCTGGCTGGTTTTATAGCCTCTCCTCTAAGCATGGCCCCACCCCAGGCCCTATCAGGGAACCCTATATTAACCTGTGCACTGCAAGCCAGCAGTGCTGATCAACCATTGTGTGTTAGCTTTCGTGTGTACTTGCTGTGTTTCCTATATTTCCTACATTGATTCTAGTTGCCGACTTTGACCTGTTCTCGACTTTCCCTGTCTGCTTGTGAACCTGACTTTTGGTTACGGTTCCATTCTCCACACATTGACTGGACTGCTGGACGGATCCTGGCTTGGGGTCCCTCCTGTTCCTCTTCCTGCCTACTCAAGGTTACCGCAAAAGAGAAACTTCCTGTTGCCACCATCCCAGTATATTCTGCTCTTCCCGCTGCATATAGCGATTTCTGGAATGTCTCCTGCAATAGTCGGGCTGAGGCACTCTCTGGGTCATGTGGCACTCTGGATGAGGAGCCCACCTGGGAACTTCAGCCGATCATTCACTCCAGTTTGCATGGTCATTTACCTTTGCCTGTTACTGGACCCACTTGGATGCACACCCAGGCTGGCTCGTCCACCAGTTCCACAGTTGCTACGCCCTGTGAGGCGATTCTGGTGATCGCTGCACCTGGCAATGCTGTTCAGTCGGCCTCTGCACCAGTTCAGCCTATGCCCAGTGAAGCTATCCAGCTTGACTTCTGTGACACATCACTTTCTAACCAACCTGGTCTCAGGGATCCACTGACTTCTGCCCAGTCTGATGATCCTGTGCTGGATGTCCAGCTCATCTTTAAGGGTCTGGGGGACCCTGCTCAGACTCCTGATGGTCTTCTTATGCCTTTACTCATTCCTAAGAAGCCTTTAGCCCTCAATAAGTCCTCTCATCCTCTCCCTACCTCGGTTTCGGTCTCTGAGGATAATCTTAGGTACGAGGTTAGTCAAGTTCTGGATTCCCGGCACCGTAGAGGCATTCTTCAGTACCTCATACATTGGGAAGGGTTTGGTCATGAGGAGAGGTCTTGGATCACTGCATCTGAGATCTTTGCACCTCGTCTGTTGAGGAGGTTTCATCTGGAGTTTCCCTTTAAGCCAGGGCCAAGGCAGGGGAGGGGGAGGCCTCATAAGAGGGGGGTACTGTCATGGTTATGCAGTAATCTTTCTCTGTCAGCTTACCTTCTCCTCATGTGTTCAGACTAAGAGGCCAGCCACTCACACCTGGCTGGTTTTATAGCCTCTCCTCTAAGCATGGCCCCACCCCAGGCCCTATTTATAGCCTCTCCTCTAAGCATGGCCCCACCCCTGGCCCCATCAGGGAACCCTATATTAACCTGTGCACTGAAAGCCAGCAGTGCTGATCAACCATTGTGTGTTAGCTTTTGTGTGTACTTGCTGTGTTTCCTACATCTGATTCCAGTTACCAACTTTGGCCTGTTCTCGACTTTCTCTGTCTGCTTGTGACCCTGACCTTTGGCGTGTTATGTTTATCCTTGTCTGCTAGTTGCCCTGACATTTGGCTTATCCCTTACTTTCCTTGTTGCTCCAGCCTGCAGCTTCCTTCTCCTGTAGTCTACCATGAGCTCTAAGACCCTGGGGGCCGCGACCTGGAGCCAGACTGCAGCTCTGTCCATCCTCACCACTAGAGGCTCTGGTGAACACCTGCTGGCTCTTAGTCCCTGGGGAATCTATGCTCTAGCTCCCAGTGGGATCTGTGTTAGTCATCCAGTAGACCTGCTTCCTTAACCTCCCAGGGTACAATCCGCAGCAGTCAGTCCTAGGGTCCACTACCTAGCGGTGCACTTCTGACTTCTACAGAGTGCATCTGTCACCTAGCCTCAAGATGACCTGACACCAGTCAATCACTCTAGATTATTTTGTAAAGGGCCTACATGCTCAGACCTGACATTTTTACTATTAATATATTTGAATCATTTTTGGGAGTTTGTCCTACTATCTTTTGCAATCTGCCATGCGTTTTGAATTTTTGCATCCTTGATTTCCTTTTTACATATTCTGTTATATTCTTTGTAGCATTTAAACTATGATAGTGTTTCTTCATTTTTATATTTTTTAAAAGTTTTTTTCTTATTATTTATAGCCATTTTAACTTTGTCCTTGAGCCACATAGGTTTTGTTTTTAGCCTTTTAAACTTATTGCCCATGGGAATATACTTTGCAGTGAGTTTGCAGTCTTTTTGAAGAATTTCTGTTCTGTGTTCATTGATGCCAATATTCCCTCCCAGTCTATGTCTTGGAGAGCAGTCCTCCACCTTGAAAAATTTGCTCTCTTAAAGTTAAGTGTTTTTATCTTTCCTGTATGTGTTTGCTGCTTACAGCTAGCATTAAATGAAATCATGTTATGGTCACTGCTACCCAGATGTTCTTTTATATGAATATTGGTAATAAGCTCTGCATGGTTTGAGATTACCAGGTCCAACAGAGCGTTAATCCTAGTCAGGGCCTCAATAAACTGGACCACAAAATTGTCTTGTAATAGGTTTATACATCTTTGCCCTTTAAACCCCCCTATCATTTTCAGCCAAGGAAGCTGCCATCTTTGCCTCTGTTCAATCAACAACTGCCATGATGGTGCACATGTGATCAGTTTAGACACCAGCCATTGTATTGCTTGATAGTTTGGTTGAGAGCACAACCAATAGTAGTGTTACATTTCTGGCATATGCTGGAAATTAAACTGTTTTATGGATGGGTTTACTTCCGCTTTAACTGACCCAGCAGTGTCATTACTCCAGTCAATTTCCGGGTAGTTAACACCCCCCATTATTATCACTGTCCCAGCCCTTGCAGCCATTTCCATCTGTGCATGGAGCTGAGTCTCAACCTCCTCATTAACACTGGGAGGTCTATAGCAAACTCCAATGATAACCTTTGTAGTACGCACACCCATGTACAGTTCCATCCATAATGCTTCAGACATTTCACACTCTCCATCAACTAGGTCCTCTTTCACACTCACTTTGAGATCACTTCTCACATAGAGACAGACAACACCACCCCTCCGTTTTACCCTGTCTTTCCGAAAGAGAGCATAGCCAGGAATATTAATAGCCCAGTCATGGGAAGAATGAAGCCAAGATTCAGCAATACCAGTTAGATCATAGATATGCATCAGAGCTTCCAACTCACCTATTTTGCTTGGCAGACTTCTGGCACTGGTGAATAAACACTTTAATTCATTGTCACATTTTGCAAACGTATGTTGCATATTTTTTATTTTAGTACAAGTAGTACCATTTCCAATTGTTGTTTGTAACATAGGAGCCTTCATATCATCTGCTATAGCCTTCCCCCATCTTTCCCCATTCCACCCATCAATAGGAGCTGGCCTGTCTGCCCCATTATAATCAAATTGACCCTCCACCCATAATTCTAGTTTAAATACTCCTCCAGCCCTCCCATAAACCTCCCCTCCAGCACAGTAGACCCCCTTCCATTTAAAACCATCTTTAGCATATACAGTGGGGACAGAAAGTATTCAGACCCCCTTAAATTTTTCACTCTGTGTTATATTGCAGCCATTTGATAAAATCATTTAAGTTAATTTTTTTCCTCATTAATGTACACACAGCACCCCATATTGACAGAAAAACACAGAAGTGTTGACATTTTTGCAAATTTATTAAAAAAGAAAAACCGAAATATCACATGGTCCTAAATATTCAGACCCTTTGCTGTAACACTCATATTTAACTCAGGTGCTGTCCATTTGTTCTAATCATCCTTGAGATGGTTCTACACCTTCATTTGAGTCCAGCTGTGTTTGATTATACTGATTGGACTTGATTAGGAAAGCCACACACCTGTCTACATAAGACCTTACAGCTCAGAGTGCATGTCAGAGCAAATGAGAATCATGAGGTCAAAGGAACTGCCTGAAGAGCTCAGAGACAGAATTGTGGCAAGGTACAGATCTGGCCAAGGTTACAAAAAAATTTCTGCTGCACCTATCTATCGTTTTTTTTTTGAAGTTCATTCACAAACTTTTCTTCTCATGATTATCTACTCACATGTTCTGTGTAATAAGTCCGCCTGTGTCCGATTTCGTTGTAAAGAATAACTTATAAAATTCACTGAAGGCGGTTTCCATCTTCATTGTGGGCATTTGAATCCCACAAGCATGTATTTCCTGGATGCCGTGAATGCTGGGAGCAGAGATGTTGTGATGACGCTGTTGCACAATGCATGCTGGGAAGCCTGAGACTAGCTCCCAGGGACTGTGGGAGGTCTGGGAGAGGCTAGAAACACGCCTACTCCCATGGGAGGAAAACCAGGAAGTGCAAAGAAGATTAGAAAAAAAAAGGTAATTATGGCGATTTAAATTTTTTTACACAGCATGTCAGCATCTAGGCAAGGAAGAGAATGCATAGAGATAATGTTCAAAATTTGGGTGGAACCCTGCTTTAAGGTTCCTAAGAGCACAGTGGCCTCCATAATACTTAAATGGAAGACATTTGGGATGACCAGAACCCTTCCTAGAGCTGGCCGTCTGGCCAAACTGAGCTATCGGGGGAGAAGAGCCTTGGTGAGCGAGGTAAAGAAGAACCCAAAGATCACTGTGGCTGAGCTCCAGAGATGCAGTCGGGAGATGGGAGAAAGTTGTAGAAAGTCAACCATGGCTGCAGCCTTGCACCAGTTGGGGCTTTATGGCAGAGTGGCCCGACGGAAGCCTTTCCTAAGTGTAAGACACATGAAAGCCCAGATGGAGTTTGCTAAAAAACACCTGGACTCCAAGATTGTGAGAAATAAGATTCTTTGGTCTGATGAGACCAAGATAAAACTTTTTGGCCTTAATTCTAAGTGGTATGTGTGGAGAAAACCAGGCAGTGCTCATCACCTGTCCAATACAGTCCCAACAGTGAAGCATGGTGGTGGCAGCATCATGCTGTGGGGGTGTTTCTCAGCTGCAGGGACGGGACGACTGGTTGCAATCAAGGGAAAGATGAATGCGGCCAAGTACAGGGATATCCTGGATGAAAACCTTCTCCAGAGTGCTCAGGACCTCAGACTGGGCCTAAGGTTTACCTTCCAACAAGACAATGACCCTAAACACACAGCTAAAATAACGAAGGAGTGGCTTCACAACAACTTCGTGACTGTTCTTGAATGGCCCAGTCAGAGCCCTGACTTAAACCCAATTGAGCATCTCTGGAGAGACCTAAAAATGGCTGTCCACCAACATTTCCCATCCAACCTGACAGAACTGGAGAGGATCTGCAAGGAGGAATGCCAGAGGATCCCCAAATCCAGGTGTGAAAAACTTGTTGCATCTTTCCCAAAAAGACTCATGGCTGTATTAGATCAAAAGGGTGCTTCTACTAAATACTGAGCAAAGGGTCTGAATACTTAGGTCCATGTGATATTTCAGTTTTTCTTTTTTAATAAATCTGCAAAAATGTCAACAATTCTGTGTTTTTCTGTCAATATGAGGTGCTGTGTGTACATTAATTAAGGAAAAAAACGAACTTAAATGATTTTAGCAAATGGCTGCAATATAACAAAGCGTGAAAAATTTAAGGGGGTCTGAATACTTTCCGTCCCCACTGTAGGTTGCACCCCAATGAAAAGTCAGCCCAGTGCTCTAAAAACCCAAATCCCTCCTTCTTACACCAGGTCTTTAGCCATGCATTCAGCTCTCTAATCTCGAGGCTCTGAGGAAGAAGGTTATCCTTCAAAACGCGTCAACCAGCAGTGGTCCCTGCATCCTCTTCTTCACCTTCTGGAGGCGGTGGCCATCAGACCAACAGTGGCGGCCCGTCCGTAGGGGGCGCCTGGGTGCCGCCCCCCCCCCCCCCCCCCTCCCAGGCAGAAAAAAAAAAGTTAAAAAAAAATAGTTTTTTTTTATTACTGGCCATTTAAACAAAAAAAAAAGGAAAAAAAAGGTCCTTAAGTGCACTGTGTTCGGACGCCAGACACAGTGCGACGACGGACACAGTGCACTTATAGGAAGCGCCACGTCTATGCAATCACGAGATTGCAGACGTGGCGCTGCATTTGCGGGCGTTTAGCCCGCCTTGTGACGTTTTTTGAAGCGCCGAGTAGCTTCCGCCCGGCCATAGTAATACATACTACAGGCGCCGGGCGGAAGCTACTCGGCACTTCAGATTTGATTGACATCTGCCCTGAGTCAGATGTCACTTCCTGCCTCTCTCTCTCATTGCGCCCGAGAGAGGAAACAGGAAGAATGCTGGTGCCAGTGTGAGGAGGAGGACACCGCAGGAGACCCAAGGTAAGTACCGCTGGCGCTGTGTGGAGAATGGGGGGGACAGAGGCTACATTTGGGGGGGCAGAGGCTGCATTTGGGGGGGGACAACTGCTGTGGGGGGGCTCTGATGGGGAAACCTGCTGTGGGGGGGCTCTGATGGGGGACACATGCTGTGGGGGGACTCTGATAGGGACACCTGCTGTGGGAGGTTCTGATGGGGGACACCTGCTGTGGGGGGGCTCTGATGGGGGACACATGCTGTGGGGGGTTCTGATGGGGACACCTGCTGTGGGGGGTTCTGATGGGGGACACCTGCTGTGGGGGGACTCTGATGGGGACACCTGCTGTGGGGGGACTCTGATAGGGACACATGCTGTGGGGGGACTCTGATAGGGACACCTGCTGTGGGGGGGCTCTGATGGGGGACATATGCTGTGGGGGGACTCTGATAGGGACACCTGCTGTGGGGGGTTCTGATGGGGGACACCTGCTGTGGGGGGGCTCTGATGGGGGAAACATGCTGTGGGGGGTTCTGATGGGGACACCTGCTGTGGGGGGTTCTGATGGGGGACACCTGCTGTGGGGGGACTCTGATGGGGACACCTGCTGTGGGGGGGCTCTGATGGGGGACACATGCTGTGGGGGGTTCTGATGGGGACACCTGCTGTGGGGGGCTCTGATTGGGACACCTGCTGTGGGGGGGCTCTGATAGGGACACCTGCTGTGGGGGGGGCTCTGATGGGGGACACCTGCTGTGCAGGGCTCTGATGGGCGACTCCTGTTTTGGGGGGACTCTGATGGGGACACCTGCTGTGGGGGGACTCTGATTGAGACACCTGCTTTGGGGGACACCTGCTGTGGGGGGCTCTGATGGGGAACACCTGCTGTGGGGGGCTCTGATGGGGGACACCTGCTGTGGGGGGACTCTGATGGGGGACACCTGCTGTGGGGGACTCTGATGGGGGACACCTGCTGTGGGGGGCTTTGATAGGGGGACACATGGTGGGGGGCTCTGATAGGGGACTCTGATGGGGGACACCTATGGTTGCCACCTCATCCCTTTAAACCCGAACACATATTAATTACACAGGTTCTGTGGCTGATTAAGGTGGTAATTAAACTCACTTGGTGCCTTATCTGCATTTAATTAGCCTCAGAACCTGTGTAATTCAAATGTGTTCGGGTTTAAAGGGATGAGGTGGCAACTCTAGGGACACCTGCTGTGAGGGGGCTCTGATGGGGACACCTGCTGTGGGGGAGCTCTGATGGGAACACCTGCTGTGGGGGGGCTCTGATGGGGGACACCTGCTGTGGGGGGCTCTGATGGGCGACTCCTGTTTTGAGGGGACTCTGATGGGGACACCTGCTGTGGGGGGACTCTGATTGAGACACCTGCTGTGGGGGGCTCTGATGGGGGACACCTGCTGTGGGGGGCTCTGATGGGGGACACCTGCTGTGGGGGGACTCTGATGGGGGACACCTGCTGTGGGGGGACTCTGATGGGGGACACCTGCTGTGGGGGGACTCTGATGGGGGGACACCTGCTGTGGGGGGACTCTGATGGGGGGACACCTGCTGTGGGGGGACTCTGATGGGGGGACACCTGCTGTGGGGGGCTCTGATGGGGGACACCTGCTGTGGGGGGCTCTGATGGGGGACACCTGCTGTGGGGGGCTTTGATAGGGGACACCTGCTGTGGGGGGCTCTGATGGGGGACTCTGATGGGGGACACCTGCTGTGAGGGGACTTTGATGGGGACACCTGCTGTGGGGGGACTCTGTTGGGGGCTCTGATGGGGGACACCTGCTGTTGGGGGCTCTGATGGGGGACACCTGCTGTGGGGGACACATGCTGTTGGGGGGCTCTGATGGGGACACATGCTGTAGGGGGACACTGATGGCAACTCTGATGTAAGGGGACAGAGGCTGTATTTGGGGGAGACAGAGGCTGCATTTTGGGGGGGCAGAGGCTGCATTTTTGGGGGGCAGAGGCTGCATTTGGGGGGGAACAAAGGCTGCATTTTGGGGGGGACAGAGGCTGCATTTTGGGGGGACAGAGGCTGCATTTGGGGGGGGCAGAGGCTGCATTTGGGGGGGGGACAGAGGCTTCATTTGGGAGGGGACACAGGCATGCTGCATTTGGGGGAGGGCACAGGCATGCTGCATTTGGGGGGGACAGAGGCTGCATTTGGGGGAACAGAGGCTGCATTTAATAGGACACAGGCATGCTGCATTTGGGGGGGGCAGAGGCTGCATTTGGGGGGACAGAGGCTGCATTTGGGGGAACAGAGGTTGCATTTAATGGGACACAGGCATGCAGCATTTGGGGGGGACAGAGGCTGCATTTAATGGGAACAGAGGCTGCATTTAATGGGAACAGAGGCTGCATTTAATGGGACACAGGCATGCTGCATGTAATGGGACACAGGCATGCTGCATTTGGGGGGGGGCAGAGGCTGCATTTGGGGGGGGCAGAGGCTGCATTTGGGGGGACAGAGGCTGCATTTGGGGAGACAGAGGCTGCATTTGGGGAGACGGAGGTTGCATTTGGGGAGACAGAGGTTGCATTTGGGGGGGCAGAGGCTGCATTTGGGGGGACAGAGGCTGCATTTTATGTGACAAAGGCTGCATTTGATGTGACACAGGCTGCATGTAAGGACGGACTGCTGGGGACACCTGACGGCATCTGGTTGTAGGCGAAGTGGCTAGTGACACACTCGGGGCCCCCACTGATTCTGCATTATGGTGAGATGAATGATTTCATTTTGTATGTCAATGTAATAATAGTAATAATGCGCTTCAATCATCCTGACACCATAACAACCATGGTGCCGGGATGATTGAAGCGCTAACACCAGGTGTTTGGAGTATCTTTATCTGCTGATTGTTAAACTTTCTAGAATACACATTTCTATTGTTGTGTAGGATCTAGGCCTGCTGTCCCTCTCTCCCTCTCCCTCCATCCCTCGTTCATCTCAGATGCTAACCACACCACCTTAGAGCCACGCCCACTATTTCGCTGAAACCACAAAAATTTTCACCAAGTGTGAGGGGTCAAAAAGGAAGGGCGGGGTCTGGCGCCCCCCCATCCTAAAACTTCACCAGCCGCCACTGCAGACCAATTGCCATCACTTAACGGCTTTTTAAATTGTGGTTCCTTTTACATGCTTGTGAGTAGTTTTTATATTGTTACTCAATAAAACTTAAACTCTAAAGATAATGCACAAGGCTGGTGCGCCCTCTCTCTTTTATTCCTTTTTTGATTGTTAGGATACCCCAATCCTGGAGGGCAGCAAGGCCTGAAACATTTTCTATTTCAAACTATTGATCACTTGATTAGCATACTTGTGCGCATGAGTTTTTGTTTTCTGCTATCTCCCCCTGCCCCCCTGCCTTTCCTGTGTTGTGCATGGCACAGACAATATAGTTATATAGTTACATAGTATTTCAGAGAATATCCCCTTTGAGGTCTTTCCCTTCAACTTGCAGCCTAATTCTTTAAATTTGATATAAATTTTAAACTGCGCTAAAAAAAGTAAATGTCCAAATAAGTTTATATATGGGCATCAAACAAAGGCACTACGGATCACCCAAACACCATAATGTATGAAAAACATATGAAAGATCAAGTGAGGTGCCCAACCACCGTGGTAGTAAGTTGCGCTTACCAAACAGCAAGCAGTATAAGCGGATGGCTTAAAACCCAGCCCGGGCCTTTTAGGTGTAGAAAATACTTCCGCTCTGTCCAGGCTCAGGTCACTGTTCCCTCAGTACATATATACCAACTTGCAAGATTTTAAACGCAGATGGCTCAAAACCCAACTTGGAATCATAAAGGATGGTAATAGGAAGTAAGGATATTCGCTAGGGGTGCAACGGATCGTCATCGATCCGTGATCCGATCCGCGGAGGTTGATCCATACGGGACACCCGCGATCCGCGGAGCGCTCTGTGGCCTCGGCCATAGGAAAGGCCGCAGCTTTGGCCTAGCTCCGGAGCCGTGGCCATCTTGGTACACCCGGCGGCCGTTTAGCATGTGATCGCTCCGTCGAATGACGGACCGATCACTTGTAACAAACCGGCGTCATATCATGACGCCGGTTCCTCTCTCCCCTTTGTGTACTGATCTGTACAGTGAGGGGAGAGATCGGATGGCAGCGGTGCCAATACTCTGCAATGCCCTGCCAATACTCTGCAATGCCATGCTGTAATACCCTGCCAATACTATGCAATACCCTGCTGCAATGCCCTGTCAATACTCTGCAATGCCCTGACAATACTTTGCAATGCCCTGACAATACTCTGCAATGCCCTGACAATACTTTTCCATACTCTGCCCATACTCTGCCCATACCCTGCCAATACTCTGCCATACCCTGCCAATACCCTGCCAATACCATGCCAATACTCTGCCAATACCCTGCCAATATCCTGCCAATACCCTGCCAATGCTCTGCCAATACTCTGCCAATAGGGAGATTGTGGATATTACAGTGGGGGAGATTTTTTTTTTTTTGTTGATCCGAAAATGATCCGAACCGTGACTCCTGATCCGAGGAACGATCCGAACCGTGAGTTTTTTGATCCGCTGCACCCCTAATATTCGCCCACTGTAGCCAGGGGATCCGTTTCCTTTTGAAGCACCTGTTGGTTTCAACGTTTCCAGATGGAAACAGTGATCTTTCATATTGATCTTTCATATGTTTTTCATACATTATGGTGTTTGGGAGATCCGTAGTGCCTTTGTTTGATGCCCATATATAAACTTTTTTGGACATTTACTTTTTTTAGCGCAGTTTAAAATTTATATTGGACTTTTTGTGTTGTCGCACTGTTTACTGCTGCTTTTTGATTTATGTTGATTTATGTTTTATTTTTTCTAGCGCGGTTCTTTTTTATCTTATAATTCTTTAAATTGGTTCTTAAGGAGCCTCCACCTTCCATATATTCTGTAATTTTTTCCAACATGGACCAAGACAGCTGGGTCATGCCCAGCCCCCTCAGTAATTTATCAACCAGTACCACATGCCGAACCCTGGCACCCGGGAGACAGCAAACCATTCGGTTGAGGCGATCCTGGCGACAAATCAGTCCTTCTGATTATAGAATCCCCTATTACCACCAACTATCTAGGCCTACCTGCACTCCCCTCACCATCCCTAATAGATGGGCTGCTCTCCCAGCTGTTAGGCCCCTTTCAATCTGGGGCGGTGGGGGCATCGGCGGTACAACAGCGCTATTTTTAGCGCTGCTGTACCGTTGTTCTTACAGCGGTATTCGGCCGCTAGCGGTGCGGTTTTACCCCCCGCTGGCGGCCGAAAAAGGGTTAAAATCCCTCATACAGCGCGGCTATAGCCGCGGTATTTCGCAATGGTGTGAACCCAGCCTAAATTAAGTTTTAAGACCAGAAAAGGTCCTAAGACAACCCTCCGACAACTATATGTTTTAGGTTTACCACACCTCTAGTGGCCCACCACCCAGAGTAAGGGATACTCTGAAAATGAGGGAGAGTCAGATTGCCCCACAAAGGAATGTGCGGTGAAAAAACCTCTTGGGAGTGGAATTTGATTCTAGTTTTATTCCATACTAGGATAGTTGTTTTCATGAACCTGTTAAGCGCAGGGTGAGCATGCAGATCTTGAAAGACAAGATTACTAAGTCTAGAGTAGGAGTTGAGTATGGTAGCCACCCAAGAATATAATTGAAAGTTAGCGAGAGATACTCCGCCATAACTGAGAGGAAGCTGCAAGGTCCAGCAAATATCATTAACCACTTAAGCCCCGGACCATTTGGCTGGCCAAAGACCAGAGCACTTTTTGCGATTCGGCACTGCGTCGCTTTAACTGACAATTGCGTGGATGTGCGACGTGCCTCCCAAACAAAATTGACGTCCTTTTTTTCCCACAAATAGAGCTTTCTTTTGATGGTATTTGATCACCTCTGCGGTTTTTATTTTTTGCACTATAAACAAAAAAATAGCGACAATTTTGAAAAAAAAGCATTATTTTTTACTTTTTGCTATAATAAATATCTCTAAAAATATATAAAAAAAAAATGTTTTCCTCAGTTTAGGCTGATACGTAGTCTTCTACATATTTTTGGTTAAAAAAAATTGCAATAATCATTTATCGATTGGTTGGCGCAAAAGTTTCAGCGTCTACAAAATAGGTGATAGTTTTATGGCATTTTTATGAATATTTTTCTTTCTACTAGTAATGGTGGTGATCAGCGATTTTTATCGTGACTGCGACATTAAGGCGAACAGATCGGACACTTTTGGCGCTATTTTGGGACCATTCATACAGCAATCAGTGTGATTTAAAATGCATTGATTACTGTGTAAATGTGACTGGCAGTGAATGGGGTTAACCACTAGGTGGCACTGTAGGGGTTAAGTGTGTCCTAGGGAGTGATTCTAACTGTGGGGGAGAGGGGCTGTGTGTCCTGATTACAGGGAGTGGTGATCAGTGTCAGTGTCATTAGGCAGAAAGGGGGAAATGCTTGTTTACATTAGCAATACCCCGTTCTTCCTCACCGTGAGACGATCACGGGTATCCCCGCGGACTCGAGTCCGCGGGACCCGCAATCACGTTCATGGAGCTCCCGGCAGGCGCACGCCTTTAAAGCCACCTCTTAAAGGGTATGTATGTATAGGTACGTTAATCTGCCTGTACGTGCCCTTCTGCCGCAGTATATCTGCGTGAGGCGGTCAGGAAGTGGTTAAACAGAAACCTCAGCATTAAAGAAAAAAAAAAAAGGAGTCTTGGATCTCAACATCATTGAGTCTGTCTGGGATAACATGAAGAGACAGAAGGCAGCCTACATCTAGAGAAGATCTGTGGTTAGTTTTCCAAGATGTTTGAAACAACCTACCAGTGGAGTCCCTTCAAAAACTGTGTGCAAGTGTACCTAGAAGAATTAAAGTGGTTGTGAAGTCACATAACCCCATTACTTGTATCCCATCTGTTTTACCTAGCTATAAAGTACTGTGTGACAGGTTTTTTTTAATTATTATCCCAAATTCCTTCTTTCACAATGCTGTTCTGTGGTCAGGTGACCTCCCTCCACTCTCCTTACCTGATCCAAGGAGAGCATTGGAAGGGGCTGGGATTCCTCTTTGACGTCAGCTGGCCAGCAGAGGGAGGTCACGTGACCGCAGAGCGGTGCTGTGAAAGATGGTATTTGGGATTATCATTTAAAAAAAACTGACACACAGTACTTTATAGCTTCGTAAAACAGAGAGGATACAAGTAATGTGGTTATGTATTGCAGCGGAATAGAAGCAGGAGGAGAGGGGAGGGGCGGGGAGGAGATCAGCTCTCATTATACAGACTCAAAATGACAGGCAGGGTGGGAGGGGGAGAGGGGAGGCACTCAGAAAACACAGCTGGATGACGGAGACATGTAAACTGACCACGGTATCATGGATCAGCAGCCATGATTACCATGGTCAGTTCACATAGGGGAACACAAGAACAAGCTGGATCAACCAGGTATTTTAGAACATAGAAAGGGATCAATTACATTACAACAGCACAGTGCTGCTATTCATGCTTTAAAGGAACAGTTTCACCTTACTTCCTAAGGGAAGTAAACATTCACTTTGTAAAGAAAACCTTTACTTTGATGAGTGTACATTATCTAATCACTAAGTTAGTGAAGCTGCCATAGGCAGTTAAAAATGTGTCTGGTTCAGCAGGAACCAACTAAATTTCAATCCATCTATGGGCAGGCTGGTTGTATTGAAGTCGATCCATCTATCAACTTCAGTGCAACCAGCCTATCAGGTTATTGTCGCCCGATCACTGCTGCTATAGCAGCCCGCAGTGATGATTGTTTTCTGCCAGTGGGTAAGGCTCTTTGTGCTCCCTGCCGGCAAAGCACAATAGCACTGCGGAGGAAATTCCCTCATCAACACTGACTGTGCTGATGGGGGAATCAAGATATTTTCTTTCCTTCAACCTGTGGTTAAAGGAAATAAAATTGAATAATGTATGGCCGGCCTTAAGCTCTTTGAGTCACTGACCTACAAGCAGGCTGGAAATGAGGTCAGACAACAGCTGTAAACTCTGATCAGCATGTTGACCTCAGGTCAGTGACATAGAAAGTTTTGAAACCAGTAGATCTGAATGACAGACAAACAACCTGCATGTTCAGATGGGAAGAATAACAATGGCACTATAAGACAGACAGACAGACAGACAGACAGACAGACAGACAGACAGACAGACAGACAGACAGACAGACAGACAGACAGATAGATAGACAGATAGATAGATAGATAGATAGATAGATAGATAGATAGATAGATAGATAGATAGATAGATAGATAGATATCAGTATACAGTAGGTAATTATTGCAGCACACTGATTCTCATTGAGAAGTATAAATGTGTGAAAACCCACAGTCTCTTTCTGCCATCTAGTGGATGCTTATTGGCTTTGCAGCTGTCTCTTCCTTTCCTTGCTGGTTGCCAATAGAAATGCAAACAAACAGTGCAGTCTATGTGCGTGTAAAAAGTTTGTGACAGCCGAAATGCTGGCAGCTAAAAAGAAATTAAAGAAGAAAACTGTTAAAAAAACGTCTTCTTCTGAAGTAACGCAAGCAGAAAAGCCACTGTTTGAATTCACACAGACTCCCAGGCCAGTCCCAGGAGAAAAGCTATGCATAACCTATCAAAATATTATTCAGTGCTGTGTATAGTATTTAGAAAGAAAATTTAAAAAGAGGTGACAATTGTTACAGATTTTTAAAGGAGATCTATGGTCACGGCATACACTTTCATTTTATAACAATATCATTTTAATAACAATACAAACACTATTTTTTTTTGACAATCCAATATACTATAAGCTTACTTAAAAAATCTCCTTTTATGTTATGAGTGCAACCTCCCTGCTGGCCTTCTCTTCCCACAACTTCCTGGATTCCCTGAATGCTTTAGGCTTCATGTACACTACAGCTCTTAAACTTGAGTTTTACAGCTTTTGACATTTTTTTTTGCCAAAGCTCCTAAACTCAACTCCATAAAAGCCTATGTGTCCATGTACACATAGAATTTTACCAGAGTTTAGGAGCTGCTGTGGTTAGGGGAGCTTCAACCTCCCTCAACCTCCCTCTCCTGAATGCTGAAGAATTGCCCTCAGGATAGGAACGTTTTGACCGCCAGCCGCAAAGCACGGCAAAATCGCAATAAAATCATGGCACATTTTTGCCATATTTTTTCGTTTTCTCATGGTGGTGGTCAAGGTAGGCTATGTATACATGAAGCCTTAAATGTGTTGGGATGTTCTCAAGTACATTTAGGAACAAGATTATTCAGATTAATAGAGTAATAATTCAAATACAATGTGTAAATTAATATATGATTTTGAATGTTGACCATAGATTTGCTTTAATCTCTAGACTAGGTACTAATACTGGAAAAAAATTAGCAAAATAGCAAATGATTTGTATAAAGCAGTTCCTAAAGAACTAGAAACACAAAGAAGGGTCTCAAATCTCCCTATCTTCCTTCTAACCCTAACACTAATCTTCTTTATAACTCTAAACCTTACACTAATCCTTCCTGTGACCCTAACCTTTACACAAACCCCCACAATAAATCTCCCTGTAACTATTAACTCTATAATCCTCCATTTAACTCTAACCCTCAGGCCCCTTTCATACTTATACGACTTCAAAGTCGCGCGATTTTACCGCAATTTCGCCGCAATTTTACCGCAATTTGCTGCGATTTTACCGCGATTTGGGAGTAGTACTACTTTGTACGACTTTGCCACGTTTTTTGCATTAACAAATGAAAACATACAGTAGTTGGTATGAATCATAAGGGGGAACTCCACGCCAAGTTTTAAATAAAAAAACTGGCGTGGGTTCCCCCCAGGGGCATACCAGGCCCTTAGGTCTGGTATGGATTGTAAGGGGAACCCCCTACGCTGAAAAATCGGCGTGGGGGTCCCCCCAAAATCCATACCAGACCCTTATCCCTTATCCGAGCACGCAGCCCGGCCGGTCAGGAATGGGGGTGGTGACGAGCTAGCGGCCCCCCTCCTGGACCGTACCAGGCCGCATGCCTTTAACATGGGGGGTGGGTGCTTTGGGGCATGGGGGGGCGCCCTGCGGCCCCACCACCCCAAAGCACCTTGTCCCCATGTTGATGAGGACAAGGGCCTCTTCCCGACAACCCTGGCCGTTGGTTGTCGGGGTCTGCGGGCGGGGGGCTTATTGGAATATGGGAGCCCCCTTTAATAAGGGGGCCCTCAGATCCCGGCCCCCCACCCTATGTGAATGAGTATGGGGTACATGGTACCCCTACTCATTCACCTAGGGAAAAAAGCGTCAATAAAAAACACAGTACACAGGTTTTTAAAATAATTTATTAGGCAGCTCCGGGATCTTCTTCTGACTTCAGGGGTCTCTCCGGCGTCTCCTCCCGGTGTCCTGATCTTCTGCCGGCTCCTCCGCTATCTTCTGCAGCTCAATTGCTAGCGGTGGTCCGGACTTCTGCCTTCATCTTTTCTTCCAGAGATTTTGACACGACGCTCTCTCCAGCTGCAATGGTCTCTGAACGCTCCGCAACGGACTTATATAGGCGGTGACCCCGCCCCCTTATGCCGTCACAGTCCCTGGGCATGCTGGGACTGTGATGTTTTAGGAGGCGGGCACATTTTCTTTGCATATTGCTAGATTATATAGATTGTTTTCACTTTTGATTATTTTCACCTAATTGACTCATTAATACACCCTGCTGCTCAGCTGAGGGTGATTGCACTTCACTATTTTAATTTTGCTATTTATCTTTGTGGGAACACAATCTGTGTTAAGCGCCAACTATTCACATGTGCATTAACTTATATAGTAGAGCAGAAGTAATTTTCACTTTTTTTTTATGATGTATTTTATGTTATTAAATAGTTGTTCATAAAAATGCTTATGCCTATAATTGTCGAAAACAATAAAGCAAAAAGTCCTGGTTTTGTTAATTAAAACTTGTATATTAAAAATCTTTTTATCAATTTAGTTAATTAGAATTAAAATAACATTAACATGGAAGAAACCCTGGTCGTGGAACTCCATAATGACATTCAATATGCTATAATTTTATCTCAGAGTTGCTTATCATTCTATTCTATACTACTGATTCTCTTCTTCATCTCAGCTGTTGGCAGCTCTTCAAGAATGGGGGAATGGACATCAAATAGCTGCCATGTCAAATTCAGTTGAAAATACAGAAACATGGTCATCAACAAAGAACACAAAAGATTTAAGGCTTGTTTTCAAATGTGTGAATTCAAGTAACACTGGGTAAGTGCAATACACAATAAAAAAAAGTGTAAATACACAATAGCAACACTTTCAGGACCACAGATTCCCTTTGTTCACCTTGAATCAAACTTAAAGAACTCTCATAAGCATTACAAAATTAAACACAGGTCCATATATTCATGTCTAAATACTATACTCATTGTTCACCAGGATGTAGGCAGTCAGGCTGTACAGTGTTGTTGATTACTAGGACACAGGTAGTTGGGCCACACAGCATCATTGATTGCTAGGATGCAGGCAGGCAAGCCGCATAGCCTCTTTGGCTTTTGTAGTGCAGGCAGCTATCCACCTGCACCATGGAAAAAACGTAATGCTGTGCCACCCAACTACCTGCATCCTTCTAACCAATTATGCTGTGCAGCCCGATCATCATTGTCCTAGCAAACAATGACGCTATGTAGCCCAGAAGTCTGCATCTTAGCAACCAATGATGCTGTGTGGCCCAGCTGTCTGCATCCTGGAAACCAAGGAAAAGACAGAAGGGGTGAAACAGGGAAACGGACACACCCCCTCCCTCTGCATACCTAATGATGATGAAGTTCAGGGGAGTGCCTAGTTCCCAAGACAAGTGCTGTCAATCACAGCTAATTAAATATTTGTCTACTAGATGGCGCTCAGACAGCAGTAAGGGGGGGGGGGGGGGGGGATGGCTATCCCAGCAATAACACAATCTAGAGAAACAGGATAAAGTGTGCTAAATGCATTTTGTGACCTGGGGAGCAGAAGCAAAAAGATAACATGCTTAATGAGACTTCTTCTTTAAAGAGTCAGTGCAGTCAAAATTGGTGATTTAGTTATAGGTTTATTCCGGTGGAGTCAGATCCTGGCTTCTTATACCTTTCATATTTCAACAGAGAGAGATCCTGTGATATTTACAACTCTATTCTTGTCTTCCGGGGAGTTTGCAAGGGATAACATTTAAATCCAACAGGGAGAGTATGAACCCATCATTAAAGGCCACAGCATGTGTACAGACCAAGAAAAGCAACTTAAGATATGTAAGAGAATCCTTTAGAGATGAAAAAAATTAAGTGGTTAAACTCCCCAGCATCTACTAAATATAGAATTGCCAGTTTTGTTCGGACCATTCCTTTACAAATGATACAGAAAGACATCAAGTCTAGCACTCCACACAGACACATATTGGTGAATACAAAACAACCAGGAAGTTTGGAACATCTGTGTATCACCTTTAAACTGAGGAAATGACAAAGTTTAGCTATGAAACATGTCTAGTGAAGTAAGAAAATCAGAGGTTCATTAAAACACAAGAACTTTGATCCATCTCTGAACACATCATAATACACATCCCAATGGACACCCCCATAATTCAAATTGTTGATAAGTTTTTTCTTTTTATCATCAGGTCCAGCTGTATTAGAGTGCAGTTATGCAGAAATCAAATCTTCCTTGACAGAAGGAAATAAGTTACTGTGTAGACCTTTGTTTAGAATGTCTTTTGGCAAATCTATGAATAAGGAACATCATTTTTGGAAATCAGTAGACCACAAGCAGTTTTTTGGAAGCCACTAAAAATGAATGACATGCTTTAGACACAGTTGATTTCACTACAAAATTACCACATTCTACCAAATAAAAAACTATTTTTTGCTCATTTAGGGCCTATTCACTCTGCCCTGTTCCAGTGTTGTGTATTTAATGCAGGCCTGGTAATTTGTGTGCTAACTGGGACCTAGCTTAATTTCTCAACACATTAGTTTTAAGTCAATTGTTCTTTTGTACCCAATAATTTGCTTTGTATTTATTAAATTTTTATCATTTTAAATACATTTTTATCATTGATCTATACCTGGCAGTCAAAGCACATCTAGAGACGTCTCCCTTCCCTCTAAACACCCCGATCTCCTTTCACTGGTGTCTTTTCTCTTTTTTATCCCTTCACTGATCTCCCTAAATTGTCCAGATATATCTCATAAAGGTAGATGTAATTTGGATCTTAATACTGTCATTTTTTGGCACTGTTCATTGTTATTATTAAACACAAACCAGTCTAGTAAAGTGTGTTAGTGAGTCCACATAAGTTCTGACACGCTCTAGGTATGCCTTATCATTGTATATTCATGGAGTTTGCATGTTCGTTCTGTGATTGTGCGTGTTTCTTTGAGGTATTTCAGTTTCCTCACACACTCCAAAGACATGCTGGAAGACTAATTGGCTCCTGTCTAAATTGGCCCAAGTCTGTGTGTACAAACTCACAATGTGTTATCACATTCTGCATACCAGTTCCAGGCTGAGAAATTGAGGAGAGCTACAAAAAGACCCAATGACCTACCTTGTAAAAAATGTGCCAAGAAAATTCAGTGGAAAAGGCTCCTAAGTGTATCAGACTTGGTACCCAGGGAGCTAGTCCTTAGAATCATCAAAAGTCAGATAAGATTTAAGCCTGTTACACACTATGAGTTTTTTTTTCATTCAATCCAGCTGGTCTGAACCACTGTACTAACTATGCGAAGTTAGTACGGCAATCTCCCCTGCTGAGCTGTTGTGTACTGACAGGGGGACAGCCCCTCGCCAGAACACTCCACTCAGCACTCCCTGCCATTAGCTGAGAGCGCTGATTGGTAGTCGGTCGGCTGCTGGTTTTTCAGCATGCTTGTCTGACAGAACCTGGCCAAATGGCCACCGTCTGTTGGACAGGGTGGCATACACAAAAACCGAATCTCAGTCGTTTTTTTTTTTTAACCGGCTGATGTCTCCCAACATTCAGCCCGTGTGTACAGGGCTTTAATGGATAAAAAAATACAACATAAATTGACTTTGCAAAGCATGCTTTGTGCATAGTTTCAATATTTCTATGTTTTGTCATATAGTTATATTATTTATGCTTGCAACATTGTTTTAAGCACAGCAGCCTTTTGAGCGTGCACATCTACCCTATTAGTCAATACATCAGATGTATGACATAGCAGCTCTTTTAGTTTGATATGGATAACATTTCATATTTTCATTTTCTGCTTGGATTTAATTGGGAAAATGTGTGAAAGTTGTAAAAATTATTTTGAGGAAACAACAAATAGACTTTGGGCTATAGTTAAAAAGTAGATTATCTGACATTCACCAAGCATTCAATGCAAATGAATCTCCATTGTGAAAGTTTAGTGAAAGTCAGATTTACTGTTTTATAACTTATATATCTTCATAGTATGTATTTGTACTTTTTCCTAGTAACAAAAAAAAGTAAACTAATGATGGGACTTTTTGGCACAACAATTCTAAAATAGTTTAAATGAGCTTCTGGAACCCACATAAGCCAATTAAAGTCAATGCACCCCAAAAAACTAACACAAACCACCTTAAAGTGTAACTAAAGGCAAAAACCTTTTTTAGTTTTGGACAGAGTAGAGAGGGATTAGATCACCTATTAAGTTTGTATTGTTGTCTGTGCCTTAGTTAGGGAGATTCATTCTCTCTATTTGTCTTGTTTACCATTATCATTAAAAGGGAAAGGTTGTCCCCAAAAAAGTAATAGAGGGGAAATCTTCCAATGGGGGGCTTTAGCTTTGGTGACCTGGGCGTCCCAAGGGATTCTCTTAATTTGCAGGGATTTCCTCTTACTACTTCCTGCTTTGGCTATGGGACAGGAAGTGGAGGTAAAATTCCCTTATACAGATGGGAAAAATAAAAAACTGACCAGGGTTATAACCTTCCCTACTTTATTCAAAATTTAAAAAAAAAAAAAAAAAGGTTTGCCTATAGTGCTACTTTAATTTTGCCTTCCTCATTTACTCCAATGCATTTTGCTAAAATGACATTTCACCAAACTTTTAGTGAAATAAAAACTCTCAAATTTGCTTATCCCTAGAAACCACATGGTGGCCTCGTTCCCTTTGATATTCTTAGCTGCACCCTTTTCTCTGTTCAGAATCAGTATCTGACTGAGGTTAAAACCCTTATTGAATTATACAGTACATACAGCATGTACAAATTATACAGATGTACAACTCCCAGAAGAGGTTGCCTAATGTATATTATTAGTATTTACTTTAAGTATTATTATTAAAAGTAGTTATAATAGTATTAGTAGTTGAAGTAGCAGTGATATAATTCATGGATCTCGGTCACATATTCTTTTCTTCCCTCTAAACATTATAGTAAAGGTGGTTGGATTTTTCTATTAGTAATCTCAGTGACGTTTCCTAAAATTAATCACGCTTCTTTTCTATCTTAGATTTCTTAATGAAACTGAAGTGCACAATGCTCTAGAGTTACTTGGATTAGTAGTTAATGATGGAGGAAAAGAGCACACAAGGAAATTCATGGAATCAAACAATAAGTAAGTGATGGGAATGTGCAATGTTTAATACAACATCAAGCAAGCTCACTTAAAAGGAGTTTTACCAAATTGTCTGCTTGCTCCCAGATTTACCAGTGGGATTCCCCACTGACAGCAGAATGTGAACAAACAATACCGACTTTAAAAATTAAAAAAAAAAACAGTGTGGGGGTCCCCTTCAATACATACCAGGCCCTTTGGGTCTGTAATGGATTTTGAGGGGAACCCCACACCAAAATTGAAAAAGAAACCTGTGGGGTACCCCCCAAATTCCATACCAGAACCTTATCTGAGCATACAGCCCAGCAAACCAGGAAAGGGGGGTGAGCCCCCTCTCCTGAACCATACCAGGCCACATGCCCTCAACAGGGGGGGGTGCCTTCGGGCAAAGGGCTTCTGCCCAAAAACACCTTGTCCTCGTGTTGATGAGGACATGGGCCTCTTCCCCACAGCTCTAGCCCGGTGGTTGTGTGGGTCTGCAGGCAAGGGGCCTATCGGAATATGGAAGCCCCAGATTCCACCCCCCATGTGAATGAGTATAGTACCCCTACTCATTTACCAAAAAAGTGTGAAAAATAAATAAAAACACACACACAGTTTTTGACAAGTCCTTTATATAAAAAAAAACACAAAAAATGTCCCCAGAAGTAAATCCAGCATCAATCTTGATGGACACCCACTGCCGACCCAAAAAAGAAAAAAAACAAAAAAAGAGGTGCGCACGCAACGTTTGCCTCCTGGCGACTGACATAGCTTTCCAACCGATGGCAAATAAACAAGACTCGTCCCTTTGTTTATTTACTGTCAGTGGAAATTAAAGCTGTGTCAGTCGTCAGGAGGCAAGCATCATGTGCGAACCTCTTTTTTTGCTTATTTTTTTTCAGGTCAGCGGTGGGCGTGCATCATGATTGATGTTGGATTTTCTTCTGGGGACTTTTTTTTGTTTTTTAATAAAGTACTTGTCAAATAAAGTACTTGTCAAATTTGTGTTTTTATTTGTTTTTGACACTTTTTTGGTAAATTATTTTTTTTGTTATCTTCAGGTTATCAGCAGGTTTCATCGTGATTGACGATGGATTTACTACAGAGGACATAGCCCACAACCACCAGCCAGGGTTGTGGGGAACAGGCCTTTGTCCTCAACATGGGGAAAAGGTGCTTTGGGGGGAAGCCCCCCGAGCCCTAAAGCACCCCTCCCATGTTGAGGGCATGTGGTCAGGTATGGTCCGGGGGGGGTTCGCTCATCCCCCCATTTCCTGACATGCTGGGATAAGGGTCCGGTATGGATTTTGAATGGGATCCCACTCTATTTAAAAAATAAAATTTGCTGTGGGGTTATCTTAGAATCCATACCAGACTCAGAGAGGCCTGGTATGGATGGGGGGGGGGGCCTCATGAAGTTTTTTTTTTTTTTTGTTAAAGCCGGCATTGTTTGCTTACATTCTGCTGTCAGTGGGGAATCCCGCTAAAAGCAAATAAGTCATGGCTGTTAAGGATGCAGGGGGCCGGTTGGACGATCCTTAACAACCAGCTATTATCTAATCATTTGAAATCAGATGCTTTAACCATCCGAATGAAACAAATACATTTTGTTGACATTTGTTACTGTTGTAATTCAGACATCTGAATCTCCAAATAACAAAAATGTCCGAATTTCGATTTGGAATTTTGTTGCGGGTAGTTAGCTTAATTGCCATCATACAGTAGGAACTGGTAATGCATAAAAGTCAAGTCAAGCAGTATTCTCACCTGTTGCATTATATTTTATACTGTAATTCCCTCTTCCCACTGCAGCACTTGAATATTAGAAAAAGTGAAGAATATATAATAATATTAAGTCTGTCTTTTCCAATATCTGTTATTTTACACTACACATTTCTGCTTTTCCACTCATCTGTGGGAGTAATAATGAATGTATACCCAGTAATTCCAGATATAATGTAGCATGTGAGTTCTCATATTCTTCTCAAAATGCAGTACTTGGTCCTGAACTGCCAATCACTAGGCGCAAACATTGTCACATATTGGACTTTAACCCTGTGTAAACTCAAACACTGACTGTGCTCACACGGGGTTTAAATCTCAACACTTCCTTGGGCAAATGGAAGGGTGGGAAGCATGGTGAAGGTAAGTATTAGTGTGTAGGCTGGTAGATTTCCCCTTAAGGGTTGCTCCTTCTCCAGGTAGAATGTTGGTGTGGGGTGCCCCTTTACAAAGTAGGAGCAACTTTGGAGATGGAGGAGATTGTCTGAAGCCACAAAAAATAGAGGACAGGTAAGGGGTTCAAGGCCTGCTCTCACCTTGGGGGAGGGGGGCTATGGGGGACATTGCCTTTATCTAATGGGAAGTGGAGCATGGACTTATTACAGGTTGTGTGTACCTCATTGCTCCCTCACAGTTAAGCCAGATTCAGTGATGTGACTAACTGATATATGCTAAACTGCCATTATTTGGAAAACATTATGCCATGATTTGGAACCTTGCATTACCAATGAAATAGACCGTACTGTGAAATTAGTGATCGGTAAAAGAAGATTTGGTGTAACCAGGGCTTTTTTTCAGCCGGAACGCGGCGGAACGGCGTTCCACCACCTCTGGCTGCCCTGTCCTCTCGTCTCTCTCCAACCTGTCACTAAACACAGAAGACGGTAGAGAAAGTTTTTGCACTACTCACTTCCGCCGTCTTCTGTGTGTTATTGCCGGGCACCTGGGGCTTGTGCAGGGCTGGGAATTTGTTGGTTGGTACCCCGAGTCCCGATGCCACAAATACCCGCATTTTATTTGCATTCCTGTGGTGCATCGGAAAAGCCGGCTCCAGTCCCCGCCCCCGCTCCTGCCTGTCAGACCTTAGCAGCACAGAACCGAGTGAAGCGTGCTACAGGTCTAGTAGGCAGAGGCTGCACGGTGTTGAAAAGAAAAAGCCTGCACACACCTGCTTGCTGCCCTGTGAAGCTGTAAACAGGTGGGAGAGAGCTGTTAGGGGAGAGCGGGCGCTTATGCAGAGATGCAACAGTGGAGAGGTTTGAAGCTGTAATGCAGACATGCCAGCTAGGGAGGTGAGGGGCTTTGCCAAAACAGGTAAGAGCTGTGAAGGAAAATGGGGGCAAATTGAGAGTTGTGTAGGGAGGGGCAGGTTGTGTAAGCTGTCTACCATCCACAGCTATGGGTGTAAGCTCTGCATGGGGGGAGGGGGTGGGGAGTTAATTTGTGGAAAGTGGTATAGAACTGTGCTCTGACTTGGCAAACATGGAAGCTGTGGACTGTGGGAGAAGAGGGGAGCTGTGGACTGTGGGAGAAGAGGGTAGCTGTGGACTGTGGGAGAAGTGGGGAGATGTGGACTGTGGGAGAAGTGCGGAGCTGTGGACTGTGGGAAAAGAGGGGAGCTGTGGACTGTGGGAGAAGTGGGGAGCTGTGAACTGTGGGAGAAGTGCAGAGCTGTGGACTGTGGGAGAAGAGGGGAGCTGTGGACTGTGGGAGAAGTGGGGAGCTGTGGACTGTGGGAGAAGAGGGGAGCTGTGGACTGTGAGAGAAGAGGGGAGCTGTGGACTGTGGGAGAAGTGGGGAGCTGTGGACTGTGGGAGAAGAGGGGAGCTGTGGACTGTGGGAGAAGTGGGGAGCTGTGGACTGTGGGAGAAGTGGGGAGCTGTGGACTGTGGGAGAAGAGGGGAGCTGTGGACTGTGGGAAAAGTGGGGAGCTGTGGACTGTGGGAGAAGTGGGGAGCTGTGGACTGTGGGAGAAGAGGGGAGCTGTGGACTGTGAGAGAAGAGGGGAGCTGTGAACTGTGGGAGAAGTGGGGAGCTGTGGACTGTGGGAGAAGAGGGGAGCTGTGGACTGTGGGAGAAGTGGGGAGCTATGGACTGTGGGAGAAGTGCGGAGCTGTGGACTGTGGGAGAAGAGGGGAGCTGTGGACTGTGAGAGAAGAGGGGAGCTGTGGACTGTGGGAGAAGAGGGGAGCTGTGGACTGTGGGAGAAGAGCAGAGCTGTGGACTGTGGGAGAAGTGGGGAGCTGTGGACTGTGGGAGAAGTGCGGAGCTGTGGACTGTGGGAGAAGAAGGTAGCTGTGGACTGTGGGAGAAGTGGGGAGCTGTGGACTGCGGGAGAAGAGGGGAGCTGTGGACTGTGGGAAAAGTGGGGAGCTGTGGACTGTGGGAGAAGAGGGGAGCTGTGGACTGTGGGAGAAGTGCAGAGCTGTGGACTGTGGGAGAAGTGGGGAGCTGTGGACTGTGGGAGAAGTGCGGAGCTGTGGACTGTGGGAGAAGAGGGTAGCTGTGGACTGTGGGAGAAGTGGGGAGCTGTGGACTGCGGGAGAAGAGGAGAGCTGTGGACTGTGGGAGAAGAGGGGAGCTGTGAGAGAAGAGGGGAGCTGTGGACTGTGGGAGAAGAGGGGAGCTGCGGACTGTGGGACATAAGGGGAGCTGTGGACTGTGGGAGTAGTGGGGAGCTGTGGACTGTGGGAGAAGAGGGGAGCTGTGGACTGTGGGAGAAGAGGGGAGCTGTGGACTGTGGGAGAAGTGCGGAGCTGTGGGAGAAGAGGGGAGCTGTGGAATGTGGGAGACGAGGGGAGATGTGGACTGTGGGAGACGAGGGGAGCTGTGGACTGTAGGAGAAGAGGGGAGCTGTGGACTGTGGGAGAAGAGGGGAGCTGTGGACTGTGGGATAAGTGGGGAGCTGTGGACTGTGGGAGAAGAGGGGAGCTGTGGACTGTGGGAGAAGTGGGGAGCTGTGCACTGTGGGAGAAGTGGGGAGCTGTGGACTGTGGGAGAAGAGGGGAGCTGTGGACTGTGGTAGAGGGGAGCTGTGGAAGAAGAGGGGAGCTGTGGACTGTGAGAGAAGAGGGGAGCTGTGAGAGAAGAGGGGAGCTGTGAGAGAAGAGGGGAGCTGTGGACTGTGGAAGAGGGGAGCTGTGGAAGAAGAGGGGAGCTGTGGACTGTTAGAGAAGAGGGGAGCTGTGAGAGAAGAGGGGAGCTGTGGACCGTGGGAGACGAGGGGAGCTGTGGACCGTGGGAGAAGAGGGGAGCTGTGGACTGTGGGAGAATAGGGGAGCTGTGGACTGTGGAAGAGGGGAGCTGTGGAAGAAGAGGGGAGCTGTGGACTGTGAGAAAAGAGGGGAGCGGTGCGAGAAGAGGGGAGCTGTGAGAGAAGAGGGGAGCTGTGGACTGTGAGAGAAGAGGGGAGCTGTGAGAGAAGAGGGGTGCTGTGGACTGTGGGAGACAAGGGGAGCTTTGGACTGTGGGAGAAGAGGGGAGCTGTGGAAGAAGAGGGGAGCTGTGGACTGTGGGAGAAGAGGGGAGCTGTGGACTATGGGAGAAGAGGGGAGCTGTGGACTGTGAGAGAAGAGGGGAGCTGTGGACTGTGGGAGAAGAGGGGAGATGTGGACTGTGGGAGAAGAGGGGAGCTGTGGACTGTGAGGGAAGAGGGGAGCTGTGGACTGTGGGAGAAGAGGGGAGCTGTGGACTGTGAGAGAAGAGGGGAGCTGTGGACTGTGAAAGAAGAGGGGAGCTGTGGACTGTGAGAGAAGAGGGGAGCTGTGGACTGTGGGAGAAGAGGGGAGCTGTGGACTGTGAGAGAAGAGGGGAGCTGTGGACTGTGGGAGAAGAGGGGAGCTGTGGACTGTGGGAGAAGAGGGGAGCTGTGGACTGTGAGAGAAGAGGGGAGCTGTGGACTGTGGGAGAAGAGGGGAGCTGTGGACTGTGGGAGAAGAGGGGAGCTGTGGACTGTGGGAGAAGAGGGGAGCTGTGGACTGTGAGAGAAGAGGGGAGCTGTGGACTGTGGGAGAAGAGGGGAGCTGTGGACTGTGGGAGAAGAGGGGAGCTGTGGACTGTGGGAGAAGAGGGGAGCTGTGGACTGTGGGAGAAGAGGGGAGCTGTGGACTGTGGGAGAAGAGGGGAGCTGTGGACTGTGGGAGAAGAGGGGAGCTGTGGACTGTGAGAGAAGAGGGGAGCTGTGGACTGTGGGAGAAGAGGGGAGCTGTGGACTGTGGGAGAAGAGGGGAGCTGTGGACTGTGGGAGAAGTGGGGAGCTGTGGACTGCGGGAGAAGAGGGGAGCTGTGGACTGTGGGAAAAGTGGGGAGCTGTGGACTGTGGGAGAAGAGGGGAGCTGTGGACTGTGGGAGAAGTGCAGAGCTGTGGACTGTGGGAGAAGTGGGGAGCTGTGGACTGTGGGAGAAGTGCGGAGCTGTGGACTGTGGGAGAAGAGGGTAGCTGTGGACTGTGGGAGAAGTGGGGAGCTGTGGACTGCGGGAGAAGAGGAGAGCTGTGGACTGTGGGAGAAGAGGGGAGCTGTGAGAGAAGAGGGGAGCTGTGGACTGTGGGAGAAGAGGGGAGCTGCGGACTGTGGGACATAAGGGGAGCTGTGGACTGTGGGAGTAGTGGGGAGCTGTGGACTGTGGGAGAAGAGGGGAGCTGTGGACTGTGGGAGAAGAGGGGAGCTGTGGACTGTGGGAGAAGTGCGGAGCTGTGGGAGAAGAGGGGAGCTGTGGAATGTGGGAGACGAGGGGAGATGTGGACTGTGGGAGACGAGGGGAGCTGTGGACTGTAGGAGAAGAGGGGAGCTGTGGACTGTGGGAGAAGAGGGGAGCTGTGGACTGTGGGAGAAGTGGGGAGCTGTGGACTGTGGGAGAAGAGGGGAGCTGTGGACTGTGGGAGAAGTGGGGAGCTGTGCACTGTGGGAGAAGTGGGGAGCTGTGGACTGTGGGAGAAGAGGGGAGCTGTGGACTGTGGTAGAGGGGAGCTGTGGAAGAAGAGGGGAGCTGTGGACTGTGAGAGAAGAGGGGAGCTGTGAGAGAAGAGGGGAGCTGTGAGAGAAGAGGGGAGCTGTGGACTGTGGAAGAGGGGAGCTGTGGAAGAAGAGGGGAGCTGTGGACTGTTAGAGAAGAGGGGAGCTGTGAGAGAAGAGGGGAGCTGTGGACCGTGGGAGACGAGGGGAGCTGTGGACCGTGGGAGAAGAGGGGAGCTGTGGACTGTGGGAGAAGAGGGGAGCTGTGGACTGTGGAAGAGGGGAGCTGTGGAAGAAGAGGGGAGCTGTGGACTGTGAGAAAAGAGGGGAGCGGTGCGAGAAGAGGGGAGCTGTGAGAGAAGAGGGGAGCTGTGGACTGTGAGAGAAGAGGGGAGCTGTGAGAGAAGAGGGGTGCTGTGGACTGTGGGAGACAAGGGGAGCTTTGGACTGTGGGAGAAGAGGGGAGCTGTGGAAGAAGAGGGGAGCTGTGGACTGTGGGAGAAGAGGGGAGCTGTGGACTATGGGAGAAGAGGGGAGCTGTGGACTGTGAGAGAAGAGGGGAGCTGTGGACTGTGGGAGAAGAGGGGAGATGTGGACTGTGGGAGAAGAGGGGAGCTGTGGACTGTGAGGGAAGAGGGGAGCTGTGGACTGTGGGAGAAGAGGGGAGCTGTGGACTGTGAGAGAAGAGGGGAGCTGTGGACTGTGAAAGAAGAGGGGAACTGTGGACTGTGAGAGAAGAGGGGAGCTGTGGACTGTGGGAGAAGAGGGGAGCTGTGGACTGTGAGAGAAGAGGGGAGCTGTGGACTGTGGGAGAAGAGGGGAGCTGTGGACTGTGGGAGAAGAGGGGAGCTGTGGACTGTGAGAGAAGAGGGGAGCTGTGGACCGTGGGAGAAGAGGGGAGCTGTGGACTGTGGGAGAAGAGGGGAGCTGTGGACTGTGGGAGAAGAGGGGAGCTGTGGACTGTGAGAGAAGAGGGGAGCTGTGGACTGTGGGAGAAGAGGGGAGCTGTGGACTGTGGGAGAAGAGGGGAGCTGTGGACTGTGGGAGAAGAGGGGAGCTGTGGACTGTGGGAGAAGAGGGGAGCTGTGGACTGTGGGAGAAGAGGGGGGCTGTGAAATGTGGGAGAAGAGGGGAGCTGTGGACTGTGGGAGAAGAGGGGAGCTGTGGACTGTGGGAGAAGAGGGGAGCTGTGGACTGTGGGAGAAGAGGGGAGCTGTGGACTGTGGGAGAAGAGGGGGGCTGTGAAATGTGGGAGAAGAGGGGAGCTGTGGACTGTGAGAGAAGAAGGGAGCTGTGGACAGGGGGTACATAGGTAAGCAATAGATGGTTACTTTGGGAGGGAATATCTAAGTACTGCTCATTGTGCTTATATTTTGTTGGTGCCCTGTGTGATACAAATACCTCAAAACTGCACAATACGTGCTTTTGAGCCCTGTGTGTTATGCAATACTAAGAGCAGGACTCTGTGCCTCTTGTGCAATGTGCAGATTATTTGTCAGTGCATTACGTCATTCTTCGAGGAGTACTGGGGGGTTGAGGGTGGAGAGTTGCCGGGAAGGGTAAGTTCCTACACCTATTCTCTGAGAAAAAAAGCCCTGGGTGTAACAAAGAGCCTCAGTACAGAGTACAGCCAATGCCTGGGGGAATTAAAATATATATACTAGTGCAAGTTTAATCGGCTCTGGAGTGGGTGGTGATAGAGGAAAAGGAGTCCTCTACCTGATGGTGAGAGAATATCCCCTCATGCCTGGACGAGCCATGTTCCATGAACCTCAGGTGGACTTTGTGATCTTCTGTCTGTATCATTAGTGAAATATAGGCCTATGTGAGATTTCTCCAGATGTGAAAGGGTTAATGTGTACAGTGACCAGGAGGATGCAGAGGAAAGGTCTGGGATCAGAATCCATGTAAATGAACAGTATGTTGTTTGGGCTGAACATAACAGAATGTACTGTATGCCCTGTATTTACAGATGGGACCTAGCTGCGTATGTCGGCCACATAGAAAGAAGCTGGTAGGGTGTGAAGGGTGTCTCTATCAACAGAACTTATTCCTTTGTTGTCCTGTGAAGAAAAACAAGGTTAAAGTTTTTTTAAAGCATAAACATTGTTTACATTAATACATTTCCTGCATTAAGGTAAAAAATGTTTAGGCAAAAGTACTGCCCCCCAAAATACTTACCTGAGTCCTCACTCGATCCAGCTCTGTGCCTGTCTGCAGCAGCTCTCTCCTCTCACTTTTCAGTCTCACAGGCCATTGGCTCCAGCTGCTGTTAGCCAAATCCTGTGAAGATGAAGCTGGGGGTGGGGACAAGCAGCTCTTTCTGTGTCAATAGACATAGGCAGCACGGCTTAGGATTTTGCCCACAGGTGTGCCACAAAAGGAAGCAGCTTTCTATGGTGGCATACCAAAAAAAGTAAGATCCAAGAGGACCAGCAGATGGCCCAAGAAGAGGAGGTTCAGGGCCACTCCATTTCTATTTCACAGAGCAGGTAAGTATAAACCTGTTTGTTATTTTATAAAATAATTGCAATTATCAACCACTTAAGGACCAGCCGCCGCAGTTATACTGCGGCAAGTTGGCTCCCCTGGGCAAATCACCGTAGCTGTATGTCGGCTGCTTTAAGACCACTAGGGGGCACGATGACAGAACCGATGCGCGTGCCCGGCGGCCGCGATGTCCTCCAGGCACTCGCGATCGCTCCTGAGAGAGACAGAATGGAGATCTGTCAATGTAAACAGACAGATCTCCTTTCTGTCAGGAGAGAGGAGACAGAACTGTTGTTCATACTGGTTATGAACAGCGACATGTCTCCTCTTCCAGGCAGTCCCATCCCCCCCACAGTTAGAAACACCTCCGTAGGACACACATTTAACCCCTTGATCGCGCCCTAGTGTTAACCCCTTCCCTGCCAGTGACATTTATACAGTAATCAGTGGCTATTTTAAGCTCTGATCGCTGTATAAGTGTCAGTGAGTGGTCCCAAAAAAGTGTCAAAAGTGTCCGATCTGTCTGCCGCAATGTTGCTGTCCTGCTAAAAATCGCAAATCACCGCCATTACTAGTAAAAAAAAAAAATTATAAAAAAAATGGCATAAATATATCCCCTATTTACACAAACCAATCAATATAAGATAATTGCAATTTTTTTACCAAAAATATGTAGAAGAATACATATCGGCCTAAAGAGATGAAGAAATTAGTTTTTTTTATATTTTTGGGGGATATTTGTTATAGCAAAAAGAAAAAAATATTGCTTTTTTTCAAAATTGTCGCTCTATTTTTGTTTATAGCGCAAAAGATAAAAACCGCAGAGGTGATCAAATACACCCAAAAAAAGCTCTATTTGTGTGGAAAAAAGAGACATTAACTTTATTTGGGTACAGCATCACACGTTCACTCAATTGTCAGTTAAAGCGACACAGTGCCGTATCGCAAAAAATGGCCTGGTCATTAAGGGGGCAAATCCTTCCAGGGCTTAAGTGGTTAAAAGCAATGCAAACTTTAATTTTTTTTTAATTTTAGAAAGAGGGAAAGCTTAATAAGACAGGATTGGAAATCTTGTCTGAATGATATTGTCCCATTTGCTATAGTGCTAGAAGCAATAAATACTCACATATATATATATATATAGATCATAGAGATTTCCGGCGGACCAGATAGTCCCCGGAGTCTTTATGATCGTCGGAGGCCGGGCGCGATGTTATGACGTCACGCCCGGCCTCTCCATTCAAAAAAACGGCGCCGCTTCGGCTTGGAAGCGGCGATCGTTTTATTTATTTTTTTTATTTCAGGCTTCCCAGCCTAGTGGTGAGATATGGGGTCTTATTGACTCCATATCTCACTATTAAGAGCACCTGTCATGTTATATTGCTATTACAAGGGATGTTTACATTCCTTGTAATAGGAATAAAAGTGATCAGTTTTTTTTTTTTTTCAAAAAAGTGTCAAAATAAAAAATAAAAAATATAATTAACAATAAAAAAAAAATTTTTTTTAAAGCGCCGCTGTCCCCGTGTGCTCGCACGCAGAAGAGAACGCATACGTAAGTCCCGCCCACATATGAAAACGGTGTTCAAACCATACATGTGAGGTATCGCCGTGAACGTTGGAGCGAGAGCAATATTTTGGCCCTAGACCTCCTCTGTAACTCAAAACATGTAACCAGTAAAAAAATTTCAAGCGTCGCCTATGGGGATTTTTAAGTACCGAACATTGGTGCCATTCCACGAGCGTGTGCAATTTTGAAGCGTGACATGTTAGGTATCTATTTACTCGGCGTAACTTCCTCTTTCACAAAATGCAAAAACATTGGGCTAACTTTACTGTTTTGTTTTTTTTTTAAACACAAAACAGTTTTTTTCCCCAAAAAAACGCGTTCGAAAAATTCCTGCGCAAATACTGTGTGAGATAAAAAGTTGCAACAACCGCCATTGTATTCTCTAGGGTCTTTGCTAAAAAAACATATATAATGTTTGGGGGTTCTATGCAATTTTCTAGCAAAAAATGATGATTTTTACATGTAGGAGCAAAGTGTCAGAATTGGCCCGGTATTGAAGCGGTTAAAAGAGGCTTCCTTCGGGGACGACAACCATGCAGACCAAATTGATGCAGTGTGCAGCATATGGTCTGAGCACTGACAGGCTGACCCCCCCACCCCTTCAACCTCTGCAGCAATGCTGGCAGCACTCATATGTCTATTTCCCAACGACAACCTCTGGATATGATGCTGAGCACGTGCACCTAACTTCTTTGGTCGACCATGGCAAGGCCTGTTCTGAGTGGAACCTGTCCTGTTAAACTTCTGTATGGTTTTGGCCACTGTGCTGTTGCTCAGTTTCAGGGTCTTGGCAATCCTCTTATAGCCTAGGTCATCTTTATGTAGACCAACAATTCTTTTTTCAGATCCTTTAGAGAGTTCTTTGCTATCAGATGCCATGTTGAACTTCCAGTGACCAGTATGAGAGAGTGAGTGCAAAAACATCAAATGTAACACACCTGCTTCCCATTCACACACGAGACAGTGTAACACTAGCGAGTCACATGACACTGGGGAGGGAAAATGGCTAATTGGGCCCAGTTTGGGCATTTTCACTTAGGGGTGTACTCACTTTTGTTGCCAGCAGTTTAGACATTAATGGTGTGTAGAGTTATTTTGAGGGGGCAGCAAATTTACACTGTTATTTATACAAGGTGTACACTCACTACTTTACAATGTAGCAACATTTAATTTTTTCAGTGTTGTTACATGAAAAGATATAATAAAATATTTACAAAAATGTGAGGGGTGTACTCACTTTTGTGAGATACTGTATATATCAGGCCCGGACTGGGACAAAAAATAGGCCCGGGCATTTTGGATTGAGCAGCCCATGACATGTTAACCGGCCCCTTCCCCACTCTCCACCCTGACAGATCCCCTGAGAGAGGGGAGGGGGGAACCCAGCAGAGGTGTGGGGGGGTGAGGTGAGACCAGGATAGAGCATGGGGGGTTGGAGAGCACAGGGAAGAACCTTGAGAACATGGGGTAGGGTGAGAGCACAGGGGAGAGGCAGAGAACACAGGGAGGAAGAGGAGAGCACAGGGGGGCAGCAGAGAGCATGGGGGGAGGTGAGGAGCACAGGCGGGCAGTGGAGAGCACAGGGAGGGCGGTGGAGAGTGTGGAGGGAGGTGGAGAGCACAGGGAGGGTGGCGGAGAGCATGGGGGATGTGGAGAACACAGGGGGGTGGCGGAGAGCATGGGGGGATGTGAAGAGCACAGGGGGGAGTGGCGGATAGCATGGGGGGAGGTGGAGAGCATGGGGGTGCAATAGAGAGCATGGGGGATGTGGAGAGCACAGGGGGGAAGGGGAGAAGCAGAGACCATGGGGGTGATGTGCATAGCACGGGGGGCAGCGGAGAGTATGGGGATGATGTAAAGAGCATGGGGGGAAGTGGAGAGCATGGGGGTGGCGAAGAGCACGGGAGGGGTAGCAGAGAGCACGGGGGGGAGGTAGAGAGCATGGGAGGGAGGTGGAGAGCATGGGGGGTGGAGAGTATGGGGGGTGGCAGAGAGTATGGGGGGAGTTGGAGAGCATGGGGGTGGCAGAAAGCATGAGGGGAGGTGGAGAGCATGGAGGGAGGTGGAGAGTTTGAGGGGTGGCAGAGAGCATGGGGGGTGGAGAGTATGGGGGGTGGCAGAAAGTATGGGGGGAGGGGGAGAGTATGGGGGGTGGAGAGTATGGGGGGTGGCAGAGAGCATGGGGGAGGTGGAGAGTATGGGGGTGGCAGAGAGTATGGGGGAGGTGGAGAGTATGGGGGGATTTAGAGAGTATGGGGGGAGGTGGAGAATATATGGGGGTGGCAGAGAGCATGGGGGGTGGCAGAGAGCATGAGGGGGAGGTGGAGAGCATGGGGGGAGGTAGAGAGCATGGGCGGGTGGCGGAGAGCATGTGGGGGTGGCGGAGAGCATGGGGGGAGGTGCAGAGTATGGGGGGATGACAGAGAGCACAGGGGGGGCAGCGGAGAGCATTGGGGTGATGTGGAGAGCATGGGGAGTGGCAGAGAGTATGGGTGCGGTGGAGAGCCCAGGGGGGAGCAGCAGAGAGAAGCAGGAAAGGAACAGCGGCGGGGGCGGCTGCATATAGAAGAATAATTCTCTCCATCTTCCTCCTGCAGTCTCGGAATGCTTGCTTCTCCTCTACCTCTCGCAGGCATTCCGATACTGCAGGAGGAAGATGGAGAAAATTAATGTTCTATATGCAGCCACCCCCACCGCTCCTCCTATTCAGTTTACAGGGGGGCTGAACTCACATTTTCTGTTCCGGCACTTCTCGACAGAAGACCGGTTTCAAGGTGTCTGCTCTGGCTCCTCTCCCCGGCACAGACGGCTGACCTATACAGGCGGCTGTGCGGCCGCGGAGAGGCCGAAGAAGTCTCATCTAGCTCCTCAACCTGCTCCAATGGCTGAGCTTAACTGGCAGTTGGGCTGCCACAGAGAGGCTGGATGAGCGGCGCGGGCTCAAGCCTTGGGCCCCGCAAGGACTTGCAGCCTGGCGGCCCCGGCAGCCGTGGCCCACCGGGCAAGTGCCCGGTTTGCCCTATGGCCAATATATATATACAGTTGCAATAAAAAGTATGTGAACCCCTTTGGAATGATATGGATTTCTGCACAAATTGGTCATAAAATATGATCTGATCTTCATCTAAGTCACAACAATAGACAATCACAGTCTGCTTAAACTAATAACACACAAAGAATTAAATGTTACCATGTTTTTATTGAACACACCATGTAAACATTCACAGTGCAGGTGGAAAAAGTATGTGAACCCTTGGATTTAATAACTGGTTGAACCTCCTTTGGCAGCAATAACTTCAACGTTTCCTGTAGTTGCAGATCAGACGTGCACAACGGTCAGGAGTAATTCTTGACCATTCCTCTTTACAGAACTGTTTCAGTTCTGCAATATTCTTGGGATGTCTGGTGTGAATCACTTTCTTGAGGTCATGCCACAGCATCTCAATCGGGTTGAGGTCAGGACTCTGACTGGGCCACTACAGAAGGCGTGTTTTCTTCTGTTAAAGCCATTCTGTTGTTGATTTACTTCTATGCTTTGAGTCGTTGTCCTGTTGCAACACCCATCTTCTGCAAAATGTCTTGATAAACTTGGGAATTCATTTTTCCTTCGATAATAGCAATCCGTCCAGGCCCTGACGCAGTAAAGCAGCCCCAAACCATGATGCCCCCACCACCATATTTCACAGTTGGGATTTGATGTTGGTGTGCTGTGCCTCTTTTTCTCCACACATAGTGTTGTGTGTTTCTTCCAAACAACTCAACTTTGGTTTCATCTGTCCACAGAATATTTTGGCAGTACTGCTGTGGAACATCCAGGAGCTCTTGTGCAAACTGTAAACGTGCAGAAATGTTTTTTTTTGGACAGCAGTGGCTTCCTCTGTGGTATCCTCCCATGAAATCCATTCTTGTTTAGTGTTTTACGTATCGTAGATTCGCTAACAGGGTTGTTAGGATATGCCAGAGACTTTTGTAAGTCTTTAGCTGACACTCTAGGATTCTTCTTCACCTCATTGAGCAGTCTGCGCTGTGCTCTTGCAGTCATCTTTACAGGACGCCCACTCCTAGGGAGAGTAGCAGCAGTGCTGAACTTTCTCCATTAATAGACAGTTTGTCTTACCATGGACTGATGAACAGCAAAGCTTTTGGAGATACTTTTATAACCCTTTCCAGCTTTATGCAAGTCAACAATTCTTAATCGTAGGTTTTCTGAGAGCTCTTTTGTGCGAGGCATCATTCACATCAGGCAATGCTTTTTGTGAAAAGCAAACCCAGAATTGGTGTGTGTTTTTTATAGGGCAGGGCAGCTGTAACCAACACCTCCAATCTCATCTCATTGATTGGACTCCAGTTGGCTGACACCTCACTCCAATTAGCTCTTGGAGATCTCATTAGTCTAGGGGTTCACATACTTTTTCCACCCGCACTGTGAATGTTTACATGGTGTGTTCAATAAAAACATGGTAACATTTAATTCTTTGTGTGTTATTAGTTTAGGCAGACTGTGATTGTCTATTGTTGTGACTTAGATGAAGATCAGATCACATTTTATGACCAATTTGTGCAGAAATCCATATCATTCCAAAGGGGTTCACATACTTTTTATTGCAAATGAATATACACTCATCGGCCTCTTTATTAGGTACACCTTGCTAGTACCGGATTGGATCCCCCTTTGCCTTCAGAACTATGTAAAAAAGGCAGTACAGCACAGAAAAAACACTCCCAAAACTAAAATGAATTAAAATAAAACAAATGAACAGTCCATTTTCTTCATAGGAAAAACATTGATGAAATTGGCAGAGATGCCAGCAAGTGCCCAGTGAAGTCAGTGATCTGTGATTCCAGTACAATGACTTGTGTGACAACCTCCACCATCAGTAGTAATGGCCGCTCACCTCAAATAATGGACCCCTGAGTTAATCAGTCAGGTCAAATACAGCGGTCCCTTTAAGGGATAATGTCAGCAGAGTCAACAGGATCGGATACTGGTAGCGGGAATCAAGCTTGCTATATCTCAGGCAAAACATCATCAGCTTCCAGGTAAATATATGAAACAAAAAGCAACCAAATCTAGTGCTCTCTGAATGATTAAAGCTAATTTATTGTAACAGTAAAAACAACGCACTCACAAGAAACGCACTGAGCCCCAGTGCGAAGGATGGATCGCATAAGCACACATAATGTTCCACGGAGATCGGCGTGTTAGGACGCGGGTGACGATTGCTTTTTGATGTTTCTGTAATATTTCTATATGTAGTGCTTCATGGAGAAAGGCAGGGACGTGGGGTGACGTTTTTTCCCTTTTTTCTAAATAATAGTACTTACTGGCATTTGTTTGCCCGTGCTGGGTCAACGCTTTCAAAGTTCTTTAGAAGTTGAATGTCAAGCAATTAGCTATTCGGTATGTTATCATTCATTTCCCTTTTGTGATCTTTCACGCTGCTGCGCTGAGCGCTCTGTGGTCAATTTGGTCGCCATGGTGATGGTTTCTACACCTCTGTTCATTGGCCATAGTGGTCAGCTGTTATTGTGTATAAAGCGGGTGGCTTACATCATGCCGTCACCGCTGATGAAGTCCCGCCCCCGGGACGTAACGCATACGGATACCACGTGGCTTGGATCGTGACGTCACCCGCGTCCTTACACGCCGATCCTTGTGGAACATTATGTGTGCTTATGCGATCCATCCTTCGCACTGGGGCTCAGTGCGTTTCTTGTGAGTGCATTGTTTTTACTATTACAATAAATTAGCTTTTATCATTCAGAGAGCACTAGATTTGCTTGCTTTTTGTTTCATGTATTTACCTGGAAGCTGATGACGTTTTGCCTTAGATATAGCAAGCTTGATTCCCGCTACCAGTACCTGATTCTGTTGACTCTGCTGACATTACCCCTTAAAGGGACCGCTGTATTTGACCTGACTGATTAACTCAGGGGTCCATTATTTGAGGTGAGCGGCCATTACTACTGATGGTGGAGGTTGTCACACAAGTCACTATACTGTAACCACAGATCACTGACTTCACTGGGCACTTGCTGGCGTCTCTGCCAATTTCATCAATGTTTTTCCTATGAAGAAAATGGACTGTTCATTTGTTTTCTTTTAATTCATTTTAGTTTTGGGAGTGTTTTTTCTGCGCTGTACTGCCTTTTTTACCTTGTTATTTACGGGATTTGATATTTTGACCCTCAGTATTTCAGCTGCAGTATTTTTAGGGTTTATTTTTTCATTTCTGCGCTGGTTGATTTCTCTGTTTTTGCCTTCAGAACTCCCTTAATCCTTTGTGGATTCATATATAGATTCCACAAAGGTGTTGGAAAAATTTCTCAGAGATTTTGGTCCATATTGGCATCACGTAGTTGCTGCAGAATTACCGGCTGCATAGCCATGATACGAATCTCCCGTTCCACCACATCCCAAAGGTGCTTTATGCAATTGTGATCTGGTGACTATGGAGGCCATTGGAGTACAGTGAACTCATTGTCATGTTCAAGAAACCAGTGGTGAGATTATTTGATCTTTGTGACATGGTGCATTATCCTGCTGGAAGTAGCCATCAGAAGAAGGGTACATTGTAGTCATAAAGGGATGGATATGGTCAGCAACAATACTCAGGTAGGCCTTTGCGTGTAAACGATGCTCAATTGGTACTAAGGGGCCCAAAGTGTGCCTAGAAAATATCCCCCACACTAATACACCACCACCACTAGCCTGAACCATTAATACAAAGCAGGATGGATCCATGCTTTCATGTTGTTTATGCCAAATTCCAACCCTACCATGTGAATGTTGCAGCTGAAATCAAGACCAGGCAACATTTTTCTAATCTTGTATTGTTGTGTATTCAGAGATGGTTTCCTGCATACCTTGGTTGTAACAAGTGGGTATTTGAGTTACTGTTGCCTTTCTATCACCTCAAACCAGTCTGCCCATTTTTCTCTGACCTCTGAAATGAACTAGGCATTTTCCTCCACACAACACAATATTACTGGATATTTTTTCTTTTTTGGACCATTCTCTGTAAACCCTAGGGATGGTTGTGAGTGAAAATCCCAGTAGATCAGGAGTTTTTCAAATACATTCTTCCCCATTCTGATGCTGGGTTTGAACTTCAGCAAGTCGTCTTCATCACATCTGGATGCCTAAATGCATTGAGTTGCTGCCATGTGACATGTTTTCCCCCTCTCCATAGGCATAAGAAGGACTAGTCAGCTGAGCCAGGCATTCAGTTTACGTGCGTGGCAACAAGAAGACTGAAAGCACTCACATCTGTCTGCCTTCTTGTATTTTTGGCCAGCTTATATGTTATAGTTTTAGTTTGTAACAGTAATTATTACCTCAGGGTAACTGAAATGTTACATATATGCTTAAAACTATGTAGCAAACAAAGTATTCAGAACTAAACATAAACTTCTGTTTATGTTGCAGCAGACTTCACTTATCACATACTGAGCTAGACCTGTGAATTGCCAAACAGGAAACAGAAAATCGCAATTGCAACCAAGATATTTCCTTCCTAATTTTGTTGATCATGATGTGGCGATCTGTGCTGAGTAACCAATATAAAGTCATGGTTCTATAACTAAGTACTTTATGTAAAAAGTTAAGGAGTACAGAAAAATACATTCCCTTAAAATTAGGTTGAGATTGTGAATAGAGACTTTGGTGCTATTTTTGACATTGGTTACAGGAGTGAATAGAGAACCTTAAAGTGATGGTTTAAGAGAGTGTAGGCGTGGCGCTGTTTCCCTTAAAATATAGTAAAAATAAAGACATGAAATTAAATATAACAATGTAAAAATGAAAACGATAGGGATAGTTGACTGGGTCCTGATGTGAAGACCCTCCCGTAAATGGTAAGTCAAGACCAGAAAAAGGTGAGTGTGCTACACCCTCTGTCTCTCCCAATATAGAGACATAGAGATGAAGGGAAATTACAAAATGAAAGGTAGTAATGTGAAATCACCATGTGAATAAATTGCACCTTGTGTGCTGAAATAAACTGTGTTGCACCCTCTGTCAGGGTGTGTTTGAAAAGACAAATGCAGGAATATATAAATGCCAAACTTTTAAACAGATGCAATGCTATAGAAAACCACTAATTTGATGTTACACCCCCTAGGGGCAAAAATCAAGAGTAGCCTGTATGCATAATGGTGTTACACCTTCTGTTGGTGAGTACCAAAATGTGTATATTTAAAGCTGCTGAACTTCAGATAGGGTGTCCACCTATGTGCTACACCCTCTGGAGTCCGCAAAATAAAATGCCAAAAATAATAAATGTGGATTTCTGCTGTATCAGAAATCAAGTATATGAAAAATCCAATGTGCCAATAATTAAATACAACCAAAACGTGAAAGATAAATTAAATTTAATAATGATGAATGCTAGTGAAAAAAATGAATGCTCAATTCAATATACGTTTCTGTGTTACACCACAGTACAAAACAATTAGTGAAATTGTTGTAAACACTAAATGATTAATAAATTAGTCCATACAATAAATAAAGTGACTTGTGCTTAAAATACTGTGTCCAGTGCTTCATCAAAATCAGGTGCTGATTATCCTTTCAAGTGACAGTGGTGCCAGGTAAAGATATCCGTGTTGATAATATGATTGCACTCACCAGATGACATTACCCCCCCCCCCCCAGGGGTGTTATGCCTTCACAGTGTGAGCCACTGTGCAGCTCTTCTGGCTTTCCCACCGAGATGTCACATAGGGGAAAGAGTAATGCCCATAGTGTAATATTGTTTGGAAAAAGCTTTATTTGATAAAAAGTTTAGGAGATATACTCACATTTACAACGTATTTGTCATGCAAGAAAGTAAAACAAGAGCCGGCGCTGTGTAAACAACAATCACCGCTCAGACCGGAAGTGACGCAATGACGCTCTACGTGTTTCGTCATCCAAGATGTCATCTGGAGCGTCCATATTGCTATACCTCCTGCTTGATATAGGGTGTAGTGTCCCTACCATAGGCCATAGGATATTTTAGTAAACAGAAAGACACCCAATCAAGGGTCCTTCTAATACACTGCCTGATAGTGTGTTACAATCTGATTTCTTAGGAGACCCTATAGGAAGAGTAAGGCCCCCAATCAATTAATTATACTAGCGGTTTTGATAATATTGTAAATATCTTTAATTAACCACTTGCCGACCGCCTACCGCATATATACTGCGGCAGAATGGCACGGGCAGGCAGAATCACGTACCCGTACGTGATCTGCCTCCCGCGGGCGGGGGGTCCGATCGGACCCCCCCCCGGTGCCATCGGCGGTCGGCATTTGACTGGGAGCGTCGGGAGGCGAGGGGGAGACCATCCGATCGTGGCCCCCCCCTCGCGATCGCTCCCAGCCAATGGGAATCCTCCTCTGCCTGTGTGTCGTTTCACACAGGCAGAGGATGTGATGTCATCTCTCCTCGGTCTGGCAGTTTCCGTTCCAGCGCCGAGGAGAGAAGACAAGTGAGTGCACAACACACACACACACACAGTAGAACATGCCAGGCATACCTTACACCCCCGATCCCCCCCCCCGATCGCCCCCCGATCCCCCCCCAATCACCCCCCCCCCATCACAAACTGACATTAGCAGTATTTTTTTTTTTTTTTTTCTGATTACTGCATAGTGTCAGTTTGTGACAGTTACAGTGTTAGGGCAGTGAGTATTACCCCCCTTTAGGTCTAGGATACCCCCCTAACCCCCCCTAATAAAGTTTTAACCCCTTGATCACCCCCCTCACCAGTGTCGCTAAGCGATCATTTTTCTGATCGCTGTATTAGTGTCGCTGGTGACGCTAGTTAGGAACGTAAATATTTAGGTTCGCCGTCAGTGTTTTATAGCGACAGGGACCCCCATATACTATCTAATAAATGTTTTAACCCCTTGATTGCCCCCTAGTTAACCCTTTCACCACTGATCACCGTATAACTGTTACGGGTGACGCTGGTTAGTTCGTTTATTTTTTATAGTGTCAGGGCACCCGCCGTTTATTACCGAATAAAGGTTTAGCCCCCTGATCGCCCGGCGGTGATATGCGTCGCCCCAGGCAGCGTCAGATTGGCGCCAGTACCGCGAACACCCACGCACGCAGCATATGCCTCCCTTAGTGGTATAGTATCTGATCGGATCAATATCTGATCCGATCAAATCTATACTAGCGTCCCCAGCAGTTTAGGGTTCCCGAAAACGCAGTGTTAGCGGGATCAGCCCAGATACCCGCTAGCACCTGCGTTTTGCCCCTCCGCCCAGCCCAGCCCAGCCCACCCAAGTGCAGTATCGATCGATCACTGTCACTTACAAAACACTAAACGCATAACTGCAGCGTTCGCAGAGTCAGGCCTGATCCCTGCGATCGCTAACAGTTTTTTTGGTAGCGTTTTGGTGAACTGGCAAGCACCAGCCCCAGGCAGCGTCAGGTTAGCGCCAGTACCGTTAACACCCACGCACGCACCGTATACCTCCCTTAGTGGTATAGTATCTGATCGGATCAATATCTGATCCGATCAGATCTATACTAGCGTCCCCAGCAGTTTAGGGTTCCCAAAAACGCAGTGTTAGCGGGATCAGCCCAGATACCTGCTAGCACCTGCGTTTTGCCCCTCCGCCCGGCCCAGCCCACCCAAGTGCAGTATCGATCGATCACTGTCACTTACAAAACACTAAACGCATAACTGCAGCGTTCGCAGAGTCAGGCCTGATCCCTGCGATCGCTAACAGTTTTTTTGGTAGCGTTTTGGTGAACTGGCAAGCACCAGCCCCAGGCAGCGTCAGATTAGCGCCAGTACCGCTAACACCCACGCACGCACCGTACACCTCCCTTAGTGGTATAGTATCTGATCAGATCAATATCTGATCCGATTAGATCTATACTAGTGTCCCCAGCCGTTTAGGGTTCCCAAAAACGCAGTGTTAGCGGGATCAGCCCAGATACCTGCTAGCACCTGCGTTTTGCCCCTCCCCCCGGCCCGGCCCAGCCCACCCAAGTGCAGTATCGATCGATCACTGTCACTTACAAAACACTAAACGCATAACTGCAGCGTTCGCAGAGTCAGGCCGGATCCCTGTGATCGCTAACAGTTTTTTTTGTAGCGTTTTGGTGAACTGGCAAGCGCCAGCGGCCTAGTACACCCCGGTCGTAGTCAAACCAGCACTGCAGTAACACTTGGTGACGTGGCGAGTCACATAAGTGCAGTTCAAGCTGGTGAGGTGGCAAGCACAAGTAGTGTCCCGCTGCCACCAAAAAGACAAACACAGGCCCGTAGTGCCCATAGTGCCCTTCCTGCTGCATTCGCCAATCCTAATTGGGAACCCACCGCTTCTGCAGCGCCCGTACTTCCCCCATTCACATCCCCAACCAAATGCAGTCGGCTGCATGAGAGGCATTTTCTTTATGTCCTCCCGAGTACCCCTACCCAACGAACCCCCCAAAAAAGATGTTGTGTCTGCAGCAAGCGCGGATATAGGCGTGACACCCGCTATTATTGTCCCTCCTGTCCTGACAATCCTGGTCTTTGCATTGGTGAATGTTTTGAACGCTACCATGCACTAGTTGAGTGTTAGCGTAGGGTACAGCATTGCACAGACTAGGCACACTTTCACAGGGTCTCCCGAGATGCTATCGCATTTTGAGAGACCCGAACCTGGAACCGGTTACAGTTATAAAAGTTAGTTACAAAAAAAAAAAAAAAAACACAAACAAAAATATAAAATAAAAATAGTTGTCGTTTTATTGTTCTCTCTCTCTCTATTCTCTCTCTATTGTTCTGCTCTTTTTTACAGTATTCTATTCTGCAATGTTTTATTGTTATTATGTTTTATCATGTTTGCTTTTCAGGTATGCAATTTTTTATACCTTACCGTTTACTGTGCTTTATTGTTAACCATTTTTTTGTCTTCAGGTATGCCATTCACGACTTTGAGTGGTTATACCAGAATGATGCCTGCAGGTTTAGGTATCATCTTGGTATCATTCTTTTCAGCCAGCGGTCGGCTTTCATGTAAAAGCAATCCTAGTGGCTAATTAGCCTCTAGACTGCTTTTACAAGCAGTGGGAGGGAATGCCCCCCCCCCAACATCTTCCGTGTTTTTCTCTGGCTCTCCTGTCTCAACAGGGAACCTGAAAATGCAGCCGGTGATTCAGCCAGCTGACCATAGAGCTGATCAGAGACCAGAGTGGCTCCAAACATCTCTATGACCTAAGAAACCGGAAGCTACGAGCATTTTATGACGTAGATTTCGCCGGATGTAAACAGCGCCATTGGGAAATTGGGAAAGCATTTTATCACACCGATCTTGGTGTGATCAGATGCTTTGAGGGCAGAGGAGAAATCTAGGGTCTAATAGACCCCAATTTTTGCAAAAAAGAGTACCTGTCACTACCTATTGCTATCATAGGGGATATTTACATTCCCTGAGATAACAATAAAAATGATTTAAAAAAAAAAAAAATTAAAGGAACAGTTTAAAAATAAGATAAAAAAATAATAATAATAAAGAAAAAAAAAAAAAAAAAAAGCACCCCTGTCCCCCCTGCTCTCGCGCTAAGGTGAACGCAAGCGTTGGTCTGGCGTTAAATGTAAACAGCAATTGCACCATGCATGTGAGGTATCGCCGCGAAGGTCAGATCGAGGGCAGTAAGTTTAGCAGTAGACCTCCTCTGTAAATCTAAAGTGGTAACCTGTAAAGGCTTTTAAAGGCTTTTAAAAATGTATTTAGTTTGTCGCCACTGCACGTTTGTGCGCAATTTTAAAGCATGTCATGTTTGGTATCCATGTACTCGGCCTAAAATCATCTTTTTTATTTCATCAAACATTTGGGCAATATAGTGTGTTTTAGTGCATTAAAATGTGAAAAAGTGTGTTTTTCCCCAAAAAATGCGTTTGAAAAATCGCTGCGCAAATACTGTGTGAAAAAAAAAATGAAACACCCACCATTTTAATCTGTAGGGCATTTGCTTTAAAAAAAATATATAATGTTTGGGGGTTCAAAGTAATTTTCTTGCAAAAAAAAATTATTTTTTTATGTAAACAATAAGTGTCAGAAAGGGCTTTGTCTTCAAGTGGTTAGAAGAGTGGGTGATGTGTGACATAAGCTTCTAGATGTTGTGCATAAAATGCCAGGACAGTTCAAAACCCCCCCAAATGACCCCATTTTGGAAAGTAGACACCCCAAGCTATTTGCTGAGAGTCATGTTGAGTCCATGGAATAATTTATATTGTGACACAAGTTGCGGGAAAGAGACAATTTTTTATTTTTTTTATTTTTTTTTGCGCAAAGTTGTCACTAAATGATATATTGCTCAAACATGCCATGGGAATATGTGAAATTACACCCCAAAATACATTCTGTTGCTTCTCCTGAGTACGGGGATACCACATGTGTGGGACTTTTTGGGAGCCTAGCCGCGTACGGGACCCCGAAAACCAAGCACCGCCTTCAGGCTTTCTAAGGCCGTAAATTTTTGATTTCACTCTTCACTGCCTATCACAGTTTCGGAGGCCATGGAATGCCCAGGTGGCACAAAACCCCCCCAAATGACCCCATTTTGGAAAGTAGACACCCCAAGCTATTTGATGAGAGGTATAGTGAGTATTTTGCAGACCTCACTTTTTGTCACAAAGTTTTGAAAATTGAAAAAAGAAAAAAAAAAATTTTTTTTCTCGTCTTTCTTTATTTTCAAAAACAAATGAGAGCTGCAAAATACTCACCATGCCTCTCAGCAAATAGCTTGGGGTGTCTACTTTCCAAAATGGGGTCATTTGGGGGGGGTTTGTGCCACCTGGGCATTCCATGGCCTCCGAAACTGTGATAGGCAGTGAGGAGTAAAATCAAAAATGTACGCCCTTAGAAATCCTGAAGGCGGTGCTTGGTTTTCGGGGTCCCGTACGCGGCTAGGCTCCTAAAAAGTCCCACACATGTGGTATCCCCGTACTCAGGAGAAGCAGCTAAATGTATTTTGGGGTGCAATTCCACATATGCCCATGGCCTGTGTGAGCAATATATCATTTAGTGACAACTTTGTGCAAAAAAAAAAAAAAAAAAAAAAATTTGTCACTTTCCCGCAACTTGTGTCAAAATATAAAACATTCCATGGACTCAACATGCCTCAAAGCAAATAGCTTGGGGTGTCTACTTTCCAAAATGGGGTCATTTGGGGGGGTTTTATGTCATCTGGGCATTTTATGGCCTTCAAAACTGTGATAGGTAGTGAGGAGTAAAATCAAAAATGTACGCCCTTAGAAATCCTGAAGGCGGTGCTTGGTTTTCGGGGCCCCGTACGCGGCTAGGCTCCCAAAAAGTCCCACACATGTGGTATCCCCGTACTCAGGAGAAGCAGCTAAATGTATTTTGGGGTGCAATTCCACATATGCCCATGGCCTGTGTGAGCAATATATCATTTAGTGACAACTTTTTGTAATTTTTTTTTTTTTTTTTTTGTCATTATTCAATCACTTGGGACAAAAAAAATGAATATTCAATTGGCTCAACATGCCTCTCAGCAAATTCCTTGGGGTGTCTACTTTCCAAAATGGGGTCATTTGTGGGGGTTTTGTACTGCCCTGCCATTTTAGCACCTCAAGAAACGACATAGGCAGTCATAAATTAAAGGCTGTGTAAATTCCAGAAAATGTACCCTAGTTTGTAGACGCTATAACTTTTGCACAAACCAATAAATATACACTTATTGACATTTTTTTTACCAAAGACATGTGGCCGAATACATTTTGGCCTAAATGTATGACTAAAATTGAGTTTATTGGATTTTTTTTAGAACAAAAAGTAGAAAATATCATTTTTTTTCAAAATTTTCGGTCTTTTTCCGTGTATAGCGCAAAAAATAAAAACGGCAGAGGTGATCAAATACCATCAAAAGAAAGCTCTATTTGTGGGAAGAAAAGGACGTAAATTTCGTTTGGGTACAGCATTGCATGACCGCGCAATTAGCAGTTAAAGCGACGCAGTGCCGAATTGTAAAAAGTGCTCTGGTCAGGAAGGGGGTAAAACCTTCCGGGGCTGAAGTGGTTAAAGCCAAGCCATGAAGCTGGCCGGGTCACTACATTCCACCAACATGTACCGGTTAAAATCGCATGAAACTTTACAGAGAAAATATGCTAAAATATATAAATAATAAGTATGCCAAACATTTTTTAAATATTGGTAAATGATAAGATAAATATTGAATAAAAATAAAAATAAAAATAGAAAATTAAATTAAAAAAAGGAAAAATTGAGATGAAATAAACAAACATTAAGTACTTAAAATTAAGAAAGAATAATATTTAATTAGGTTTGTGGAATAATATATATGAAATATATATAGAATATATAAAATATATGGATAAAAAATATATTTAAAAAAATGTATAAAAAAATTCATATATGTAAAAATTCATATATGTAAATACATATATGAACATACATCTCCACAAAAAATATGTAAACGAGGAGGCATATACATGTACTAATTGATGAATTGAAACATCAGTTTTTAGAGCCAAAGGGAATATTAGTTGTTAGGTCCAAAGGGAATATATATATGTGGGAATATATCATATACAACTACATATGTGAGACTTTATCATCATCCTAAGAAGTATCCCTATGTTTGGGAGAATGTGTAGAATCAAATGGATAGGATGATAAAAGGGATAGTGAAATTGGGGGAAGGGGGATTTGGGAGGGGGGAAGAATGGTTAGAAATGAATGGGAGTACAAGGGAAAATATTAATAATGGTGGTGAAGAGGAAATAATCAATGAATCAAAAAATTGTTAAGAAGCAGTTCACGTCTAGGTCAATATTCATTCCTGCTGGTTGGGAGTATCTAAATTAAAAATCCATTTTGTTTCATTCTGTGAAACCTTTATCCTTTTGTTATCACCTCTCCAATGGCCTTTTATCTTATCTATTGCGTAAAAATTCATGCACGATGGATCTCTTCTGTGGTAATCTCTAAAGTGTCGTGAGACACTATGTTTGTTGAATCCATTTTTAATGTTAGTGATATGTTCTCTGATTCTATCACTTAATTGCCTAGTAGTTCTCCCAACATATTGTTTATGGCATGGGCATTCTATAACATAAGTAACGTAGGTACTGCTGCAGGTGATTAGCTCGTTTATTCTGTTCCATTTGCTGTTGATATGAAATTTGTTTTTTTCTTGTTGGTTTTTTTGCTGACTTTGCATGGTAAACATTTTCTACACTTGAAAAACCCTTTGAGGTTATTAGATATTTTAATTGGCTTAGGAGGATCTAAAGCGTTGTGTACAAGTCTGTTTCTCAAAGATGGTGCTTTCCTATATATGAAAATAGGTCTCATGGGTAATATAGACTTCAGCACTTTGTCAGACTATAAAATGGGCCAATGCTTTTTGATTATCATTTCTAGGGTCTTGTGTTGTCTGAAACCGGTAAGAAAGGCCGTATCGGTATATTTTCTCGTCTTCTTCTTTACCGGTGGGAGCCCGTCAATCATCTTATTTCTGTCCATCATCTTGACTTTTTCTTTCAGGGCTATTAGTTCTGTCTCTTTGTATCCCTTTTCCTTGAACCTTTTAATTATTATGCTTGATTGTTCTTCAAAGTCTTTTTTGTCACTACATTTTCTATATACACGCATTAATTGCCCTTTCGGTATATTGCTAATCCACTGAGCGTGGTGACAGCTGCTGGTTGGGATATTTCCATTTCTATCCATAGCTTAGAAGAATGTATGGGTGTTCAAAGACCCATTATGTTTATAAATTTGCAGGTCAAGGTAATCAATACTCTGCGTACTCCAGTTGCCTGTAAAGGTGATTCCATAGATGTTGTGATTTATCTCATTAAAGAAAATTTGTAATTCTTCTTCTGTACCTTTCCATACTATGATGATGTCATCTATGTATCTTCGGTATAATTCAAGGTTTTCTCTGTGTACGCTGAATATTTGTTCTTCCTCCCACCGGTTCAAGAACAAGTTTGCCACACTGGGGGCATACTTTGCCCCCCATGGCTACTCCTTTTGTTTGTGTGTAGTAGTCTCCTTTGTGCCAAAAGTAATTGTGGCTCATGGCTAGCTTTAGGCCCTCAGAAATATATTTAATTTGTTCATTTTTTAAATCCGTTAGTTTATGCAATGCCCATTCCACACTGCTTAGTCCATCTTCCTGTTTGATGTTGGTATATAAGGAATTCACATCTATTGTTACTAAAATATCCTCCTCATGTATTTCAAAGTGTCTAAGTTCGGCAATGAGCTGTTTACTATCTTTCAAGTAGGACTTGCCTTCTGCCACCAACGGTTGTAGATATCCATCAATGTATGCCCCTAATCGAGAGAAAAGTGAATCAATCCCTCCTATTATTGGTCTACCGGGGGGATTCAGTTGGTCCTTATGTATTTTGGGGACGTAGTAGATTACTGGAGTTTTTGCTGCTTCTGGAGTTAAAAATGTTGCTTCTTTCTTCGTTAGAATGCCTAATTCTTCTCCTTTTTTGACAAATGATTTCAACTTCTTATCGTATTCACCCTTTGGGTTTCCTTTGAGTTTTTTATATGTGTCAGGAGTTCTCAGCAGCCTATTCATCTTGTTTTCGTAATCAATTTTATTAAGTATGACTAGACCTCCGCCTTTGTCTGCTGGGCGTATGATTATTCGTTTCTTCTTTTCTATTTCCATATATTGTTGTTTCTTGACCTCTTTACCTTTAATTTCCTTATATCCTCTTCTACCATTTTTTGAAAACCAATAGACTCTCCTTTTGTTGCATTTTAGGGTTAAATATTGAGTTGTTCCTCAGGTTGGAATGTCTAAATTGGATATTCTCCTTAGCCTTTGTGCTCTGCTCCTTTGAGGCAAAAAACTTCTTAATGTTCATTTTCCTTATAAACTTCTGTAACTCTATGTATGCCTCAAATTTATCCAAGTCTTTGTCTGGGGCATATTTCAACCGCAGATCCAATACTTTGAGTTCTTCTTCATTAAAAACACCTTCGCTTAAATTAAAAATGCCTCCTCCTAATGCTCTTGCCTTATTTTTCTTGATGCCTCCTCTCTTTCCTCTGGCTCGTTTTCTCTTCCCCCTCTTTGGGGTCTGTAGATATGTTCCCTCCTCTTCTCCCATTGAGTCATTTCTGGAATTGTGTTGTTCCTTCTTCCATCCGTATATCTTGTTGTTCTTGGATTCCATCCTTGCTGTCCCACATGTCTTTGGGGGTCTCCTTGATATTGGTTCCTGATTGGATACCGAAAAGGCCTCCATCCCCCTTGTGGTCTGTAAGGTGCATTTCCATCATTCCGTGCTGGTGGTCTCCCTCTGTACCCCCTGGGAAAAAATCTCTCTTAGGTTGGGGTTCCCTGTAAGGGGTTTCTTGATAGTCGTGCCTGAGTGGTATCTGTTTGGGTGTCTTGAAATATTTGATGTAAACGGTACATTGTTTGAATGTTGTGTTCTATTTGCATATTGTTCTTGCTGGCTGTAATTTCTATATATGGGACTTCTTTCCTCTCTTCTATGTGTAGATGTCATTTCATGTCATTTCAAGTGTGAGAGCACTGAGAGCTGAAAATTGGTCTGGTTAGGAAGGGGGTTTAAGTGCCCAGTGGTAAAGTGGTTAAGATAAAAAACCTTCTGTCTTTAGAACCACTTTAACTTTATTATATGTATGCAGGTACAGTCTATTTTCTCCACTGCAGGTGGTGCTCAACTGTTTGTCAAGCATAGGGCAGCCCATTCAAGTGATCAGACAGGCTAGATCTGGCCCCGTTGTCTGTGGTAAATGATTTGTTTCAACCTTTCAACTGCAACTTTGTCTGGATAGCTTGGTCTAAAAGGTTACTACAGCACAGTCAACCAGAGGGCGTCTATTGACAAAATAAGTTGAAAAATAGCAGAATTACTGCCTGGATCATCATCTGAAAATAAAGTAATCACATTTAAGAATTGGTAAGCTGCAATTTTACATTTTTTTTTTTCTTAGGGGGGGGGGGGGAGTTAATACAGCTTTAAATATGGTAGCTGTATTTATTTATTTTTCTTTAGGCTTGTTTTTCCTTTATTTTTACCTGATGATTTGGCCAGCAACATACTTCCTGTAGGGTGTGGATGCAAGAGCAACAGAGACACCCTGGACAGCAGCACTGTCAAACTGAGGAGAGGGTAGTGTTGGATACACCAGCAGATTTAGATGAACTTTACTAACAAATCAAAGCCGAATTCCAGCAAATTCTTTTAAGCAGTTATAATATTAGTTAATAATGTAGCCAGGAGTCAAGTCTTGGGAAATAAAGTGTGGGAACTCACCCAAACCCCCCCCCCCACCTCAAAAATAAAAACGTGTGTGTGTGTGTGTATATATATATATATATGTATATGTATATATATATATATATATATATATATATATATATATATATATATATATATATATACATACTCTTTTTTTAACAAATAAAGTGCAACATGATACCGGAGATGGTCAGAGATTGTGTGCGGACAATAATACAGATGGTTAGAGACTGCGTGCAGACAATGGTGCAGGAGATGGTCAGAGACTGCATGGCCATAATATAAGAGATGGTCAGAGACTGCACAGCCATGATAAAGGAGATGGTCAGAGACTGCACGGCCATGATAAAGGAGATGGTCCGAGACTGCACGGCCATGATACAGGAGATGATCGGAGACTGCACGGCCATGATACAGAAGATCACAAGTTCCAGCATGATTCCCTTAGAGCTAAGGATGTGACTCCCTCCAAAACCGAAGGACTACAAGTCCCAGCATAAGCCTCTGAGATCTAAGAATTTAACCCCTTAGATCTCATGGGTTTATGCTGGGACCTGTAGTCCTTCACTTTTAGGGAGGTCACATCCCCCAAAAGTGAAGGACTACAAGTCCAAGCATGAACCCTTCCTCTTTGCATGGGTCTGTGGCTCTGCAGACTACACATGATGAGACTTGACACACACTGTATAAATCTGACCTGTGCCCAGCGTCACCTTACAGGCTTAAACCTCAACCTCCTTCTTTCCTTAGAGTATGCTGGAGTGGAGGCCCACAGAATATCATAGAGAAGGTGGGTGGACCATAGAGAGCACTAGGCGTGGAGGAGGAGGTAGTTAAATCCTCCTCCGCTTTGAATGCTAAGGCCACCTCTGGCTCCTTCTGCAGGGTGGGAGTCGTGGCTGTGATGTCACTGGTTGCTAGACGCCAGGCAGCCAGGCAACCAGTGGCCAGTAGAGCCTAAGCTAGCAGTGGAGGTGGGGGCAGAGGCAGAGCCGGAGCCAGCGGCTCTCAGTCAGGTCCATATACACCTCTATGGCGGCCTATTTTCGGGGGGGCTGAGATTGGTGGCCCGCCGCCCAACTGTTAGAGTGCCACCCCTGGGTGTGGAGAACTACATCTCCCACCATGCAATGTGGTGCCGCCACCAGCCGGCTTTGGGGGAAGGCTAGGACAGTGTCGCAGCGGTAGATCCTCCTATTGGCTGCTGGCTGCTTATGAGATGTTCTCACTCATCCGTGTGAGGGAGCCGACTGGAAGCTCAGAGGCAGGATGCAGGTGCTAAGGGAAATGGCATTCCTGCTGTGGAAAAAGTATGTTCCCATGCGTTCCCATAGGACTCGACCCCTGGATGTAGCGCAACATCCTCAATAACAACACAAGTACAAAGAAATGATTAGTCCGTATAAAAGGTTAATGAAGATAATAAATGAAGATACACCCACATAAAAATGCACACAAAATATTATGAAACCCGCATTGCATTTAGTACTTCATATGGCAACGTCCACCTCTCCGCATAGACTTGCCTGACTCAAAGATGGCCACAGTGTAACGTCAGTGACATTGCTCTGACCCTATGTGAAGTTACACTGTGGCCATCTTTGGGTCAGGCAAGTCTATGGTGAGAGGTATGTTATACTGGTATAGGGATGTAGTGAAATCACTCAGCAGTGTTTAAAAGCAACAAGAATATTTGCATTGGGAATAAAAGATTCATGTATATTTTTAAGTTTTTTAGTTTAACTGGCCTGCTTTTGGTTACACCTTTTAAGCAGTTACCAAAGGTTTGGGTTTTACATGAATTAGGGCTCTGGGCTCTGGCTGGGCCATTCAAGAACAGTCACGGAGTTGTTGTGAAGCCACTCCTTCGTTATTTTAACTGTGTGCTTAGGGTCATTGTCTTGTTGGAAGGTAAACCTTCTGCCCAGTCTGAGGTCCTGAGCACTCTGGAGAAGGTTTTCGTTCAGGATATCCCTGTACTTGGCCGCATTCATCTTTCCCTCGATTGCAACCAGTCGTCCTGTCCCTGCATGATGCTGCCACCACCATGCTTCACTGTTGGAACTGTATTGGACAGGTGATGAGCAGTGCCTGGTTTTCTCCACACATACTGAATCTTATTCTTATTTCTCACCATCTTGGAGTCCTTCAGGTGTGTTTTAGCAAACTCCATGCAGGCTTTCATGTGTCTTGCACTAAGGAGAGGCTTCCGTCGGGCCACTCTGCCATAAAGCCCCGACTGGTGGAGGGCTGCAATGATGGTTGACTTTCTACAACTTTCTCCCATCTCCCGACTGCATCTCTGGAGCTCAGCTACAGTGATCTTTGGGTTCTTCTTTACCTCTCTCACCAAGGCTCTTCTCCCCCAATAGCTCAGTTTGGCCGGACGGCCAGCTCTAGGAAGGGTTCTGGTCATCCCAAACATCTTCCATTTAAGGATTATGGAGGCCATTGTGCTCTTAGGGACCTTAAGTGCAGCAGAAATTTTTTTGTAACCTTGGCCAGATCTGTGCCTTGACACAAATCTGTCTCTGAGCTCCTCAGGCAGTTCCTTTGACCTCATGATTCTCATTTGCTCTGACATTCACTGTGAGCTGTAAGGTCTTATATAGACAGGTATGTGGCTTTCCTAATCAAGTCCAATCAGTATAATGAAACACAGCTGAACTCAAATGAAGGTGTAGAACCATCTCAAGGATGATCAGAAGAAATGGACAGCACCTGAGTTAAAGGGGTTGTAAAGGTAAAAATTTTTTCACCTTAATGCATTCTATGCATTAAGGTGAAAAAACTTTTGACAGTACCGCCGCCCCCAGGCCCCCCGTTTTACTTACCTGACGCCTCGAATCTTCGCTCCTCGTCCTGGTCAGCTTCATTGCAGCTCAGCCTGGTCGCTGATTGGCTGCAGTGGATGGATTGAAAGCAGCGCAGCCATTGGCTCGCGCTGCTGTCAATCACATCCGATGACGCGGCGCGCCGGGGCCGAGTGATACAGCGAGCGGCTATAGCCGCCAGCTGTATCACGGGAGCGCGCCCGCAAGCACTCACCACCGTGCGAGGGAGCTCGCATGAAGGTGGTAAATGCTTGCGGGGAGGAGCTGAAACAGCCGCCGAGGGACCCCAGAAGACCAGGTTCGGGGCCACTCTGTGCAGAACGAGCTGCACAGTGAAGGTAAGTATAAAATGTTTGTTATTTTAAAAAAAAAAAACAACAACTTTACAACCCCTTTAAATATATGAGTGTCACAGCAAAGGGTCTGAATACTTAGGACTATGTGATATTTCAGTTTCTCTTTTTTAACAAATCTGTAAAAATGTCAACAATTCTGTGTTTTTCTGTCAATATGGGGTGCTGTGTGTACATTAATGAGGGAAAAAAAAGAACTCAAATGATTTTAGCAAATGGCTGCAATATAACAGAGTGGAAAATGTAAAGGGGTCTGAATATTTTCCGTCCCCACTGTATGTACTGAGGGATTAAGCTGGGAGGGGGACTGTACTGGGGGGGGGGGGTCTGTACTGAGGGATTAAGCTGGGAAGGGGGTCTGTACTGAGGGGTGTTTGTACTTAAGGGGTCTGTACTGAGGGGTTAGGCTGGGACAGAGGGCTGCCTGGGGGGGAGGGGGGCTTTACTGGTAGAGACATAACTCATTTTACAAAAAGCAAGAAGCTACAGTGAGAAACTGGATATGGCAACACTGACTGGTTTTTAATAACACTGAAGAGTCTATTGGTACAATCATAAACAACCTGCATTATGCAGATGCCACAACGCTCATCACCTGCAGCTAAGAAGATTTGCTGTATTGCCTGAGAAAAGTCAAAGCCAAAAGTCATAACATAGGACAGGGGTAGGCAACCTCAGCCCTCCAGCTGTGGTGAAACTACAAATCCCATCATGCCTCTGCCTCTAGGAGTCATGCCTGCAATTGTCAGGGTCTTGCAATGTCTCATGGGACCTGTAGTTTCATCCCAGCTGGAGGGCCGAGGTTGCCTACCCCTGACATAGGATTAAAACCTGAACATAAACAAGACGAAGATCGTGAACATTAAAAATAAAGACGATTTTGAGCTTGACGGTGATAGGACAGAAGTTGTAAAGCTTTTTAATCTCCTGGGCTCATAAACAAGAAAGCAACCAGTAGTGATAAAATATTCTGCAGAATAGCACTTGGTAGCTACACAATGAAGACTCTCAACAAAGTATTCAAAGCTGCGAAAACTGGACTAACCATATCAAACCAGCTAGGTCACTAGTAGCCCAAATTATGAAGTTATGACTGTCCTATTTTGGTCACATTGTCAGAACAGGGGGATCACTGGAAAAGGTGATTGAGAAAAAAAAAGGAACCAAGCAAAGAGGAAGATCGGCTACTAGATGGTTGGACACATTGACTACCACTGTGGGGATGACACTGAAAGATCTTGCCAGGCTAGCACAAAATCGACTAAATTCTCTTTAGATCTCTTATTCATCAAATTGAAAGGACTTGGACCTGAGTTGAAGGCACTTAACTAACTAAGCTATAAAGGGGGTCTGTAATGAAGAATAGGCTGGGAAGGGGATCTGTGCTGAGATGGTAGGCTATAAGATATACATTCAGAGTATGCTGCTTGTAGCCTATGCTTGAGTAGATTTGCAAACTTTTATTAAAAAACAGATTCCCTCTCAACTCACAAGATATCTACTCTGAATATGTATTGGATAGGGCTATCTCCCAATTCACACAAGTTTGAGTAGCTGATCAATATGTAGATAATCGTGGAGGTTTTCCAATATGCAAAACTAAGCAAACAAATACAACTTTGTAGCCCTTGATAGCAGGCAACAGGCCATGAAAATAAATTTGCCCAGGCTGTTCTGCTCCTGCTGGTTAGAGGGGTCACCATTTTCCTTCTCTTCCTGCCAATTTCTGATAGGTGGGTGAGAGAGAGGGGGGAGGCAGCACTGTGTTTGACCACTTCTGTGGCTGGAAGATAATCCCACCTATTGGTGGGAGAGTGAAATGAGGAAGAGGAGAATGCAGGACAAACCCTAATCCCTTTCTAGAAACATGGTAGCAATACAAAAGGATGGTGTTGCCTACACCCCTCATCCACCATCATTAAATTAGACACAGTCTACTTCCATCCAGCCCACAGGAACAATCATTGGGGGCAGACTGCTCACCGGAGGACATCTGTGAAGCATGTACAGTGAGGGGAAAAAAGTATTTGATCCCCTGTTGATTTTGTATGTTTGCCCACTGACAAAGAATTTATCAGTCTATAATTTTAAAGGTAGGTTTATTTTAACAGTGAGAGACAGAATAACAACAAAAATATCCAGAAAAACGAATTTCTAAAAACGTTATTAATTGATTTGCATTTTGATGAGTGAAATAAATATTTGACTCCTTTGCAAAACATGACTTGCAAAACCCTTGTTGGCAATCACAGGGATCAGACATTTCTTGTAGTTTTGCCACCAGGTTTGAACATATCTCGGGAGGGATTTTGTCCCACTCCTCTTTGCAGGTCCTCTCCAAGCCATTAAGGTTTCGAGGCTGATGTTTGGTAACTTGAACCTCCAGCTCCCTCCACATATTCTCTGTGGGATTAAGGTCTGGAGACTGGCTAGGCCACTCCAGGGCCTTAATGTGCTTCTTCTTGAGCCACTCCTTTGTTGCCTTGGCCATGTGTTTTGGGTGATTGTTATGACGGAATACCCATCCACGACCCATTTTCAATGCCCTGGTTGAGGGAAGGAGGTTCTCACCCAGGATTTGATGGTACATAGCTCCTTCCATCGTCCCTTTTGATGCGCTGAAGTTGTCCCTTCCCCTTAGTAGAAAAACACCCCCAAAGCATAATGTTTCCACCTTCATGTTTAACAGTGGGGATGGTGTACTTGTGGTCATAGGCAACATTCCTTCTCCTCCAAACACAGCAAGTTGCGTTGATGCCAAAGAGCTCAATTTTGGTCTCATCTGACCACAACACTTTCACCCAGTTCTCCTCTGAATCATTCAGATGTTCATTAGCAAACTTCAGATGGGCCTGTATATGTGCATTCTTGAGCAGGGGGACCTTGCGGGCGTCGCAGGATTTAGTGCGTTACCAATAGTTTTCTTGGTGACTATGGTCCCAGCTGCCTTGAGATCATTGACAAGATTCTCCCGTGTAGCTCTGGACTGATTCCTCACTGTTCATGATCATTGAAACTGCACAAGGTGAGATGTTGCATGGAGCCCAAGACCGAAGGAGATTGACAATGTTTTGTGTTTCTTCCATTTGCGAATAATCACACCAACTGTTGTCACCGTCTCACCAAGCTGCTTGGCGATGGTTTTTTAGCCCATTCTAGCCTTGTGTAGGTCTACAATCTTGTCCCTGACATCCTTGGACAGTTATTTGGTCTTGGCCATGGTGGAGAGATTGGAATCTGATTTGATCCACTTTACAAAATGCTATGATTGCTATAGAATCACATTGGAGACTAGGCTCCTTTCACACATCTGGGCCGTTTATTTCATCAGTTAAGTCGAAGTAAATGAAGTTTACATCAGTTTTTCATCCCTTTTTATATCGTTTTTTTAAAATCTGCCAGCTAGAGTCCCTAACCACTTGAATCCTGGAGTCATTTTGTCATGCAAAAACTGACTGTTTGTCTGCTTACATCTGTTCTTCGCCGTTTTTTTAACGGAAGAAAAATAGGGCTTTGATCCATTCCAAAATACGGTTGTTGATGTAAACGGATGTAAATGGATGATCATCCATTTACATCCATTTTTCTATAGGGATGCATTGATGTCCATTTTTCATCTGTCAACAGATGGATGAAAAATGGACAAATGGTCTGCATGTGTGAAAGGGTCCTTATAAGGAACTTCATTTTCACTCCAGCTGCACTGTCCGCACTACCCTTACAATGGCTGATCAGCTAAGGATGTACTTTCCGGTCTATTTAAAGCGGAGCTTCACCCAAAAGGGGAAGTTCCACTTTAAGCACTCCTTTCCCCCTCCTATGCCACATTTGGCATGTATTTTTTTGGGGGGGGAGCGGGTACCTAGTTTTGACAGGTTCCGCTCCCACTTCTGCTCGGACCGCCTAGGCGACCCGAGCGGAAGTTCTCCTCTCCCCCTCTCTCCCTGCAATCTTCTGGGACACATCACAGGTCCCAGAAGATTGGCCAACCAATAAGGAGGCGCAGCGCAGTGCGCACCCAGCTGTGAAGCTACAGGCTGTCACAGCCAGGTGCTTCTGTGGACAGGTGTCTTTTAGCCAGGTGCTTCTGTGGACAGGTGTCTTTTAGCCAGGTGCTTCTGTGGACAGGTGTCTTTTAGACAGGTAACAAGCTGAGATTAGGAGCACTCCATTTAAGGGAGTGCTCCTAATCTCAGCTTGTTACCTGTCTAAAAGACACCTGGGAGCCAGAAATCTTGCTGATTGATAGGAGATCAAATACTTATTTCACTCATTAAAATGCAAATCAATTTATAACTTTTTTGAAATGTGTTATTCTGTATATTTTTGTTTTTATTCTGTCTCTCACTGTTAATATAAACCTACCATTAAAATTATAGACTGATTATTTCTTTGTCAATGAGCAAACGTACAAAATCAGCTGGGGTATCAAATTCCTTTTTCCCTCACTGTATGTGGTGAGAGGCTTTTGGCCACCTTTATCTACATTAAACCTGCTCACAAACTTTGAAACTTTGCAATTGCCAGCAGAGCCCTGCCTAGGGGACTGCATTGCCGTCCCTTTGCCTCTCAATTAGAGAATGAGTGCTCAAGAATTTAAGGTCCCCACCACCAGCAGACTTAATATTTGGTCCTCCACTGGGCAGTGGTTAGATAACAGTGGATAGGTCTTGCTGCTTATTGCATCCCATGGTGTTTTCTTTAAGGGTATTGACTACTGAGTTTATTTCATTGCTGCCAGTGTGTTCCACTCTTTCTCCCAGTGTGTTTTGCAAGGCCTTCCATCAGAGAAAACGAGAGTCATAGACCCTGTGTTAGCATTTTTTGTGTTTGATATCAGACTCAACCTGTCATTGTAGAAACAGTTTAATAAGCAATTCCCTGATGGGGCCTATTTCTACTGGTGTGTGCGGAGTTGTCAGGTCCAGTTAAGGGTCACTGCTGAGAAACCGACAATTTAGCAACTCCTTATGGAGACAGTGCTACAACTTACTGCAATTTTTACAGAAATATCCACTCCCATCTATGGTAACCTTAGCAATATTTCCCCAAGCCTTACATGCATGCCACTAGACTGTCTATACCAGAGGTGGTCAACTTGAAAATTAAAGTGAGGCACCCAACAGCTTTACACCCCAAAATGTCATACCTGGCGCATTTTTTGCAGAGTATCACAATGCACACTCAAGAAGCTGGTGTATAATACTCTATACAGTGGAAGCATTAATAGCTCCCAGCACTAATATCAGTACTATTAACCCCTTCTACATTGGTGGTCAGTGGCAGTAAAATGAAATCCCCCTATCCCCCTTCATCGGTGGTCAATGGCAGTGAAAGGTAACCCACTATTCCACCCCCCCCCCCCCCGACAATGGTAGTCATTGCAGTGAAAGTTAACCCCTCCCCCTGCATTTCTAATCACTTATCTGATCACGTGCTCCAGCGCCACTCTCTACCCATGCCAGGACTTGTACTGTGGGCAGTACAAGTCCTCAAAGTCCTTTGATGCCTCAAAGTACGGTCTTTCTTTCAATGCCAGGTGCTTGCACACAGAAAGTATTCCAGTGCCCAGCACCTTGCTGTCATACTGTTGTCTACCTGGTGCCCAATAGCTTGCAGGCCACAGGCAGAGGGCCAGCTGGTCACTTGTTGGACACCAAGGTCTATAAGTTCTAGCACAAAACTCATAGCAACCTCTATGCTTTTGCATGTCTTTCAAATTGAAAAAATGACCTGTGCTGTAATCAACTCATTATTATTAGCCTCATGTAAACTGTACATTTTTACAGCTACTGCTAGGGTCGTTGGTCGTTTTTTCCTGCCTCTAAACTCCCCTTCATGGTAGCCTACATGTCCATGCACACATAAACTTTTAGATGCATATAGTTGCAGGGGAGTTTAGAGCCAAGAAAAAACCTGCTGCCAGTGCGTCCAGGAGCAGCAAAGTTTTGGCAGAAAAAACACTTGACGCACGTTAATGCATGTAAATGCATATTAATGTTAGGCACGCTCAGCGTTTGAGTGTTAATTGATTTCAATGACCATAATAAATTATTTCTTTTGGCCAATGAAATAAATAAATGCCCAAATGTTCATTGCGGGCAAACGCTGGTAAATGCGTTACACACTTTTACATGTGTCAGACTTTTCTTTGCCAAACGCTGCAGCCAGGCTTCTAGGAGAGTTTAGAAATGTCCAGTGTGCATGAGGCCTTAAAGAGGAGTTCCAGTCAATTTTGTATTTGTTAAAAGTCAGCAGAACCATCGATTCTCTCCATTTCCTCTCACCGGCGCCAGCATTACAAGTGTGAGCATCTGGCTGTGACAGCCTGCAGCTTCACAGCTGGGTGCGCACTGCGCTGCGCCTCCTTATTGGTTGGGCAATCTTCTGGGACGTTTGATGTGTCCCAGAAGATTGCAGGGAGGGAGGGGGAGAGGAGAACTTCCGCTCGGTCACCTAGGCGGTCCAAGCAGAAGTGGGAGCGGGTACCTGCCAAAACTAGGTACCCGCTCCCCCCCCCCAAAAAAAAATACATGCCAAATGTGGCATAGGAGGGGGAAAGGAGTGCTTAAAGTGGAACTTCCCCTTTTGGGTGGAGCTCCGCTTTAAATAGACCGGAAAGTACATCCTTAGCTGATCAGCCATTGTAAGGGTAGTGCGGACAGTGCAGCTGGAGTGAAAATGAAGTTCCTTATAAGGACCCTTTCACACATGCGGACCATTTGTCCATTTTTCATCCATCTGTTGACAGATGAAAAATAGACATCAATGCATCCCTATAGAAAAATGGATGTAAATGGATGATCATCCATTTACATCCATTTACATCCACTTCTGTCAACATCCGTATTTTGGAATGGATCAAAGCCCTATTTTTCTTCCGTTAAAAAAACGGATCGGGCGAAGAACGGATGTAAGCAGACAAACAGTCAGTTTTTGCATGACAAAATTACTCCAGGATTCAAGTGGTTAGGGACTCTAGCTGGCGGATTTTAAAAAAACGATATAAAAAGGGATGAAAAACTGATGTAAACTTCATTTACTTCGACTGAACTGATGAAACAAACGCCCCGCATGTGTGAAAGGAGCCTAGTCTCCAATGTGATTCTATAGCAATCATAGCATTTTGTAAAGTGGATCAAATTTGGTCTCACAGGTAATGGGATGATGGCAGATCTCCAGCCTCAAGTCACACATCCGCATAAGTCCTACATCCTATTCCCTATCACACAGCCCTCCTTGAACCTCCTCCTGCACCTATTTTTTTTTTTTTTTTTATATAATCTTTATTTATCAAAACGTTTTAACAATATTTATAATACATATATATACATCCATGACATGAAACAATTCTATAATTCTTTATCGTGACCGTTATTACATTCTCTATTTCCTTAAAACAACACAATTTATTCAAGGGTGTACATGCATATATTATACCCATCCCCCGTCCTCTCTAACAAAACAATCAAACCCATTCATACCGACACATCAAATGACAGCAATAACAAAACAAAAAAAAAAAAAAAAATTTATAATAATTTTCTTTTAGAATTTTCTCTCTCTTTTCCCGGGGACCTCACTTCCTCCTATGTTAAAATTAGAGCTTCTATGCCTTTCTCAGAAGCTTTGAGGAGACTCTGTACTCTTCCCATTTAATCCATATATTTAATATTTGTTCCTTATACCCTTCTTCTATCATCATTCTTACCTCCAGGGCACGCATCTCCGCCATCTCACACTCCCACTCCACTACTGAAGGCATATGTGTGCTCTTCCAATTTCTTGCTATAATGGTTCGAGCCGCTGTCAAAAAATATTTCAAAATTCCCTTTTTTATTTTTTTCACTGATCCTGGGATCATAGATAATACTGCCATCTGTATTCCAGGGTATAGATCCGTCCCTGTCATATCTCTGTATATCTCGAATATTCTCTGCCAGAATGGTTGAATTTCTGAGCAATAGTACCAAATATGTGACATTGTACCCTGAGCTGCATGACACCTCCAACATGTATCCTCATTATCAGGGTTTATTTTATGTAAATCCACAGGACATCTATACCATCTGGCTAAGATTTTATAGTTCCTTTCTTGATGTTTAGCAGATATTGAGAGCTTATGGGTTGCTATGATTGCTTTTTTCCACCTTTCCCTAGGGATTTCCATCCCTATCTCTATTTCCCACTTCTTAATGTAGGGTAATTCCAGTTCTTTGTTCTCTGAATTTAAATATTTATATATCTTAGATAGAACCTGGGTGGGTCTATGTTCCTGCAGGAAAATTTTTTCTAGATCTGTTAGAGGCCTATCTAATACTGATTCCTTTATTAAAGATGTAATATACCGTTGAAGCAATCCATACTGCATCCATTTTGTTTTATGTTCTTCGCCCAATCTATCCAGTGGGAGGAGTGTATTCCCCACCATTGTTTCCACTATCCTGGTATCCTCAGATCTCTTCCATTTAAGAAATGTTTTGGCTTCAAGTGCCAATGGGAATTCTGGGTTACTAAATAATGGGATCATTGGGCCTCTATTGGTAGATCCTATCCCTCTTTTTATCATGCTATCCCATACCTTTAGTGTTGATACCACTAGAGAGGGCATTTCTCCATCCTGCACCTATTTTTTAAACATTCCTTACACACATACCATGTAGTTCACTTTTACAGTCAGATTGGGATAACACATAAAGTACCTGTACATCATATTTGTTACATGTTCCCACTCACATAGCATAACTTAAAATTAATTAAAAAATTACTGCTTATCTATTTACATGCTTAACCACTTGCCTACTGGGCACTTTTAACCCCTTCCTGCCTAGGCTAATTTTCAGCTTTCAGCGCTATCGCATTTTGAATGACAATTGCAACACTGTACCCAAACAACATTTTTATCATTTTTTTCACACAAATAGAGCTTTCTTTTGGTGGTATTATAATCACCACTGTGTTTTTTATTTTTTGCTAAATAAACAAATAAAGACTGAAAATTTTGAAAAAAAACACGAAAAACGTTTTCATAGTTTGTTATAACATTTTGCAAACAGGTAATTTTTCTCCTTTACCAATGTGTGCTGATGGGGCTGCACTGATGGGCACTGATAGGCTGCACTGATGGACACTGGTGGGCACTGATGAGGCGGCATTGATGGGCACTGATAGGCTGCACTGATGGGCACTAATGAGGCGGCACTGGTGGGCACTGATGGGGCTGCACTGACAGGCGGCTCTGATGGGCACTGATAGGCAGCATAAAGGAAAGAGAAATGCATCTCTAAGTGCAATGGTTAAAAGATTTATTACAGGGACAATGGGATTAAAAACACTTACAAGATATTAAGAGGTCATAGGCAAATAATGATTAGTCTTCATGCAGATCGATGTTATCCTCATCTGTGGGGGGGAGAAAAAGTGCTGTCCTGCAGCTGTCAGAGTCCCTGGTGATGCAGATTGGCGAGGAGGTGAAGATGCGATGAGGTGGCCCAGATTCTGGAACCAAGCTGGGACGCACGCGGCCAATGTGACATCAGGTGAAGGTGGTGGGTGGTAACACATTTTGGAGCATGCACAGCTCCTTCGTCAGCACTGATGGGCACTTTTAGGCGGCACTGATAGGTGACACTGATGAGGTGGCACTGATGGTCACTGATTGGCAGCACCGATAGTCACTGATTGGCAGCACTGATGGGCCCTGATTGGCAGCACTGGTGGGCACAGATTGGCAGCACTGGTGAGCACTGTTGGGACTGCACTGATAATCAGGATACTGATAATCAGTGCCCTATCAGTGTACATGTCCCTTTTACACAAGTCGGTTATCGTCTCACTTCTCCTCTCCTCACACTGTCAGCATGTGGAAAAGAGTGTCGATAATTGGCTTCTGTTGATATTGAGAAAGTATGAACTTCTGTGTGAAACACGTATACCTGTCTACCTTCAGGGCATACCGCTTCTCACCAATATGCTGGCGGTTGTTGCCACTTTCCTAGGTCGCTCAATCTTTGTCCTGTCCCCCAACTTAATCCTATTCAGGACACCAGGACCTCTCCAGGTATTCCACAGCCAGGAAAAAACAATCACTGGAAGCACTACATCTTCTCTTAAGCTGGATACACATTATACAATTTTAAAGTACAACTTCACTCTTTTTCAAGCTGTCTGTTTGCCAATACTTTATATGTTCTTCTTCTCCTTGCCTAGTGCTGTATGTGAGTAGTCCTTACTGCAGCACAGAAGGGTGCTCATGTAATGTGAGCAACATACATTGTTATAGGACGTGGGTGACAGCACTGGGGTATTGAAAGGGTGAGCACCGCAAAAGAAAAATCAACAAACTTCTCTTAGGGTTAGCACTTGCTTCAAAACCTGGCCTCGGACAGGCTTTGTTAAAGCTCTCTGAACGCCAGTCAAAGCCCCTGTCACTAAATAAAATGGTTAGCTTACAGTCCTGTTTACACTTTGCTTTTGCTTGGTGCTTCGATGAGACTTCCATGGGGTTTCGATGGGGGTTTGGTGGAGCTTTGATGGGGCTTCAATTAACCTTTGGTGGGGCTTTGATGAGGCTTCAGGGGGCTTCGGTGGGGTTTTAAGCGAGCTTTGCAATAGACTTCTATGGAGGCTTTGAAGACACTTGAAGCACCACTAAAGCTACACGGGGTATCATTTTTTGAAGCGAAACTGAAGCAAAGCAAAGCAAAAGCAAGGTGTAAACAGGACTGTAATCTAACCATTTTATTTAGTGACAGGAGCTTTGACTAGCGTTCAGAGAGCTTTAACAAAGCTTGTCCGAAGCCTTATTTTGAAGCAAGTGTAAACTACCCGTTAATGTGTGTTGAAGCCAAAGCAAGTGTAAGGGCTCATTTACACTAGCTTCAGCTTCAACGCACATTAATGGCTAGTATACCCTGGATCCAGGATCTGGATCCAGCAATGTGCAATGTGCACAAGTGCTTTGGCCATCTGAGACTCTTCATCCTGATTGGCTCCTGCTGCTGTCAATCAAAGTCAGTTAATGGACACATAGAGCTGCGGCTCAGCTCGGGTGCCCCACAGCAAGCTGCTTGCTGTGGGGGTGCTTGTCAGGAGGGAGGGGCCAGGAGAGCCAGCAAGGGACCCAAGAAGAGGAGGATCCAGGCTGCTCTGTACTGTGCGAAACCACTGCACAGGGCAGTTATGTATGACATGTTTGTTATTTTTAAAGAAAAAAAAAGAAAAACGAGACTTTAGTATCACTTTAATGCTGCATCATTATTTTATCTTTAAATACTTTTCCACAAAAAATTGTTTTTAGAAATCATCAATATTTCTCTACATCAAATGATCATTCAGCTCAAAGCTTTTTTAGTATAATGTTTTCTTTCTATTTCAAGTATTTGCAAAATTGTTACTGTTATCAGTCAAAACACTGGGAGAGTATACAAAGGACATGCACATGACTAGATGTCAGTAATTTGTTAGGTAAATTCTGTTCAGTATATCTAGAAAAGGGAAATGATTCTATTGTTCTTAAGCACATTTACAAAGTCAGGTATAAATTACAGACATGACTAAGCACATACATGACTTTTATCTAACTGGATTAACAGTTTAGGTCTCTGATGTTGAGAAATGTACACACAAGGCTTGTATCCTTAACTGACATATAGTTTGGAATTTCAGAACAGAATATAATAAATGGAGGTACAAAAACATGCCAATATGACATTAGTCTGGGAGAGAGAATATGCTTTATATGTGGCCTTATCAGCCGGAAGTCTGTTTTAAATACCGTATTTATTAATGTATAACACGCACCCCAATTTTAGGAGGGAAGTTTAAGGAAAAAAACGTACATTTTAAATAAACTAATGAAAATTAGGGTCACAGCTCATCAATGCATCCTGCTCAGTGCCCATCTGCAGCCTCTAAATTGCCCATCAATGCACCCTGCTCAGTGCCCATCTGCAGCCATTAAATTGACCAACAATGCAGCCTGTTCAGTGCCCATCTGCAGCCTCTAAATTGCCCATCAATGCCCCCTGCTCAGTGCCCATCTGCAGCCTCTAAATTGCCCATCAATGCACCCTGCTCAGTGCCCATCTGCAGCCTCTAAATTGCCCATCAATGCACCCTGCTCAGTGCCCATCTGCAGCCATTAAATTGACCAACAATGCACCCTGCTCAGTGCCCATCTGCAGCCTATAAATTGACCAACAATGCAGATTGTTCAGTGCCCATCTGTAGCCTCACCTTACCCATCATTGCAGCCTCGCCAGTGTTGGATTATCCCTGCTATCTCCAAGGGAAGAGGAGGAGCGAGTGCCGCTGAATTACACAAAATCGCGATCTCCTGTGTACCCGGCGCTCTGTCACTCACAGCCATGCCTCCTGGCCCTGCTCATATGATAGACAGAACAGTGGCCCAATGCGGGGCCAGGAGTCGTGGCTGTGGGTGACGGAGTGCCGGGTACACAGGAGATCGCGGCTCTATGTACGGTAATACAGCGGGGCTCGCTCCTCTTCCCTCAGAGAGAGCAGTGATCGGTGTATAACATGCACCCACGATATTCCTCTGATTTTAAGGGGAAAAAAGTGTGTGTTATACATCGATAAATATGGTATATTTGATTGCCAAATTCTTGCATTTTGATGTAAACCAGTGAACAAGGCACCAAAATATACCTGTCAATGAACTGCAGTGGTGTAATACTAGCCATAGCAGCCCACACAGGTTCTCTGGGGCCTAGGGTTAGGAAGGGAAGGGACTCCGTAAGCCAAGATGTTGATGCAAAATAACCACTTGACCTCCAGAATGATTTGCCCCCTAATGACCAGGCCATTTTTTGCGATACGGCACTGCGTCACTTTAACTGACAATTACGTGGTCGTGCGGTGCTGTATCCCAACAAAATTTAGGTCCTTTTTTAGAGCTTTCTATTGGTTGTATTTGATCACCTCTGTGGTTTTTATTTTTTGCGCAAAAAAAGACCAACAATTTTGAAAAAATAATAATAATATTTTTTACTTTCTTTTATACTATATATAATAAATATCCAAAAAAATTAAAAATAAACAAATTTCTCCTTTAGTTTAGGCCAATATGTATTCTTCTACATATTTTTGGTAAAAAAAATCGCAATAAGCATATATTGTGATTGGCAGGGAAGGGGTTAACACTAGGGGGTGATCAAGGGGTTAAGTGTTCCCTAGGGAGGTGTTTCTAACTGTAGGGGCAGTGTACTGACAGGGAGCAGAGAGAGATCGCTGTTCCTGATGGCTAGGAACAGCAGATCTCTCTACTTCCCTGACAGAACGGGGATCTGCCTGTTTACATTTACAGATCCCCGTTCTGGCTCTCTTAGGAGCGATTGCAGGTCGGCAAGCGGTAACTGGCAATTGCGCAGTCATGTAACACTACACAAATCAAATATATATCATATTTTTTCACACAAATAGAGCGTTGGGTGGTATATAACCCCCACGTTTTTTTTTTGTTTTTTTTATTAAAATGAAAAAATGCTAAAAATTTTGAAAATTAAAACCAATATTTTTTTACGTTCTGCTCTAAAACATATCCAATGTAAAAAAAATCTAGTTTCTTCGAAAATTTAGGGCAAAATATATTTTGCTACATGTCTTTGATAAAAAAAAAATCCCAATAAGTGTATATTGATTGGTTTGTGTGAAAGTTATAGTGTCTACAAACTATGGTATACTGTATATACTGACATTTTTATTTATTTATTTTATACTTATAATGGCGATGATCAGCAACTAATAGTGGGACTGTGATAGAGTGGTGCGCAATCTGACACTAACTGATGCTGGGTGGGAACTGATTAGCTAAAACTGACATCACCAGTGACACTAATACAGTGATTAGTGCTACACACTGTCACTGTACTAATGACACTGGCTGGGAAGGGGTTAACATCTCAGGGTAATCATGGGGTTAAGTGTGTGCCTAACAAGTGTTATGTGTGTATTAAGTGAAGTTTTTTAAGTGAATAGATTTTTGTGTATTAGGTGAAGCTTTTTAAGTGAATAGATTTTTAAAGCTTTACTGTCACAACTTCACAACTTCAAGGTAGACAACTTAAGGGCATATGACTTCTCACTAATATGGTGGCAGTTGTTGCCACTTTCCTAGGTCAGGCAATCTTTGTCCTGTCTCACAACTCCATCCTATCCAGGACTATACTGTCACTGTACTAATGTCACTGGATGGGAAGGGGTTAACATCTTGGGGTAATCAAGGGCTTAAGTGTGTGCCTAACAAGTGTTAATGTGTTTATTAGGTGAAGCTTGTTACTAAAAATATATTTGTTCCTTCTCCCTGCCTTGGTAGGAGAAGAAAGAAAGAGACCGTTCCCTCTGTATATAGAGCCTTGAGTTGATTGTCAACACAGGGCTCTGGGCTGTGATTGGACACAGCCGATCAGCAGGTCTCAGCCATGAATCATTGGCACAGGACCTGCTGACTGTGAATGGACATAGCAGGAGTCAGTGGGGGCGCACACGCTGTACCCAGGAGCACAGAGCAACATACAGGTACTTTGCTATGTCTATAGAACCCGCCTGTTCGCAGTGCCAATGTGGGCAGGCATTTCTGGTTAAACTGTGATGTCTGCAGTATAGAAAAGCTGATTTTAAATGCGCAGGATCATCAGGATCTTTACTAGTCAGATTTCTTTTCCTTTATCTGTTTTGTTTAGCTGTCATTGCAGTGTGGATTTATCGACCTCAGTCAGAACCTATTATGCCCCGTACACACAGTCGGATTTTCGGAAAATGTGTGATAGGACCTTGTTGTTGGAAATTCCGACTGTGTGTAGGCTCCATCACACATTTTCCATCAGAATTTCCGACACACAAAGTTTGAGAGCAGGCTATAAAATTTTCCGACAACAAAATCCGTTGTCGGAAATTCCGATTGTGTGTACACAAATCCGACGTACAAAGTGCCACGCATGCTCAGAAAAAATTAAGAGACGAAAGCTATTGGCTACTGCCCCGTTTATAGTCCCGACGTACGCGTTTTACGTCACCGCGTTCAGATTTTCCGACAACTTTGTGTGACCGTGTGTATGCAAGACAAGTTTGAGCCAACATCCGTCGGAAAAAATCCATGGATTTTGTTGTCGGAATGTCCGATCAATGTCCGACCGTGTGTACGGGGCATTACAGTTCAGCCACTGGTAAAATACAGAGCGCCTCCTCAGCTAAAACCTTATAAGATGGCTGACGTTTGTAGTTCTGCAAAAAAAAGTAGAGTTGAATTAAGTTGTAGGGTAATTGTGTGTAGTAGTACAACAAGTATGTAATCATATAAAATATTATTACATTGCTATTGTATTGTACTTCCATTTTTACTGAACACTAGACTACTACCTCTTATGCCCGGTCCACACGATGAGATTATCGGAAGAATGATCGTCCGTTTTTTTTTTTTTGCATGCTAATCTCAGATCGAATCTGATGAGTTTACTAAGGTCACGAAAATTTGCGTGCGACAGAATGAAAATTGGGAAGTGATGTCATGTGTTGTAATGCATTTGTATTGCATTTTCGAATGACAGCTGTACTGATTAAACCGAAATCGTACGATCTGGCATCGTCCAAAAAATTTTTTATGCATGTCTGATCAAATAATATCGGATGAACTGTCCTGATCAGCTCTGTACTAACGATCAGATTATCGTACGATCGCTCCGAAATCTGTATTTTTTGTATGATTTTCTGATCTTGTGTACCGGCATTAGTGTTACTGGCCGTATCAGTGAGAGGGATTACAATTTGCAGAATGAGAAAGTCCCTGAGATCTGATATGCTGAACATGACAGGTGAGCTATTGAGGACAGAGTCATTAGCTGGAAAATGAAGGGTAAAAATGAATTCCCTCCACTGCTGACGTTCCTTTCCAAATTATCCACAATACTGTTCCCTAGTTACTAACTATGTTGACAGCTCTCTTACCTGCGTTTCAGTTAAGCATACATACAGTATGTTAGGATCAGTGACAGCATTGTCACAGTTGGCATTGCCAGGTGTCACAGATGGAGGTCTCCCAAGGCCCCCCCCCCCCCCTCAGAATTTTGCTAAGGGTCCCCATGATCTTTATTTATGCGCCTGCATATTAGCTAAACAATCAGCATGCATCAGGAGAATGGTTCATTACAGATCCTAAAGCAATATTTGATTGAAAAAATGTGATAACAAACATATGATGATTTTGTATATATCGTAATATAAGCTAGATATAAAATAAAAAATCATAACACTGTACAATACCACACTTAGTTGTTGTGCTGCTGGCTTTCCTGTAGAACTCATTCAGGTTGATCCTCTAAAGGTTGAAATGCCTTTGCATACCCTACTCAGAGCCGGCGCCAGCATAGGCAGCTGCCTTAGGGCGCCGGGCTGAGGGAGGGGGGGGGTAAAATTCTTATCCACAGCCAGGCATAGATAGAGAACCAACATGATGGATTATTACGGTACCAGAGAGGAACTATTTCACAAACTACTTCAAAATAAATTTATTATACAAAAAATTAATACATAGAAAAAACACAGTAAAATCATCCAAATGATTATGAGGTTCAACACAATAGTTACAAAAGGTATCACAGAAATGGTTGACGCGTTTTGCTTATTAGCTTCTTCAGAACCGATTACTCATTGATTTGCAACAGTATTGTTCTCAGAGATAGCCAAGTCACATGATATTGACATCACACATGTGGGCGTGTATACAGGCTGAAAATCTCCACCTTCCTGAACTCTCAACACTGAAGAGACTGTGCAGTTTATGATGTAACTGTGGTATACAGATCAATCAAAAAGGTATATAGTGGCAATATTTTAATGTAAAAAGAAGATTTATTATGAACTATTTTCATATTGCTGGGTTTAGTAACACTTTAAGAAGAAGAATGAGACTCTTCTGCTGCTGAAAAGGTACTGTTATAATTAAGCTAAATCATATATTATTATGCTATATGTTATAACATAATAATTTATTATTTATTTATTTACTGTGTAATTACTGGTTGGACGTTAGAACTTCAAACTTCAGTAATTTGTCCATTAAGCCGCCTGCTTGAGTACAGTTTTTGAAAATATAGTAAATTACCTTAAAAACTATATATAATAATTATTTGTATATTACTTACTTATGGTAATTAACCCTTTGCCACTCTGACACTTCTCTCCTGCATGTAAAAATCATCATTTTTTTTGCTAGAAAATTACTCAGAACCCTCAAACATGTTATATATATATATATATATATATATATATATATATATATGTTTTAGCAGATACCCTAGGGAATAAAATGGCAGTCGTTGCAACTTTTTATGTTACACTGTATTTGCGCAGCAATTTTTCAAACTTGTTTTTTTTTTGGGGAAAAAAGCTTTTGTCAATAAAAAAAAAAAAAACTCTAAAGTAAGCCAGATTTTTTTGGTTTACTATGAAAGATGATGTCACGCCGAGTAAATAGATACCTAACATGTCACACTTTACAATTGCCCACACTTGTGGAATGGCGCCAAACTTCAGCACTTAAAAATCTCCAAAGGCCGACGCTTTAAAATTTTTTACAGGTTACTTGTTTAGAGTTACAGAGGAGGTCTAGTGCTAGAATTATTGTTCTCGCTCTAACGATCGTGGCGTATGTAACCTGTGTGTATCTGGCTCTGATACTAGCCAGTGTCTCACCAGCCACTGATCTCACCGCACGTCCCTGACCCGAATCTTAAAAATACATTTGGACAGGGCTGTACGAATGCCGTAGCTGTGATGCTTTACTTCACAGCTGCGACTTTTTTTTTTGTAATTTCTTTAGCTGCAGCATCTTTAACTCAGCCTGCAGAGTTTGACAGGCAGCACCGCCTGTCAAACTCACCTATTGATTTCAATGGGGCCACTCTGCAACTGCAAGCCAAACTCTCTTGCAGTAGTATAGTCCAACAATGTAAAAATATCATTCTGCAATGTAAAAAAAAAGGGGGACGGCAGTAGCACCTCATGAACGCCTGTCAGCTGTCGCTATACCACTAGTTCACCAGACCAAAGATCACTTTTCAGAGGGCAGTAAGTATTACCGAAAGTGAGAAAGAAACTTGAAACACATCATCCATTTCACACTCCCCATCAACCAGGTCACTCCCCAGCCACTTCCCATGTTAGCCACCTCCCTTCAACTTATATCACAGGTGACCCTTTCCCAACCTGCAGGTGACAGACCCTACTCCAAATGATATCACTCCCAGTTACTCCCCCCACCCGCTGATTGATATCCCTCCATGACCACCTCACACCCCCCTGCTGACAGACCTCTCTCCCCAGCCTGTCCCCACAAACCCTCTTACCTGCTATGTACATGTGATTTTTTTTTTAATACATTTGCAAAGATTTCAAACAAACTTCTTTCATGTTGTCATTATGGGGTATTGTTTGTAGAATTTTAAGGAAAATAATGAATGTAAAAAAATTTGAAATAAGGATGTAACATAATAAAAGGTGGAAAAAGTGAAGCGATGTGAATATTTTCCGGATGCACTGTATATATAACGTATTGTTTATAGTTACTTGCATATTTACCAATTCGTATTTGAGCTTGTGCCTCAACATATAGAACATATTATATTTTGGACACGCACCAAAAATTTATGGCAGCAGCTGATTGATAAACACTGATAGAAGCTAAACACAGGGGGCGCCGTTTATGTTTATGTATCTTCTTACCTATTTCCAATGGCGATAGGAAATGGACAGGATTGGACATGTCTACACTGAGGATGTAAATGCTATAAAAGGCAAGGGGGAATGCGAGGGTTTTTTATTCCAAACAGAACCTGTATTTAAAGCGTGAATCTGAAATGCCTCAGTTTTTTCCTGATGAAAGCAGAGAGTTGGAGCCTTTGGAGAAACATCTGAAGATGATCCCCCTTGCTCCTATTTCCCATGTCTTCAGGAATCATCTGACACTTGAATGCAATGTCAAATAATGTGTAAATAACGTGCAATGCTAGGACGCACATTCTCAATGTGATAGCTGCTGGCTTCCAGGGTCAAAAGTCACCTTTCCCTTTTATCATTTATCTTTGCACACTTTCTAGCATTTAAAGAGGAACTGCAGCATGCTCACATAATTTGTAATAAAAACATCTTTGTCATTCTGAAGCTTCCCTCCAACCACATATTATTTTATATATACTGGGATTCTGTAGTTGCCAAATATGCTGCAGAAATCTCCCTCTACGAAGTCTGGCTGCATCCATTATAACTGTGGGCAGCTGAAGCTGCTGCCTGTTCACTCCCTGAATTTACACAGACACACAGAAGCACATCTCCAGCTCTGCAGCGCTCATTGGCTCTATTATGACTCATCCCCCCTCCCTTCCTGGCAAACTCTCACGAGAGTGAGGGAGGGAGCTGTGCATGATGTCATAAGCCTAGGCTTTTTACCAGACAAGAAACAGGAAGTGGGCTGTATAAGGTATTTACTGGCAGAAAAAAAATGTTTTACTATCCAAAGTTAAAACAACAAGGGCAGAAGATTTAATAGATGGAAAGTTGAAAAAATGGCTGAAGGTCCACTTTAAGAACAAAAAGTGTGGCACTTTAAAAAAAACATTAACCCACAAGCAATGTGTTGAGTGGAATTTACACTCCTTTAGATATCTTGTTACACACACAAATATTACTGAATGAGTTGAATAGGCACTCATGAACTTGGCAAATGGCTCCTATTCGTTGCCGCAGCTTCAGCTTCCCATTTCTCTCCTGCTAGAGATGACTGTGCTATGAAGCAAGACAGCAACATCAGACAACAAGTAGAGAAGGAAATACAGTGTAAAACCTCCACTATCTGATATGTCCTCATGTGCTGCACACAAGGTGTCGATTAATCTTCTCAGCTGTTGTGAAAGGGTTTTTATGAATTTCCTGTAACTGATCTGTTTCAGGAGCCTGAGCTTTTAAGCATTCCAAAAACTTGTTTCAGATTGGCATGGTTTGGCCCGGAATTTCTACAGAGAGCTTAAGAAAGGATTTTCAGCAATTGATATGGGTAAGAAGACAATTTTATGTATTTTTAAAAATGTATTTCTGAACATTACCTACAAAATTATTAGTGCTAATTTAATTGCACTGCCATGCACAATGACTATATACAGTGCCTTGCAAAAGTATTCACCCCCTTGATATTTTTCGTGTTTTGTTGCCCTACAACCTGGAATTAACATGGATTGTTTGAGGATTTGCATCATTTAATTTACAGAACATGCCCACAACTTTGAAGATTTTTTTTTTTATTATTGTGAAGCAAACAACAAATAGGACAAAATAACAGAAAAAGACAATGTGCATAACTATTCACCCCCCTAAAGTCAATACTTTGTAGAGCCACATTTTTGCGGCTATCACAGCTCCAAGTCTCTTTGGATAAGTCTCTATGAGCTTGCCACATCTTACCACTTGGATTTTTGCCCATTCCTCCTTGCAAAACTGCTCCAGCTCCTTTAAGTTGGATGGCTTGCACTTATGAACAACAATCTTTAAGTTATTAAAGTAAGGAGAGGAGAAGGGGGATTTTAATGGTGCTTACAAATAATAATGAAAAACCAATAATTTAAAAATATAACAATAATTTTAATGAGAATATAGTTAAAACACAAACAGGGCCACTTTAATCACTAGTGGTCAACAATTCATAGTAGAGGTGGTCATTAGGCGGATATTCAGTTTCAACAGAAGTGGCTTATTCGTATATTAACCCAACATGTTTCACAATAGCTTCATCAGGGGATATAAGAATCAGAAAAGCGAAAAAAACTGTACAGAGATACAAGCAAAAAAATGAATTAAATACAAAATATACAAACGTATAACATATGTACCCCTACCATTTCACAAAAGTGTTAAAAAAGACAAGAGACGGTTTTTGACAATTCCTTTATTAATGTCTTCTTCTTTCCCTGCTTCTTCTTCCGTCTTCTTCTGGTCTTCATTCGGTTTTCTTCCTCCATCTTGTTTTTCCCCCGTGATGTCAGAGGGGGCATGGTCACTCGGTTACATAATGGGTGACCCCGCCCCCCCCCTCTGACACCACAGGGAAAGCCATAGGGAAGTTCACGTGCGTCAGAGGGGGCGGGGTCACCGGGTGGTCACGACCTCAATTATATAAGAACTGTCAGAAGAACAGAAGCGTCACACAGCGGGAACCTCCCATGGATGCGGATCGTCCAGAGAATGAAGCGGGGAAGAAGGAGCCGGAGGAAGATGCGAATGAGAAGACCAAAGCAAGAAGCAGAGGATCGGAGGAAGAAGAGGAAGAAGCAGAGGAAGAAGTGGGGGAAGAACAAGATGGAGGATGAAAACCGAATGAAGACCAGAAGAAGATGGAAGAAGAAGCGGGGAAAGAAGAAGACATTAATAAAGGAATTGTCAAAAACCATTTCTTGTCTTTTTAAACATTTTTGACACTTTTTTTTGTGAAATGGTAGGGGTACATTTGTCCCCCATTACCATTTCACACAGGGGGGGGGGATCTGGGGGTCCCCTTGTTAAAGGGGCTTCCAGATTCCGATAAGCCCCTGCCCGCATACCCCCACAACCACGGGGCAAGGGTTGTGGGGATGAGGCCCTTGTTCCCATCAACATGGGGACATCCTTCCCATGTTGAGGGCATGTAGCCTGGTGCAGTTCAGGAGGGGGGCGTTCTCTCGCCCCCCCTCTTTTCCTGCGGCCTGCCAGGTTGCATGCTTGGATAAGGGTCTGGTGTGGATTTTTAGGGGGACCCCCGCGCCATTTTTTTTATTTTGGCGGGGTTCCCCTTATAATCCATACCAGACCTGAAGGGTCTGGTATGGATTTTGAGGGGGACCCCCATGCCATTTTTTTTAAAATTTTAGCGCAGGGTTCCCCTTATCCATTCAATTAATTGTTAGCATGTCCATAGAGGGACAACTTCTTTTCTGAGCTGCCCAGGATACTCTCATGAAGGATGCTACTGTGAGTAAAAGTACCTATCTTCCTCATCACTGTAGAAGAAGCCTAGGGCTTAGTTAGGAAGACTCAATTATTTCAGAGGTCTAGAAGAGTAGCTTTTATTACTCCCAAGCCTCCACTTTCAAAGCTGGTCTTCTAAGTTCCACAAGCCTTCTGATAAATCCCTTTCCGCATCACTTTCCAAAGTGAGGGGACAGGTGAAATATTTGCAGATACATAGACAACCTGAACATAAGATGCTTGGGTGCAATACGTAGTTTTCAGGAGCTACAAGCTAGAGTTTTACTCCCAGCCCCCTCCCAAATTCATGGCGTGCAACCTGCCACCACATGGATTAGTAGATCTCCATACAGTCCTGGTGGGTCTTTTGGAGCAGAGCATAATCTCCCCAGTGCCTAAAGCAAAATTGTTCCAGGGGCATTACCTCAAACTGTTTACAGTACCCTGACAAAAAGGGGGTATCTTCTCCATCTTGGATATCAGGGCTCTAATGTCTATATTCAGGCCCAGAAATTCTCCATGGAATTCATGAGGTTTGTTATAGCCTCCCTTCATCAGGGAGACTTTCTGGCCTTTGTGGACCTTAAGGACACCTGCATCTGTACCTGCATCTCCCCATATTTTCAGTGCACCAGTGTTTATTTGCCTTTGCTGTGGGTTCCCTGACATTTGGGCTGTCTTCTGCACCCCAGGTATTAATCAAATTGCAGGCCCCTGTGTTAGCCTTGCTGCACTCCACAGGTATCCTAACTGAGGGAAATTTAGACAACCTCCTCTGAGCAAACATCAAGGTGCTAAAAGACCATATTTATCACAACTGTCCAGACTTTGCAGAGGTTCAGCTGGGTCCTGGACCTTCAGAGGTCAGTACTGGAACCAACTGCTTATAATATCTGGGTATTATTCTAGATACAACTCAAGCCAGATTTTTCCTTACTCAGACATTCTGCTCCCAGATTCAGACTCTTCTTTGAGGCAGTCCCATTTGCTCCGTTCAACTCCAGACCCCTACAACACAACATTCTGTGGTCATGAGACAAGTCATTCCAGTCCTTGGACAGACCAATTCAGCTGACACAGAAGACCAGTTAGTGCTAGCATTTGTGCTAGATTGATGACACTTGAAAAGTATTAGGGATTTTTTGTGTAATGTAGAAATAATTTATAGATACACTCATAAAGTATGATGGTGAACTTAAGTATCTACATTTAATAATAGATAGAACAGCGGGTAAATAAATGTACAAAACGTGTAATAAATGAAGATACCATCCAGGTTAGCCTTTGGGGAATCCCAAATTAGGTGTAGTTGTTTAGACTAACCAATACGTGGAGTTCCCTTACGTCTGCTTTACAAATCCCTAATCTTTGGAACCAAACAAAGATTAAGGAAGCACAGATACATTTGACACCAAATATGGCAGTTTCCATCCTGGATCTTACCTAAACTACTGAACTTCTAATGTGCTTTAGGAAAAAAATAACAGATATTTCTTCTAACATTCTCTTCCCCATGATCGTCATGTTATTTCCCAAAGTGTTTCCTTATTCTTTCATTAAGGTGCCAATAATACAGAAGAGCACATATATACACACACACGCTATATTACTATATGTTTATCTTTAGGATATGTTTAATACCAATTAAATCTTTGAAGCAGTGTGAAATTTATAAAAAAAAATGTATAATCATTTTCTTTATCTGGTATTCAGATAATGATGGAAAAATAACAGCTGCAGATTTAAGAGAAGCATCCAAATTGGCTGGATTATATTTCACAAACAAAGAGCTTGAAGAAATGCTACAAGTGGCAGATAAAAATGGAGACTGCGCAGTGGACATAAGTGAATTCATTTCCATCATGCTAAAAACCAGTTTGTTTTAGTCTACACACAATCAACCACAGTTAGCATGACTCAGTTTCCTTTTCCTGTCTGCGGACCCTGTGTAAGTGGCTCCAGTGGTTTTTTTTCTTTATGTGGTAACTACAAAGGGCTCTTGAATACCTTCTGCCCAGTTTTGACTACTTGTGTTTTATTTTTACGTGGTAACCCCATATTACTAAACTTTTAATAACTTCCCAGTTCTTAGAAAGTGTGCTCTCTGCATGAGAATGGTTTTAAATGGAGTTTGTAGTTTCCACAGAATTTTTCTTTTGGTATTTATATGTGTTCATTTTGAAAAATTCACTGTGACATTTGAAGGGGTCATTTTTTCATGGCTGTGATAACTGGGCATTAACTGGACATTGCAGTGTGGGCACCCACTGACAGGTTTCAAACTAATGACTGGGCACCATGCTCAATGGTTCCTGATCATTTGATCATGGCAGCCAAATATGTTGATAACATGCCACTCATCTGACTATTTCTGCCACATTGACAGGGGCAGGCTGCAGTTACAATAAAAATAGTTGAAAATATATAGAATTAAAAAAAATAAACTTTTAAGTGTAAATTGTGCATTTATAAAACATGTTGCCCATTTGTAAGCATATATAAAGCATAAGCAGATCACTTGTTAAAATAATGGACAAAACAAAAGCTATATACTGTATATCCCATAAAGTGTAAAAAAATATTTAGGTAGACAAATTAGTTATATACCGGTAATGATAATCAAGCTAACCAACACTTGCTAATATTGATAAGAAATAAAAAAAAATTGTTTGATATTTCAGTATTTTACTATGATTTGTTTTGACTTTGCATCTGTGTTAAAGTGTTTGATACCCTAAAAAAAAAAAAAAAAAATACACCCTGTTCCTTAAAGCATGCATAACAGCACAGTGCTTGTGCTGTGTCATTTGGCACCTTGTATCACCTATAAAACCTGGCTCATCCTGTCTGGTTCTGCCCCCCCCCCCCTGTAAACTGACCACGGTTTATCATGGCTGCTGAGCCCTGACACCATGGACAGTTTACGAGCCTCTGTCATCTGCAGCCCTGCTCTGTCCTTCTCGGTCTTCCTCTCCCCCCTCCCTGTCGGCCTGTCAGCTTGAGACACTGCCCGCCCCTCCCCTCCTGCTGTTTTAAAAACTATAATCTATGCATCCCATCCCCTCTGTTATACAACAATATGTGTACCAGTGTCTGATCTACAAAAAAAAATGCTGATATGTACCTTATATCAGAGCATCTCCTGGCACTCATGTGACAGAACAGCTCTCTCTCCTCTCTCTTCCCCGGCTGACATCAGCGGGAGTTCTCAGCCCCTCCTGTTATAGCTGTCAGCTGGGGAGAGGAGAGAGCCGAGGAGTCACATGAGCGCTGGGAGATGCTCTCATATAAGGTACATATCTGCATCTTGTTTATATAGATCAGACACTGGGACACATATTGTTATTTAACAGAGGGGATGGGATGAATAGTGGCTTAACAACCACTTTAAATGTATTTAATTATTTTTTAAAGCTCATGGTCACATCTGATTGTGACAGCACCACCTGATTTAACTATAAATAATTGGGCTTCCAAGCTGAATGTGGTATGATGAATGCTAATAGTGGATAAAGAAAAATTCAACCTTTCATGAACTTGTACAATCCCGTTTAACAATTCTTCATTTTTAATGAAATTGTTTATTAAAGCTTCCACCCTCGGTGTACCCACAAAATACTTACCCTTAGCCCCACTCTGGAGATCTTCACTGTGCCGTGTCCCCAGCAGGCCCTGTGTCTGTTGTGCCATAATTTGTATGGATTGGCCATACTCCCCGGATAACTGTGTCTACCATAAGAAGGGCCCAGCCATAGGAATGAATGAAGCTTGGACTAAAAATTAATTTGTCCTTAAATCCATTTGTGCAGTTCAAAGCCATCTGTGTGAATTAAAATTACCTAATGAACTTCATCTGGGTCATAAATGACTTTATCTGATGTGTCTGTTACGATTTAATTTCATTAAAATTAGTATTATGGGGAAGTGGCATCCAACAATTATAACATTGGAAAGCATCATCCCTGTGAAATCATTTAAAAAAAAAACAGTGAGACTTTACAGTAAATATACCTCCAATGATTATAACCACAGAAACTTATAAAAAAATAATACAGCTTTTTTTGCATATTTAAAAACATGTCACATAAGGACACACAATGTCTGATTAGACGCCACTTTTGCCACAACAGGTAGTGGAAAAACATGAATATAAAATTCTCAGAGACCATATACCATAGGTCGACGTGTTTTGCAGGATGACCCACTTCCTCAGGACCTTGGATCTCACACAAAAAGAACAATCACTAAAATAATATCAGAAAATACATGTCAGATTACTAGTAATGTGACAGTAAATATATTTCAAAACATCAGTGAGACATATCATATATACACAATAATTAAAAAAACTATACCCATCCCCAAGGAAGAGAAAAATCTCTTCCTAAGGCCTGGTTCACACCCATGCGAGTTCATGACGAATGCGATGCGTCAAAAACACTTTAAATTCGCATGTCACCACTAAAGTCATTGTTTTCAATGACGGTCGTTCACATACATGCGTTGCGATTCCTCTACGAATGCGATGCGATTAAAAAAAGGGTCTTGTGCGAGTTTACTGCGTTGCAAATTTAGTCTCCATAGACATCAATGTAAAACGTTCTTGAATCGCATTGATGATTCACATATGTGCGAATTCCACCACATTACTCTCCACAAAAACCAGGAAGTACACAGGAAGTTAACACCTTTTTTTTTTTTTACATTATGATTCCATTGGCTAGAATATCAATCGCAGCTATGTCCAACTCCTGAAATTCGCTGTAAAATTGCGCTAAATTTGCTGTAAAATCGCGGTAAATTCGCACCTTAAAGAAAGACAAAACACGGAACAAAATCACAACGCATTAGTGTGAACCGGGCCTAATACTCTTATATACAGTAAATCGATTCTATTTAGTTTAGTTTAGTTTCCCCATGTAATAGCACCCACAACCACATGTGAGTAAATAAATGACACCTACAGTGTCACAATTTACAAAATGTGTTGCTTTCAAAACCTCACCATTATATAAAGTAATATCTGTGCCTGATTTAATATAACAACGATAAGTACAGGATCCACACTTAAAGATGCCACGGGGGAGTGTGCCACATGGTTCTTTACCCCTATTTTTGGAGAAGTGACTGGCTACCAATGAGTCTCTAAGAGATTGGTTCCTTCTAAAAGTATTCCGAGGCTCAGGATCAACAAATAAATTAATTGTTGGATCATCCTGAAAAAGATGCCAGTGAACAGGGGTCTCAAACTGATGGCCCTCCAGCTTTTGTGAAACTACAAGTCCTATCATGCCTCTGCCTGTGGGAGTCCTGCTTGTAACTGTCAGCCTTGCAATGCCTCATGGGACTTGTAGTTTTGCAACAGCTGGAGGGCCACCAGTTTGAGACTCCTGGTTTAAAATATTCCTGCGTTCCTTACTTTGATTGTTAAATTTAGTAATTGGGCAGATGGACTGGCTCTGGATTCTCACTATAACCTCTATCTAGAAAGTGCTCCCATAAAATACTGGCTTGGTTTCAAAATCAAAATCTCGTTGCTACAGTTACGTTTGGCTTGAAGGTATTGACCTTTGGGTATTAAATTGATCAAATGAGAGGAGTGAGCACTTTTGTAATGGAGCAAAGAATTACCAGCCGTGGTTTTCCAGAAAACATCTGTACTGATCAAACTATCATTGTCTTTCTTGATGTAGAGATCTACAAATGAAAGACATTCATTGTCCCGGGAAAATGTGAATTTCAAATTGAGATCATTAATGTTCAATTCACCAACAAAGGATAACAATGAATTGCTAGGTCCTGTCCAAAAAATGAAGATACCATCTATATATCTGTGCCATAGCAACACATGGCGCAGATAATGCGATCAACTATCCCACCCTTCCAGATACAGGTTAGCGTACGATGGGCACAAGTAATCCCCAGTGCCACTCCCTGCAACTGGAGGTAGGGATGAGCCGAACACCCCCCAGTTCGGTTTGCATCAGAACATTCAAACGGACCGAAAGTTAGCGCAAACTTTCGAACCCCGTTAAAGTCTATGGGACTCGAAGGTGAGAAATCAAAAGTGTGACTTTTAAAGGCTAATATGCAAGTTATTGTCCTAAAAAGGGTTTTGGGACCCGGGTCCTTCCCCAGGGGACATGTATCAATGCAAAAAAAGTTTTAAAAACGTTCATTTTTTCGGGAGCAGTGACTTTAATGATGCTTAAAGTGAAAAAATAAAAGTGAAATATTCCTTTAAATATCGTGCCTGGGGGGTGTCTATAGTATGCCTGTAAAGTGACGCGTGTTTCCCGTGTTTAGAACAGTCCCTGCTCAGACAAAGACATTTCTAAAGGTAAAAAAGTAATTTAAAACTGCTTGTGGCTTTAATGTCATGTCTGGTCCAGGCAATACGGATGAAAATCATTGAGAACCCCCCCCCCAGCCCATTACTAGCCCCTTTGGGTCTTGTATGGGTATTAGGGGAACCCCGCACCTAAATAAAAAAAAGTAAAGGCGTGGGGCCCCCAGGCCCTATATACTCTGAACAGCAGTATACAGGCAGTGCAAACAAGACAGGGACTGTAGGTTTATTCGTGTACATTTTTTAAGTGTAGCTCCAGCCAAAAAATCTATTTTTAAGCTTTTTGGAAAACATAGGGAAGGGTTATCACCCCTGTAACATTTGTTTTGCTGTCTGTGCACCTGTTCAGAAGATTTCACCTCACTTTCTGTCCCAATGAGAATTGGATTTTGAAAATTTGGGGTTTTTAGTGAAACAAGGAACTCTTACAGGAGAGAATTTCCCTTCCTAGCAGTAGATTTCCTCTCACTTCCTGTTGTCTCCTTCCATTTGCAAGTAGGATTTGTTTGTAAGTTGGATGTTTGAAAGTAGGGGCCTGCCCTATATACTCTGCAGAAATTTGGGCCTTAGGTGTTGGTGTTGCCACAACACTGTAAGCCCTCACAGTTACTCTTGGTGGGCGCAGGAATGGGTCCTACTGTGAAATATTAGATTAAGAATAGTAATTACATGGCCCTGTTGAACAGGGTCAGAAAAATTGGGCCTTTGGTGGTGGTGGTGGTGGTGGTGCCACAACACTGTAAGGCCTCACAGTTACTCTTGGTGAAGCGCAGGAATGAGCCCTGCTGCAAAGTATTGCATCAAAAATTGTAATTACACGGCACTGTTAAACAGGGGCAGAAAAATTGGGCCTAAGGCACTGGTGCCACAACACTGCAACCCCTCACAGATACTCTAGTTGGAGCGCAGGAATGAGCCCTGCTGCAAAGTATTGCATCAAAAATTGTAATTACACGGCCCTGTTAAACAGGGGCAGAAAAATTGGGCCTTAGGCACTGGTGCTGGTGCCACAACACTACAACCCCTCACAGATACTCTGGTTGGAGTGCAGGAATGAGCCCTGCTGCAAAGTATTGCATCAAAAATTGTAATTACACGCCCCTGTTAAACAGGGGCAGAAAAACTGGGCCTTAGCCACTGGTGGCGGTGCCCAGAACCAAAAATGTTCGTACAAGCTATCAGCATGAACATTGAGGAGGAAGAGGATAGTCACTCAGCATAACAGGATAGTCACTCAGTATCAGCATAGGCAGTCTTGAAGGGATCTCACATTAAAAAAAAATTATTCGGTTACATCAGCATCAGGTGCTTGGTAGCTGGTGATCCAAGACTGATTCATTTTTATGAAGGTCAGCCGATCGACCGATTCGGTGGACAGGCGCACCCTGTGATCGGTTACAAAGCCTCCAGCAGCACTGAATGTGCGTTCTGAAAGAACGCTGGATGCAGAACAGGCCAACAGCTCAATTGCATACTGTGCAAGCTCTGGCAAGTGATCCATCCTCAAGACCCAGTAACCCAGAGGATTTTCGCTGGGAAAGGTGTCCAAGTCTGACCTTGCCCCTAGGTATTCCTGCACCATGTGAATCAGACGCTGGCTGTGGTTGCTGGAACCGATCATACCTTGGGGCTGCAGACTAAAAAATTATCTGAATGCATCTGTAGGACGGCCACCTTCTCCACCGCTCCTTCTGTGACTGACCGAAGCCTCAGCAACAACAGGAAATTGTAACCTCCCAGGCTCTGGAAACGTGTTGCACAAATCTTTCTGCAAGGCCTCCCGAAGATGTTTCATCCTCTGCCCCCTCTGCCACGGCAAGATAAGGTCTGCAACCTTACCTTTGTAACGTGGATCAAGGAGGGTTGCCAGGCAGTAATGATCCCTCTCCTTGATACCACGAATACGAGGAACCTTCCACAGGCTTTGCAGGATCAGGGAGGCCATGCAGCGTAGGTTTGCTGAGGTATTTGGTCCAGAGTCCTCTGGGTCACTAAGGACGACATGATCCGCAGCCACCTCCTCCCAGCCACGTACAAGTCCATGGGTTTCTTCGGACTGTAAATGATCCTTTGAAGACTGCTGCTGATGCTGAGTGCTAGGCCCCACCTCCATGCTGACACAATCCTCCTCCTCCTCGTCCTCTTCCTGTGTGATCGGCAGGCACGCAGGAACACTGTCTGGATAAAGGGGGCCTTGAGAGCTAAGGAAGTCCTCCTCTTTCTGCCTCTGTTCTGCCTCAAGTGCCCTGTACATTATTCCACGCAGCGTGTGCTCCAACAGGTGGACAAGAGGGACAGTGTCACTGATGCATGCACTGTCACTGCTCATAATCCTCATGGCCAACTCAAATGGTGACAGGACAGTGCATGCATTCCTGATCATGGCCCACTGGCGTGGGGAAAAAAAAACAAGGTCCCCTGACCCTGTCCTGGTGCCATAGTCACATAGGTACTCATTGATGGCCCTCTGCTGCGTGTGCAGCCACTGCAGCATGGCCAACGTTGAGTTCCACCTTGTGGGCATGTCACAGATGAGGCGATTCTTGGGCAGGTTAAATTCCTTTTGGAGGTCAGCCAGCCGAGCACTGGCATTATATGACCGGCGAAAATGCACACAGACTTTCCTGGCCTGCCTCAGGACATCCTGAAAGCCCGGGTACCTGCCCAAGAACCGCTGCTCCACCAAGTTAAGGACGTGAGCCAAACAGGGCACATGGGTCAGTTGTTCCTGACGGAGGGCGGAGAGGAGGTTGGTGCCATTGTCGCAAACCACCATTCCTGGCTTAAGCTGGCGTGGTGTCAACCACCTCTGAACCTGCCCCTGCAGAGCTGACAGAATCTCTGCCCCAGTGTGGCTCCTGTCCCCCAAGCACACAAGCTCAAGCACTGCATGGCATCTTTTTGCCTGCATGCTTGCGTAGCCCCTTAAACACCTATGAAGAGCTATCAGGGGACTCTTCCCATCTCCTTAAAAGATTTTCTGTTCTGGTCTAAGGACTTTGCTGCTAATTAATCTATTATCACTATTTTGTGCTTTTGGCACCTTTTGATCTATATGCACTCGTTATTTGTCAAATAATATTTGGGATTTTTTGTGTCATATATGTTTTGTTTATGATTTTATATATACATTCATATTTATATTTGTGTTTTTTCACATATACCTTATCACACATTATGAGGGTTTAGCGCAGTTTTTTCTTTGTTTTCTTGCTATTGTTGTGTATATTGCACATTTGAACTGCAGCTTTCTTTTGTTTTGTTTTTTTTAGCGCAGGTTTTTTTTTTTGTTTTATATTTTTTTGTTTTATAGCTGAATCGCCTGCCAGCCTGTAGTATTATTAGAAAGAGAACACCAGCAATTGTCTGCAGTTAGCTTTAGTTGTACACTGTGCCCAGTATACAGTACACTAATATACCGAAGCTAGCTGAATCAACTGCCTGCCTGAGGTATTATTAGGAAGAGAACACCAGCAATTGTCTGCAGTTAGCTTTAGTTGCACACTGCACAGGATACAGTACACTGACTGAAAATACTGCAGCTGCCTGTCTGAGGTATTATTAGAAAGAGAACACCAGCAATTGTCTGCAGTTAGTTTTAGTTGCACACTGCACAGGATACAGTACACTGACTGAAAATACTGCAGCTGCCTGTCTGTAAGTATATTAGGAAGAAAACACCAGCAATTGGCTGCAGTTAGCTTTAGTTGCACACTGTGCACAGGATACAGTACACTGACTGAAAATACTGCAGCTGCCTGCCTGTAAGTATATTAGGAAGAGAACACCAGCAATTAGCTGCAGTTAGCTTTAGTTGCACATTGTGCACAGGATACAATACACTGACTGAAAATATTGCAGCTGCCTGGCTGAGATATTATTAGAAAGAGAACACCAGCAATTGTCTGCAGTTAGCTTTAGTTGCACACTGCACAGGATACAGTACACTGTCTGAAAATACTGCAGCTGCCTGCCTGTAAGTATATTAGGAAGAGAACACCAGCAATTGGCTGCAGTTAGCTTTAGTTGCACACTGTGCACAGGATACAGTACACTGACTGAAAATACTACAGCTGCCTGCCTGTAAGTATATTAGGAAGAGAATAACAGGAACGGATCTAGCTAAACTGAATACAGTGTGTGTGTGTTTATATATATATATATATATATATATAACACCTGGGATGTATATATATACACAATACACTGACTGCAGCTAACTGACTCACCTGCCTACTCTAATTCAAATGAAATGACACTGTCTCTCTCTCCTTATTTCTCTCTCTCAGCACGCCGGGACACACTACACAAGGCCGACTTCCAGGCGGCCTTATAAAGTGTGGGGCATGTACTAAATCCCCTGAGGCATATTTGGCCAAAGCCACCCTCCTGTGGCCAATTATGGCACTCTGTTCTTACCACGCTGTGATTGGCCAAAGCATGCGGGTCATAGTGCATGCTTGGCCAATCATCAGCCAGCAATGCACTGCGAAGCTGCAGTGAATTATGGGCCATGACGCACCACTCGAATTTGGCGCGAACGGCCCATAATGTTCGCAATTTGACGAACGGTCGAATGGCCGATGTTCGAGTTGAACTTACGTTCGACTCAAACTCGAAGCTCATCCCTACCTGGAGGTATTAGGAGTTGTCGCTAGTCAAGCTCCTCAACCCCAAACTCGCTCATCCATGTCTTTATGGACGTTGCTTTGTTTTTAGGGCTGGGCTCAGCCCTTCCTTCTCTGAGCTGGCTGCTCAGCTGTCGGCTATTTGCCAGCTCCTATCTCTCCACCTGTTGATGATATCCTGCTTGTCAGCCCTGCCTACTTAAGCTGTCCAGCCCAGATGATCTCTGCCTTCGCCTTTGCCACATCTCTAGAGACGCTCTCCTGTGTTCCTGTTAAAGACTTGCTTGGTTGACATTTCTTCTGGCTCCAGATCCTGCTTGCTGTTCTACTACGCTCATCTCTGGCTCCCTGATGTTTTGGCTTGTCTGACTATCCGTTCCGGTTCCTGAACTCTGGCTATGTTTTGACTAAGTTTACTCGGTTTAACTTTTTTTATTATTATTAAACAAGTGAGATTTAACTGTACTTCTGTCTCAGTCTGATTCCTGGTTTCTGACAGTTGTGCACTGGTCCAAATCATTTGGTGGAGGGGGGATTATGGTGTGGGTTTGTTTTTCAGGGTTTGGGCTTGGCCCATTAGTTCCAGTGAAGGGAACTCTTAAGGTGTCTGCATACTAAGACATTTTGGACAATTTCATGCTCCCATCTTTGCGGGAACAGTTTGGGGATGGCCCCTTCCTGTTCCAACACTGCGCACCAGTGCACAAAGCAAGGTCCATAAAGACATGGATGAGCAAGTTTAGGGTGGAGGAACTTGACTGGCCTGCACAACCGATAGAACACCTTTGGGGTGAATTAGAGCGGAGACTGCAAGCCAGGCCTTCTCGTCCAACATCAGTGCCTGACCACACAAATGCGCTTCTGGAAGAATGGTCAAACATTCCCAAAGAAAACACTCCTAAACCTTGTGGACAGCCTTCCCAGAAGAGTTGAAGCTGTTATAGCTAAAAAGGGTGGGCCAACTCAATATTGAACCCTAGACTGGGATGACATTAAAGTTCATGTGCGTGTAAAGGCAGGCATCCCAATACTTTTGACAATGTAGTGTATGATACTTGTGAAAAAAAAATATAATTTAATAGTCCAATATTGTCCCAACTATTATTTAGTGCAGTATTAAAGTGCAGTCTCTTGTACCAATGATGTGACTTCTTATATAGTGCAGACACCGTGCTGTGCACCCCTCTCTTGTGCCTTCACTCACCAGATGTGGACTCTATGCTATAACATATGAGTCAAAAACACTTTTGATCCAGATAGTCAAGTGGGCGTTCTCAGGCTCCTGTGTATTCCTTTGTTGTATTCTCCTCTTCTTCTCTCCTCCTTCCTGTTTTCCCCGGCAGTGTTTGAGAAAGCTTGGTGTCTCTCACATGTAAAAAGATAGACAAGGAAAAATTCCCATAGTGTAATTCTAATTCCACTTTATTTAAAAATATCTAAAAAACTTGGTTACACTCACTATTTTAACCACTTACCGCAAACTGCCGTAGCTGTACGTCAGTACTTTGATGCTAAATACCTTTGTTATGGCAGCACCTAGCTGCCATAACCCCGGTATTTTCAGAAGGCAGTTCTCTTTAGGATAAAAGTGGTCTCCGTGGCGGATTCGCTGCAAGATCACTTTTATCACCGCTTAGAGGCCTGGAGCCGAGTGAGGGAAAGATGGCCCCCACTCGGGTCCATAACATTAGATGGCAGAAGCGACGTCAAACGTCACTTCCGCCCAATGGTCTTAAAGGGGAAATTTTTTTCTTTTTTGCAACATAAAAAGTGACATTTCATTTTTTTTATTTTATTGCAATGCATTTGAAGTGTAAATGTGAGATCTGAGGTCTTTTTGACCCCAGATCTCACATTTAAGGGGTCCTGTCATGCTTTTTTTCTATTACAAGGGATGTTTACATTCCTTGTAATAGGAATAAAAGTGTCCCAACTTTTTTTTTTAAAAGGACAGTGTAAAAATAAAAAGTAAAATAAATAGGAAAAAAAAAAAAAAAAAAAGTAAAGCGCCCCATCCCGCCAAGCTCACATGCAGAAGTGAGCGCATAACGTAAGTCACGCCCGCATATGAAAACGGAGTTCTAACCACACATGTAAGGTATCGCCGCGATTGTTAGAGCAAGAGCAATAATTCTAGCAAAAGACCTCCTCTGTAACTAATGCGCCTATGGAGATTTTTAAGGGTCAAAGTTTGTCGCCATTCCACGAGTGGGCGCAATTTCGAAGCATGGCATGTTTGGTATAAGTTTACTTGGTGTAACATTATCTTTCACAATATGTATAAAAAAAAATGACCTAATTTTACTGTTGTCTTATTTTTTAAGTCAAAAAAGTGTAAAAGGACAGAGAGGGCAATCTGTAACCAAGACCTGAAGTGCCGAACAGTATGTTGTCTACCGGGCACTTGGGTTCGGCACATCACGGATCTTGTGGACAGATTACTGGGAGGGGCTGGGGAAGACCCGGCTGTCATGGTGCACGTTGGCACCAATGACAAAGTCAGAGGCAGATGGAGTGTCCTAAAGAATGATTTTAGGGACTTAGGAGCTAAATTGAGGAAAAGGACCTCCAAGGTAGTGTTCTCAGGAATACTACCGGTACATCGAGCCACACCAGAGAGGCAGAGGGAGATTAGGGAAGTAAACAAGTGGCTGAAGAGCTGGTGTAGTAAGGAGGGGTTTGGGTTCCTGGAGGACTGGGCTGACTTCTCAGTCGGTAACCGGTACTATAGAAGGGATGGACTGCACCTAAATGAGGAGGGTGCAGATCTGCTGGGAATGAAGATGGCCAAAAAGTTAGAGGGGTTTTTAAACTAGGCGATGGGGGGGAGGGTCCAGAGACAGTGATAGCCAGCGCGGAAGATATTCCAGAGGGTAGTATTGGGGGCATTAGTGGTAGGTTAACCAAAGCACAAAAACACAAGGTGAGTATAGTAGCAAGTCCAAGTTGCAATCTTGAAACACCCAATACGAGGACAATATGCGACCGGTCTAAACTATGTGGCATGTTCACCAATGCCAGGAGCCTGGCGGACAAGATGGGTGAACTAGAGATACTGTTGTACAAGGAGGATTTGGATTTTGTGGGAATTTCAGAGACCTGGTTCAACAGCTCTCATGATTGGCTGGCAAACATTCAAGGGTATACCCTATACTGCAAGGATAGAGAGGGTAAAAAAGGGGGAGGGGTATGCCTATATATCAAGAATAATGTACAAGTGAATGTGAGAGATGACATCACTGAGGGGGCTAGGGAGGAGGTGGAATCTTTATGGGTAGAGCTCCAAAGGGATGAAGCTAAGGGGAAAATAATACTGGGAGTATGCTATAGGCCCCCTAACCTGAGGGAGGAAGTGGAGACGGATCTCCTATCACAAATTGGATTAGCAGTAAGGATGGGAAGTGTTATTATAATGGGTGATTTTAATTATCCAGACATAGACTGGGCGGAGGGAACCGCGCATTCATTTAAGGCTCGCCAGTTCCTTAGTGTCTTGCAGGGCAATTTTATGGGTCAGATGGTAGACGCACCAACTAGAAATAAAACATTACTAGATCTACTGATTACCAACAATACAGATCTGATAACAGATGTGGAAATACGGGGCAATTTAGGTAACAGCGATCACAGGTCAATTAGTTTCAGTATAAATCACACAAATAGGAGACATGAAGGGAACACAAAGACACTGAATTTCAAAAGAGCCAACTTCCCTAAACTACAAACCTTGCTAAAAGGCATAAATTGGGATAAAATATTAGGAACAAAGAATACGGAGGAGAGATGGGTTTGCTTTAAGAGCATATTAAATAAGGGCATTAGCCAATGTATCCCATTGGGTAATAAATTTAAAAGAGCGAACAAACATCCTGGATGGCTTAACTCCAATGTAAAAATGCATATAAAAGCAAAGGAGAAGGCCTTCAAAAAATACAAGGTTGAGGGATCATCCACAGCATTCAGAATTTATAAAGAATGCAATAAGAAATGTAAGGGTGCAATTAGGACGGCTAAGATAGAACATGAAAGACACATAGCGGAGGAGAGCAAAAAAAATCCCAAGAAATTCTTTAAGTATGTAAACAGTAAAAAAGGGAGGACAGACCATATTGGCCCCATAAAGAATGAGGAAGGACATCTGGTTACAAAGGATGGGGAGATGGCAGAGGTATTGAATTTATTCTTCTCCTCAGTCTTCACGAGTGAATCGGGGGGCTTCAGTAACCAAAACTGCAGTGTTTATCCTCATGACACAACACAGGAAGCACCTACATGGTTAACAGAGGACGGAATTAAAATTAGACTTGAGAAACTTAACATTAATAAATCACCGGGACCAGATGGCTTGCATCCGAGGGTACTTAGGGAACTCAGTCAGGTGATTGCCAGACCGTTCCTAATTTTTACAGACAGTCTATTGACTGGAATGGTACCAGCTGATTGGAGAAAAGCCAATGTAGCACCAATATTTAAAAAGGGCCCAAAAAACATCCCTGGGAATTACAGACCAGTTAGCCTAACATCAATAGTATGTAAACTCTTGGAGGGGATGATAAGGGACTATATACAAGATTTTAGTAATAAGAATGATATCATTAGCAGTAATCAGCATGGATTCATGAAGAATCGTTCTTGCCAAACCAATCTATTAACCTTCTATGAGGAGGTGAGTTGCCATCTAGATAAAGGAAGGCCCGTAGACGTGGTGTATCTGGATTTTGCAAAAGCATTTGACACAGTTCCCCATAAACGTTTACTGTACAAAATAAGGTGCGTTGGCATGGACCATAGGGTGAGTACATGGATTGAAAACTGGCTACAAGGGCGAGTTCAGAGGGTGGTGATAAATGGGGAGTACTCGGAATGGTCAGGGGTGGGTAGTGGGGTCCCCCAGGGTTCTGTGCTGGGACCAATCCTATTTAATTTGTTCATAAACGACCTGGAGGATGGGATAAACAGTTCAATCTCTGTATTTGCAGACGATACTAAGCTAAGCAGGGCAATAACTTCTCCGCAGGATGTGGAAATCTTGCAAAAAGACCTGAACAAATTAATGGGGTGGGCGACTACATGGCAAATGAGGTTCAATGTAGAAAAATGTAAAATAATGCATTTGGGTGGCAAAAATATGAATGCAATCTATACACTAGGGGGAGAACCTCTGGGGGGATCTAGGATGGAAAAGGACTTGGGGGTCCTAGTGGATGATAGGCTCAGCAATGGCATGCAATGCCAAGCTGCTGCTAATAAAGCAAACAGAATATTGGCATGCATTAAAAGGGGGATCAACTGCAGAGATAAAACGATAATTCTCCCGCTCTACAAGACTCTGGTCCGCCCGCACCTGGAGTATGCTGTCCAGTTCTGGGCACCAGTCCTCAGGAAGGATGTACTGGAAATGGAGCGAGTACAAAGAAGGGCAACAAAGCTAATAAAGGGTCTGGAGAATCTTAGTTATGAGGAAAGGTTGCGAGTAGTGAACTTATTCTCTCTGGAGAAGAGACGCTTGAGAGGGGATATGATTTCAATTTACAAATACTGTACTGGTGACCCCACAATAGGGATAAAACTTTTTCGCAGAAGAGAGTTTAATAAGACTCGTGGCCACTCATTACAATTAGAAGAAAAGAGGTTTAACCTTAAACTACGTAGAGGGTTCTTTACTGTAAGAGCGGCAAGGATGTGGAATTCCCTTCCACAGGCGGTGGTCTCAGCGGGGAGCATTGATAGCTTCAAGAAACTATTAGATAATCACCTGAATGACCGCAATATACAGGGATATGTAATGTAATACTGACACATAATCACACACATAGGTTGGACTTGATGGACTTGTGTCTTTTTTCAACCTCACCTACTATGTAACTATGTAACTATGTAACCTTTCCCCCAAAAAAATTGCTTGTAAGACCACTGCACAAAAATGGTGTGACATAAATATTGCAACGACCACCATTTTTTTCCCTAGGGTGTAAACAACAAGTGTCAAAAAGAGTCTCGGTCCTTAAGTGGTTAAAAAGGTGCAATCGCATGTACAAATGTCGGACCCAGAAATCGGTGTGCACCTTACTGGCCAGATGTGATGTCACTGGTTGATATCTGGATTTCTATTGCAAGTGAAGTTATGTTAATGTAATTGTTGAATATAGCTATTTACATGTTTAAAAGCACTTAGGTTGAATGGGGTAGCACTGGGAGAAGACAGTGATTTTCACTAGCGACTATAGCAGCCGCTTGCGATATTTGGAAGCAAATCTGGCAGGTTGGTTGTACCCAAGATGATCCATCGATCAACTTGGTACATTCAGCCTGCCCATTAATGGTTCGCATCTCGGCCGGTTCGAACCATTAATGGGCAGACATTCGAACTGTGTATTGCTAGCCTTAAGCCCCATACACACTATTAGATTTTCTGCAGATTTTTGTCTTCAGATTTACCAAAACCATATAATATGAGGTCAAACCTTTAAGAGTTTTAATTTGTATGCAATCAGGCAGGCCCATGCACTACATGGTTTTGGTAAATCTGAAAACAAAAATCTGCAGAAAATCTAATAGTGTGTATGGGGTCTTAGCATATCAGCTGAGGCAATTGCGCCTTTGTAACTGCAGTGAACCCGTCACATATTTTCACACCATTAATTTAAATTTACATATTTTTAATTTTTTGGGGTAAATATAGATAGATTCGATGTTTTTAAATATAAATAAAGCTGTAATATTTTTTATAAGTTTCTGTGATTATAATCATTAGAGGTTTAATAAAGTTAGAATATAGAAACATACAGTATATGAATTAATGCCATTTGCATTGTTAGCTTTTTTAGCGGTTAGAAACACAATCTTATAACAGTACTGTTACTAAAAAGGGCTCAATTCATGAAACATTATCCACAGCTTGAAGATCAGCGGTAAAATAGCGCATAGCGTTTTTCAAAAAAAGTTTTGTAATTCATTAAAAAATGCTACTAAATCCAGGTCTCAATCGCTGGCCGATTCCATTGGCCAGGAGGAGATGATGTCACTCCCGCGCATGCATGGGAGTTCAGTCAGATTCGGCATCACTGAATTTGTACAGTGAGCTGCGTGTGTGTGATTATTGTATGAACACATAAGTGATAATTGCTACATTGTCTGCAGTAACTGGCATATCTATGAAATTGCATGAGCAGCAATTTTTTAATACATGTCTCCTTATACCATAGGGCTATTCGTTTCGTATATACGATTTTATACAAAATTTTCAGAATTCGAATCTATTCGCATAGTTTTCAAATTAATTTTGAATAGTATTCAAATTTCAAAAGTTTTCGAATAGTTTTCAAATTCAACACGTTTCCAAACTCAAATAGTTTTCAAATTCAAATAGTTTTCAAATTCGAAAAGTCTTCAAATTCAAATAGTTTTTGAATTTGAATAGTTTTTGAATTCAAATAGTTTTGTATATTTTTCTAATTCAAATAGTTTTCTAATTTGAAAAGATTTCTAATCGAAAAGTTTTCTAATTTGAATAGTTTTCTAATTCAAAACGTTTTCAACTTCAAAACGTTTTCAAATTCAAATCGTTTTCTAATTCGAATAGAAAATAAAGGAATGGAATAGAAAAAATATAATAGAATAGAAGATAATCTAACAGAAAATAAAAGAATAGAATATAATAAAAGAGAACAAAATAGAAGAGTAAATAAAAGAACAGAATAGAATGGAATAGAATAGAATAGAATAGAATATAACCATCTTCTGAAATTCAAATAGAATAGAATAGAAAAAAATATGATTCAAAAAAACAATAGAATAGAATATAAATTTGAATTTAAATAGAATAGAAAAGAATAGATTAGAATAGTAAATAAGAGAATAGTATAGAAAAAAACAACAGAATAGAATAGAAAGAATATAACCATCTTCCTATTCTAATCTATTCTTTCGATACAATAATTAAACAGAATAGAAAATAAAATCATAGAATAGAAAAGAATAGAATAAACAAATAGAAAAAAAAATAGAATTAAAAAAGCAATAGAATAGTATACAAAAAATATAACCATCTTCCTAGTCTAATCTATTCTTTCTATTCTATTTAAGATTAATTGATTTTACTTGAATTTTGGGAAATGGTTATATTCTTTCTATACTATTCTATTGTTTTTTTAATGCTGTTCTTTTTCTATTTGTTTATTCTATTCTATCCTTTTTTATTCTATGATTTTATTCTCTATTCTATTCAAATTCGAAAACTATTTGAGTTCGAAAACTATTCAAATTTAAAACGTTTTGAATTCGAAATGGAAACCTATTCGAATTGACTGAAATTTCCATACGCTTTTTTTTTGTTATTTCGGATTTGTTGAATTTCGGTACTATTGTAATTCGATGATTCAAATACATCCGAATTTCCAAAAAAAACTAAATTTGTCCAGATTTCATTTTGGAACAAAATGAACTGCACATGTCTACACCAAACTGAGCATGTGCAGCTTGTCCCCTAATGCTCTGTTCTATCACGAGATGGGTTGGAGACAGTGGAAGAAGAGGAGGATCAGAGAGATAGGATCACACAGCCTTTAAACACAATGCAGAGGATTAACCCCTTAGGTTCCACAGTGAGTATAACAAGCACACTTTACTGCATATACAGACTGATTTTATGGTTGTGGGTTTATTAGTGTCCCCATTGGAAGATTTTCCCTCAATTACTTTTTTGGGGGCAACCCAAAATGAGTGTTTTTCTTTTACTTTTACTTTCAATGATAATGGTAAACAGGAGAGAGGGTGAATCTTTGGGGCACAGACAGCAATGAAAACTGTCAGGTGTTCTAATCCCTCTCCAATCCATCCAAACCTAAAAAAAAAAGTTTTGCCTTTAGTTACACTTTAATATGAGTAATGATTAATATTACAATAATTCCAGTCTGCATTCCACTCTCATGGCGCATAGCACTCTCTCTGCTTCTGCATAAAGCAAAGGAAGCTTGTGCTAAACCACACGTCCTCTTGTGTAGAAATACCAAGGATATGTTACATGCCAAAAAATTAAAGTTTAACTTTCATTTCCCCTATTAAAATAGTTCTTTGAAAGGTGAATCATTCTAACAAGAACATTCAAAACTTCAATCTCCTCATTAAAATCTAATTTGTGTCAGGCAGCAGACATACAATCCAATAGTATACAGTGTATAGCGCACTTTATCCTATTCAAACCCCTAAACACCCCCCCGGGCCGCCAGTGAAGCAGCATTAGCACAACTGCCACCTACCCCCCCCCACCACCCGCAGTCCTTACCCTGGATGCGTCCGGTGAGAGCAGTGGTCGGAGCAGATGCAGCCATATTCCAGCATGGCGGGCTCGGGGAAAGCTGTTCCAGTGTCCTCTCCTGGAGAAGCTTCTGTAGTGCCTCTCCTCTCTGCTCTTCCCAGTCCTAGGTGTCCAATATGATCGCCTGACGTTTTGGCCAATTGGGAAACGGGTTTCATACCTGCTTCCCGATTGGGCGGTAGAAGGATCAGTGCTGCAACAGCGAATATTCATTCGCTGTTGCAACACACCTGGGTGGGCTCCGGATGAATCCTCTGCAAGCCGAGCCCACCCTATTTTGAAGCCTATTAGAGCCTCTGGCTCTAATCAGGTGATTCATAAAAAACCCGCCGCTGTAATTCATGTGCCCTGAAAGGGGCCAGACACATGAATAGGGGGCGACCACGGTGGCCGTGGATAGATTCATGCTATGCATGAATCTATCCACTGCATATAGAGGGTGGCCTGGAGAGAGGGGGTGGCACCCCTGGCGCCCCTAATGGACAGGCCACCACTGCTTCTGGGCAGAATTGAAGTTAATAGATACAAAAGAGTCAGTGCTCCTGATTTTCCCTTTCTTCCTCCTGGAAAAAATAGCAGGTCTTACCCACTCAGTCTTGCATGCATGCATACTAATATCTCAAAACCAAAGTTTGCTTTTTGGAATCAATCTCAACTTAAGTTGAAGAAAAGGAAATAAGCAACTTTGATAAATGTGCGGGCACACTATGATTTAAGTCCAACAAGGTGCATGCCACTTCATGGACTTAGACCCCTTTCACACTGGAGGCGTTTTTCAGGCGTTACAGCGCTAAAAATAGCGCCTGCATAGCGCCTGAAAAAAGCCTCAGGTGCAAACCCAGTGAGAAAGCCTGAGTGCTTTCACACTGGGGCGCTGCGCTGCCAGGAAGTCACAAAAGTCCTGCCAGCAGCTTCTTTGCAGCGGTGGAGGAGCGGAAAACAATGGGGCAGCTCTGCTATACCGCCGACAAAATGCCATTGCAGCGGCATTTTGCAGGTGGATTTAACCCTTTTTTTCATCCGCGAGTTAGAATCGCCCCACTAGTGTCCGAATAGTGCCGCTACAACGACGGTAAAGCGGCGCTAAAAATAGCGCCGCTTTACCGCCGATGCCCGGTCGCTTTCAGTGTGAAAGCACTCTTATCGCTTTAATGTAGACCTGACAGGTTTATGGTGCTTCCAGTGGATAGTTGGTCGTGAGACTGGCTTCTGTAAAACAGACAGCTGTATGAACAGGCAGATTTAACTCATAGTATGCCTTGATATTTATCAAAGTGTCTGGGTTACTGGAATTTAGCTTTAGTTCTACTCCTACTGTGTTCCTCTCTGTTAGGCAAACTTGCTGTAACACATTCAACGAAGAAAAGACATTTTGGGACTTTAAATGAAGCGGGCATCAAAGGGGTGTCCGCCTACATCCCTATCATTGGTTAAAAACGGGGAGAGAGAGAGGTGGGACTTCAAATAAAGAACACAGCAAGTAAAAAGGTTGGTCAAACAACTGGGAAATAAGGTTTATTTTAGTACAGTAGTCTGTAGTCCACTATAAAACATTTTGGGCATCAAGCCTCTAAAAAACATTTTGGGCATCAAGCCTCAACATAGTGAACCTTAAATGAAATAGATATAGGGTATGGAATGAACCACAGTCATATAGACATATACACGTAATAAAGGGCAAACAGTGACAATCAATACATATGGTACATAGGTCATGATAGTTAGAACTTAAGTAGTTTGCATGGCTTCCTTGAATAAATAAAATGACAGATAATAAGGATATGCTCATATGTTATCTTGATATTCCATGACTGAGGTGGCGGTAAAAATTTGATAAAAAGGCTTGACGCGTTTCACGGCATCACAGCCACACATCAGGAGCATAAAGCATATAATAAGTCTAAACAGGGGAGAGAGAAGAAAAAAAAATTATTTATTTATTGTTAATGAATAGTTTGTAGAATATGGAAATTTGTTTTTTATTTAATGAGGGGAGGGCATCCAACTTACGTCTGCATCGGCGCACCAGTGGAGCAGTATCGACGATCATCAAAATACCACAAAGCAATGCCACCGGACGCCACAGGGGCCAATGAGGGCGGTGGCGACCGCCACAGGCGCATCTGAAGTGGGTGTGTGCAATGATGAAGTGAAAATAAGAACACCCCCCAATGGGGGACCTAAGTGAGAAAAATTAATGTTATGGTGATGTGCACATATGTATGTACATACATACACAAATGTGTGATAAGGTGTGTGGAAGAATGGTACAAGGTGAAAGTGAAGGACATAGATAGAGTGAAGGATGAAAATGAATGAAATGAGGGGGGCAGGAGGCGGAGCCTAGCAGAGCAGACATGCATTGTTAGAGCTCCACACCGCTGAGGAGAGAAGAGAAGGACAAAGCGGAGCCTGCAGGCTCAAAAGGTATCCATTTGAACCTTTTTGTCCCAGGGAACAAACTGTGAAAGTTTGGGCAGGAAATATGGTACTGGGAGGAAACCGTGGCAGAAATAAAAATCACCTCACACAGAGCTCACAGGCACTCACTGCAGCTGAAGCAGCTCCAGTCACCTCACAAGATACAGCATCAGGGCGCTCTCACAGACAGAAAATGTCACAGCAAGACTCTCCATTTGAGTCAGATACAGAACAAATCCTCTCACAAACTTCTCCACAAGCCTCCTCAGTATCCCCAGAAATATTATTACAATTTGAAAAGATGCTTCATAAGGCTTTAAAACAAACCTCAGACCAAATAACAAAAAGCCTAACCAAAGAAATAAGAAAGCTGGGAAACCGCACCGCAGCCTTAGAAATAAAAATGGATGAAATTGAAATTACAACCCAAGAAAATATAACAGAATTGGAACAATTAAAAAAAGAGAATTTAATACTTCAAACTAAGCTCGAAGATTACGAAAATAGAGCCAGACGTTCAAACTTGCGCATAAGGGGAATACCTGAAACTGTGACAGACCTGCAATCTACTATTACTGCTCTATTACAAGAACTAAAGCCAGATATCCCTATTGAACGTTTAGAACTGGACAGAGTACACAGAGCCCTCACAGCCAAAAAGAAAGATGGACCCCCACGTGATATAATCACAAAATTTCATTATTACAGAACGAAAGAACAAATACTAATTGCTGCAAGAGAAAAAAAGGAACTTAATTTTCAAGGACACAATTATCAAATTTTTGCTGACCTATCCCAACTTACTATTACTAAAAGACGATCCATGAAACCCCAACTAATGGAACTGCAACGCCACAACATTATGTATCAATGGGGCTTCCCCTTTTCAGTCAGATTTAACTACCAAGGTACAATTTACAGAAGCAGATCAGCAGATGAACTACAACAAACCCTTTTAAAATTAAATCTGACAGAACCCACAAGCAGCAACTCTCCCACATGCAGAAGAATGGCGTCATCTTCACCTTCAGGCAGCACCCAGAAAATTTCAGAACAAAATGGGAATCATCATTCTCACAAAAGAGGCCGTTATGCCACATCATCCATGGACCAAGAAGATTCAATGGACTGACATCCTAATTCCTGATATCTCTTCATTTATTATACTAAGAGATGGTTCTCTTTAAAAAAACCTATATTTATAACTGAATGTAACTGCATTCTGATAGTCACACACTGTGTGGGATCATGTTACATTCCAGTTATATTTCTTATTACTTCTGATTCATATAGCCTTAGAATATATAAGTGAAATAAGGACATTCTTGTTCAGTTATATATTATCAGGTAATAACAATAGATTTATTACTTTTTAGGACAAATATGTTCAATAATTCAGAAGTAATGGAAGCTTTTTCTTTCTTTTCTTAAAACAAATATATTATTACCTAACTAGTCCCTAGAATTATGTTTTTGTTTATTCTAATCTGAAGCAATACAACCTCAATTTTATGAGTTAACATATTTAAACAATTGCATATGAATAAAATATGTAATTGTTTACTCAAAAAGGGTTAAAATCCCAAAATAATTCAAACTATCTTCATCAATACCAAAGTTATTAACAGTACCTTTCTAACTGAATTATTTAGCCTAGGGCAAGACTAACCATATACAACCACCCTGGAATAAATCATTTCAACAAAAACTATATTCTGCACTCCAATTAATGAAACATCATTTTGATGTCTTTTGACATAGCACTTCTCTCCTGTAAGCGGAAGATCCGTGTACCCCCATTAGCCCTCCTCATTCTCCCAATCATATTATGTGGGAGTGTGACGAAGGCACTTATTCCCCTGAGAGAGATATTTACTCTCTTTCATGGGTAAATTGTGATTACTTGCAAAAAATAATTTATACAATGTATCATTTAATCTCATATGTTTTTTGTTTACTCTTTACTCCAGAATTCACTGGTTTCTTTTCTATCTATTCATCTCTTCAGTCCACACAGGTTGATCTGCGCAGTCAGCTCTGCATAACAAAAAGTAAGTCAAAACTATTTGATCTATTGCCATGGCACCACTGAATATACTTTCCCTGAATGTTCAGGGAATAAATGTCCCTCAAAAAAGGACCAAAGCCTTTCGTACTTTCCATAACAAGAAGGCTCACATAGTATGCCTCCAAGAAACACACTTCACCAAAGATTCTACTCCGAAATATATTTCTCCTTTTTATCAACAAATTTACATGGCTTCTGCCTGTACCAAGCAAAGGGGAACTCTAATTGCATTTCACCGATCCACACCATTCACCTTATCATCAGAAATTAAAGACCCAGAAGGTAGATACCTGATACTCATGGGTTATATAATGGATACAGCAATCACGGTGATTTCCTACTACGCTCCTAACAAACAACCTACACCATTCCTCTCACATATATTACAAGTGATTAATACACACAAAATAGGAACAGTGATAATGTGTGGGGATTCAAACCAGGTCCTTTTCCCATTTCTAGATAAATCACCTTTTACACCATTCAAAATAACCTCTAGATTACCTTTTTCTCAACTTCTTTCCAAATACAATCTGGTAGATTCGTGGAGAGAAAGTAACCCAATGAAAAAGAAATTCACTTATTTCTCGCACCCTCATCAAACCTTCACCAGAATAGATCATATTTTTCTAACAATAGGAATGATACCAGAAATTATTGCATCAGATATAATTCCGATTCCGTGGTCTGACCATAATGCAGTATACACTACTATAGCCTCAGCCATACCAAAAGCGCATGACCCAACGTGGTACTTACCGGACATAATGCTCAAACACCCACTACATCAGGTGGCCATTGAACAAGCTTTAAAGGAATACATATCAATTAATAATACAACAGACATCTCCCCAATAACACTGTGGGAAGCTCATAAGCCTGTCTTGCGTGGTACAATACAAAGACAAATGGCACTATTTAAACGGGAACGCAAAAATCTAGCAAAAAAACTAGAACTCAATTTTAATGCAGCCTACATATCATTTCAAAATAATCCATCTCAGAGTACAAAATCTCATCTGGAAAAATCTAGATTGGAATACGATCTATTTTTCACTGAGTCAGTTGATAAATCCCTCAAACGCTCCAAACACAATTTCTACATGAATACAAACAAACCAGGTACATATTTGGCTCGGGCATTAAATTCAACTAACAAATCTTTCAAACCAATACGTTTGAAATTATCAAAAAATGTTTACACTTGTAATCCAGTTAAAATAGTCCATAAATTTTACTCACATCTCGCAACTTTATACAAGACAAACAATGAATTTAATCCTACAGAAGCTGAATCCTTCTTCTCAAAAATAAACTTACCTGAGTTATTTCAGAATCAAAAAAGCAGTTTGGATGAGCCTATAACTATAGATGAAGTTGCTAACGCCATAAAAGACCTAAAACTTAACAAAAGACCAGGCCCAGACGGCTACTCGGCTTTATACTATAAAACATTCTCAGAAATACTCTCTCCCATTCTCACTGAAACTTTTAACAAACTTCTAGATGGACATTCTTTTCGGCAAGAAACACTAATGGCAATTGTTTGTATGATTCCAAAACCCCTTTCTGATGATACTTCCTGTGTGAATTATCGGCCTATCTCTCTGTTAAACCTCGATATTAAATTATTAGCAAAAATAATAGCAAAACGCCTCAATAACATTATAGGAAAATTAATACATAGAGATCAAGTAGGCTTCATGCCAAATAGACAGGCAGGCGATAATATACGCAGGGCAGTGTTATTGGCACATATTGCTAAAAAATGGAAAATCCCTTTATGTTTTCTATCTCTCGATATTAAGAGGGCATTTGACACAGTATCCTGGCAATATATGCAATATTCATTACAAAAATGGGGTTTTGGACCCCACTTTTTAACATGGATCAAAGCATTATATAATAAACCCAAAGCCTATATAAAATATGCTGGATACAAATCTGAAGGCTTTAATATCGAAAGAGGTACCCGACAGGGTTGCCCATTATCTCCCTTATTATTTGCCCTTATACTCGAACCCATGGCCCAATACATCAGAACAAACCAAACTATAACTGGCATTGAAGTAGGAGGTATTACACACAAATTATGTATATTTGCAGACGATATATTACTTTTTCTATCATCACCACAGGTCTCTGGTCCTAACTTAATACCAGCTCTTGATGGATTTGCAGCCCTATCCGGCCTTATGATTAATCCTAAGAAATGCCTAGTGCTTAATATTTCACTCACAAACATGGAATTGATCCCGGCTAGGGCTGCACTAACATTCACATGGGCAGAAAAATCAATCCCATATCTTGGAATTCATTTAACAGCATCTCATTCTGACTTATTCTCAACCAATTATCCTCCTGTATTAAGACAGATCACAAATCTAATAAAACAATGGTCGCAACTTCCTTTATCCTGGATAGGGAAAATTAATGCAATCAAAATGACTATTCTACCCAAATTGCTTTATCTATTCAGAGTCCTCCCTATTCCAATTCCTTCCTATTTTTTGAGAATAGTACAAAAAAGAGCAACTTCGTTTATATGGGGCTCTTCTAAACCACGTATACCTATACACACACTACATCTTCCCAAAAATAAAGGAGGCCTGGGATACCCTAATTTTACTAACTACTACAGAGCAGCACATTTGGCCAGTCTGTCCAAATACCATGCAAAACAGGAAATCCCACTATGGGTATTTATAGAGGCTTCAGAAAATGACCCTCTATTAATATCAAATTTATTATGGCTTGATCCTAAAGAAAGCTTTAAAATTCATAATCCCATAACTAAACATTTCTTATCTCTCTGGGATAAACTAAAAACCAAATATCAGTTACAATCTCCACACAATCCTCTCCTTTCTTTTATCAGAAATCCGGCCTTTTATCCGGCATGGATCTACCCAAATTCTTTTAAAGCTTGGACAACATCAGGCATTCAGACACTAAATGACTTCATAGCATCTAAATCATTCCTTTCATTCCCATCACTTAGAGAAAAATATGATCTACCAAACTCTGAGATATTTAGATATCTCCAAATCAAAAATTTCTATACACCATTCCTAAAGGGGGATACACCATTATCCCAATTATCCATTTTGAATCAATCTGTACAAAAGATCCATTTGCTAAAGGTACAATTTCATCACTTTATAATCAATTATATGGAGTAGCAAATCTTAATAGACCCTCTTACGTTCAGAGGTGGGAGGAGGACCTGGGACGAACTTTAGAAGACACGGACTGGTCTAACATATGGCTCACATCTAAGTCATCTTCACCCAACATCTTAGCACTGGAGACAAATTATAAAGTCCTAACTCGCTGGTACCTTGTACCCGCTAGAGTGGCAAAATATTCACCTAATACCTCAGCTCTTTGTTTTCGAGGATGCCCAGAAATAGGCACATATTTACACATATGGTGGACGTGCCCAGTAATCCAAACCTTCTGGAAGGAAGTTTTCGTGATTGCATCTAAAATATTTAAAAAGATAATACAACTAGATCCATATTTAACTTTACTTAATCTAAAACCGGAATGGTTAACACTCTCTCAATTCAAACTTATGATCCAACTAATAACGGCTGCAAAACAAACAGTGGCCAAGGCATGGAAATCTCCTACATTGGTACTAGCAGAAACAATTCACAGAATGAATAATACAATGTCCCATGCTAAGATGGTAGCCATCGATCAAAATCAAATTCCAGAATTTGAAAAACTTTGGCACCCTTGGATAAAACAACAGTTCCTGTCAAATTTCAATGACTCTGTCCTGTTGCCATGGTAACAGATTAAATGACTTACAGAGACACCCATTCTAAGGCTTCAAAGAGAACTAAAAAGAATAATAAACTGACGAGCGGGACAACCTTGTGGACCATACCTCTACCTTTCAACCCTTTTTCTTCTTTCTCTTTCCTTTTCTCCACCTTACGATTAAAGCTCATTATCAGAATTTATTTGACCTATATACACTCTACTTGTAAACAATATGTATAGTAGGTATAAATCATTTAAATACCTACAAAAGTAACTAAGGAAATGATATATATCTTTAATTTAGGTTTACGTGAACCCAATGTTTAATATTTGAAATTTCATGATATTTACCTATATAAACCCTACTGTAAAACAATGAGCTTACTTTATAGATCCTTCTAAACTTACTTTATGTATCTTTATAACATTGTATACTCAATAAACTTCTTTTGACAAGGAAAATGAATGAAATAGAAAGATATATGTCAAATGAACACAATGACAGCAAACCAAGGAGAAAGAAAAACACCAATAAACAAAGAATTAGCGTACCTATGAACAGGAGGAGGCCGTGATCCGTGAATATGAGTGTGATCCATCATAAGGAAGGAGCATTGTGTGTGTGGCCCGGACTAGGGAAGGCCTATATAGGTGCACCGCCATGGCCCCACCCCCAGCGTCGCGCGGACCTAAACAACAATGGAGAGAGGAACGCTTTCACCTGGGCGGCTCAGCCGTCCGGCGATTAGCGCCAGCCCATCTCTCCAATGTGTTCACCAGGAGATGCGCCGGTAGTGGATGGCCATGAGGATGCCAACTGCCCGGCGCACCTCGCGCGATGTTGACAAGCAGGAACCAAGGGTACACCCCTCCCACATCACAAGGAGGCAGGGAAGGACGGGAGGACCACAGCACACAATGCAGTAACCGGAAGGCAAGCAATGATGAGCAGATCAGTGAAACCAAATACATAGACCAGGCTGCGCTGATGCAAACATGGGGACACACCAACCCAAAGCAATATGTATATTAATTTAATAAGGAGAGAATAATTGTATTTAATGTCCCACCCCTTGCTGTAGCACATGTTATATGACCAGTAGCGGTGTGTCCATTAAGGGTGCACGGGCACACCCCCTATCTCAAGCCACCCCCCCCTCTATGACTAATGGATAGATTCATGCATTCCATTCATCTATCCATGGCCGCCACCCTCTATTCAGGCATCTGGCCTCTTTTCGGACGCCGGGCATCTGAATTACAGCAGTGGGGGAGAATTTTAGAAGCACCTGATTAGAGCCATAGGCTTTAAAAAGGGTGAACTCGAAGCGCAAATCATTGCATTCGGAGTCCACCCAGGTGTGTTAGAAAAGTGAATGAATGTTCGCTTTTCTAACACTGAACTGCCTCTCCACCAATCAGGTAGCGTGGGTCTGATACCCGTCACCCGATTGGCTGAAAGGACAGGCGCTGCGATTGGACGCCTATCAGAAGGAGAAGAGGAGATGCATGGAAGACACAACTCGCCGCTGTCTGACCCGTTGCAAGGTTCCACAGCTTGCCGCCGTCACTCGCTGCCTGACCCACTACCGAGATATGGTAAGTACCGGGCATGTAGTATGTTGGAAGCTCAAGATGAGGGGCTATTGTGTCTGGCACTACCACCTTATGTATCATTTTTTTTAGAAATGTTTGCCTCATCCCCAAACACAAGTTTCAGTAGGAGTGGAAAGAAGAATGAGGGGAGTAGATCAGCTAGTAGCATATTCAGAGCCATTGTAATAAAGGGGTAAATGGGGCATTTATCTTCAGCTCAGGACAGCAATGGCGAACCTTGGCACTCCAGGTGTTTTGGAACTACATTTCCCATAATGCTGAACTACACTGCAGAGTGCATGCGCATCATGGGAAATGTAGTTCCAAAACATCCAAGGTTGCCCAAGGTGCCAAGGTTCTCCATCACTGGCCTAGGATATGGGAGACACACTCGGGTTAACTGATTGCGCACATTGGCATATACATATTTTTAATTTTTACAAAAAATGAGTTCAGCAACTCTCTCTGTGATGTGATGGACTATTGGAAGAAACATCTTATCTATCAAGGATGGATGGAAAAAGCTGAAAACCCAATATACATTTAAACAACCTAATTGTTTTTCAATTCTAATTATCCTGTAATGTTTTGTGATAAAATTAAGGGAAATGACATCATCATTAGGAGTGTAGAGATGCTATTTGTGTCATATGTGGTTTTCTGTATCTTGATTGTGGTTTTGGCTCCAGTGAGTCCATTAGGGTCTACATCACACAGGTGTGAAAAGAAGTAACTTTGCAAAGGGTTTCAAAACTGCAGAGAAACCCATAACTGCCAGATCTGAACATTGCATGGTATCCTATACAATCAAGTGACTTCCAGTTGGTAACGTATTGATAGACTGGGCCAAAGGGAGCCTGTGGACAATTGAAGCTGTGTGTTCTGCATCCATTGTCTGTGTGGCCTAAGTATTCTGCTGGTTCATACCATTGAGAAGAAAAAATGTAAAAGTCCTGCTTTTCTACACTGTATTCTGTGTACACTGTTTCTACACTTTTCTACACCCCCACTAGCGGCCGAATAAAGGGTTAAAAGCGCCCACAAAGCGCCATTGATTTCAATGGCAGGGGCGGTGGAGGAGTGGTGTATACACGGCTCCCGCACCGCCTGAAAGATGCTGCTTGGAGGACTTTTTCTAACATCCTGCAAGCGCATCGCCCCAGTGTGAAAGCACTCGAGCTCTCACACTGGGGCTGCAGGGGAGGCGTTTTTCAGGCCTTTACAGGCGCTATTTTTAGCCCAAAAGGTCCTGAAAAATGCCCCAGGGTGAAAGGGGTCTTACACACATAAGCAGCACAATGCAAAACAATAAACTTGTATTTTAATGCCCTTCAAAACAGAGAGGCGAACCATCTGTGTGTTGCAGTAAGTTGCATAGTAGAAAATTATGCAAATCTGTTAATTGTGTTTTGTGGTGCTTTGCGATGCACTGCAAACTAATTCAAAATTAATGGGTTGCCTTAACCTAACACATGGCAGTATATTTATAAACATATGCATAGCTGTTCATCCATCAAAACTGTATATTTACATAACTGTAAATTAAAGATGTGCAAATGGAGGAAATTTATCTATACCACAATTTGACCACTAGCTGGCGCTATCATAGGAAATATGAAAGAAAAAAGGTTCGGCACTCACACTTAAAACATCAAATTCAGTTTAATGCCGCACTTTAAAGTTATATAGCATAAAAAATTATAAAGCATGTAGAAAAAGTTTCACACAACCAGTGTGAAAAAAGTGCTCTGTGCTTTCTTCCTTCCAGGAGTGGTTAATTGTGACACACCAATGCACTCACCATAAATAAAACAGTTTCATTTCCGACACGTGCCGGAAATGTAACACTCCCATTGGTTGTGCTCTAAACCAAACTCTCAAACCATCCAATGGCTAGTGTCATAACTGATCACATGTGCAGCATCATGGCAGTTGTAGATTAAACAGAGGCAAAGATGGCAGCTTTCTTGACTGAAAATGATAGGAGAGTTTACTTACACTTTAACAACTTAAGGACCAGCCGCCGCAGTTATATATAACTGCAGCAGGTTGGCTCCCCTGCGCGAATCGCTGTAACTGTACATCGGACGCTTTAGGAGCTCTAGGGGCGCGCGTGGCCGGTGGGCGTTATGCCCGCCGGCCACCCACAATTGCCCCTGACAGAGATAGAACGGAGATCTGTCAATGTAAATAGACGTTCTGTCAGGGGAGGAAAGACAGATCTGCTGTTTCTACTGATTAGGAACAGCCATCAGTCTCCTCCTCTAGGCAGTCCCATCCCCCCACAGTTAGAAACACTCCCTAGGTAACACATTTAACCCCTTGATTGCCCCCTAGTGTTAACCCCTTCCCTGCCAGTGACATTTATACAGTAATCAGTGGCTATTTTTAGCTCTGATCGCTGTATAGATGTCAATGATCCCAAAAAAGTGTCAAAACTGTCCGCTCTCTCTGCCGCAATGATGCAGTGCTGTTAAAAATTGCTAAATTGCCGCCATTACTAGTAAAAAAAATAATAATAATAATAAAAATGCCGCCATTACTAGTAAAAAAAAATAATAATAATAAAAATGCCATAAATCTATCCCCTATTTTGTAGACGCGATAACTTTTGCGCAAACCAATCAATATACACTTATTGCAATTTTTTTACCAAAAATATGTAGGAGAATACATATTGGCGTAAACTGATGAAAAAATTAGTTTTTTCAAAAAACATTTTGGATATGTATTATAGCAAAAAGTAAAAAATATTGTTTTTTTTGTTTTTTTTTAATTGTCGCTCTCTTTTTATAGCACAAACAATAAAAAGGTGATCAAATACCACCAAAAGAAAGCTCTATTTGTAGGGAAAGAAGGACATCAATTTTGTTTTGAGTTACTATGTGGTTCCACCGGTGGGGGCTAAGAGTTGCCAATCCCGTTGTCAATCCCTAGCACTGACATCAGGCTCTGCCCATACCATGCCTCCATCATTCCAAATCACATAGTGTGTGCAGCATGAGACACTGCGCACGCGCCAGCATCCTCTCCTTCATAAGCATAAGCCAAAGCGCAATCACTAGCCTCCTCCATCCATTCTAGGACTGACGTGCTACATAGCTGTCTGGGATCGTTCTGTCTGTTTTGAACTGCAAGGTTGGTAAAGCACCCAGTCTTTAACTGCAAACTCTAGTGTATTACATTAATTACGGTGGATATTGTCCGCCATTGCTTGCACGATGCCTGGCTCACTATCTATGGGCTGATTTAGTGCTATAACATTTATTTATATAAAGTATCTGTTTGTTCCAGATCAATTTGATGCTTGCTAATGTTACTTAATTGCTTTGAACACCCTTTGCTTATTATCAGCATAAGGGCTCATTTGCACAACTGATTTTACTTTTAAGTTCCTTTTTCTTTTCATTGATATTTATCAATGATTGATAATAAAACGCTTCACTTCCTATTTCCAATCTTGATGGCTTTGATGAACACCTGTGCCCGCTAATGAATGATTTAGTGGGGGGGTTTCTCCAACATGCATATATCTATATCAATGTTAATACTGCAGTAAAAAATAATGGCTGTTTCCTCATAAGTCCTATACCTAAAGATACCATATATATTTTCTTTCTTGTAGACATTCTATTGCCAAGAGTGTCGCTGTTTGCCCTACTTGGGCTTTGAACCAACCTGTTAACCACACAGATCCCTTAGCAAGTTATAGTTAAATAGCCATTTCCATCTCACACTGCTCCAACGGCATCAGCTGTGACTCTACGGCCGCACAACATCAGCTGGCATATATATATATATATATTTTTTGAGGTGTATGCAATTCCAAGTTCATCCAATCGGTAGATGATCTCTCAATCTCGGTCTCAACGATGCTCCCGTTCCTTGGCCCTTGTCCATGATGGGCAGAGCGCCCACCCCCCCTTTTTTTAAATTATTTTTTGATCGTTTGTTTTTTAGTATTATTATTATTTTTCTGTTTGGGTTTTTAGAATGTGCTATGGTAATTTCCTCTTGCCTTGAACACCCCTGATGAAGGGACCTCACAAGTGTCCTGAAACGCGTAGGGCCGTAAATCCACAATTGCCATGCACTAACGATTCATTTTGTAAAGCTTGCTGTTTTATCAACTTTATTTTTGGTGATGTCTGCACCTGAATAATTTTATATTTTCTACAATTAAATAAATAAATATCATTTATACAATTTTGTTGATATCCTTTTCCCTTGTTGCCTTTGTTCTTTTTCAATTTTGTTTTGGTACAGCGTCGACGTCACGTACCTTACAGCGGAGCCCGAAATGATGAGGGTGGCCTCTTGCACGGTTCCGGTCCAAGCACCCCTGGTGGTGGGTACAGGGAGTGCGAGGGCAACGAAAGGGTGCAGGTGCCTGCAGGCAGGAGGCTGGAACTTGGAGATATAGGAACCTCTGCTGAGGAGATGTGGAAACTGATCACCAAACTTGTTCAGCGGGAGCCAGATCAAAATCAACTGCAGAATCAGGAACAGGCAGGAGTCGGCAACAGGCTAGCAGCGGGGTACCAAGTCAGAAGGCAAAACCGTAGTCAGGAACAGGCAGGGGTTGGCAACAGATGGGCAGCAGGGTACAGAATCAGGAGGCAGAGCCGTAATCATAAGTTCAAGCCAAGGTCAGTATTGCAGGTAGAGGCAGGTTCAGCAGGCAGGGGAGATTAAAGAGAATGGTCAAAAGATAGCCGGGTATTCCGGAGCAAGGTCAATCAGGCAGAGTAACATATAAAGTATCTGTTTGTTCCAGATCAATTTGATGCTTGCTAATGTTACTTAATTGCTTTGAACACCCTTTGCTTATTATCAGCATAAGGGCTCATTTGCACAACTGATTTTACTTTTAAGTTCCTTTTTCTTTTCATTGATATTTATCAATGATTGATAATAAAACGCTTCACTTCCTATTTCCAATCTTGATGGCTTTGATGAACACCTGTGCCCGCTAATGAATGATTTAGTGGGGGGGTTTCTCCAACATGCATATATCTATATCAATGTTAATACTGCAGTAAAAAATAATGGCTGTTTCCTCATAAGTCCTATACCTAAAGATACCATATATATTTTCTTTCTTGTAGACATTCTATTGCCAAGAGTGTCGCTGTTTGCCCTACTTGGGCTTTGAACCAACCTGTTAACCACACAGATCCCTTAGCAAGTTATAGTTAAATAGCCATTTCCATCTCACACTGCTCCAACGGCATCAGCTGTGACTCTACGGCCGCACAACATCAGCTGGCATATATATATATATATATTTTTTGAGGTGTATGCAATTCCAAGTTCATCCAATCGGTAGATGATCTCTCAATCTCGGTCTCAACGATGCTCCCGTTCCTTGGCCCTTGTCCATGATGGGCAGAGCGCCCACCCCCCCTTTTTTTAAATTATTTTTTGATCGTTTGTTTTTTAGTATTATTATTATTTTTCTGTTTGGGTTTTTAGAATGTGCTATGGTAATTTCATCTTGCCTTGAACACCCCTGATGAAGGGACCTCACAAGTGTCCTGAAACGCGTAGGGCCGTAAATCCACAATTGCCATGCACTAACGATTCATTTTGTAAAGCTTGCTGTTTTATCAACTTTATTTTTGGTGATGTCTGCACCTGAATAATTTTATATTTTCTACAATTAAATAAATAAATATCATTTATACAATTTTGTTGATATCCTTTTCCCTTGTTGCCTTTGTTCTTTTTCAATTTTGTTTTGGTACAGCGTCGACGTCACGTACCTTACAGCGGAGCCCGAAATGATGAGGGTGGCCTCTTGCACGGTTCCGGTCCAAGCACCCCTGGTGGTGGGTACAGGGAGTGCGAGGGCAACGAAAGGGTGCAGGTGCCTGCAGGCAGGAGGCTGGAACTTGGAGATATAGGAACCTCTGCTGAGGAGATGTGGAAACTGATCACCAAACTTGTTCAGCGGGAGCCAGATCAAAATCAACTGCAGAATCAGGAACAGGCAGGAGTCGGCAACAGGCTAGCAGCGGGGTACCAAGTCAGAAGGCAAAACCGTAGTCAGGAACAGGCAGGGGTTGGCAACAGATGGGCAGCAGGGTACAGAATCAGGAGGCAGAGCCGTAATCATAAGTTCAAGCCAAGGTCAGTATTGCAGGTAGAGGCAGGTTCAGCAGGCAGGGGAGATTAAAGAGAATGGTCAAAAGATAGCCGGGTATTCCGGAGCAAGGTCAATCAGGCAGAGTAACAACAGGAACACAGGAACAAGCTGAAGACAATCCAGCACTGATGCTAGGCAGACTCTGTTTATATAGGGTGCTGTGTGCCAGGATTGGCGCCAGCGTACGTGCGTACGCGCATGCACATTAGCAACTTAGCACATTGGCACATGTGCATTAGCACATTAGCAACGTGGCACATTGGCGCATGCGCGTTAGTACATTAGCGATTTGACACTCGCGGACACGCGTTAGCGAGCGTGCGCGTTCGCATACAGGTTCCATTGTGCATGCCCACCCTGGATCTCATTTGTCTCTGGCTATGGTTCCGTGCATGCACCTTGGCATTAGCAGAATGAGGATTGGCAGCTGATGCATGGAGACGGGTGCTTGCTGTGTGAGTTCTCTGACAGTCGAACAACCGCGCAATTGTCAGTTAAAGCGACGCAGTGCCGTATCGCAAAAAATGGCCTGTCATTAAGGGGGCAGATCCTTCTGGTCCTTAAGTGGCTAATGTGACCCCTTGGTTAAGGAAGCCTATTTCTGACATTTGTTGTTTACAAGGTAAAATCTGTATTTTTTGCTAGAAAATTAGTTAGAACCCCCAAACATTATATATATTTTTTTAGCAGAGATACTAAAAAATAAAATGGAGATCATTGCAATACTCTATGTCACACCGTATTTGCGCAGCTAACTTACAAACGCAATTTTTTGGGGGAAAATACCGTTTTTTTAATTACAAAATAAAAAAACAGTAAAGTTAGCCCAATTTTTTTGTATAATGTGAAAGATGATGTTACACAGAGTAAATTGATACCCAATATGTCATGCTTTAAAATTGTGCACGCTTGTGGAATGGCGACAAACTTCGATACTTAAAAAGCTCCATAGGCGGCGCTTTAAAATTTTTTAAAGGTTACCTGTTTAGAGTTACAGATGAGATCTAGTGCTCCCGTTTACATATGCATTTGCTTCTGCGCGTGAGCTCAGAGGGACAGGGCGCTTTAAGTTTCTTTTTTTTTTCTTATTAATTTTACTTTTACATTTTTTTTTTTACACTGTCCCTTTAACAAAAAAAATGTGTTGACCACTTCTTTTCTTATTACAAGGAATGTAAACATCCCTTGTAATAGAAATAAGCAGGACAGGGCCTCTTTTTTTGTGAGATCTGGGGTCAAAAAGCAGAGGATGGGGACTCGAGTCACATGACTTGACTCGAGTCGGACTCGAGTCACCTGTTTGAGGACTTGCGACTTGCTTAACAAAATTAAATAAATGACTCGACTTGACTTTGACTTGCCACTAATGACTTGCGACTTGACTTTGACTTGGGCTATTTGACTTGCAATGACTTGCAATGACTTGGCACCACCAGTGCTGTGTTTTGGCCTAGGCAAAAGCCACCCCCCCACAAAAGAAAGCCCCCCCGAGTCCCGGCTTCTGCCCGCACAAATACAGCTTGCTAACATTGTGGGCGGGGATCAGATAGGTGTCCGCGAGCGGCGCTTGCAGTGTTCGTGGCCGCCACAGACTGTTTTTTTATTTGATGATGACTGCACTGCAGTCTCTCCTCCTAGGCTGTACAGGTCTCTGTATTCCGTCCGGCCAGGCCGCGGCGCCGCCCCCCTCCTGCTGCGGAGTGATCTCTGAGGGAGGGGCTGGGCTTCTGTGCAAGTGTGCAGAGCCAGCAGCGTGAGTCGTGGGCCTCACGGTGGGGGAGGAAGAAGGAACTGGAAGTTGCCCAAGGAGCCAGCCAAGCCTAGCCGACTGACCGAATCTGAGTGGAGTCCAGTCCAGCAGCCATAGAGTAAGTCATGGCAGACTATTATTCTTTTACTGAGGGGGCACTGGAGCAGGGAGAGTCACACGACTCAGGGAGGAACTGGTCTGAGAATGGGGGTCAGTGCAGTGGTCGTCGCAGCGCAGAAGAAAAAGCACAGAGCCGAGGAGGAGGAAACAGATTTGCAGAAGCTGCAGGTTTGTTTGATGCAGTGCCAAGCAAATGCCTCCCTGAAAACTTCCCTGCAAACTTTGCAGGGAAGCATTAGCTTACTTGGCACTGCATCAAACAGACCTGCAGGTTCTGCAAATCAGCACTAGTGATGTAGCAGCTAGCAGGGCCCTGGCCAGTGGCCTGTACTGATGATTGCAGGATGCAGATATGATTGCAGATGCAATCAATCATCAATATCATTGCACATGCTAAAACTATGAAACCTAGGTAGGTACAAGCCTTCTTTCCTTGTTTTCTCCTCCTCCTCGGCTCTGTGCTTTTTTCTCCTGCGCTGCGACAGCCACTGCACTGACCCCCAGTCCCAGACCAGTTCCTCCCTGAGTCCTTCACTAATTAACTATTACTTGTGCGAAGTACAAAGTGCTCAACGTGAATATTACATAAAAATGATATTGCAATTAAGTGCTCCATGCATGCGTACTACAAACTCATTAAACAGTCCACATCCATTGAAAGTTCATGTACTGCAGTGCTCCATGCATGCTGAAATCAATGCAAACTTTAGCACTGGTCACTGTATTGGTGTCACTGGGTCACTATGAGTCACTAATGTAATATTCTAATCTGGAATGATAAACGTGTCACTGTTTTAAACAAGGTTAGGTTAGGACCGTATATATATAATACATTAAAAATAGTTCTGTAAGTACTAGTGTACTAAGCAACACCTTATTTTCAGGCTTGTTGGCCATTTAATTGCTGAGTGTTCTGCTCCTTGTCTGCTATTTGGGCATTCAAAGTGTTTCTTTAATATGCCAAGAAAAAAGCACTAAGCAGTTTTGTTAATGTTGAAAATAAAACAAAACCTTTCCTGAAAACTGACTTTTAACTTTAATGGGGTAGATCAGTATTTTGACTTAATTTGTGACTTGACCAAAATAAATGACTTGACTTGACTTGCTTGACTTCTAGCAGGGACTCGACTTGACTTGCTTGCTTTTTCGCCACAGTAACTTGGGACTTGCTTATGACTTGAAGGTTAAGACTTGAGACTTGCTTGTGACTTGCACATATGTGACTTACCCCCATGTCTGTCAAAAAGACCTCAGATCTCACAATTACCCTTAAAAGCAATAAATAAATAAATGTCATTTAATGTTTCCACATAAAAAAAATGTACCCTTTAAAGCCGGAGGGAAAAAGTGGCGTTTGATGTTGCTCCGGTCCTCTAAGGGCATAGAGTCAAGTGGGGGCCATGTTGCCCCCACTCGACTTCCTGCCCATTACTCCACCGGTTCGGATCGTTTACGCCTCTGCTGATATCTCCAGTAAGCGGCGGAATCAACCAGGAAGTGACAAAGTGGGGGCTCTCACCTCTCCTGCTGCCCATAAAAGTGATCCTATGGCAAATCCACCACTGGGACCACTTTTATGTGAAAGAGGATCGCCCACTGTGTAAAAAAATACCGGGGTTATGACAGCTAGCTAGCTACCCCAGTATTTAACGTCAAAGTAGCAACGTATATGCGTGGTGGACAGTCCAGAAGTGGTTAATGTAGATCTGGGATAAACCATCCTCTGATCTTGTGAATAGCTGATTCTTCCATCTAATAGGTGATTCTCCTCAGTACTCTCCCAGATAATATTTAGTCAGTACCAGAAAAGAAATGCTATAATTGTGCAGTATTTATTAAATATAAAACATATACATATAGGTTAAAACATATGCACCTACATTTATTGGTGCCCAGTATCTCGACACCAATACATACAGCCTGTTTCCACTGTTACCGCCGCCAATCCACTCACTGGAGCTGGCGTGTGTTCCAAAACCTGGAAACCGGACGTGACATAACAACGTACCTGGAAGCTGACATGTGTAGTACCACCTCTACATGTTTTGCCCTGATAGGGTCTTCAGGAAGCTCTGCTTCATGGCAAAACATGAAACCTTTGATTTTGCCCCATTCCCACAGAATGAATTTACATGCAGTTTCGATGGTTAAATAGCCATGTGAATTTTTTTAACCCTTTCATGCCTAAGCCTATTTCTGACATTTGTTGCTTACAAGTTAAAATCCGTATTTTTTGCTAGAAAATTACTTCGAACCCCCAAACATTATATATATTTTTAGCAGAGAATCCGGAGAATAAAATGGCGACTTTTGCAATATTTTATGGCACACTGTATTTGCGCAGCGGTCTTTCAAGCGCAATTTTTTGGGAAAAAAGACACTTTCATGAATTTAAAAAAAAAATGAAACAATAAAGTTAGCCCCATTTTTTTGTATAATGTGAAAGATGATGTTACGCTGAGTAAATAGATACCTAACATGTCATGCTTTGAAATTGCGCACATTCGTGGAATGGCGACAGACTACGGTACCTAAAAATCTCTGTAGGCAGCGCTTCAAAAAAATTAACGGTTATCAGGTTAAAGTTACAGAGGAGGTCTAGTGCTGATGATCGCGGCGATACCTCACATGTGTGATTTGAACACCGTTTACATATGCGGGCGCCACTAATGTGTGCGTTTTCTTTGCTGCGAGATGCGAGAGCTCGCGGGGATGGGGGTGCTTTAAAAATTGTTATCTTTTTTCTTATTTATTTTATTTATTTTTTGACATTGTCACTTTAAAAAAAAATAATAATTTGATCACTTTAATTGCTGTCACAAGGAATGTAAACATCTCTTGTGACAGTAATAAGTGGTGACAGGTACTCTTTATGGAGGGATGGGGGGGTCTAAAACCCCAAATCTCTCCTTTGCACTTCAAAGTATTCAGATTGCCAAAAACGGAAGTGACGTTGTGACGTAGTAAACCGGAAGTGACGTTGTGAAGTCGCTTCCATGTTTACACATAGGAGACTGGTAAAAAGCCGTTTCCGGATTCTTTCCAGTCACACTCTAGCCAGCGGAAGTGCCGGATCGTGTCTCCCAGTGGGACGGGAGGCCCAGGAAGAGCGGGGGAAAGAGGCCGAAGGGCGGCACGTCCCCTCTCGCTACAGCTGCAGTCATCATCCCAGTATAACCCCTTAAAGCCGAGGCCGCATATGTGCGTACGGTTGACGCTAAGGGGATAAATACATCCCATGATAATGTGAAAATACTGTGCTTCAATGCACATTAAGGATGAGTGAATCATAAACTTTACTCCAAAACCCACTGAAGTCTATGGGAGACAAGTCTGGTGGTTTTTGAAGGCTAATAGGCAAGAGATTTTCAAAACAAAGGGCATGAGGTGCTGGGCACTGGCATGGGGACATGCCATTGCGACAGAAAAAAATTAAAATACAATACAACAATACAATACAAGCCTATCCCACACCCACATAACTGTCCCTGAGCCACCCCCATCAAATCATTCTTTGCAGCTATTACCTTTTGTACCACCACCCCCTCCCTTTAGAATGTAAGCTCTACGAGCAGGGCCCTCCTGTACCTTTTGTATTGAACTGTACTGTAATTGTGTTGTCCCCCTTATACATTGTAAAGCGCTGAGTAAACTGTTGGCGCTATATAAATCTCGTATAATAATAATAATAATAATAAATACAACAGGGTTAAATAGTTGGATCAGTCCAGCAGATAAAACCCTACAAGTTTAAAGTGGTTGTAAACAGGGCCGGACTGGCCAACCGGGATACCGGGATATCCCCCGGTGGGCCGGTGGTCTGGCTACCCCTGTGCGGCCGCCGGCCGCTGTGAGGGCAGCGGCGCCTGAAAGAAAAATGGCTGCGGGGGCCGGGCCGACGTGCAACTGCGCAGGCGCCAGCGCTGTTCCGAGGTTGGCCGTGCTCGGGAAAACCCGTACACACTCGGCAATTTTCGGAAGTGCGGGCGCATGCGCAGTGACACGATGGCGCCGAGCGGCGCCATTTTCAAAGGTAAAGCGGCTGCAGCGCTCAGTGTCTGGCGTCTGGTGGCCTGTGCCTCTTCCTGCGTCCCCCCACAGCCTCTGACCTCCTGCCCGCCCCCCCCCCTGCAGCCTCTGACCACCTGTCCCCCCCCTGCAGCCTCTGACCACCTGTCCCCCCCCTGCAGCCTCTGACCACCTGTCCCCCCCCTGCAGCCTCTGACCACCTGTCCCCCCCCTGCAGCCTCTGACCACCTGTCCCCCCCCTGCAGCCTCTGACCACCTGTCCCCCCCCTGCAGCCTCTGACCACCTGTCCCCCCCCCTGCAGCCTCTGACCACCTGTCCCCCCCCTGCAGCCTCTGACCTCATTGTCCCCCCCCAGCCTCTGACCTCATTGTCCCCCCCCAGCCTCTGACCTCCTGTCCCCCCCCCGCAAGCCTCTGACCTCCTGCCCCCCCCCCGCAAGCCTCTGACCTCCTACCCCCCCTGCAGCCTCTGACCACCTGTCCCCCCCTGCAGCCTCTGACCTCCTGTCTCCCCCCTGCAGCCTCTGACCTCCTGCCCCCCCCTGCAGCCTCTGACCACCTGTCCCCCCCTGCAGCCTCTGACCTCCTGCCCCCCCCCTGCAGCCTCTGACCTCCTGCCCCCCCCTGCAGCCTCTGACCTCCTACCCCCCCCCTGCAGCCTCTGACCACCTGTCCCCCCCTGCAGCCTCTGACCACCTGTCCCCCCCTGCAGCCTCTGACCACTTGTCCCCCCCTGCAGCCTCTGACCACCTGTCCCCCCCTGCAGCCTCTGACCACCTGTCCCCCCTGCAGCCTCTGACCTCTTCTCGTCCCCTCCTCAGCCTCTGACCTCTTCTCGTCCCCTCCTCAGCCTCTGACCTCTTCTCGTCCCCTCCTCAGCCTCTGACCTCTTCTCGTCCCCTCCTCAGCCTCTGACCTCTTCTCGTCCCCTCCTCAGCCTCTGACCTCTTCTCGTCCCCTCCTCAGCCTCTGACCTCTTCTCGTCCCCTCCTCAGCCTCTGACCTCTTCTCGTCCCCTCCTCAGCCTCTGACCTCTTCTCGTCCCCTCCTCAGCCTCTGACCTCTTCTCGTCCCCTCCTCAGCCTCTGACCTCTTCTCGTCCCCTCCTCAGCCTCTGACCTCTTCTCGTCCCCTCCTCAGCCTCTGACCTCTTCTCGTCCCCTCCTCAGCCTCTGACCTCTTCTCGTCCCCTCCTCAGCCTCTGACCTCTCCTGTGGTCCCCTCCGCAGCCTCTGACCTCCCCTGCACCATCCGCAGCCTCCGACCTCCCCTGCATCATCTGCAGTCTCTGACCTCCTGTCCCCCCTGCAGCCTCTGACCACCTGTCCCCCCTGCAGCCTCTGACCTCCTGTTCGCACCCCCCTGCAGCCTCTGACCTCCTGTCATCCCCTCCTCAGCCTCTGACCTCTTCTCGTCCCCTCCTCAGCCTCTGACCTCTTCTCGTCCCCTCCTCAGCCTCTGACCTCTTCTCGTCCCCTCCTCAGCCTCTGACCTCCTGTCGTCCCCTCCTCAGCCTCTAACCTCCTGTCGTCCCCTCCTCAGCCTCTGACCTCTTCTGTGGTCCCCTCCTCAGCCTCTGACCTCTTCTGTGGTCCCCTCCTCAGCCTCTGACCTCTTCTGTGGTCCCCTCCTCAGCCTCTGACCTCTTCTGTGGTCCCCTCCTCAGCCTCTGACCTCTTCTGTGGTCCCCTCCGCAGCCTCTGACCACCCCTGCATCATCCGCAGCCTCTGACCTCCCCTGCATCATCCGCAGCCTCTGACCTCCCCTGCATCATCCGCAGCCTCTGACCTCCCCTGCATCATCCGCAGCCTCTGACCTCCCCTGCATCATCCGCAGCCTCTGACCTCCCCTGCATCATCCGCAGCCTCTGACCTCCCCTGTACCATGCGCAGCCTCTGACCTCCCCTGTACCATGCGCAGCCTCTGACCTCTCCTGTACCATGCGCAGCCTCTGACCTCTCCTGTACCATGCGCAGCCTCTGACCTCTCCTGTACCATGCGCAGCCTCTGACCTCTCCTGTACCATGCGCAGCCTCTGACCTCTCCTGTACCATGCGCAGCCTCTGACCTCTCCTGTACCATGCGCAGCCTCTGACCTCTCCTGTACCATGCGCAGCCTCTGACCTCTCCTGTACCATGCGCAGCCTCTGACCTCTCCTGTACCATGCGCAGCCTCTGACCTCTCCTGTACCATGCGCAGCCTCTGACCTCTCCTGTACCATGCGCAGCCTCTGACCTCTCCTGTACCATGCGCAGCCTCTGACCTCTCCTGTACCATGCGCAGCCTCTGACCTCTCCTGCATCATCCGCAGCCTCTGACCTCTCCTGTACCATGCGCAGCCTCTGACATCTCCTGTACCATGCGCAGCCTCTGACCTCCCCTGTACCATCCGCAGCCTCTGACCATCTCCTGTCTTATATCATGTCTGCAGTCTGGAGCGGAGTCAACAGTGGGAGTGCCTCAGGGATAGGGGTCATGGGAGAAGTCAGACATGTATGGACTGTGGAGAGGAAACTATGGGATAAAACCAGAGCCACCGAGCTGGAGCCGACTGACTGAGCCCTGTACGGTGCACCTGAGAGGAGGTCAGTGACAGCGCCGCCAGGTCAGCCTGAGAGGGGGGAGGTCAGTACAATATATAGGTTTCCCCCTATATCAGTAAACCCCCGTACCTTAGTGTTTTCTTTCTGCAGAAGGTGGTCTCTGGTCACCAGAGTCCTCCCCACATTCCCAGAGTTCCCCTTTACATCATAGTCTGCAGGATTCCACCTTACAGTGCAAGGGGGGACTCTGATGTAAAGAGGAATGCAGAGGACTCTGATATAAGTGGGGTCTCTGGTCACCAGTGCCCCCCTTTTATATCAGAGTTTCTGCTTAGATCATGATCTGCAATGTTCCCCTTTATGTCAGAGTTCCCTTGCACTGTAAAGGGGAATCCTCCTGATGTATGGGGGGAACTCTGTGTTGGGTTATATTAATCTGACCTTCATGTAAGAGGAGAAATATGGTTTTTGACTTTTGTTTAACTTAACACATTGCTAATAGCAGTTTATAGCTTAAATATTGATATTTGCACTGAAACCTGCCATTTACGGCACCTTTTTTTTGCAGTATCAGTAAAAAATGTGCCAGTAAATGCCATGATTTTTTTGCCAGTAAAAAAATAAAAAATTGCTGCTGTTTGTAAATTCCATGTCTCTCTTATCTATATTTAATACACTCTTCAAATGTGCTTTAAAATGCATGGTTTTCCCTTTTGTGAACAAAAAAAATAACAACGTTATGCGGTTGGGCTGGTATAAAAATACTATGGGGCTGGTATGAAATTATTTCCAGGGCTGGTTTTTATTCCCAGTCCGGCCCTGGTTGTAAACCGTTACATATACCCAGTGAAGTGAACAGCCTCAGATGATACATGGAGATGAAACAAATCCACTTCATAAGTTTTTCTTGTTTATCTGCAGTCTTCTCTTCCCTACAGCCCTTCAAAAAGTCAGATTGTGTTAAAAATCTTTCTTCATCTGTCAGGAGCTCAGAGGAGGGGGCGGAGAGGCTGCAGTAACAGTGTGTGAGAACTGATTGAAGAAAAGGAACACACTCCCCTCCACACAGCAGAAGAACTGTGTTCTGAATAGACAAGCACCATTCTGAACTCTCCTTCGCCCTTCCTCCCAACACAAATTTACCTCATGTGTCAGGAAAACTTCTCAGAAGTGGCTCATGCTGATAACAGAGGAACGAAGCACCAGAGAGAAATGGCACTCAGAGTTTTGGAGAAAGATAAGTAATCACTGCAGATATACTGTATGTACTTTGCTCAGATTCCATGACTGAGGTTTACAACCACTTTAAGCAACAAAGCAGGCATAACTCCGTCACTGATATCTATATACCCAGTCCGTCTTTAAGTTCGGACCTCCTCCTCACTGACAGCAGCTCGCTTATAGCAATTTCATGGAAATTCCAAATGCAAAGTATGTAGATCATTGCTTCCAATAGCGGTATTCTAATATACTTTAGCGCATATGTAGACAGTCCCCGAACTACTGCTGTCTATGTGATCACTTGCTTGTCGGTCTTCCCGTGGTGCAATTCCAGTGACTGGAAGTGTACCGCAGCACAACTATCTTTCAGGCTCCCAGGTTCCCATAACCAGGGCATTGTGTAGATGGCGTCACATGAAATTGATGACGTCAATGCATTTTACTAGGATGTTTTTGTGCACTTTTTTTTTACTTGTGTGATTTCCGCTAATGCTGGGGTTTAGTCTTTTTGTAATTCTGTAATTCTTTGATACACTAACAATTTTTTAAGTATCTAAATAAAGTTATTTCATTTTTGTATAGACCCAACCATGACTTTATTCATTCATTATTTCAGTAAAGTAACCACTTTTTACCCAGGTGACTTGATTACAGGGGTTCCTTCTATTACATTTGTCTTTTGGTTATAGTGACAACACCTAACAGGTGAGTGGATGTTTGGGTTATAACCACTATAGGAAAATTCTTATGCCTTATGCTTTTGTAATTAATTCAGACCAGGGGGGGGGGACAAACGGGCACCCCCCTCCAAACCATACTAGGCCACATGCCCTCAACATGGGGGGGTAACCAAGCACATTTTAGAAACACATTTAACCCGTTGATCGCCCCTTATGTTAACCCCTTCCCGGCCAGTCTCATTAGTACAGAGACAGTGCATATTGTTTGCACTGATCACTGTATTGGTGTGATTGGCCCCCAAAAAAGTGTCACTTAGTGTCCAATTTGTCCACCGCAATGTCACAGTCCCACTATAAGTTGCTGATTGCTGCCATTACCAGTATTAAAAAAAATCCATTATGCCGTTTACACACGAGCGGAATGTCCGACAGAAAAGTCAGATGGGAGCTTTTCATCGTATATTCTGATCATGTGTATGCCCCATCTGACTTTTTAGGTCGAAAATTCTGATGGACCTAAAAAGAGAATATGTTCTAAATTTTTCCGACGGAACCAATTCCTATTGGGAAAACCGCTCGTCTGTATGCTGTTCTGACGTATCAAAAACGACGCATGCTCTGAAGCAAGTATGAGACAGAAGCTATTGGTTACTGGCTATTGAACTTCCGTTTTCTAGTCCCGTCGTACGTGTTGTACGTCACCGCGTTCTGGACGGTCGGAATTTTGTGTGACCGTGTGTATGCAAGACAGCTTGAGTGGAATTCCGTCGGAACTCCGTCGGAAAAAACGGTCGTGTGTACAGGGCATAAGGATACCCCATAGTTTGTAGATGCTTTTTGCTCAAACCATTCAATATACCCTCAAGTTGTAAAGCGCTGCGTAAACTGTTGGCGCTATATAAATCCTGTATAATAATAATACGCTTATTGGGATTTTTTTTGATCAAAAATATATAGCCGAATACATTTTGGCCTAAATTTGTGAAGATATTAGATTTTTTTACATTTTTTATTGGATATGTTTTATAGCAGAAAGTAAAAAATATTGTTTTTTTTTTTTGTTCAAAATTGTTGGTCTTTTTTTGTTTATAGCGCAAAAAGTAAAAACCAATCAAGTACCACCAAAAGAAAGCTGTATTTGTGGGGAAAAAAATTACATACATTTCATTTGGGCGCAGCATCATACGACCGCGCAATTGTCGGTTAAAGTAACGCAGTGCCGTATTGCAAAAAATGGCCTGGTCATGAAAGGGGGGGTAAACCTTCCGGAGCTAAGGTGGTTAAAAGAACCTTAATACAGATTACATCAGATCTTCATTGTTGACTCATTCTGATTAATGTGGGTATGTCTTGTGAATATGCATACATTCAAAAATGTTTCTTTTTGTTAAAATAGTGAAAGCAAAAAAAAAAAAAAATGGCATATGTAACATCATTTACAGTAGCGGTCTACTAATGTACTGAATAACTAACATTTACATTACTGTTCAAAGACTTGTAATACTATGCAAATGTATCTTTCTCAATACTTTAAGAGGAACTGGCAAAACATCAGGATGTGAAGTCAGAACCTGTGTAATTGCAATTAGGGGAGGGCACTAAAGTAACTGAAGTTACAGTTATAAGCAAGTGTACACATAAAACAAGGCAGTGTGTGCCAGGCTAGGAGCTACGTTCAGTTCGCAGTGTGACACTGGCAGGATGCCTTCTTACACAGTCACAGTAACCACAGGCAGCCAATGGTTTGCTGGCACAGATGATTACATTTATATCACTCTTGTTGGATCAAAAAGCTGCAGTGAAAAGAACTTATTGGACAAACCTTTCTACAATGATTTTGAAAGAGGGGCGGTAAGATTATAAATGATTTTAATAACTTATCACCTGTGCAGCTTAAATTTTTTTTTAAATGGCATATAGCATTACATACGATTTAGATATTTCATATATGTTTATTGCAACCCATTCCCTTCAGCAACCAGTCTTGTTTTTACATATAATATTAAGGGAAATGTAAACTAACAGAGTGTGTATTTAGTTTGTAGCTGATTTTATCTTAATGTATTTATTATCTTCCTTTGTTTTTAATATGTTGTAGCATTTTCTATGCATATATTATTCCCTTCCATGTAACAGTTGCTACAATGCAATTCTGGTACATTTGACAAATTAACTATTGCTACAGTAGTAATAATATAATAATAATCAGCATCATCATCATCATGTTGGACAGACAGTTCATGTATCTATGGATGACTAATGATTCTAATATAACTTAACTATCCAAAATTATTCTCTTTTTCTCAATATCTAAACTGTATCACCAGGTGAACGTATACTGGAATATGCTGAGCCTTCGATTTTAGGGTGGTGAGGATGTTTGGTCATGTAGGCACAATCTGATCATTCTAGCTGCCCAGAAACAATTCTGTTGGCAGTCATCTCCAAATCTGGCTTATCACCCGGCTGAGGAAAAAAAAGTTTGCAATTAAAATACTTCACTCCAAGAATGACCAACGGGTTAAAGTTTACTGCTTATATAGACAGAAGGTTGTCATCTGATATTAGATTGAACTAAATTGGTCATATTGGATGGACATCACGTCTATGGCCACTTTATCTAGGACACCAAGTGTTTATCTGTAGTGCTAATTTCGGAGGTACAATGATAATCTAATTATATAATTTTCTCCATAATAACTAAGTCTGCCAGGACATTAAAGAACTGTAACTAAGCACAAATCACCAGCAATCATGCATAAGAGCAAGTGGCATGCCCTAGGTCCACATTTTTATGAATCAGGTGCAGAATTAATGCAATGAATGCTGCAAAACCCATCACATTTACATATATGCAATAAATCCCTTGGGTAACATTTAGTAATCTCTCTAGTGGGATCTTTCAAGAAAAATGATCTGCTGTGATACCTGTCAATTTTCGGCCCATTTGCAGCTTCTGTAACCTAAGGTACTATTGCAGTAAGCCCCTGAGTACATCAATCGAAAATTCCAGTCATTTTCTGATTGCTCTAACTGAACAAAGTTCTCAGAGGTAATAATAACTTTTAGCATGCTGGACAGAGCCTAATATTTGCTGAGTATTCACCTAGCTTTGTGCATCTATCTTTGCAAGTCTGCGTACATCCATTGATATGGATCACATTTGTAACCTCTCATTGGTCTGTGTTCTTCTACTACCATGTCTAGTTATAATTGTCTTTCATGTACACGCAATCTAAGTTTTTTCTTCTATTGTCTATTATTGAATTTCTACACTAATAATAAAGGATATTAGACTCTGAGTTTATCAACCTTCATAGATACACTCATCCTGGGTACTTATGTATTTTTTTAATGGTCTAAGCACCAGTTGCTGAAATGCTTATAAATTACATCAAGAGGAACTTAAGCCCATAAATCAGCACATAAAAAGATATCATTATTAGGCATATATAGTCCTCCAGACTTGCATATGTGGCCGACTACGATTTCCCATGGAAAACTCATCAGAGTTTTCTGTAAATAGCTGCAGGTGGGAAGCCCCTCTCAAAGCAATGGGAGCTCATACCACCCGCAGCCATTTGGGCCATTCACATGTAATCCAACATGCAGCTATTACCTGAGGATGATTGGCTCTGAATGCAGACTGACTGAGTCTCCTGCAGGAAATGGTAGTTGGCACCATACACAAATGTGAATGAGGCCTAAATCAATCTACACATACAAGACATACAGTATCTTGTGATTGAGTCAAATCAGGAAGTATTGTTCCACAGAAATAGATAAACAAGCACTATAACTTATTTATTGCTGTGTTCTCCTTAATCATACTAGCTAATAAGCTTTGAATTTCTTTAAGATGTATAGCCTTTATTATATTGTGCTTGTACAGATTGATCCTTTATACCCTATTTGAAAATAGTTGTATGTATTATGCACTCTAAATATTGTTGTTCTCTCTGTAATCTTTATATACTAATTAATCTTTATACACATAAAAGCTAAAAAGATAAATCCTACCACGGATGCTGGCCTGCCACCATTATGGTCTCCTGCCTTCATTACCATCTCCTGCCACAATTGATGGCCTATGTCATGCTTACCCCTAGAACAGGTGATCGGGCTTTATAACTGGCTTTTTTGTTTTTCACCTATAGCAGCTCCCTTTCCCAAAAGATAAGTGGGCCTACCAGTACTCGGTTTCCCCCAGGTCTTATACACAATGCTATAGTGCCTAGCTACCACGCCTGGCAGGTGCGAACTGAGCAGAGCAAACAGGTACTTGCAATTGGCGGACAGGCAGAGTGGTCAATGACAGTCCAGGCTGAGTTCTGAGCATGTTCAATATCCAATTCGAGGTTGTCAACAAGGGAATCCCAACTAGCAGGCGGGGCAGACAAGCAGGATGCTTGGAGCACATGTTAAAAATGCTATCACAAGTATGAGACTGCAGGCTTGGCTGGCAAAAATCAGGTTTGGTCTCCACTCAGAGACTGGCTACATCAATCATCTTGCAGGTGGACAGGCAGACAGAATGCATCACAGCCAAATCCAGGATGCTGGAATGAGGCAGCATCTACCAAGAAGCAGGATCGCTACACGTTCCTAAAAACCTGCCACCATTACCATCTCCAACGATTGCTGCAGAGCTGCCAGAATTAGCAGCTGATGTTTCAGCAGTTTCTCTGCAGCTGTCAAATTTCTGATTTTTTTATAATGCAGAATCATTACTAAATGTTTTAATTTTTTGTGCTGCTCTAGCATTGTCAGAGTGCAGGGGCATGTCTGTGGTGCATCTAAATGTTTGTGGTGTGTTATGCTGTTCTGGCAATGTCATGGAACCAAACCTAATATTTACGCAGTAAGAGGGCTGGAAACGGTTCTTTGTCTTTGGCAGGTTTTCCTCTGGGTGTGCCCCACTGATCCTGTAATATAAAAGAGGGATATGTTGGACTTTATAATGCCTTTTGTACTTTTTCAAGTAACGTTTAGAACCCTTGTCCTTGCCTGGTCTGAAGTTACTAAAAGGGGTGTAATGTAAGTAACTGGCACCATCCCATGGTTCAGGTCACTGTGTACAGGGTATAAAGACACCAGTGCAAGATTAGTACAATGTGAAGACACAAGCGTTACCTAGGATAACAGAAGGTTATGAAGTAGCCCGTTGATAGGGTGTGCCTGTTGCAGGGGGAATGGCCTCTAGCAGCGAGGGAGATGTTATTGGCACCCCTTCTGCCAGCAGTCTGTCTCCCATAGCATTGGGAGCGGATCTGCGCTTCAGAGGTTCCCATTCTGTACAGAGGTACAGAAGCTGAAAAGTTAAGTGAAGTGAACGCACGGAGCCTGCGCTAGGTGCATGGCCTCTTGCCTCTAACATAATGCAATGTAATTTTTGTTTCAGGTTTTTAAAACCTGCTTGGTCTAGCCCTCTTATATTGGTACCCAGTCAAGCCACTTAGATACTTTCCCACAACTGTGCTATATGTCTGACTTTTTGACTCTGAAATATGCATCTGTAATATTTTTTTTCATAACTATAGATTCATCTCTAGAATGTGGGCTTGTCGTTTTTGAGCTATTTTTGTGCACTCTGCGTTGACATTGTATTAAACTTTGTATACAATACAGTGGCATATTGCTGCTAGATTTAAAAAAAAATGTTGCAGTTATCAAGTTACAGGTAATCAGATCAGGGTGTTGCTTCTTTTTTTAATTCAATGAATAATGTACAATTAAAAATATTTATTATGTAAAAAAACATATAAAAATTATGAGATAATAGGAAAAGTTGTTGTTGATGCTGTCCCAGAGAATCATAATGTCCTTTAACCCCACATATACATTGTAGCCTAAAGAAATATCTGAAGCATGCAATCCGAAGAATTTATGTTTTTTCTTTGTCGACTTCAGAGTTGCAGAAAATGGATGTCCCTCTCGCTGCTGAGCAACATTTAATAAACATTTTTGTTGCATTGGTACATGCCCCTCCTGTCAGTGACAAGCTCCCCATCCCCTTTTGTTTGTCATTCCATTGACTATTAGCCTTGAAAATGTACAGAACTTATTTTTGAGATTTGCCTGTCATTGACGTCAATGGGATTTGCATCAAAAATCGCAATTTGCTGATTTTACATTGAGACTGCCCAAACATTTCTGCTAACTGAACCCAGACAGATTAGTTCATTAGTAAATAGAGATTTAACCGCTAGTCACCAGTCACTCCAACTGCAGAACACTGAAATCAATGTTCTGTTAAAGGAGAATTATATCCAAAGCTCGTTTAGCTGTACAATTCATTTTGCACTCCTGTGACCCATTTTCAGCATAGAGCGGGTTGAAGTCCGCTCTCTGCTGACATCACAGAAATCCAGTCCAGGCACTGGGTCATCCTGACAATGGGAGTCTGGATCCGCCAGGTGCCTGGACTGACACCCCACTCAGCCTCCCAGCGAGCCGCTGAGAGTCTGAGCCAGCCGCCCCTCCACAGCTCAGTGCTCCAGTGAGTGAGGAGGAGGCAGAGCGGAGAGCTGTGACTGACAGTCAGCAGTTTTCTGCTCGGGGAGCTGTCAGAACCAAGTGATCAGTGGTGTTCAATCGCTCGGTTCTCAGTGTAGAGGCGCTGAGGGACAGATGCAGCATTGAACTGATGCTGCATCCACCTAGGTAAGTTTATAGGAAGCAAAGGGCTGATCAAATGTTTTCTCGGTTAAAATATTCTTTCATGTCAGCATTTTCCTTTTTTCTTTATACATGGGCAAGATACAGTTGGTTCACTTCCACTTGAAAATCATCACACTAAAATGTTTTTTTTTTTTAATTGAACACAGCATCTTAACTATACAGGTACAGACGTATATGACAGTCTCCAAATCCAATATAATGTGTATCAGGAAGCAGTGGATATTAATAGCTGAGACTTGTCAGCAGAAGGAATAATTAGACAGGCTGAAAAGACTTGTCTGAATGTTTTAATGTTCCCCCTGATAAGACAGAACTAGAGATGCCTTTATTGTACTTCACCTCTATGGCTGTAAGCATGCAGAAATAGGCTAACACTAAAAAACATTTCCATTCCATTCCTGCTACTTCTAGGTTACAAAAGTCCCAATAAAAGAAACCTTAGAGGTTCCAAAAACCTATAACTTCCAGTGCTTAGATGCAAAATCATACATGTCTCCACTTCGCTCCTACAGAACCCAACAACATAAATTACTTAGGAAAGTCCAAATGAGGGAAACTTCATCATGATGTTACAGGGAACTTCATAGTGCTGTGTGTCATGCCTTCATTGGCAATCTCCTACTGGTTTTCGCTGGGGACTTTGTTGAACCCCTTTTCACAGCAGGGTTTATTTACTAAGGGAATAGAGCATGTTCACTTTGCATACCAAATGTTAGACGTACAGTAGGTTAATGAAGGTGGTGAACCTAAGGGAGAATTCACAAGAACACAGAATCACATGCAAGAAAAACTAAACAAAAAACAGGATTTTTGCTCACACATGATTGGTTAATTAAAATCAGCACAGCTTCGCCTCATTCACTAAACTAAATGAAAATTTAGGTTCCCAAGTGCTCTATTCCTTTAGTTAATCAACGCCACTGAGTGGATTTGTTCCCCAAGCAGAGGAAATCCATGCTTCATGGCAAACAAGCAACTTATGCAGATCAGCCCAATTTTCTACAACTCACAGTTCAAGCCCACCAATTCCCTTATCACTACTATTAACTCTTATGCAAATATGAATTGCCTTTTTTATTTCTAATCAGAAAAAAAAAGTTTAATAGGTGAATGCCTATGGACTCTAATTTCACCTACCTCCAACATTTTACTTAGTACTTTAAAGCCCAAGTGAGGCTCATATTAAAAAATAACATTAACCGATTCAGCCCCAGAAGATTTTACCCCCTCCCTATCCAGAGCACTTCCCTGACCAGAGCACTTTTTGCGATTCGGCACAGCGTTGATTTAACTGACAATTGCGCGGTCGTGCGACGTTGCACCCAAACAAAATTGACGTCCATTTTTTCCCACAAAAAGAGCTTTCTTTTGGTGGTATGTGATCACCTCTGCGGTTTTTATTTTTTGTGCTATAAACAAAAAAAGAGCGACAAATTTGAAAAAAACTCAATATTTTTTACTTTTTGCTATAATAAATGTCCCCCAAAAATATATTTAAAATGTTTTTTTCCCTCTGTTTAGGCTGATACGTATTCTTCTACATATTTTTGTTAAAAAAAATGCAATAAGCGTAAATTGATTGGTTTGCGCATAAGTTATAGCGTCTACAAAATAGGGAATAGTTTTATGGCATTTTTATTATTCATTTTTTTTTTTTACTAGTAATGGAATCGATCTGCGATTTTTATCAGGACTGCAAAATTATGGCGGACACATCGGACAATTTTGACACATTTTTTGGGACTATTGGCATTTGTACAGCGATCAGTGCTATAAAAATGCATTGATTACTGTAAAAATGTCACTGGCAATCAAGGGGTTAACCACTAGGGGCGATCAAGGGGTTAATGTTTTCCCTATTGTATGTTCTAACTGATGGGGGGAGTGGACTGTGTAGGGAAGATGACAGATCGCTGTTCATACTCTGTATGAACAGACAATCTGTCTGTTCTCCTCTCAGCTAACTGGAAACTGTGTGTTTACACACACAGATCCTGGGTTCTCCATGTGCCCCGAGCGATCACGGGAGCCCGGCGGTGATAGCGACCGCCGGGCACTCGCATCAGTTCCATGGGCGAGCATGGGGTGCACGCGCTACGTGCCCCTAGTGGCCAAATCTGGAAGCGACGTAGCATGACAGCGATTCGCGCAGCCGAGCCATGTTGCCGCAGTACAACTTTAAAATGGATACTTTTTTATACGTGTGCAAAAAAGAGAAGTCAAACCCCACACCCTCTTTCCTCTTTTTATGCACTTCTATAGTAATACCATGTGGTCAAAGAGGTTATATCTCTTACAGAGATATTACACAAGCATATCCTGCATTAACAACATCTAATGCAGCAGACTAATCTAGTTGCAAAATCATCCAGCTTTATCATGATAGTTCACTTCCCTTAGCCAAATTTAGATTTTGCTGCACACTTTGCTATCTGTCAATGTTCGCTTGTCAAATTTTTCCAAGTGCCACAATTATTTTCTGAAAAAGAATCATTCGCATTTTTATATTAGTCCTTTTAAACACAGCAATTATCTTGATCAAATTGATAGATTTTGTTGACAGAACACAATCATTTTGTGTTTATTTGTTAATAAAAAGAAAAGTAAAATGGGTCACAGGAGTGCAAATCGAACTGCACTCCTGTAACCTACAGGAGAAATATAGACAGAATGGCTTTGGCTATACTTCTCCTTCAAGACATTAGGCAAAGATCAAAAGACAAGGTGGTTTTATAGGGCTAGGCTTTGCAATATTTAGTTATTTATTTCAGGTACTTATATAGCACCGTCAATTTACGCAGCGCTTTACATATACATTATACAGTCACATCAGTCCCTACCCTCAAGGAGCTTACACTCTAAGGTCCCTAACTCACATCCATACATACTAGGGACAATTTAGACAGGATCCAATTAATATGTATGACAACAATTCATTACCTTATATTATTACATCTAATACCTATCTTTCTACTTTACATAGTATCTTCTCTTTTAGAATCATAACACCAGCTATATATACTTGTGCAATGAATACTGAAACATTTTATCTATTTATTTGAAACCCTGATGGCAGAAAACCACTGTGTTTTCTAATTAAAGGAAGTTGACAGCCCATCAGATAAATTGATGAAATGCATTAACAAGCATACTGTTCCTACTTCAATTTTTTTAAGAATTTCTGATGAGAACTGTACATTTTCCCAGCCGTGTGGCAGAGCTGAAGATCTTATTGATACATTAGAAGAAGTGACAGTCTTGTTAAAGCGAGTTGTTGAATTGAAGTCATGAATGGGCCACGTTGTTAAAGAAAACCATCGCTGATTCCCTGTACATTCTAAAGGCTTGACCATTATATTGACCTTCTGACACTGACTCTGAGTCAGGACAAGGGCACAGGACAAGTATGCACATCAGAAATGTAAGAGCAAAGTCATAAAACAGAGAAATAAGAGAGCCAGCAAAAAATCCAGGCAATTAGCATTTGCAGATTAAGAAGTCAGCAATTCCAGCCCCCATATTTCTCTCAGAAAAGGTTTTCTTTATAGATTACTAACCTTAAAAAGTTACATTCGATTAAAAAAAAAAAGATAATAATAGCATACAATGTGAATGGCTGGCATAGACAATGACAGACATTTAGCTTTTAGATTCCATTTAAAGTGGAACTTTACCCATAAAAAAAGTTCTTTAGCAATACATTCCACATTATTAATTATGATATCAAAATTAGTGTGTGCTGTAAATTGCCTCCAGCATTGTTCATGTTTCTTTTTGCTGGAGGCTGCCCTTTTGCTGAAACCCAGAGCCCCTGAGCAGCAGGTAATCTTGAGGCTGTCAGCAGATTAGCCTCTACATTGTTGGCACAGTGCTGAAAAATAGAGAGCAACTGAGCATGTGTGGAGTAGGGTGAGACAGTGTATTACTGGATTTTACACAGTATAGGCACTTATGTTAAATGTTTTATATAGCTATACATGCAAAAGGGGCTAGCCTAAAGTGATCTAGCAGGACTTAAAGTGTTACTAAACCCAGGACCCTGCATTCACTATATCTGGTCTCCCACAGAACATGGGAATGCAATTAATGTAGTAAATATAAACTAATACTAAATGCCTTTTCTCATCAGCAGTATATAGCAGTCTTGTGACTTCTATCAGTGTCTGGTTAAAGTTTGTAGAAGTTTTCATTCTACCCTGACTGTCCTATGAGGCTACAGCACCCCTGACCCTCTGTCTGGACAGTGCTGATTGGTCCTGTGCGATCACATGCACCCTCCCAGAAGAAAAAAACACTCTCAAGCAATATACACAGAGCATGTGCAGAGTGACTCCAAAGGCTCTGTCTTATTAGGCGATGGTTAGGGCACAGTGGAAGAAAGGGAGGATCAGAGGAGACAGGATCAAACAGCCTTTTTACACAATGCAGAGGATTAACCCCTTAGGTTCCACAGTGAGTATAACAAGCATGCTTTACTGCATATACAGACTGATTTTACTGTTGTGGGTTTAGTAACACTTTTTTCTGACTAAAGTCCCACTTTAAATAGATTTGTTGTTAGTTCTACGTGAGAGTTATTTCAGACTTCCATCAAAATTCATTTGCCATGTAACCTGAAAATATAGTGTGCCAGGCTTGTGATTTCTGGTGACTAGTACTGTAACAGCTGAAAAAATATAATTTAGTAACATAATGTTACATAGGTACATTTGGGGGTTATTTACTAAAGGCAAATCCACTTTGCACTTGGAAGTTCAGTCGCTGTAAATCCAAGGGGGACATGCAAGGAAAATAAAAAACAACATTTTAGCTTACACATGATTGAATTATAAAATCAGCAGAGCTTTCCCTCATTTCTGATATACCCCTCAAATTTACAGCGAATGCACTTCCAAGTGCACTTGCAGTGCACTTGTAGTGCAAAGTGGATTTGCCTTTAGTAAATAACCCCCATTGTTTAGTCACTCTAACAAACTGCCATGTAATCAGGATAGCAGCTTCCATTGACGATACACTGATCTGCAAAGAGAACAATGACAACTTCAGTAATACAATGGGGGTTATTTACGAAAGGCAAATCCACTTTGCACTGCAAGTGCACTGGAAGTGCACTTGAAAGTGCACTTGCAGTGCACTTGGAAGTGTAGTCGCTGTAGATCTGATGGGGACATGCAAGGAATATAAAAAACAGCATTTTAGCTTGCACATGATTGGGTGATAAAATCAGCAGAGCTTCCCCTCATTTCAGATCTACCCCTCAGATTTACAGCGACTGCACTTCCAAGTGCACTTGTAGTGCAAAGTGGATTTGCCTTTCGTAAATAACTTCCAATGTCTTCTGTAAGAAATCTTCTTTGGTAAATTTTGAGGATTAATGTCTCCACGGTACCTACAGCTACAAAGGTATACAGTATATTCTGTCCATACTTGAATGTTCTTGCCACTGGTTCACATGAAGCCTCAGTGAAGGTCACCATGGTTTTGCAACACCGCTGGTCAACTGTTCTGACAAATGGACCAGGTCGCCACTACACCACGCTATACTAGATGTTACATTTATGTTTTCTATTTTTAAAAAATTACTTTAGAAAAGTAAAAGCTGACCATTCATACTGTTTACTAAACATCCTCTTTACTATTCTTTGTTCCTCAAAATATGGATACAAGAAGTATAATATGTTGCAGCTAAGCAAAATAGACAAAAAACTAGAAGTAAAAGGTTGTTCACTTTTCATTAATACAAGGCAGATACACTGTTTTAGGGAGGATTTCACTTCCTGCTTAAGCTTCCTTTAAAAACAGTTTGTATTGACTTCTTTCCATCTGGGTTCAGTGGTTTATGTTACAAAATAAGATAATCCATTGTCTAGGAATTCATAAGTAAACATGAGCTGAAGCACATACTGTAAGGATTTCATTTTAAATTATATGAATAGCAAATTGCAGGTCAGCACCAACAAATTACAGTATGCAAGACACTATTTCACAACTTAATGACTTTGGGTGATCGGGTTCTTCTGTAAACAATGTCTTATCTCATGCACATAAATTTTCCTGTGCACAAAAATGAAGCAATATGCATAACAATACCTCTAGTATGCACACGGGCTAAATGTTGCCAGAATTAAAAAACTGTGTAGATTGTAACATATGGCACAATCCTTGTACCTTGTAAAAAGTGAGAGCCTAACAGACACATATAAACCTCAGTACAATCATTTGTAAAAAAAAATAAACTCTTTCATTACATTTGTTTTTCTGTACACAGAAGAACTTAATTAACATGGTAATTGAATACTGAGCAAGCAGCAACAGTTGTACAATATAGCAATAAAGGGTAATGCCACTTTTGGAGAAAATCATTCCCCCTCTGGGTGACAAATGTACATTAATAAACCAAATTAGTCCCGCTGATCAAATATAGTGAAACAACTATAAAACTAAAACCTTAAAATGCTGTAAATCACTAAAGTGTAAAAATATCTATATAATTCATATAATTTCATATAAAGTGAATAGTTATTCATGAAATTAAGTCTCTGACAGATAGCGAATGACGCAAGTTTTATAACAGTAGAAATCCAGAAGGATGAAAAAAATTCTCAGGGCTTTCACCACCACCAAGGGAAAGAGATGGAGCTCTCCATGTGGCAATCACCTGAAGGAATGGAGACTCTTACCGGAAGGAGTGGACCTCCTGTTGCAGCAAGGTCATACACGTCTGCAGATATAGCCCTCTGCGGGGTCTGAGATGAATCCTGACTCTAGGGTGCACAGACAGACTGGGGGCGTCCTTCTCAATGTATGGCCACCGTCCGTCTCCCTTTCTCAAGAGAACAATCTTCCAAGTTAGCACGGAGCATGTAGAGGAACAAAGGCTCCAGTAGTGCATTATCTTTAAAAAACTGGTTTATTGTATAAAATCTCTAGTTGGATGTACAAACATCATGAAAAACAATTGCCGGCAATAAAACTCGAAAACACCCGCACTTCTGGGCCCCTGGAAGACGTCACGTATGATGAAACATGTCGGGCAGAGCTACGCACTGACGTCATCATGCCCCACGTGACCCCGGAAGTGCGGGTGTTTCAAGTTTTATTGCCGGCAAGTGTTTTTCATGATGTTTGTACATCCAACTAGAGATTTTATACAATAAACCAGTTTTTAAAAGATAATGCACCATTCGAGCCTTTGTTCTTCTGAATGCTCCGTGCTAACTTGGAAGGTTGTGCTCTCGAGGAACGGAGACGGACGGTGGCCATACATTGAGAAGGATGCCCCCAGTCTGCCCGCGCACCCTAGAGCCAGGATTCATTTCAGACCCCGCAGAGAGCTATATCTGCAGGCGTGTGTGACCCCGCTGCAACAGGAGGCCCACTCCTGTCAGTATGAGTCTCCATTCTTTCAGGTGATTGCCACACGGAGAGGTCCATCTCTTTCCCTTGGTGGTGGTGAAAGCCCTGAGAATTTTTTTCATCCTTCTGGATTTCTACCGTTATAGAACTTGCTTCATTCGCTATCTTTCAAAGACTTTATGTCAATAATAACTCTTCACTTTGTATGCAATTATATATATATTTTTACACTCTAGTGACTTACAGCGTTTTAAGGTTTCAGTTTTATGGTTGTTTCAGTATATTTGATCAGCGCGACTATTTTGGTTTAAGAATTTTTGTACAAGACTATATCGCATGTTTGTGTCGCTGCTTTTTCTCACAACTTTTCTCACAGTTACTATTATTATTAGCGCGGTATACCACTCTCACGATCAATGTACATTGCAGGGACAATTTAAACAAACTTTTTTGCAGATTACTACCTTTTATTTTGAAGAAATAGCTGTTTGTCTTTGTTCATGTGCTAAGTGAATTTGTATGAGAGTGGTTTTATAATTATCAATCAGCTGCTGCACCTGTAGGGTTCTAATGAGGAAAGTTGCAGGGTCTGCATCCCTTCAGATGTGATTTTCCTATTTAAAGTATTGCACCAAAATTTACATTTTTATTGCAGGGGATGCTCCAAATCTGATTTGTATCCTAGTGCAGACTTCTGGGAAAATCACTAAGCCAATCACACAAGCATTTCTGGGGGGCGTTCTGTACACCATCTGTTTACAGACACCTCCAGGTAGCCATATTGCATTGCATTTTACAGAAAATTACAGAGCTGCAGATTGAAAAGGAAATGTAATTTTTAATAACATTTAATTACAATATGACTTGTGTCGCAATTGTATATGCTGTATTGTTTTTTATTATTTGCTATTTTTTACCCCCACAAACGTGGAGTTACCCATTAGGAGTGCAACAGTTGGGAGTAGGTTATTTATAGCCTAGCATCCTGATCTCAAGGATCAGGAGTGCGTAATGCACAGAGTGCAGGGTTCAAGAGTGTGTAGTGCACAGAACACAGGAGTCAGGGGATTGTAATGTACAGGTCAGTCAACAGAGTACATAAAAAAATCACCTCCCTACCCAAGCTGCCAAAATGTTCCCCAGGACAAATAGCCTCACTTGCTAGTACAGATTTTCTCCCTCTAGTACAGATCTTCCACCCCCTACAAATTCCTTCCCTCAATACAGATCTTCCACCCAGTACAGATCTCTCCCCCCAGTAAAATCTCCCCTCCAAAACAGATCTTCTTCCCCCAGTACAGATTCCTTCCCCCAATACAAATCTCCTACCCCAATACATATTCCCATAATACATATCTCCACCCAGTACAGATCTCCCCCTCCGTCCTATATAGATTTTCCCATTACAGGTCTCCTGCCCTGTACAACTCTCCCGTGAACCTCTTTAACTCTTTGCTCTGAACTGGCACTGTTTGTCCGTGAGGTCTAACAGGCAGCAGGAGTGCAAGGTGAAGTACTTTGGGTGTGCTACTGCTTTCAGCGGTAGCTCCTGCACCAAGGATGCTTTGGGGCGAGAGAGAGGGGGAGTTGGACATCCTTAATCCCTCCCTTGTTTGTGCTCTTGCTGGTTTAAGTGAATGTAATTATGTATGGGCAAATATATGCTAGTTTTAGAAAGCTGTCAGAAAAGAATTTACTTAGTTTTTAAAGTAGAATTCCAGCTAAAATGTTTCTTCTAGTCTAACAAAGGAAAGGGTTAGCAACATTGTCAGAAGATTTTATTTCCATCTGTGCCTTCAACAGGCTGAAGTTCAACTTAAAAAAATTAATTAGCATTATAAATGTTTTGCATTATATAACTGGCTTCCTGTCCAGTACTTTGGCAGAAAATACTACTGCTTGTACTTTTGTGCTTCCTTTTTCTTAATTTGACTAAAAACATTATACTGATAAGACAAAGTTGTAATAATAAGGTCACATAAATTTTATATATGTCATTCCCTCTACACCAATATAAATTTTTCATATAGTTATAAAATTACACACCATTCCACTGGCTGACCCAGCTAACAGTACAAAGAGGCTGTTTTAAGACTTTCCTTGCGCTTTCTCTCATGTCACAACTCACAAGCAATCCCTAGATTGCAGCTGTGAAACTATATGTACAAATCCAACTTCCAATTTCCCTTCCTTCATCCTTTTTTCCCCTCTCCCCAATTAATTCGAAAAGTTAAGGATGATATCCAGGTAGGTGAAACATAGAGACATTTGAAGGTAAAAATATCTTTCAACAGCCTCTCTGCAGAGAGGATAGCAAGACTAATGATAAGGGCCACCTTGGGTTGTTAAGTGGTGAACAATATTACCTACTCATTTGACACATATAGCTCTATCTATCTATCTATCTATCTATCTATCTATCTATCTATCTATCTATCTATCTATCTATCTATCTATCTATCTATCTATCTATATTAACTTGGTGCATGTTGTTACCTTTAGGTAGATTCCTATGATGTCACTGTATCAGAAGATCTTGGAGATATTCATCTAATAAAAATCGAGAAACATAAATACTGGTATACAGATAACTGGTACTGTCGTCACATTACAGTAAAGACTCCAGCGGGAGACTACTTGGAGTTCCCTTGCTACAGGTGGATCAGCAATGAGAAAGAAATTGATCTTCGTGAAGGGACAGGTTAGTATTAGCTCGGCTTTAGCATTCAGAATTTTAATAGAGCAATATATAAAACAGAAACTCCAAGCCAAACCAATTTTAATAAAAGTTAAAAAAATATAATTTACTCCACAATTATCAAGACAGTAGGCCCAGCAGAAAACATGCAGCTTATGGAACTTGAATAGAAAACTTGTAAAAGAAGCTAAATCTCTTCCTCAAACAGTGTGCACGTTTTAGTTATTTTCTTAGATTCATAGGTGAGATCACTAGTGTTGCTCTCAACACATCCTAATAATTAATTAATAAGTAATACTAAACCCTCCAACTTTTTTCCATTAATTGACTCTTATATGTTTTTAGTAGATTTGTTTGCCACACTAACTTTTTTGGATCCTCCCTGCCCCTAAGCCCAGACTGCTGTGTGGCGTTTTCCCAAACTTCTGTCTAGGTAAGCCCAAATCCTAAGGACTAAGTGAGGGTAGGAGAGCCTGGACAAAGAAGACAGAGGAAGAGGGGGAACAGTGGGGTGCGTAGCTGCTCTAGGCTTAGGAGATAGCTGTGCCAGTGTATGCATGCCAGGAGCATGCACGCAAGGGAGGCTGCAAGACAGGGGTCTGAGAAGAGGCATTTTGATAGCAGTAGTGAACAACAACCATGGGCCTGAGAGAAAATGTACACAGCAAACATGGTAAGTGCTGAGATCTGAAACACTTTACCCTGTATGTTTAAGAACACTTTATTGCAACTGTGTCACTATCTAGTCTCAGGAAACCATGTCACCCTATCAATTTGTTGTGGGTTGCAACTGGACAAGATCCCTAACAGGATCCCTAACAGACCACTTGCCTTCGAAGATACCACTGATGATCCACAAATATGTTGTCCCATAGCCTTTATTAGTGAAGCTCTTCAGTATTTTGACCCATGGGAAGTCTAAGGGCTATTTTTACTTCTTCCTCAAGCTTCCGCCAAAACTGCATATGATTAGGTTTTTTAAATAATAGAATTCATTAATGTTATTTACAAGAGAGTAATGTTTCTAGGATGTTAATGTCCAACTGCTTTCAAGAAGATAAAATAACACTGAAATTATATTATTTGAGCTTCCCTAAATCCTCAATGCCAATATTAGCAACCTTCACCAGGAGAATTAATCATTTTGCTGATAGAATAAAAATTAGTCCTGTTCAGGTAGTGGCTGCAGGTTCATCTCTGACTGCAGGTATGTGGAATCTAGGCAGGGGGTGCATTGAAATGTGTTTTCACTTCTGCAGCCAAATTGGGATAACACCTACTTAATGCTAAGGACGATGCTGGGGAGGTAATGTTTACCATAATTAACTCTGTATTTTGACGTCAAATTTCAATTTAGTTTTAGTCATAGTTTTTTGACTAAAATACAATTTTTTGTTGTATTTTAGTCATTTTAATTGTTTTAGTTTTAGTCGTATTTTAGTCGACTAAAATCTCCAGTGCATTTTAGTCAATTAAAATCTAGTGGGTTTAGTTCAATTTTAATGCATTGATAAAGCATTTCTCTAGAATTGCAAAACTCATTATATACTCCTGAAGCAAAAATCTAATAATATGTTATTATTTATCGTATTAAGATTTGAACATGCACTACAGACACAAATTTAGCCGTTGTGATATATAACATCTTTATATATAAAACCAAGTTTCTTAAACAAACCAAAATATTGTTTTTTTTGACAAACAGAAGTGCAACTTTAAAATACTTATATTAAAAAAAATAAAAAAACTATATTGACTGTAATTGCATTGCACATACTGTATTACTTGAATATATTACCAACATTAAATATTAGGAAAAAAATAAGAAAAGCCTTTTTCTTAATCTTTTTTTTTCTTTCAGCAGCTTAGTAGATGCCTCCCTACTTATTCTTATGTGGTAGTGCAGTGATAATTTTGAAGTCAAATTTGACTAGAGATGAGTTTGAAGGAAGCCCAAATTCAACTTAAGCAGTCTAGACAGCCCATTGGCTAACAGATGCATCATGGGGGATTAATGCCACCAGGCTCCCATCCCTTCTTTTCAGCTCTACTGCTTAGATTCACAAGAAACAAAATTTCATAAACCTCAGTATCCATTGGTATTCTTAAGTTTAGTTATTACCCTGATGTTTGCGCTAATAAAATGCATTTATACGCCATCAGAAAGGAGTTGTCTCTGTGAATAAAACAGCAGAAAGTTATGCTTTCAGGTACCATTATTTGCACCCCTTATCTGCATACTTTCCTCTCCTGTGGGTGAGGAAACCTAAACCACAAGATGTCAGCAAATGTTTGAGATATACAGTGGGGAGGGAATGTATTCAGACCCCCTTAAATTTTTCACTCTTTGTTATATTGCAGCCATTTGATAAAATCATTTAAGTTCATTTTTTTTCCTTGTTAATGTACACACAGCACCCCATATTGACAGAAAAACACAGAATTGTTGACATTTTTGCAGATTTATTAAAAAAGAAAAACTGAAATATATGGTCCTAAGTATTCAGACCCTTTGCTCAGTATTTAGTAGAAGCATCCTTTTGATCTAATACAGCTATGAGTCTTTTTGGGAAAGATGCAACAAGTTTTTTACACCTGGATTTGGGGATCCTCTGCCATTCCTCCTTGCAGATCCTCTCCAGTTCTGTCAGGTTGGATGGTAAACGTTGGTGGACAGCCATTTTTAGGTCTCTCCAGAGATGCTCAATTGGGTTTACGTCAGGGCTCTGGCTGGGCCATTCAAGAACAGTCACAGAGTTGTTGTGAAGCCACTCCTTCGTTATTTTAGCTGTGTGCTTAGGGTCATTGTCTTGCTATAGGAACATAGTACCCAACTGGTGTAGCTGTTTCAAGTACCACAATGTAACAGTTTTATTTGATTTCAGCTGATAAGCTATTTAAATAACATATGTATATTCACATATGCACATACCTTGATCGTTACCTTGGGTTTTCTTTACGATCTAAAAATAGTCCATTAGATCTGCAGATTATTAAGATACGAACTGATCCAATTGTACATATTAAGCAAGTAAATGACCTTATGTCCAGTCATTCTCAGGAATATAATGTGTTTTTTTAAGTAAGAAAAACATATAATAGTGCATTGTACTACTAGAAGTTTGTAATATGTATGCATCATTAGAGACTGCAGATAGTCTGTTGTGTTTAATTGGACATACCCTGTCTAGTGGACTTCCAGTAACACAAGGAACACATAGGTGGTGTCCTGACTGCAAACTCTAATAACATTATTTGCAACATTATTTGCATTATTATTTTTTTGTGCATATAGAAAAAATACTATATTTCCCCTGTAATTCTTTTCAGTCCACTAAAACTAACAACTAAAATGTATACCATTTTTCCCCAACAGCAAAGCTGGTCACACATGATGTAACACAGATCCACAAACAACACAGGAGGAAAGAACTGGAAGACAGGCAGAAACAGTACAGGTAGTTGTTAAATATTTTACTTTTCCATTAAAGTAGAAAGATGAGGCTGAAACAACTAAAAGGGAATGTCAGTTCATACCATGGATGAAGGAATACAAAAATGCACAGTTATGATTTTCTTGTAATTAGTTCAGTTTTAGATTGAGAAATCAGAGAAAAATTGCACAATAAAGGATGTTGTCTTGTTAAAGCCTGAGTACAAATTTTGGCTGCTACTATAAACAAGTTGAACAAGAGAGCAAAAGCAATAATTGTTGGGCATATCAAGTGGCACTCACCATGTTTATGAGCATTACCAGCCTTTCTCCAAGATACGATTGAGAAAATACCACACTCACCTGCTCTCCACTCCAGTACTGGGTCTCTGTGTCAGCTCGTGGCCACTGGCGCCTTCACCAATCAGAGCCTGGCTGCTTCCTAAAAGTGCTAATGCATGTGTTGAGATCGCCTCATGTGCTCCTGTACACCCTAGTGCCTTAGTATCTCTTGCTATCTATTTGACCCTTGTTCCTTGCTTGCTCCCTGTGTTTCTGCATGCCTAGCACTCAAGTACTTCTAGAGACCTTTTCCTGTGTACTTGTGATTCCAGCATTCCATTGCTCCCAGCAGGGCCGTCTTTAAGGCAGGGCAAAAGGGGCAGCTGCCCTGGGCCCTGTCATTGTTGTGGGGCCCAAAGCAGCTGCCTCATACTTGCCAACTATCCTGGTTTATATTCCCTTTTCCTTTGAAGTTTTAGTCCTGTGCTGTGTCTTGATATCTCGGTGTGAAGTGCTGCTACTAATGCTGCCCAGCTCCGCAAT